>CM048745.1:157018396-157687934 GCA_026315105.1 Locusta migratoria | reverse complement strand
CATTGCGTCCCTAGATGTTACACTACGTTATTTCAAAGTAGCATATTCAAATTTCAACCGGTTTTGTTGTTAACACGTTTCATACCTTTTCATTTGAACACCCCTCTTATAATACTCCTGTTGTCGCCTCACAATCAGCCATTAAACTAACAGAAGATGCTGCTAGCACATTTTAAGGTATGGGGTGAGGCTACCTCTGCATTACGTGTGTCACTGTTGTTCTCATTTATACAGGATGTCACAAAATAAAGTCAATTCCCTTTGAAACCGAATAACTCTAAGGAAATAGTAAGGTAAAAGGTAAAAGTAGTCAACAATCCGAAGATTGGTTTGAACAGAACAGTGCTTTACTAGGCATGGTCCTGTTACGAGGTGGTATGCCGTTGCCTTCCTCCGACTTTCGAACTGACTTACCCAGCCAGTTATAAGGGGACCTACAGTTTAACATGGGTTCCGAACCATGGAGCTACTCGGTATTTTACACATCAGCAATACTACAAGAGATAAAAATCCTAGTACCTGGCGGGGATCGAACCCACGATCTTTGGATTTGTAATCTGGCACTCTACCAACCGAGGCCCACACAAGGAAATGGTATAATGTTCAAATGTTTGTAGATCTTATAGGACTTAACTACAGGGTCATCAGTCCCTAAACTTACAAACTATTTATGAGCTAGCTAACACTAAGGACGGCACAAATATCCATGCACGAGGGGGGATTCGAACCCCCGACCGTAGTGGCCATGCAGACTGTGACTGGCGCGCCACAGAATTCTTGGCCACCGCGGCCAGCGAAATAGTATAGAAATACAATTTTTGTGGGTAACAATTCAGAAGGCGGTTAAATAAAAATTCTCATTTGTTTCTGGATTGTGAAGAGACAAGGAGTTGCCAATATTCGTTATCTGGGAATAAGGCCGTGGAACAAGACATGTTGCTCTGCCTGACGTTTCATCTTCTATTGCTCAAGACATCTCCAGACAGTTGGACCCGGTGGTCTCTGGGTAAAGTGCTCGACTGGAAACCGAAGGGTCGCGGTTTTGACACCCAGTCGGATCTCGGGTTTTTTTCAATCTGCGTTTTAACCCAGCCTTCACCTCTCAACGATGTGAGGAGTCACCAGAAACAACAGGTGGTTCGAATTCCACATTAAGCTGTAGGTCCCCTTTTCCCAGTTGGTTAACTGCGGTAGGCTAGGGACACACAAGTCGACGAAGTGGCGTCCACTTGACTTGCACCAGGTCATTG
Source organism: Locusta migratoria (assembly GCA_026315105.1). NCBI lineage: Eukaryota > Metazoa > Arthropoda > Insecta > Orthoptera > Acrididae > Locusta > Locusta migratoria. The sequence continues at coordinate 157,686,684 of CM048745.1, read as the reverse complement.
AGCCACTGATGTCAGCTCAGCAAGCCGTACATGAACCAGTCTGAAGTCTCCAAAGAAGTCTTGAGCAATAGAATATGGAACATTAGGCAGAGGATCATACTCTAGACCATTACGTTGTTCCCAGGTAATGAATATTGGTAACATTTCAACAACCGTGCGTGAAATCCTACATTCAATGATGGTGTTATTAGTTTATAAACAGAAATTGGCGCTGTTACTTGGAAGCAGTTAATGTGCGTACAATGACGTTGAAGGGTTGAACTTGGAGCACCAACACCACCACCACCACACATAGCAATTACAAGAACCCAGTGGCGGCTGGTGACCAGAAAAGATGGTAGTGCACTTTTTCACCAATAAAAAGTTCGGCCTCTCCATTGTGGTAGCTCAACGCATTCAGAAAAAAATGCTATTAAGTCAAGATATCATAGATGTATATGGATCAGTAACAATCACTCGAGCGCAGACACAATGTCTACCCGAGGCATTAAAAAAAAATTGACGACTTTTCGTTTTATCTGTCTGTGAAATTGTCATACTTGGAATCGGTCTACCTAGCCTCTTGATTTATAATTTCTCTTCAAACCTGCCTAAATTGAAGGGTTCAGAAAACAAGGAAATTACCTGATTCATTACTTCACCTGTTCCTTGAGACTCAAAATTAACTATAAAACACGCTAAACAACTGACACAACGCACAGTTACTTCGCTCGCAGCTACATGTGAACTGGTAAGAAGGCGCGAAAAGCCCGCTTTTTTTAACGGCCGACGACTCCGGTTGTCTTCTGAAGTTCGGATTCTGTTTCTGCGGCTGAAGGGTGGCTCGGCCGCGATATGTATACACTCAAGGCGCCTATACGGAAACACTGTTGCCAAGCGTTGCCACTGCACCCCGCACACCCCCCTGAGACACCCTAGTCGGCGTTTGCAGGCCGGCTGCAAACCTAGCCGCTGTCGGCGAAGTTCCTTCCACTCGGGAGCGGTCGGTGCGTAACAGCCCGGGCGTTTCGAAAGAGATAAATGGAGTGCTACTTCTCCCATTTCATAGAAGATCTAACAGTAAATGGAGTTTAAGAATATTGTTATTCCTGGGGGTAGCGCAAACCTGCAAACGTATGCAGGAGCCGCCCCTGCAAGAACCCAAGATATATATGAAATCAATGGAATGGTGCAAGATGTAAACAGGGACATAGTGGAAGAAGGAGAACAGACAAAATCAATTATGTAGCGACAGATTCACACAATCCCCAAAGAAACCTGGCCCTTATAAGACTGGGATCTGTGAAAGCAGCCTTCAAAGAATGTTGTGAGATCAGAAATTTAAACCATAAATCCAAACTTTGCCATGCTCTTGCAGAGAATCAGTGACACAGAGTACGAAGTTGCTCAATTTGTTCCAGGTTTAAACGTTGAAACAATTTGACAGTTCAGCTGTAGGTATTTTCGATACTCATCTGAATAAACTTCTTGTACTGATAACTGAATCCCTTCCCTCCTCCCCCTCCACTCCCAGAAGAAAATTAAACCCACTCCTTCCCCAGAAGGGTAAATTATCTAAGTGCCTGCGAAGGATAATCACAATTGATGAAGTTAATTTTGTGATTGGTTAATTATGACATAGAGCAGCACTTCCAAGATCTAAATCTTTGGTAGGATGAAGCAACCATTAAACTTAATAGAACAACTAACCACAATAATAGCATGTACTGAATCCATGCATATCCAAGCAATTGCATGTAAATCTATTGTTGTATCAGTCTGGTGTGATCTGTCTCCTAAAGAGTTAAGCAGGTCATACTGCTTTGAAAACATTGTACCAGTCTCTTACTTAGATGTTGCACATGATAATGCCAGGCCCTAAAGAATTATTTAAAATTAAGATTATTACATTCAACACGATAGGGTGTCATCTCACTTTCACCGTGACTTGAGGGTGTTCCTTAATTATACACTACCTGCCAGGTGGCTAGGACAAAGAAAAGTGTGCAGTTTCCAACTCAAACTACTGATTTAATTCTCTTAGACCTCTGTTTATGGAATATTCCTAAGAATGCAATTTACACCGCAAGAACACACACTGGATGATATTAAACACCAAATCAAGCAAACCTGTGATTTTATTCTGTTGAGAGGCCATTTTGAATATTTACCACTCAAAGCATGGATACATAATTTTTGGGACACTATTATTTATATGAGGAGCAGAATTCATTTCTTTATGCAAACAAACGCTAATATTTGGCATGCCAGAATAGTTTTATGAACATAATTTGCATTATGCCAATATGTCGGTATCTGTACAATGTGTGGAAAAAGATATAATTTTCTGGTGATGACTTCTCAAATAACAATGCTGACATGAAGGCTATACTTCAGCAAGCCACTAGAAATGAAATTCTCAGTCTGCTGCAGTGTATGCATTGATTAGAACTGTGTGCACAATCTAGGCTCTAAAATTGCACCTATGCCTTTCCCAAACAAACGCTTCACTGACTGAACTAGAAGGGTTGTGCTGACAAGAGCTCGGTGCGAAATAGCGAGAACCAAGGGATTGCAGAACATCGTACTGGTATATCTTTGACTCGATGCAGCATACGCCGTTGTTCATCCTGGCATAATATGTTAACTGTTTTGTGTTAAGGTTGCACAGTGCCATTTCAAAACGACAGTGCACTGACGCTGTATCACAAGGAGATATTATTACACATCAAACTTTAATGCAGCCATAAGATATTCTAATAAATTCAATGATAAACTCTTGTAATACCCATCATCAGTGTGGGTACCCCACTGACCTAGTCCGCGAACAGATCTCCCGTGCCATATCCCCACACATCCCAAATCCTCCCTCCACCACCAGAAACCATCCACAAAAGAGCACTCCCCTTGTCACCCAGTACTACCCTGGTCTTGAACAACTAAACTTCGTACTTCGCCCCTCATGACCAGTAATGAGAGACATCCTGCCCAAGATCCGTCCCACCCCTCCGAAAGTGGTGTTCCGTCGCCCTCCCAACTTCCATAACATCCTAGTTCATCCTTATGCCACCCCGAAACCCTGCCAACTGTCACAGGAATCATATCCCTGTGAAAGACCCAGTAGCAAGACGTGTACGGTCCACCCACTCAACACTTCCTATTCCAGTCCTGTCACAGGCTTATCCTACCCCATCAAAGTCCAGGCCACCTGTAAAAGCAGCCATGTAATTTACCAGCTGTGCTGCAATCGCTGCACAGTTTTCTATATTGGCATGACGACTAACCATGCTGTCTACTAGAATGAAGGGCCACCGCCAAACTGTGGACAAAAATATGGTGGACCACCCTGTGGCACAACATGCAGCGGAGCATATGCTTGATTTCAACGGCTGCTTCACAACTTGGGCCATCTGGATCCTCCCACTCACCACCAGCTCTTCTGAACTGCGCAGATGGGAGTTATCCCTACAGTACATTCTGCGATCCCAAAATTATCCAGGCCTCAACTTTTAACTTCCCTTTTTTCCGCATACTACAGTTCCCACCTCTCCATCGTAAACCTCTCCTACTTTCAGTGCAGTGTGTGTGTGTGTGTGTGTGTGTGTGTGCGTGCGCGCGTGTGTGTGCAGGGTGCACATGCTTTGTTTTATTTTATTTTCCTCCACTCACGGGCCTCCCCACTCCATCCCGAAAGCCCTTTCTACACGGGATGTGAGAGCTTACGAGATTACCCATGATGTACAGACAAGTATATACAGATGGGAAACCTCCGTAAGGGCCTGGTCCTACGCTCAGGGGTGCGGGGTGGAGGGATTCTGAAGCAGTTCCGTAAGATGTCCCATGATGGCGCTGCGGTCAGAAGCAGCCCTTTAAACTGGCCAGAGCAGGCGGCAGGTTGCGGCTGCCCCCACCACCACCTCCCCTCAAACGCCGGCACGCCAGACACAGCTGTGGCCTTGTGGCAGGCGGCATGAGCTCTCCCCTCAGCCTCCCCTCCACGCTACCCTCAGAAGCGCCTCTAGTGTGGTCTACCGGTACTAAGCCAGGGAACCGCCTGACACCTGCTAGCATCTTACGGAACTACGAGGGGAGTGTAGGACAGTGGTTTAGAGGGGGCTGCTTCTCTGTATATGTTACTCTGTGACGCCGTCCACCAGGGCCGGCTCTAGGGGGGGCGGGGGGCGGGCCGTGCCGTCGCCCAGGGCAGCAGATTTTTTGGAGCGGCAAATTCCTGAATTTTTATGTAGTTCCGATAACTTAAATTAAAAAAGACAATGAAAACTGGAAGTGTCTTGTAGAAATGTGAAAATAAGTTGCAGATACAAATTTTTACAGACTGATACACATTCATACAGACAACAGTGCTATTGCGTTATCCTAGAAGCAAAATAAACATGACAGTTACTACGTAGATGCTTGAGCCGATGTGTTCGGCGTGTTCGGGCACTTCCGCGTGACGTCACTGTCGATCGTGAGAAGCGGCGGAAGGGCAAGGTGGCCACTACGGTCGGGGGTCCGAATCCCCCCTCGGGCATGGATATTTGTGCCGTCCTAGTTCGTAAGTAGTTATAAGTAGTTTGTAAGTTTAGGGACTGATGACCCCGTAGTTAAGTCCCATAAGCTTTACAAACATTTGAATTTTTGAAAGGGCGAGGTGTATTCTTGCGTTCGACTACGGCACTGTTCCGTTTAACATTAATTTAAGAAAACAGGTGCGATGGAAGCATAAACACAATGGAACAGAATGCTAATATTTACTACGGCCAGAAAACTTACACTGATTTCTAGTAAAAAAAAAAAAAAAAAAAAAAAAAAAAACTCCTGTATTTTATGGCCTCCTGTCATCTGTACATATTGTTAGTCTGCAATGAAAGAATTTCTTCATTTGTAATAGTTAAAGATTAAATACATACCTACTACATGGTGTAAAATGGAAGGGCTTTTAGAAAAAAATCACAATATTTCATTATAAATTAGACGTTGCTGTACTCAGTAAAAATGTCATCTTATTTGATTTGAAGTAAAATAACTTGTTGATTTTCTATTGATGGCAGCCAAAGTCCTTGACTTATAATGTATTCTGTTAATTTCGCCCAAAAACGTGTTCCACATGTAGAACACCACTGGTTGTTGGCTTTCATCCATAACGGTATCGTGAAATAAGTAAAATATGATTATACTTTTTTAATTATTTGTATAGTGTAGATTTGTTGTAGAGCATGCCTACATTTGTTTTATCTAGTGATGAAATAGGTTGACATTTTCATCTGCCTGTGGAAAGTCATTGTTGGAGGCTTCACGTACTACACTACATTTTTTTAATTGTTTCCTGATATATTTTTAATTCGGTTAATTGATGGTATGGACTGTAGCAACAGTAGATTATATCGCTCCTACTTCAGTGCGCAGTGAACTGGCGTACTGTTGTTTCTTTGTCTAATTATGAGCTGCGGCGAGTATGTGCCGCCTGTGTAGATAATCGTCTTTGTACCAAGTGCTTTCGCGGAACTTGTGATTTACACAGCAGTTAGTCATCTACTCAAGGAACTAGAAAAAGTGAACAGATTTAGTTTTATGCTCTGCTGCTGACCTAAATTAATCGTGGTGGACATGTTAATATTGGAGTTATGGCTTAAAATGTAAATGGAACACTGAAGCTGCTATGATCTTAAAGACATTTTCATGACAAAGAGACATATGAGTGTAACATGTGAAAATAAGACGGTATGTATGAGTAAAGCTGACTAAGTCGAAAAAAGCCCGGGGGGAGGGGGCAGCGTTTGAAATTTTTACACGGGTGGCAAAATCCCTGGGGCCGGTCTTGACGTCCGCGTACAGTGTGGACGCGCCCACGTGCACAAGATGCACGCATACGATCGCTAGTAGAGGGAATAGGATGGATCCTATTCTCACGCGTATGGAAGTACTTCGCGCATGCGCAGACGACCGAATGGGGAACCCAGCTGACAAACGAAGCCAAGTCGGGAATTTGTTTGAGAATGTGTAGTTGCCTCCTGTTCAGAGGAACGTAGTTTTTCGACTCAGTCGTATTTTAGGAGGTGATACTATAGAGGAATTGCATTAAAAATTTAATATAAACTGTGTACAATTTTTATTGAAATCAGATATATAGCTGTTAATATGAAATCCAAACAAACGTAGAGCAAATGTAAATCAAGAAATTTACACTGAGTTATCCGTCGGTTCTTGGTAGTACAACATCACACTTACTTAAAAGTAGGATTTTGTGTATCTTCTAGACGTTCATTTCCACTTAGTTACCCGGTTTTCGGCTTACTTACTTCAGACTTTAAACTACGTCGAAAACCGGTTATTTAAATAAAAGTCAATATGGTGGTCTACCAAGAACTGACGAAAGAATCAGTCAAAATATTCAAATCAGTTTGTTGTACATACTACGAGCTATATCTCTCAATAAAAATTGGACACACGTTATATCAAATTTTAACTGCGAAACGTCTTTATTACCATCTTCTAAAATATTTGCTATTTTTCCTGAAACATGCTGTAGTTAACAGATGAAATATTTGTTTTTGGTGAGCATTACTTTAAGCTTTATCAAAGTGAAAGGTCTATACATAGACACCTGAGCTTGTTCATCACATATGTAGGCGCCTCAAATCACAGGGGCTGGAACTATGTAATCACATTTTATAATGTAGACGTTAACACATGTGAGCGACGTAGTTACGCATGAAAAGAATTAAATACAGTTTCACAGTGGCAGTCTAAAACACAAGTAAATGTTTCAATCATCACAATATATCACACAGTTTCGAAAAGTTATGTTAACGCGGCGATTCATTTGCTGTAAGTTGACAGCAAACGAAGTAGACGCGTGAAGCAGACGACTCAACAATTGTGTACTGTTTGAACGCTTCTTTGTAGTTCGACTGTCTATCGCAAGGGGCGCTGCAGCTGACAACGACTTTCTTGTGCGTGTTGCACGTCTGGTATAGAAAGGGCTTAAGCTGCATCTCGTTCCTCCCATCTAATAAGGGTATATTACACGGAGCGTATTTGGTCGCTAGTCGCTGGCGTCTGTTGTCGCTCGGCGTATGGGCGAATAGCGAATGAATAGGCTGACGCAATGACACGCAGCGACTTAAGACGCTAGCGTCTTCGTAAAAACAATTGAAACACGACGAAGCATATGATATATTGTTTTGGAGGTTAACAAAGGTGCGACATGGTCGAGAATTTATATCAGTGATTCATTTTGTAATTACTTTTAATGTCTTTATTTACACCAATCACAAAATTTCTCGTCGTTTTGACGACCGGTTTCGGTCAGTGATGACCGTTTTCAAGTCTACTGCAAATCGGAAACGGCAAATTTAGTAACAGAGTACGGTACCTTATAAAACATAAATAAGGCATTACAGTCATCAACATAAAAAGGTGTTTAAATATTATACATCATACCTGTTGTTACATTCCTTAATGAAGATACAGTTATGCTGTGATGAAGCCATATGACTATATTACATGGATTGATGACTGTAAGTGAATACATTATTTATTTTTTCTAAGGTAGTCTAATACTAGATGTATCCTTCTGTTTCTGATTTGCTGTAGAATTGAAAATGGTCATCCTGACCGAAACTGGTCGTCAAAACGACGAGAAATTTTGTGATCATTGACGTAAATACAGATATTAAAAGTTCTGTGTCCCACCAAACAAAATATGAAGTGGAATTGTAATGAAATTGCTGAAAATTTATCGAAGTTTTCCAGTATTATGGGACATTAAAAATAACGATTATTTAAATTTTATTCTTGGCGAGATCGCCACCCTCATGATGGTATTCTGTTTCCTTATTTTATCCTCTACCATTTACAGTAGTCTATAAAAAAATTTTATGTGATCCTCATTATATTTCTGTAGGCAGAAGGACCTTCACACGATAATTCACCCAAAAGATTTGCAGAAGCATCATATTTATCCCTCCTCGCAGTCCACCTTCTAATCCATTTTCTTTTATTCTTTCCTATTTTTCCGTTTTGCTTTTGGTTCATTAATTGTTCTTTTAAAACTGTTGCGAGAAAGACAACGCCAGCATTTACAATTTCCTTCGACATTTTGACTCGAGTGGTGGGTACTTTAGACGCTCCCGTATATGACACGGGGCGACCAGAAACGCCAGCGACCGGCGTCTAAAGTAACCCACCCTTCAACTTTAGACGCTCGCGCGTTTCGGAGCAGCGACTTTGTTCGCTGTCCCTGTTTACACGGAGCGACTTTAGCAGCTGCGTCCAAATACGCCTTATACTCTGCAGCACTGTCACAGAATAGGAAGCATACTCCTTATTCTGTGGCACTGTGCTGTATCCATCCCCACTACGGTGACGCAACCTTCCTATCTCCCCCTCCCCTCTCCTATCACCACACCGGAGAGCGTGATTCGAAGTGCGGCAGCCGGAGCTGATGGTTGTGTGACTCTGTTGTGTGCCTATGTGATTGTGTAATGTTCCTAATTCTGAAGAAGGCCATGGCTGATAGCTGAAAGTGTTGTGTGTGCGTCTGTTTTGTGTTGCTGTCGCAGCTCGTCGTCATGTCTTTGCGGTGAGTTGTAAACTGTCCTATTGCTATATTCTTAATTTCCAACCTGGACTTGCCATTATTAGATTTTGCCTAACGGCCTCTCTTCCGTCGCAGAACCCTGTGAGTTTCCTTTGTTACTGTTTCCTAAAGCATTCCTTTGTCGCTATTTCGTTCTCTCTTGTACGTTCCTTATTCTGATAACTTTCACAGTCCGACTTCCGAGCCCGCTTACAACAAAGGGCTTTATAACCACGCCGATTGTTGATGCAGCTAACCCAGATATCCTACTATACAAATTTCCTCCCTCTTGTCTTTTTACGTGTGGTTTTGGTCGTATATATGTATTTTTAAATTTTTTTGAAAAATATTTTTCATATATTAAGGAACCAACGAATTCCGAAACCCGTTTATTTTGGGCCAACGGACCCGCCTGCGCATATGTACACAAAATCATTAGCACCATTTTTTTTTAAATCCGTCTCCCCGTCCGTCACAATTCAGGAATTACATTAATTTACGTGACTGTGTCACATGTTTTAGTTACCTTGTAGCATCAGTACGATCCTTGTTTCGCATTTCAATGCGCGGATTTGCCTACTGGCACGTTGATTTGCGTATCTGTGTGCAATTTTTGCAATTAACTGCTTGCTCATGTGAGTGATTTCGCGTTCTTATGCGTGATTGTGCGTGCTTGTTCTTGGGTTTGCGTGCATGGGCGTGGTTTTGTGTGCTTGGGCATGGTTTTGTGTGCCTCTTGCGTTCATTGGCATGTTTCTGCGTGCTTGTGTGGGTGAGTTAGCATATTTTTGCGTGCTTGGTGTGTATTGTGTGTGTTGATGCACCTGTTCCTTGACCTGACTCTCTTCATAATCTCCTAACACTATCTCTCCGATCATTTTACATTCTTCTTATACCATCCCTGTCTAAATAGACCCCTGCTCCATCTATCTGCTCCAGTTCAAAAAAGTATCTTTCCCTGGCCAAAACCCAATCCCACATCCTATTCCTAAAATGCTGCCTAAATCATGGAATCCCTCCCAACGGACTAACCACAAAAATACCATTCTATGGATCCCCTCCCTCCTTCCATAGTAACCTGCACCTTTTCAAGAGTTCACCAATCCTTATCCCTCTCTAACTTAGTTCTACAAAATCGTCTCTCCACGGCTCAAAAATCCCTCAGCTATTTCCTCTCCCTGCATAAGATATTGTTATTGTGTAACCCAAACTACCTACATCCCATCAGTCAGATCGAATCCTCTGCTCTCCAGCACCTGGAGGAGCACTCCAAACACCTCCAAAACTTGTCCAGTCTGCTGACTTCATATTGCCACCTTGGATCACCTGTATCCAATCCTTATCCTACCCACAATGTTCCTCCTCGTGAACACCTAATAGCACCCAGACCTTGTTTACCTGACCCCTTGAACCTACCCCATCCCTCCAAAATCCCTACCAACACTCCACAACATCCAGTGCCACAATAACCACAGAACACTGGTTAACCTGTCCGCGAAAAACATCAACCCCTCTGAAGTTTCCGTTTTATCCAAAGATCTTACCTTCAGCTCTACTCCCCAATCCAATGACGTTGGTCTCGTCAGAGACTTACTGTCCTTTACCCGATCCCTATGATGGAAACACTACTCTGCCACAAATCCCTCTGACTGTAGCCAACCTAAACAGAACCTTGTCTATCCCAGTTCATACGACTATCCAACAAAGATCCCCCTGCATTCCCACCTAATCACCCCCTGCTGACCCTAAAAGAATTTCTCACCTCCAACTTGGCCTAACCATCTTTCCCCAAGTCCCTTCCTAAGAATAGAACCTTTTAACAGAAGCAAGGAGAGCCATTCACAACCTCAAATCAAATCCCGACATAATCATTCTTCCTACAGATAAAGTTTCCACCACTGAGGTTATGGATCACAGTGACTACCTGGCAGACAGGCTCCGTCAACTCTGACTCTTCCACCTACAAGTTGTGCTGTACTGACCCCATCCACAAAGTTCAACAAGATCACCAATCCCTGTTAAAATCCTATGGCCATCTCTAATGACCATGCTGTCAACGAGACGTTAAACCTGAAGCCTCCTTCCTTCCTTCCTTCCAAAATCCTAAGGCCCCTCCCAGTAGCTCTCTCCTGAATCCCTCTCCCTCGTCACCCCAACAGCACCCCGCACATTCACCTTCTACATGCTTCCCAAAATCCAAAAACGAAACAATCCTGGACACCCAATTGTGGCTGATTACTGTGCTCCTACCGAAAGAATTTGAGTCATCATTGACCAACGCCTTCAACCAATTGTCCAAAATGTTCCCTGCCATATTAAGGATACCAACCACTTCCTTCACTGACTATCAACAATCCTCACCCCTTTACCTCCTGAATCCCTACTTGTCACAGTGGATGCCACTTCCCTATACACCAGCATCCCAAATTCCCATGGCGTTGTCACTCTAGACCACTACCTCTCCCAACACCCCTCTGAATTCAAGCCCGATACCTCGTATCTCGTAACCCACACCAACGTTATCCTAACTAACAACTACTTTTCCTTTGATGGGATAGTTTACCATCAAATCAATGGCACAGCCAAAGGCACCCACATGACACCCTCCTATGCCATCCTGTTTATGGACCATCTCGGGGAATCCTTTCTAGCATCCCAAAACCCCAAACCTCTGGCCTGGTTCAGGTTTATTGATGATATTTTCATGATGTGGACTCAGGGCCAGGACACCCTATCCTCTTTTTTTTCAAAATCTCAACTCCTTCTCACCCATCCACTTCACATCCATTTTGCTGGATGTCAACCTCCACCTCATTCATGGCTCCATCCATACATTCATCAATGTTAAACCTACCAACCACCAACAGTACTTCCACTTTGACAGTTGCCATCCCTTCCACATCAAAAAATCCCTCCCTTACAGCCTGGCCACTTGTGGACGATATATCTGCAGTGATCAGAACTCCCTTTCTGAATATGCTGAGGGCATCACAAAGGGCTTCGTAGACTAACCACACTGAAACAGTACGCAAACAGATCTCCCGTACCATATCCCCACACATCCCAAATCCTCCCTCTGCCACCAGTAACTTACCACAAAAGAACACTCCCCTTGTCAACCAGTACCACCCTGGTCTTGAACAACTAAACTCCGTCCTTCACCAAGCTTTTGATTTTTTGTCCTCATACTCAGAAATGAGAGACATCGTGCCCAAGGTCCTTCCCACCCCTCCAAAAGAAGTGTTCCGTTGCCTTACCAACCTCCATATCCTAGTCCATCCCTTTGCCACCCTGAAACCCAGCCCACTGTCACAGGGATCATATCCCTGTGGAAGACCCTGCTGCAAGACCTGTCCAATCCACCCACCCAGCATTTCCTATTCCAGTCCTGTCTTAGGCTTATGCTGCCCTATCAGAGGTCGGGCCACCTGTGAGAGCAGCCATGTAATTTACCAGCTGTGCTGCAATCGCTGCACAGTTTTCTATATTGGCATGATGACTAACCAGCTGTTCATTAGAATGAAGGGCCACCGCCAAACTGTGGACAAAAATATGGCATAACATGCAGTGGAGCATATGCTTGATTTCAATAGCTGCTTCATAACCTGGGCCATCTGGATCCTCCCACCCATGACCAAGTTTCCTGTTCAAATGTTTGTTAAGCTTATGGCATTTAACTGTGGGGTCATCCTAAACTTACAAACTACTTATGAACTACCTTATAGTAAAGACGACACAAGCATCCATGCCCGAGGGAGGACCTGAACCCCCGCCGGGGAACGGCCTCTCGCTTCGTAACGTAGCGCCTCAATGCGCTCAGCCGTTCTGCCTCAGCAGTATTTTTTAAATCCTGAAATTATCCAGGCCTCAAACTTACGATAACCTCCCTTTTTTCTGCACCCTACAGTTCCTACATCTCTATCCTAAACTTCTCCTATTTTGAATGTTCTGTATGTATGTGTGTGTGTGTGTGTGTGTGTGTGTGTGTGTGTGTGTGTGTGTTGGGGGGGGGGGGAGGGGACGCGTGCATTCATTTTATTTTATTTTCCTCCACTCATCCGCATCCCCACTCCATCCCTAAGCTGCATCTCAATCCTCCCATCTAATATGTACATACTCTGGATGGCTGTGCTGTATCCATCCCCACAACCATGATGCAACCTTCCTATCTCCACCCCCCCCCTCCTATCCTCATACTGCAGAGAATAATTTGAAGTGTGGCAGCCAGAGCTGATGGTTGTGTGACTGTGTTGTGTGCCTGTGTGATGGTGTGAATGTTCATAATTCTGAAGAAGGCCTTGACCGATAGCTGAAAGTGTTGTATGTGGTTGTCTTTTTTGTGTTGCTGTCGCGGCTCATAGTCACGTCTTTGCGTTGAGTTGTAAACTGTCATATTACTACATTCTTAATTCCAACTTGGACTTTCCATTTGTAGATTATTTCATGTGGACATTCTGTTCTGGTTGATCCTTGTAAATAGACTTCACACAAATCTTAGCAACATTAGTCATAACTTATGTAATTAACCCCAGGTGAAAGTACACCGTGAGCTGATTATACCCAATCTGGAGATCACCCTATAAAAAGAAGTTATTTTTATTAGTTTAAATCTATCTAACTTTGAGGCATCAAATATTTCAGTAGGGTGAAGGGGAGTAAGTGTAACCACGGGGTTAGTGTAACCACGGCTTATGGTGCCTTAAAGAAGCTGTATTTTTACCTCTGACCTATCACATATCCCAATTTATTCCTTTCTTTGTTATATTTAACCATAAATTGTCACATCTGACATAAATTGGTAATTAGTTTTTGGATTTGAATTGACATCTACATTTTCATTCAGCGTGTGAATGGCATGGTCAGAATTTGGCGGTCTGTCATTTTCTCAGTATTAAAGATAATTTCATAATTTTTTGTTTACAAACTAACTTTTGCATGATAATTTCAAATATGACATTCGTTTTACTTTACTGTTAAAGCTCCTGATATGCCAGACATGGTTACACTTACCCCAACTTTTCCCCATGTGGGGCAAGTGTAACCATGGGGATCATAGAAATTTCTGAGGGGGAGGGGGTGAAAAATGATTTAGTAGATCGAGAAGTGATTTTCCTCAGATGCAATAATAAGACAAAATATGGCACCACACTCTACTAGCCTGATAAAAGAGATGAGATAGAAGTTCTACCCTCCAATGTCATTTCAGTGCTGCCAGAGCCTACTCAGTGACTAAATAATAGTTAGGGATTAAGTCTGAATATAATAAGTTGAATCAGAACAGTTTAGCATTAAACACAAATTGCCAACAACTTTACTTCAATTACCATGAAAAATAATAGAAAGTGACTGAACTTATAAAGTGAATATTTCTTTTCTGTTGATATTAGATATTTTATTATTTTTGTTAAATTGCCTAGTAATGGAAAAAAAGTTACTTTTGTAGAATTTAAACTGATAAATTACTGGCCTAAAACAAAAATAAATCATCTATGAAGCATTCTGATTCAGTGTTTTAAGATTTAGTCCAACACTTATTTTTTGGTTTAGCTAACATTTTCCGCGTATTTCATAATATACAAAGAGGCGTGTGCAAAAAAGTTTCTATCTTCAGTAAAATTTAAGATATTTTAATAATTTAAAAATCTTCAAATTCAGTAAAAATTGAGTAATCAGGACACTTACTCCAAATATCTTTTACAATGCTCTGTATGGGTACAATAATGCGGGGTTACACTTGCCCCGAACCATGGGGCAAGTGTAACTTCACAACACAAAATTTTGAAAACAATTATTTGACCATATAATTTAATTTTTCAAAAACAAAATGTATAGTGTTTAAAGTCAATAAGTCAAATTTTAAGCATGAGAAATTTCAAAATCATACCTTCAATAACAAGTTGGCAATTTGGTGTCAAAGTTGAACTATGCCAAAACGTGGTTACACTTTCCCCTACTTCACCGTACTTTGAAATACTATTATATTAATAGGCATTGGTATTAGTCCTATTATAGAAGACACTCAAGCTTGGAACCTTCACCTTACACAGGCAAGTGTTCAAGTTGTCGAGATACCTAAGCACGATTCTTAAGCTCCATTGTTGTTAACTATGTTTTTAATTCTATGATTATTGTAAAGAATGACTCTGATATGGGAATTGTAACTGTAGCTGTAAACACAGGTACTGTGGAGCACTAGGGGTTCAGTCATTTAGTTATAGTTTTATTACCGACATTACCTCACCTCCTACCTTCCAAGCTTCTCAAATATAGTCCTGCAAATTCTTGTGCTGCAAGAAAATATCAATGCACACTCCACTGCAGTGAAAACTTCATTCTAAGAATGTTCCCCATGCTGTGGCTACATCTTGTCTTCGCTATATTCTTTTTTTCAGATGTGATAGTATTGCAAGTTTTAAAAATGTTGTAAAGTTAAAATTATTTAAATTTCAATAACATGGTAACATGATACAATTACATGTATTTCTACAAGAATATAATTACATTTCCTGAAGTTATGTAATGTATCCTAAACAGTTTGACATATTCATTTTGTAAGAAAACTATATGGTTGTTCCATTATTTAACAGTTTCAATTGTGTGAACAAACCAACACTAGTCATATTTTGCAAATATGTACAGTGTATAAATTTTTTCCATTATATAAATATTTGTAAAATTGTCTACTATTAGTGCTGATCAATCTGAATTCAATTAAAAAGTAAAGGAGTCAACAATCCGAAGATTGGTTTGAACACTACAGTGCTTTACTAGGCAAATTACAGAAGCATAATTCAGGAATTTGATTGTACCAACATTTTTCTGACACTCTCTAGAACCTAGTATTATCTAAAAATATTAGTGTGATTAAACTGTCATGAGTCTTTAGTTCAGCTCAGTGATTCTAATACCAAGTTGTAGTACCTGTTTCTTTTTATACTGATACAAATTTATATTTTTGAAGATAATAAATATGTCAAACATGCAGCAATATACTTCCATTTACTATAAATAATCCAGGCTACCAGATTAAATATTTTCAGAATGCAAGTGATACTGTGAAGAAGCTGTTCAGCACAACAGTTTTGTCTGCATCAATAAAGCAGGTAATGAAATTTGTATTAATTATTAGAACTTGTGTTGGGTTTGCGGCAGTCATATTCTAACTGGTAGAATCATCACAAGACAAATGTTGAAGATTAGATGCATAGATCATGTAGCCGATTAAGTGACGACGAGAATTGGCCAGAAAAGATATTTCTGGCATATCTTGACTAAGAAAAGGGATTGATAGGTCGAACACATTTTGAGATAACAGGTAAATGTCAATTTAGGATTGGAGGGAAGTGTGTGGGGTACAAATCGCAGAGGGAGAGCTAGAGATGAACACAGTAAGCAGGTTCAGAGAGATGAAGTTGCTGTTATTATTCTGAGATTAAGAGGCTTGCACATGACAGGGTAGTGTGGAGAGCTGCATCAAACCAGTCTTTGGACTGAAGGCAGCAAGAACAAACAACAGCAGCAGCAGCTTCTGAGTTTTTTGAGAACAATAAGACAGACTCAAATTTCAGGAGGACTTTGTTTTATGATATGTACAGATAAAACATAATAATGTGAGATGTAATCAAGGTATTCATTGGCAGTTTACTTCTGCAAGTACATTATTGCTTTGGTCACATAAATACATTTCAGAAGCCGTGTGAAGTCCACAGCAGAAGTTGTTCTGTGTGCTTTCTATCATGTCGGAGCCGTGTACTGTGCCACAAAGATGCATAGGAAAGGCTGTGCAGTTTGAGGGGACATGTCGTGGATTGCACAAAAGCTTTTGTTGGAGATTAGAGTCCTCCCTCAGGCATGGGTTATGTGCTGTCCTTGGCATAGGCTAGTTGAAGTAATTTGTAAGTCAAGGAACTGATAACTTCAGCCATTTGGTCCCTTGGGTTTACAAACATTAGAACATTTGTGGCCCAACTTCCTCATGACAGTCTTCCAATAAGTTGGTATACAATGTCATTTTGTGATTATTGTAAAGGATTTATTGGATCATAAGTTTCAGTTTTCTGGATTGAATAAAATAATCCATAGATTGCTTTGTCTCCTACAAATCTAGCCGTTAAGCAACTTTATTTTTTTCTGTGTGTTTATCAATCCTACCAGATACCAGTTTGTGGTCTACCACATCGAAGCCTTCACATTTGTGCAGCTGTTGCAAATGTTAATCCCTCAATGCTGCAGAACACTTGGACAGAAGTGTAATACAGATTAGATGTCAGTCCTTCCATTAATGGTGCTTATATTAAGATGTATGAAATGTGTAAACAATATTTTGAGTTGTTATACTTGTAGAAACTTACTGTCAACAAATATCTGTATTACTTCTAAGTGTACATATTATACATATTATTTTTAATTGTGTAGGCTTCTGCGACTAGAGTCAGATGACATAAAAAATTTTCTGATCAGTATACCCAGAAGAAGGCCACAGTAATGTTGGTCGAAACATCAGTTATTAAAGTAATCTCCATCTTACATTATAACATGGTACAACACACAAAAAACCTTTATGTCACATATTATATTGTTATAAGCTAAATGCACAAACCCTGCATATCACAAAAATGTTCCCATTCCTTTTCTATATGGCCCTCTATGCACATATCATCTCACTTTTCTGCTATTATCAAAATTTCTAGCCTATTCAAATTCTCAAGTTCAGTTTGTCGAAATACAACAACTATTTATCCTTATACTTTCATATTACCTTATATTTCAATTGTTCATCAAAAATGGTGCACAACAGTAATTACAAACTGAAATCATTATCTGCATGTTAGTGCACATCTTTTAAAATGGTGCTGGAGACTGTCTGTCCTCATAATGTCATGGAAACGTGTATCAACGTTCTTTCAGCATATCATCTGACAATATTAGAAAATTGTATTTCTTCATGGCTTTGTGCAGTATAGTAGTATATCATCTTTCAGTAAAAATTTTTCATGTTTGAACACAGTGATCAAATACATTCATATTACATGCTTTTGTCCCTTTAGCTTTGTACTGCTACTGCTGCTGTTTCAAAGCAAAAATCTGAGTAATTTGAGACATATTTTGCAGTCGGGTCTCCTAATTTGCTTTCAACTTCAGTTCTGCAATAGTGTGCTTTATTTTTGTAACCTATTAGATTAAAAATTCTCTCCCCTTTAAACCATGTGCTGTCATGAAAATATTGGATACTTCAACAGCTAATGGCACTTCTGCTTCTTCTGACTTTGTAGATAAATATTCGATGTTTGATGCAATAGTTTGAAATTGAATTTCTTGAATCTATTACTCTATTTGTTGTACTGCTTTATGTCTACCTCTGGGTGCCAAAACACATGGTCCTTTCATATGGCCTCCTATTTCTAATTCTTCTTTCTGTGGGTTCAGATACTAGCAGCTGTCAAAAGATTTACTACCTATGTGTGCTTTTGATTCTGGTACCAATGGTTGTTCTGCAGTTTCCTCATTTTCTTCTACTGTTTATAATGGTAATCTACATCTACATCTACAACCATACTCCGCAAGCCACCCGATGCTGTGTACCGGAGGATACCTTGAGTACCACTATCGATTTTCCCTCCTACTCCAGTCACATATTGTTCGGGAAAGGAGGATTGTCGGTATGCCTCTGCCTGGGCTCTAATCTCTCTGTTTTTATCCTCATGGTCTCTTCGAGAGATATACGTAGGAGGGAGCAATATACTGCTAGACTCCTCAGTAAACGTATGTTCGCGAAACTTCGACAAAAGTCTGCACCGAGCGACAGAGCGTCTCTCCTGCAGAGTCTTCCACTGGAGTTTAGTGATCATCTCCGTAACGCTTTCATGATTACCAAATGATCCTGTAACGAAGCGCGCTGCTCTCCGTTGGATCTTCTCCACTTCCTCTATCAATCCCAGCTGGTACGGATCCCACACTGGTGAGCAGTATTCAAGCTGTGGGTGAACAAGTGTACTGTAACCTACTTCCTTTGTTTTCGGACTGCATTTCCTTAGAATTCTCTCAATGAATCTAAGTCTGGCATCTGCTTTACCGACGATTAATTTTATAGGGTTGTTCCATTGTAAATCCCTCCTAATGACTACTCCCAGATAATTTATGGAATTAACTGCTTCCAGTTGTTGAGCTGCTATAGTGTAGCTAAATGGTAAAGGATCTTTCTTTCTGTGTATTCGCAGCCCACTACACTTGTCTACATTGAGATTTAATTGCCATTCCCTGCACCATGTGTCAATTCGATGCAGATCCTCCTGCATCTCAATACAATTTTTCCATTGTTACAACCTCTCTATATACTACAGCATCATCCGCAAAAAGCCTCAGTGAACTTCCAATGTTATCCGCAAGGTCATTTATATATATTGTGAACAGCAACAGACCCACAACACTCCCCTGTGGCACACCAGACATAACACCTACTTCGGAAGACTTCACTCCATTGAGAATGACCTGCTGCTTTCTGTTAGCTAGGAATTCCTCAATCCAATCACACAATTGACCTGATAGACCATATGCTGTTACTTTTTTCATTAAACATTTGTGGGGAACTGTATCAAACCCATGTCTATGGCCCTCTGAGTCTCTTGGACGAATAGCGCGAGCTGTGTTTCACACGAACTCCTTTTTCGAAACCCATGCTGATTCCGACAGAGCAGATTCCTAGTCTCGAGAAATGTTATTATATTCGAACATAATACATGTTCCAAAATTCTACAACTAACCGACGTTAGAGATATAGGCCTATAGTTCTGCACATCTGTTCGAGGACCCTTCTTGAAAACGGGGATGACCTGCGCCATTTTCCAATCTTTCGGAACGCTATGCTCTTCTAGAGACCTACGAAACACCACTGTGAGAAGGGGGGCCAGTTCCTTCGCATACTCTGTAATGATGGGCTTCCTGCTGATGCTGATGTTTCAGATGCTAGTGGTGATGTAAGTACCTACTCATGAGGAGATAAGATGCTTCTGCTTCATGTATTGGTTGTGACTCTTCTACGTAATGTAAATTGAAGACTCCAAGTTGGTATGGATTCATAAGGAATCTATTACTTCCAATAATTAAGAAACAGACTATTGAATTTAAATGTGATTTTAATGCTCTTGAAAAAACCCTGTGAATAATCAAAATCTTAATTCACATATGATGTACTGAGAATGTGCATAATATGATACTGGACAATCAGTAAT
This sequence comes from Locusta migratoria, assembly GCA_026315105.1. Classification (NCBI taxonomy): domain Eukaryota; kingdom Metazoa; phylum Arthropoda; class Insecta; order Orthoptera; family Acrididae; genus Locusta; species Locusta migratoria. Next base: position 157,666,893 of record CM048745.1, on the reverse strand, counting down.
CTAACATGAGTGAAATTACTAATATAGTGAGGACAGTTTACAACTCACCGCAAAGACGTGGCGACGAGCTGCGACAGGCACATACAAAAGTATGTGCCTGTCGCAGCTCGTCGCCACATCTTTGCGGTGAGTTGTAAACTGTCCTCACTATATTATTAATTCCAACCTGGACTTTCCATTATTATATGAGTGAAATTACAATACACTAAGAAAATGTTTTGTGCACAATGGTGAAAAATTTATTCAATGTTAGTCAAAATTAAAAGCCAAAACAAGTGTATCAGCAAAATCTGTGTGATTTGAAAAAGATTTCAGATTATTTGACCTGATTTCATATTGTGGCTGAGTGTTAAGTCTATCACTTCAAGTGAAACACAACTATCAAAGCAAAATACTGAAGCTGGTGGACCAATACCAAAAGAGTCACAGTTAGCCTTATTTACCAGTTTGTTCTAGTCACTTCTATATTGAAAACAAAGGGGAATTCACTGACTGATTACTTTTACTTTTCAAACCATACAACAAGAATTGTGGAAGGAAAAAATGTGTGAATAGTGTCCTGGAGTGAAAAAGAAGAATATATCTTAAATGAGGACCTATGAATTTTCCCACAAAAGTACTGTCAGGTAAAAAAAAAAATGCATCTAAGAAGTTTACAGGTCTAATGTCAATAATAGATGAGCACTTTGCACACTTTCCAGACTCACCCGTTAGATATGTAAGCATGTTAGATGAAAAATTATGAGTGAAGTGCTTTGTCTGAAGTGCTTAGTCCTAAACTATCAGACCAAGGAACAAATAACAACTGAGGTAGAAGGACCACAACTCTAAGACTATTGATTGCACTTACAAGACTACTGCACATTCTGTCTGATAGAACAGGTACATGTGCAAGAAAGTAAGACCACATATTACTTTGTGTGCAAGGTACTTTATGCGCAAGGTATCCATTCCACATAAAACAAAATTATGGGAAGCATTGATTGTTATTCCATGTAATTGCAGACAGGCACAATGAAAAGACTCTTACCACCTGAGCTTTTAGTCTTCTTCAGATAAGGAAAACACACACACACACACACACACACACACACACACACACACACACACACACACACAAACACACATGATAATATGAGTGTGTGCATATTTTTCTTTTCCAAAGTACACTTTTACCAAAAGCTTGAGTGTGTAACAATATTTGCAGTATTTCAACAATGGAAAATCCAGAATGCCCATAATGGAGGATAGGTAACAACTCACAGTAAACAGGCCCACTGAGCTGCTGATTGGCACAAAAATATAGTCACATACACACAACTGAAATAAATTTTTAGCCATGGGCTTCGATTGATTGTCTTCTTTCCTAATGCTCCCTCTTCTAAGTTTTAATTTAAAGTTCATAACCAATAAATTATGGTCAGAGTCTATATATACCCCTGCATATATCATGGTGGGAAACCTGGTTTCAAAATCTATGTCATACCATTAATAAAATCAATTTGGTGCTTTCCGGTGTCTCCTGGTCTCTTTCATGTATCGACCTCCTTGCATGATGCTTAAACCTAGTGTTCGTGATTATTAAATTGTTCTCCGCACAAAACTCTACCAGACGACTTCCCTTTTCATTCCTTTTCCCCAGTCCATAATCAACTATTTGTCCTTCTCTTCTTTTTCCTACTACCAAGTTCCAGCTCCCTATCACAATCAAGTTTTCCTACCCTTAACTGTCCGAATAATTTCTTTTATCTCATCACACATGTTTTCAATCTCTTCATGATCACCTGAGCTGGTTGGTATATAGGCTACACTTTTACTACTGTGGTTAGTGTTGACTTCATGTATCTTAGCTACAATAATGAATTCACTGTGTTGTTCATAGTAACTTACCCACATTCCTTTTTTTGTTATTTATTTATTATTATTATTTGTTGTTAGACTTACTGTTGTGTTACCCGCAAATGATTTTGTATTTATAACATTGCACTCACCCAAGCAGGAATCCTGTTCATCATGCCACCAAACTTCACTAATCCTCAGCAGATGTAACTTCAACCTATCTATTTCTTTTTTAAACTTAGCTAATTTATCTACCCAATTAAGGAATAGAACATCTGATCTCCGATCAGTATACTGCCTGTTTGTTTTTCGTAATGATGATATCCTGATTATTTCCAATTTCAAATAGCCAAAATACCAACTCCATTCTCATGATACCACTTTCTTCTGAATTAGTTCAGATTTGAGACCCTTCGACCTATAAATAAAGACACCCATTATATGTGTCAATCTAGTTTTGAACTAATGGATTTTTTTCAGTGAGAATAAAACTCAACAAAAACTGAACCTGGGTGCCTTTAGTTTAAGGGATTTGCAAGTAGCAGACTTTTTAAGTATGATACCAGTAGTATAACGTTTATAGGTAAGGTCTACCTATTATTATAGGTATTATTTGACTATGGGTCCACAAGAAATATGTATGGTATGGTAGGAACTATTTTTTTAGAGGGGGCAGGGGAGGGGGGACAAGAAAACCTTTTTATTGACTTCGCCTCTCACAATGGTGATTGCAGGGACTTGGTCTAGGTTGGGGGGGGGGGGTGATGTCATTGAACTGTCATTTAGCATTTAGCCAAGTTGCTCCCATTCCCATTTGCTAAAGAAGAAAAAGAAAAAAGATCATTAATTTACACTTGTGAGAGGAGAGGATAGAATGTAGTACCGGTAGTATTTACAAGGTGCTTCAGTCAAAGACAAAAATGGCTGCCATCAAACAGCATAGTTTATTCACTGGCTCTGCCTGCCTAAAGATCAAAGATCAAATAAAATCAAGTGAATAGGGGTGTGAGGTGGGGGGGGGGGGGGGGGCAGAAACCTTGTCTTGGCCCTTCCAAGTTTGAAGTCAGCGAGCAACTGCCCCTCCTGTTGATATGCTATTGTATGTTAGCCAATTTATTAAGCACTTTGTGAAAAAAAGCTTTGGCTTGCATAAGAGAAGTCTTTATGTATATTGTTGTTTTAAGTACTATATTCTACGGGCTTTTATTTTGGAGTAATAGCACATTTTGCTACCATACTTCAAAAGAAAGTGATTAGGATTATTACAGACTTATAGAAACTTGCCCATTATAAACAACTTTTTATGACCCATAATTTTAAACTGTAAAACACTTTTACATTTACACCGTTGTTTTGTACACAAACAATAACTTCTCAAACTACCAACTCTGACAGGATGTGAACTCTCATGGTCCTGCCGGTACTTTAAGGATACTTATAAATGGTGGAAAATTCGAAATTTTTTATGATTTTATTAAATTCTGTACTCTTTTCTGATTATATTGATATATATACTATAGGGTTTCAAATGAAAATGACATATATACAAAATTTTAAAGTTACGGTTATGTGTACAGCCACAAAGTACCTAGGTGATGGGGTCTCTAAAGCTTTGAATAAAATTAATAAGTTCAATGTTTATGGTGGTACCTGGGTAACAAAACTGGAGTGTTGTGGACATGTGCAAAAGAGGATGGGTGATAGATTGAGGAAGCTACAAAGAGAAATGAAAGGGAAGTTGGTATCTGATGGAAAATCTCTGTCTGGCCAAGGCAGATTGACAGAAACTGTAATAGACCTTTGTCAGAGTTATTATGGATTGACCATTAGACGAATGGCACCACTAAGTGATATTACAGTAATGAGAAAAGCTGTATGGGCCACCCACTTTCATAAGTTGTCTACAGACGACCACCCTGTTCACAGACTTTGCACTAAAGGAGCAGATTCTTGGTGTGGTTACCAAAAAGCAAAAGAAAGTGGTCAAATATACCATCTTAAGCATTCTCTTCCTGAGCCTATTATGAATGAAATACAACCAATTTTCAGAGACCTGAGTGACTCTGTTTTGCTTAGTAAATGTCTTCTTGGGAGCACTCAGAATACAAATGAAAGTTTCAACCATTGCATAAGGGATACATTACCCAAGAATGTTTTTGTAGAACTAAATACACTGTAATTTGGTGTACTAGATGCAGTGATATGTTTCAATAATAGAGTGAAAGGAAGGATGGAAGTCCTGAGAAATTTAGACATAAAATGTGGCTACAATATGGAAGATCAATTGCTTGTGTATGACAGAAAACGGGTACATGAAGCTGAAAGATTCGCTCTTCAAGTTACCAAAGAAGCAAGAAGTGCTAAAAAGGAATGCCAATTGGAAGCCCGAAGATGATGAAATGCTGCAGAATGCAGACTTGCTTCAGGAATGTTTTGTGGCAGAGATTAATTGGACTCATATCTTCATTCGAAATTTCCTGCAAATTGTATTTTTCAGCATTCAGGTACAAATATTTTCTAAATATTATCAAGCATTGCTCTAACTTGTGTTTCATAACTTGCAATAGTCCTTACTTATGTAGTACGGTGTACCTAAGCTTTATTGCAGAATCAACCAAACTATAGAAAAAACAACATTTTTATTAGGAGAAAAATATAAAAATATATACATAATAGGTGAAGTTAAATAGGTATAGCAGATGAGCCACCATGTCATACCGTACATATCTGGTAAAAATTTGGTCTCCTTCAAATGTATAACATAGGAATAAAGGGTACCATACCTCAATTTGAGGAAGCATTTTGGAAAAAAATGCATCAATTCCTTTGTAATTTTTTAATAACCCTAAGCAGGTTCAAAAATATTCAAAATACTTCTAATTTGTTTAAAAAGTGAGCTGCATTACCTGATATCAACAAAAAAATAATCTTTAAATCATATACATGATAGAGTGCTTGAAAGAAATATGAGTTGATTTTTACATAATATTGAGCCCGAAAACTAGCCTGTATCCTTAAATAACAGAGTCGTACTGACATACCATACTTAAATCATTCAACAAATAAACCTGGTCAATATTAAAATGTTTATCAAGCTGCCTCTGGCATTATTTAATAACAGATTGTACAGGTGGTTATCCTTTAATACTTTTTACTCAGATAGTAAATTTTTTGAAGGTGAAAATTTGACATCACTGTGATAATTGTTTAGAGTTTGTAGGCTCCCTACAGTAACGTGTCCCTTTATTAAGAAGCCTTGATCAAATTTTTTACCCTAGTTACTATATTTTATTTAATATTTATTGTAGTTGGCAGTTTCAGCTTTAGTGAACAAATATTTTAGAATAGATACATCTATATTGCCTCCTTATAAAATATACTGTACAAATTTGCAGCTTGTCGCTGTCTATTGTTAAAATAGGTTGCATAACAACAAAATTTTACTTACCGTATTAATTTGATTTGTTAGTGTTTCGTAAAACGTAACTGTCATTGTCTATTGTTGCAATAGTCTAAAGTAAGTATTATTACAACTAGAAAATCAGAATTAAACTATAGGCCTAACGCTTAAGAAAACCGTCGAATGTTGGAGGTTACTCCTTTGAATATAATAGGATTGTCAGAAGAGCAACGAAAAGTATTTATTCTCCATGTAGTTTAGTGTGTTGAGAAGGAGCTCCTACTACAGTAATAATATGTCTTGTTCACTAATGCCATGGGTATTCACATGTACCGGTACTATTTTATTACATGTCGAAATACAATACCAGTACTGCGGAAGATTCTGTCATTATAGGTAAGCTGTAGCTGAACGAAATATGCACTGCAAATATCATGTTAGTGATAACAGCTGTTTCTTTACTTTACAATTCGTGACTTCTTATACTATGATTTTCTGCTAAAATAATTGACAATTTAATACATATCTCAATGAAGTGACACAATCTTTCAACTGACTCCGTGGCGCAACGGTAGCGCGTCTGACTCCAGATCAGAAGGTTGCGTGTTCAAATCACGTCGGGGTCAAAAATTTTTGTTTCCTCAAGTCATCAAATTTCAACGAAGGAGATGTATATAGTTACAAAGAATTCTGCCACAATGTCATTATTACAGATTTTTCACTAACGTATCTCCAACGTCCCCGAAGTTATGAAATTGATGTTACATAAGAGATACGATGGTGACATTAAACTCCTGAGACCTACAGTTCGTGTCAAAGCAAGAATACTTTGACCGAAAACACATTACTAAAATAAGTAAAAAATCAACTTTATTGGCATAAAAGGCATATACTGTAACGAGTCACTTCAAAACAAGCCTGTAATTTATCTCTCAATATAGCTGGATAATAATTCAGCCTTTTCTCCAGCGGCAGGCAGATTACTTTGCACTTTTGTAGGAATGAAGCACCTGGCTAGATGCATCAACCATCACATAATTAGCCGCGCTTGAGTGTCCGAGCGCTCTAAGGCGCCTTGCTGCGGAGCGCGCGGTTGCTCGCTGTCGGAGGAGCGGGTCCTCCCTCGGGCCTGTGTGTGTGTGTGTGTGTGTGTGTGTGTGTTGTCCTTAAGTTAGGTAATTTGTACGTCTAGGGACTGATAATCGCAACAGTCAAGTCCCTTAGATTTACAAACATTTGAATTTGAGCACATAATTAAAATACGTAAGTCGTGATTTAACTTCATGCACTGCGCTTGCGGATAAAATCTTCATTACAATCGATTTGCATTTTCTACCAGAACATGTGAATTTCTTCTCAAATAGTTCTCTGATGAGAAGAGCCGTGCAGTTCATTGTACGGAAAGAACGATTGTGTTTACGGTACGGTACGAAATGCAAACAGTCCTTGTGTATTCGCGCTTACAGAGGATATAATGCTTGTAGTTCTCGCAGAAAGTGCGTTAAATAGACACGTCCTCTGTGTTCCACGGAAAAACTGAACGACACAACGTATAAACTACTTTTGTACTCGTGGTTTCCTTTAAGAAGGGGAACTCTTCTATCGTGATTTTTTTCTGCATGTTAAGGGTACGAGTTAGTTTCACGCGTAGCAAGAGGCAGACAATGGAGGGCATTAAAGCAAGCTTTCCTAATTTAGTATTGAAACTTCTGCCTACTTCTCGTTGTTGTATTTACAGTCAGAAGACAACGTGTTGGTTACAACTAATGCAAATTTATTTCATTCTGGGGCGTATATAAAGGGGGTGGGGGACAAGGGTGCCTCACGCCCCTGAAATAATAAAGAAAAAATAAGGTGTCTGAATTATTTTAACGCGTGCGGGCATCGCCGTAGTAGACACTCATTCTTTCTTGTATTGACGAGGGAGTGGAGTGTTAGTAGTGCTATGTTCGTGACAACTTTTTCTTTTTTTAAACAACTATTTTTGTTATGATTTTGTCAACAATAATAGAGCTTCATGGTAAAGTAAAATGGACGTAAGCCTAAATTATTCCCTGAATGTGAGCAGCAAAACTGATACAAAATAGCAAGGGGCGTCTACAAAAAAAGTTATACGATTCGCTAATTATGTCACCTAGTAGCGAATAGCTAATTCGTAACTACAAATACAACTCGAGCCCGTAAAGTTCTGTAACGAATACTTTTCATATCTGTCTGTAATTTGGACAGCAGTAAATAAATGATAATCATGTGTTAGTTACTGGCGCTGAGCACGATGTCGTAAAATCTTAATGTTAAGACCTCTCCTTATGCCGTGAAGATCCAAATAAAGCCGCTTTATTCCAGCTTTTCGTCAAGATAAAGCAAGACTCAAGAAATGGTGAAAAACTACGTCTATGACACTAAAGTGGCATAAAAATAAAACGAAGCAGAAAATATGTTACAGCTGATTACGAAAACATGGGGCATTTGGCGTCCCGTTGAATTGTATGGGGATCAGCGGGTCACAAAAAGAAAAATGGACAGTCTCATTAAAACCGTGACGTGTGCTCACCTTGCTTTATATAGATGTTAATCTACGCCACACCTAATCGCAACCTAACTCAGAGACTTTTCGTAATCACGGGAAACAAACATCTGAAAAAGTAGTAGTTCCCATCAAAGCTTTCCTTATTTCATTGAAGTGTTAGGCTTCATTTTTTTCCGGGTTTTTGTTTCCATTGATTGCAAAAAGGCTCTGCGATGGGTTGAGAGTTTATTTCACACGGAGTAACTTCAGTCATTGTGTTTTCGTTCGAAGTATTCTTGTTGGACACTTGAGTCACAGCAGTTTTTAGTAATATTCCCCTATCCATGGCGTTTCTTTTATAGCATCTATCAATTTCGGTGCCACATGGGAATAGACGACCTGTTCAAGGTGCCTTGTCAGGGACAGTGTGTAAGTGTGTGTGTGTGTGTGTGTGTGTGTGTGTGTGTGTGTGTGTATGGTGACCACAGTGGTTTGGTCCCATATTTACAAAAATTTGAACCATTTCTGTGATTTTTTTAGATCTGACTGAGTGAAAAGCTGTAATAGTAGTATTGGGCCAGATTACTTTGTGACTATTTATAATTTAGTGCTTTGAGAAGTCAACCCCATCAGTCCCCTCTCCGAACGTCAACTTCGTTTGCGCGAATAGTAATATTTCCAATTTCTCTCTCGAGATGTTACGTAATCTTCGTCTTAAGTATTCAGCCATGAGGTTGTTTTGCGGCAAAGTTATTCATCTCTTCTGTTTGCCTTCATTTTCACGTATGTATTATATCCAGCATCATTCACGAACTGTTGCATGTGTGACGTCCTGATTCGTCCCCAACGAATCCTTCCCTCAACAGCTCCTTCCGCTATTGTGCCAGTGATGTGCCTTAGAGTGGCCTACTATAAAAAAAACTACTACTAGTTTGCCGACATGCGCCTCCACAGAGATGTGCTTCCCTCTACTTTTCTCCGCTCCTCTCTCTCTCTCTCTCTCTCTCTCTCTCTCTCTCTCTCTCCAGCTGAACCTCATCCTTGTGTAGCACCATATCTCCAGGGTTTCTAGCCCTCTTCTTTCCCCACTATCACATCCTTATAGGCCCAGACTCCAAACAAAAGCTTTCATGATACGTTTCGTTGCTTTCAAACTGATATTATTGCTGGTAAATAAGTTCTTACTCAAATTAAATGCAATTTTGGCCTGCTGTATTCTGCTCACAATTTACTTCCGAAATGTGGAAATTCCTCTATCAATTATCCTCAAAGATTCATATTCTGTTTCGGTATTGCATACCATCGTTTTAATCTTTTTCTTGTTTATTCTCTTCCGTACTCGTCACATTTACCCAAACATTGCCGCAGTGGAATGGCCGAGTGCTCTAAGGCGCCTTGCTGCGAAGCGCACGGTTGCTCCCCGTCGGCGGCTCGAGTCCTCCCTCGTGTGTATGTGTGTGTGTGTGTGTGTGTGTTGTGCGTGTATTTTGTCCTTATGTTAGTTTAAGTAGTTTGTGAGCCTAGGGACATAACCACAGTAGTTAAGTCCCATAGCTTTAAGTCCCATATCTGATTGTTATAAGGAGTTTCTCTAAATCCTCTTTTGTCTCTGAGACCATAGTAATAACTGTACAAGGTCGATCTTATACCCATTAATTTTGACCCCATGTCAATAGTTTCGCGAACTTTGTCTAAAGCTTCCTGGATGTAAGCGCTGAATATAAAAGGAGAGAGAGCTTACACTTTCCTTTTCTAATTTTCACTTCTTTTCCTGGATGAAAATGTGTAACACCGCCACTTCGTTCGTATAGAGACTGAGTATCACACGGATGTCTTTGTACTTAATACCAGTTTTCAAAAAATGGTAAAATGTTTAAGCTTATGGCATGTAACTGCGGGATCATAAGTCCCTAAACTTACAAACTACTTATGAACTACTTTATACTAAAAACAACACACACATCCATGCCCAAGGGAGGATTCGAAACCCCGACGGGGAACGGCCTCGCGTATTGGAGCAGAGCGCCTCAATGCGCTCGGCCACTCCACCGTGGCAATACCAGATTTCTTCAGCACTCTGAACGTTTCTTGCCAGATGGCATTTTCCAGGTCTACAAATCTACAAACCTAATATCGACTGGTTTATTTTTATGTATTCGCTTTTCGATAACGAGTCTCAGTTCTAGAATCGCTTCTCTTGTTTCGTAATCCCCTTCTGAACGCAAAATAATCTTCATTCTGCATCTCCTCCAACTTTTCTTCAAATCTCCTCACAATTATTTTGGCATAAGTTTGTGTACTATTTTGTAGCTGTCGCTTTCTTCGGTATAAGAACAATGATAATTTCTGAAGTCTTTCGATATCTCTCCTGTTTTATGGATGAAAATCAGTTCAAGCAGCCTCATTTCCATGCTGTCACCAGCATTGTTGATTAGTTCTGCAGGCAAGTCATCAGCACACGCTGCTTTGTTGTCCCATAGCTCTTTAACAGCTTTGTCAAACTTCTTGCAGAATGTCTCCTTTGTCGTATTCTTCCGCTACCTCTTTCCAATTACGTCCTCCGAAAGAAATGCTCCGTCATACAACTCATTATATTGTTTCCATCTATTCACCGTGTCTTCACCAAACAGCATTATCATCTTCACCTTCTACTGTACCAGAGTTTGTTGTTTAGCGTTTGTTAAAAAATTGATTTGCTGTTCTGTGGGTTAAACCAGGTCTTCCAATTTGCATATTTTTTTCCACTTCCTTGCATATTTTTCAACAACACTTACTTTTGCTTTTCTAGCTTCTCTCTTAATTAAAATTCGTTTGTCTTCTTTATTCAGCTTTTCCTTGTTCGTAACCGCGCGGAATAGTCACGTGGTCTAAGGCGTCACGCTACGGACTGGGTGGCCGTTCCCGCCGGAGGTTCAAATCCTCCCTCGGGCATGTGTGTGTGTGTGTGTGTGTGTGTGTGTGTGTGTGTGTCTGTATTTTGTCCTTAGTTTTAAGATAGTTTAAGTAGCATCTAATTCCAGGGACAAAGACATAGCAGTTTGGTCCTATAGGTGTACAAACATTTCCTTGTTCGTCTAATGCGTTGTTGTATAATATCTTTTTTGGTCATTTCTTTCTTTTTCCTGCTTTGTATATACAATATTTGTTTCCATTCTTCATTTGTTGCGCTACGTTAGATTTTTTAGGTAGGTTGTCTGTTTCATGTTTATAGTGCTTTGACAAACCCTCGGTTTTGGGACATTTTGCTCTATTTTTCAAAATGTTATATTTGTGAGTTTTTTTCTGTAAGATTGCCTACACTTCAGACTTGCTGTTGCACAGTTTCATTTTTCGGGAAATCATTTGCTTTGTTGTTTTGGCTCCAAAATACAGCAAGATTTCCTGTCTATTTTATTACTCAGTAACTACAATGCAAGTTCCTTTTTTAACAGGGACAAAATAGGGGTTTATATTTTCCTTTCTCAAACTTTTAAGCATAAAATGAAACAAAAAACATGTATTTATATGGTGAATGGAGAAAGTAATATGAAAATTTCCATTTGCATGTTAACTGGTAATGTGAGTGACAAATTTCGTAACTTTTTAAATAAAAACACAAACAGTGCAATCCAGTTTCATTAAAAATCTGGCATTTCTAAATAGGGGTATGGTTGCTATTTGGTAAAATTTCCAATTTCTTGTGAATTTTTTTCATGTGATATACAAAATTGAAGTAATGTAATATGAGTGACGCTTTAAAAGTACTAGCTAGATGTTATAATATGCTGTTCGTATACATTCCAGTTTTTGCAAAAATGCCCTCAACCTCTGCAGAGAGAATGGGGAAAATGGAGGCAGAAGTTCAAGGAGGAGGGAAATTATGACAAATACAAACAAAAATATGCGTTAGTAAATATAGAGAAAAGTAGGAGAAATTGAAGAACTGCAAGAAGGAAGTAAGAAAATCAGTTCTATAAGAGGAAGCAAGAAAAAACAGAACGTGTTGCTAAATTAGGCGTCTGAAAAGAGAGTGTAGGGTCAAAGTCTTGTGAACAAGACGAAAAGTTCACAGTGTCTACGAAAGTGCAAATTCCCTTGGGAAGGCTACGGATTTGAATACTCTCAATGCAGTAAAAGCTTTTTACATTATAGATTTGTGAGCCGACAAGCACCTGGACTGAAAGATATAAGAACTATTCGTAAAGCAGTTGGTTCAAAGGAGAGAATGCACATTCGGAATTTATATTCATCATCAAAGGAAAAAACATGCCTTCTTCATCTCAGAACATGGCAACAAAATTGGCAAAAGTAAATTTGCATACCTTAGGCCAAAACATGTTCTGCTTAGTTGATAATTACCTCATAATGTTTGTATGTGTAAATATCTTAAGCATTTCATTTGAGCTGTGAATTCTTTGCACAAAGTAGTTCCTACATGTCTCGCTTACTCGTCTTCATACCTGGATGACATTGTATGCCAATCACCAACGGAAGACTGCTTGATGATGAAATGCACTGGTTGTAAGGACAAACTGTACAATATTATGCAGGAAATTGTCTTTACCAAAGAAGTATCCACAGTGAATTGTTCGTGGCATGTGTGGAAAGGAGGAGGACATTTAAGCAAGGGGCAGGAGGAGGGTACTGTAGCAGATCTGGCAGAACACATTATTTCCTTGCTGCCCTATTTCTTAGAGCATTGTTTTGTGAAATGAGAACAGGCAAAATTTTACAATGAAGAAAAGTTTTTGTTTACTATATCATCGTATTCTGGAGAGCATAATCCCATGGTCATAGTCTCTAATAACTTGGACAATACAAAGCAAACTGTAGTTACATACAGTGCTCTTTTTCAGGGGGGACGCGGGGGGACGCGTCCCCCTAAACTTTTTATGTCCGAGGGAGGTTTCGAACCTCCGACGCGGGAGGCCCGGCGACCCGCATCGTAACGCTCCAGGATTGTGAAGCTCTCAAGGCAGTAGAAGAGCTGAACTTCGGAGCAATTACACTTGAAAGGAGAGCAAAAAGCAGACATCTTGAGCCCAACAGGTTTTATGATTGTCTGAAACAGCGAATGGAGGATCTTCTGCAGACAAAAGATATTGCTATCTCTGAAAGTACAGAAATGTTGGAATCATCGACTTGGCCTGAAAGCCCTGAAGTAACATATGGTGAATCAAGTGTAAAAACCTTATGTTGTCGTTTTGGTCTTCCAGAGAGAGTGAAGCTTAGAGGATTTACAGATTATTTGATGGAGAAGAGAATGGCAGCATCACTCCTTCCTCTTCTCAATGCAGTGAAATGTGTTCCCATTTCTACTAGCGAATGTGAACGTGGGTTTTCGCAAATAAACCTCATTACACACCTACAAGAGCTTCACTCCATGTCTCTACTGTCAGCAATCTGATGTTTGTTTAATTGGTTGGTCCTCCATTGCAGGTGTTTCAACCCATGGGCTTTGTACACTCTTGATATATGAAAGGCAGACATCTCGCTAAGTAAGTAAAGTAAGAAGGCGCGCTGACTACAGCAGTCATGAACTGATGTCCGTTTGCAAACTGTTGTAATGCTAGGCGATGTTAATTAAAATGTTCAAATGTTTGTAAGGATTATGGGAGAAATAAGGGATCAAAAGTCCCTAAAATTACAAACTACTTATGAACTACCTTATACTAAAGACAGCACAAATATCTATGCCCGAGGGGGGATTCGAACCCCCGACGGGGAACGGCCTCGCGCATTGCAACGTAGCGCCTCAGTGCGCTTGATCGCTAGGCCGCGGCGATGTTAATTACAGTGTACCGCTAGTTTTATAGCTAAGGAGGAGTTTACTGTCACAGGTGGGACAGTTGCAGAAGCCTACATTTGAGGGGCCCAGAGTATGATGTGTCAGGAAATGGGAATTAAGGAATAGTAATGTCAACTGCTGCTGTGATGCCAACAGTTGTTACAGTAACTAGATGGTGTTTTACAAATAATGTTCAATATTAGGCCACTTTATTACAATTTCAAGTACAGAAAATGAAATCCTTGACATGTAGTCACATTACATAGCATGTCATTAATAGTCAAACTCCTCATTAATGTTTTCCTGTTCCATTGTATCGTCTCTACCGTCAGTTATCAATGACTCATAAAAACTCGAATATATTGGAGGCACAAATTGCAGTAAGCTTTGAAGGTCCTTGAACTTTTCTGCCTTAATTTTACATCCATTTGGATACTTAGGAACTAACTGGCAGTCTGCAAACTTAGCAAATCGTTCACGATACTTCTCTAAACTAACTCCCACAGGTTTCTCAGTTTGATTGTATGAATATTTTATATATACAGAACGTTCACCACTCACTAATCTAACCACCATTGTATTTCTGATGTCTGCAGGCTTTTTGTCAACAGTAACGTTATGTTTGACGATACTGTTCATTATAGACGACAAAGACATAAAGTCGTCGTCCTTCATTTCAACCACAATTAATGGGTTCGTTTGCTTGCTCTTTCTTATAAATTCAACCCATTTTGCTGGAGTGTACACGCCCTGTGTCTTTCTTTTCAGTTTCTCAATAACTCAAAAATCCATTAAATTTATCGGACGTGTGACGAGGGAGGAAAATTTGTGCTCAACAATATAAAAACTTATTTTATCTAAGAGGTACAACCACAGACCTAGGATAATATAGTTTTTATTTTGTCCAACACACGAATTAGAATAAATGATGAGCCTTTGATGACTTTCCTTCACCATGTCTAAATCCTATAAAACGCAGCTACCTACTTCATCGGCCCCTCTAGATGCAACATTCTTGGACCACAAACACTTCTCATCACTACAACGGTGAATACAGAAATTATATGTTCAAAGTCGAAATACAGTATATTGTGTTGGCAGTGCTTGTTGTAAGTCCATGCACAAAACGAGTGCATCCCAACCACCCTGTTTTGCCTCATTTTTCGGAGCACTATATGCAGCTTCAGCTTTCTCAGGGTGTAGTTTGATGTCTGTGGATTCGGTGTTATTGTGTGCCTTAGCAGAATCACAATTACGGCATGTATCACTCGACGGCAATTTAAAACCAATATTATATAGGACCTGCTCGGATTCTGCGTGGAAACATTTCAATGTGATTTCAAACCTTATTTTTTCTCTCGTTATCAATGGCATGATCTGTTAGAATGCTTGCCTCTTCTGTCCTTTCTAGGTTCATGTAAAGTTACATGTGTTGTAGATTCATGACTCTCAGTGTCACATTCTTAATTGCTACAGACAGTCCTCAAATGTTTAACAGAAATAGCATGAACTGCTCAAAATGCAGTTTACATACTTCTACCTCAGTAACTGGAGTGTCAAGAATAAAATACTTGAAAGAAACTTCCCTCTGATTTACTATTTGAATCTTCCTTTTTTTAATGCACTTTGTTGCAATTATTAGGCCGCACTAAACCAAATAAATAAGCATTTTGCTTATTATAACCTCCCAACCGATAAAGCTTTATAAATATTGCCGCCTTCTGTTCTTCATTCAATGTTGACTAGTTGCAGAAACTAGTTTTGCAGCTCGTATCATTGGCAAAATTGTTCAAATGTGTGTGAGGTCTTATGAGACCAAACTTCATGGTTATCAGTCGCTAGAATTACACACTAATTACTTGACTAACTTTAACTTATGCTAAGGACAACGCAAATACTCATGCCCGAGGGAGGATTCGATCCTCCGATCGTAGCATATCATTGGCACTATGAAACACTTTTCCACTGGGAATGTGTCAGTCCTAAAGAAACAGCAATTATAATATGCTCCCTTTTTCAATGAATGGGCACATGACAATGTGCTGGAAACAAAATGATTCCACAGGTGGCATGTGCCCCTTTTCCACTAGGCGCCTAATTTTTCAACAGTCAAAACGTAATAAAAAGAAAAGTATAAATAGAAACAAATTAAAAATTGATTGGTGATCATATGAACAGTTGTTTTAACTTCTATTTAAATCTGAATATCAGCAGTTTACAATGTAAGCTGATAATAGTCTTTAAAAATTTGTCATTGGTGGGACAGCAAATGGACATAGCATTGAATGTCCATCAACATTTTACAAGAATCTTGTGAATTTTGCATTTTTTGTTTGTTTTGAAAACACTGAGTTCCCACTGAAAAAACAATTTTCTATATGTTGAAACACCAATAAATGTTACATCATTAAAACTTATAAAAATTGCAATGAAAGAGCGTCAAGGGTGAGACAAGGAATTGTCATGCGTGGGACACATGTGAAGTGCAATTTGTTTTTATAAGTTAAAATTTATTTTACTTTATCAATTTTAGATGAATAAGTAATTAACATATTTAGACCTTACTTCCTATTTAAACAACTTTGTAATGAAGTTCTTTTACCAATAAAAATTTTCAATGCAGTATTACTTTAAAGTCCTGAGTACCATATTATTTCACTTAAAAAATCCACCACTATTAATGTAAGGTACACTGTAGTTTATTAGTCAAATGTTCAGCTGTATTAAAAACTGATTCAGTTGAATCACAGGACACCACCCATCTTTACTATTTGGGGAGCAAGGTTACAAAAGATTTTTTGTTATTGTTGATAGGTGTGGATGGTTTTTGTTCTATCGTGTCTTTTAGTGGTGTTTTATAGGTCAAAATATGTGTAATAAAGTCAATTGAAGAGTCCGATACCTTTTTTTCGTAGTTGGCCATGTTGATGATATCATGGGTGAACGTCGACGGGTGGTATCCCATGATTCAGTTATGAGTAATTTTCGCTTCATTTTATCTAATATCTGAGTACCCCCAAACTTTTTTTTTTTTTTTAGAAAAGGAGCACTGGTTACATATATGGACAGGGTACTAGAAGAAGTTCCGAAAAAAAAAACAAAGTCAGAATTTGATCAGACGAACCAAGTTCACAATTAAAGAACCGATATATTGCAGCTAGTCTGAAAGTGCTTAAAAAAAGGCATAATCTGCAAGTCACAAAATGTAACTATTTTGCCACTTTACATGGCAATGATCTTATAGATGGCACTGGTGGCTCTGTGAAAAGGCAAGTTAGAACACATGTCTTATCTAGAAAATCTCAAGTTTTCAATGCAGAAAACTGTTGAAGTAACCAGAAAGGTATCATCTGTTAAGATTATTCAAATGTCTTCAGTAGATATAGAAATGAAAGTTGATAAAGTTTTTGGAACAGCACATATCATTAGTGGAATTACTAAAATCCATGCATTGTATCTGAGAAATGAACTGGAATCTTACTTTTTATCCAAGCATAGTAATATTTCAAATAATTTGCAAGTGATCTTGTATTTTCCACTCTTTTCCAAAGCTGGAATTTTGTCTTTCCCATTGGGTAGAAAGTGACTAATGGTATTGTTCACATAAAATGAAGTTTTGAAATTCCTGAATTCCAGTAAAAGAGAGGGATATACAAGATCACTTGCAACTGTGGCAAATTCTACATTGGACAGTCAGGCAGAGCAATAAGCACTCGATTGAAAGAACATCACAGAAGTTGGAAACTCAGGAAAGGGAACTCAACATTTGCAGACCATCTACTAAATGAAAAACAGATAAACATGATGTCCTACATCATATCCAAAAAGGGAAGAAAATGAACTTTTTAGAAATACTGGAAATTAATAAACATATGTCAACTTCTCCACACCTTGTGCTGAATGATCAAACTCAGTTTCCCAACTCATCACTTTTGTCTGCAGAGTCTAATGGACCCACATAAACCACTGACTCCTATTCGCTTGCCTCACATCCCTACCACAGTTCCATAGCCTACTTGCCTGATATAAATTAGTTCTGTTATTAATGGACATTTATGCCAGTAATAGCTCATAAAATGGAATCTATATATTCACAGATGTTTCATTCATCTTATACTCACCGAACTATATTTTGTTCAATTTTAAATGTTACTAATTATTTCTTTGTGTTGTAATTTATATTTAGTGTCATATATTTTATCAAAGTTCTACAATTTCAATGATGTAATTATACCTATAACACTAGTTTTCTTTAAGAAATTTCTGTATACATACTATCTGTACAACAACTTAAGATCTTTGACCTGTGAACTTCTAAGCTGCATAACTATATCTCTGTAGGGTTTACCTGTCGATGGCGTAACTGTTGGAAACCGGTTAGTAACAAATAAAATTTGCGGAATATTGCACAATTATCTCGTGTGTTTCACTCAAAATGAAGTCATCATTGTTGGGTAAGTTACATTTTTTCCTGTAGTCCCTTCTTTTCGCTTTTCCCACTAAAGCGTGGGACGGCTCGCGCGAATTCGGCTTCTACCGGCTGCTGGACAACTAAACACGAATTCGGCAACTCTCCTAAACCAGTCCCCAAACGAAACACACTCTGCAGATTTGAACCTACTACCGACGGTGTGTATTCCGGTTTTCCACGCATCTGCCGGTCTCCAGGTCTGGCGAAGCATGACGTTTATGAGCGACTTCCTGCCTGCAGGACAAACGCTGTTGTTCCTGACGTGTGCTCGTTCACATTATTTTGTGAGAAAAGGACAAAAACACATCGTACATCTACATATGTACTCCGCAATCCCTCATAAAGTGCGTGACGGAGGGTACACTGTATCACTAGTAGGCATTTCCTTTCCTATTCCACTCCCAAATAGAACGAAGGAAAAAAAGAATGTCTATATGCCTCTATACTATCCTAATTTCTCTTATCTTGTCTTTGTGAACATTACGCGAAATGTAAGTAGGCGGCAGTAAGATCGCTCTACACTCAGCTTTAATTTCTGGCCCTCTAAATTTCCTCAACAGAATTTCTCGAAAAGAAAGTCGTATTTCCTCCAGCGATTCCCATTTGCTTTCCCGAAGCATTTCTGTGACACTCGCGCATTGGTCGAACCTACCAGTAACGAATCTAGCTGCTCCCCTCTGAACTGCTTCTATGTCTTCCTTTAAAATGATCTGCTGCGGGACCCAAAAACTCGAGCAATACTTAAGACGTGATCGTACAAGCATTTTATACGCGGTTTCGTTTACAGATGAAGTACATGTTCCCAAAATTCTGTCAGTAAACCGAAGTCGGCTGTCCGCCTTACAAGTTCGTTCCATTTCATATCGCTCTGCATTGTTACACCTAGATATTTGAACGACGCGACTGCATCAAGACGCTCACTACTAATGCCGTATTCGAACATTACGGTTCTTTTTTGCTAGTCATCTGCATCACCTTACATTTTTCTACATTTAGAGCTAGCTCACAAACTGCGACCAACCGGCTTAAATGATACACAATAAGATTCACAACGATTCTGCGAACGCAGTAGCTCCTCGATTCTTTAGCTGCCACCCACCAGCCAAACAGACGATTCGAAGAACGCTGCGGCATGCGAGCCGGGTGGCGGCGAAGACGCAGTGGCCAAGTTACGGAATGCAGCGAACCAGAGATTCCAGAAAACAGAAGGCTTGGTGTTCTCGTTCATCGTAAGATCGAACAGCTTCTCAGAGAAGCGGCGGAGAACATGACCCAAACTGCTCTAGCATTCCTGAATAAGGCAGCATAAGCACCTGTTTTATGCACAAGACTTGACGAGATCTCGATACAAATACTCTCGCACCTTTTGCACGACTTATCACCACAGTCAGTTCCGCTATGGAAACAGATTTGCACAACCTTACCCATATAAAAACATCGTCTTTAATAGGGCCTTTAATTGAAATACGAGCTAGGAAAAAAACCTAGGAATTTCGACAGAAAAGTGGGGCGCAACCCAAGGAAGTTACTAGACAAACTAGAAACATCGTAAATAAAGCAAACATAGTCCAGAATTCCGTGGTTGGACTGAATTACGATGAATAGTCTTTTCAGAATTTCAAAATGTTTGTAAATGTTGTAAAATTTCAAATGTTTGTAAATCTATCGGACACAACTGCTCGGTTATTAGTCCGTAGCTTACAAACTACTTAAACTAAGTTAAACTAACCTAAGGACAATACAAACACCTATGCGCGAGAGGGGACTCGAACGCCCGACGGCGAAGAGCCGCGCGCACCGCAGCACGACGCCCAGGCGCGCACGGCTAATCCGCTGCGGCTTTTCCGAATTTAAGTAATTGCTTTATTTCACTGTTTTATGGTTCCATTTCTCTCTTTTTATCTAGACTGCTTTCCATATTGAATACTAAGTCTTAACTGGTTTTAAAATATTCACACAATATTCCACTACTCCGCCTACCTTTCCTTCTGAATATAAGTGTCTAATAATTGATGAATAGACACGTACCCGATTTCTGATACAGTCATTACATCTAACATCAACACGTTTCCTACCATCGTTCCACTGTACCGAATTATAGAGCTTCTTTTCAATATTTGTAAATCGACATATTATAAACATTTTGGAAACGAAAGCAATACTATCGACCATATCAGAAAGTAATTAGTTCTCCCAAGCATAAATATAGCGTCGTCCTTCCTCGTCCTGTATGGGAGCAACTTTTCACACATACTGACTGCGGTATGAACAATCCATTGCAATAGGACGGAGAGGAAAATACGTAAAAAGAATGGGAACGTTCGTTAATCGTCTTGAATGCTGCGTTTGAGGCTCTTAACTGCTACGACTGACAGTCCACAAAACAATAAGGAAAGGATAAACAGCGGTCTGGACGCTTGAAAACAGCAACAATTTACTCAATAAAATCCTATATCCCTTGCGACCAAAAAATTAAAAACATATCGCCGAACAACGTTCAAAACACAGACAATTGGAAATACGTTGTATATACTGGGTGATCAAAAAGTTTGTATAAATTTGAAAACTTAATAAATCACGGAATAATGTAGATAGAGAGGTAAAAAATGACACACATGCTTGGAAGTTCAAAAAAGTCCGACAGATCGCGCTTCATCTGATCAGTAAAGCAATAATTTGCATAAGAAATTAAGACAAATCAAAGATGATGTTCTTTACAAGAAATGATCAATATGTTCACCATCAATCCTCAACAATTGCTGTAGTCGAGGAATAATGTTGTGAACAGCGTTGTAAAGCAAGTCCGGAGTTACGGTGAGGCATTGGCGTCGGATGTTGTCTTTCAGCATCCCTAGAGATGTCGGTCGATCACGATACACTTGCGACTTCAAGTAACCAAATGTGCAAATGTTTGTTAAGCTTATGGGACTTAACTACGGGGTCATCAGTCCCTAAACTTAGAAACTACTTATGAACTACTTACGAACTAGGACGTCACAAATATGCATGCCCGAGGGAGGATTCGAACCCCCGACCGTAGTGGCCGTGCAGACTTCAAGTAACCCCAAAGCCAATAATCGCACGGACTGAGGTCTGGGGACCTGGGAGGCCAAGCATGACAAAACTGGCGGCGTAGCACACGATCATCATCTTTCATGTGTCTAGCAATATGGGGTGGAGCGCCATCCTGCATAAAAATCGTACGTTCCAGCAGGTGTTTATCAGCCAGGCTGGGGATGATGCGATTCTGTAACATATCGGCGTACCTCTCTCCCGTCACGGTAGCAGTCACTGACGTTTCGCTGTCCAGCGCCATCTGTCGACATCTTTTGAATTTTTATTTATTTATTTATTATTTTTTTTTTATTAACCCCATGTCATTCCAAGCATGTGTGTCAATTTTTATCTCTCTATCTACATTATTCCGTGATTTATTAAGTTTCCAAATTTATACTGACTTTTTGATCACTCGGTGCAAAACATCTCGAGATCGTAATAGATGGTAAATACTCTAGCACCTTTTACACGAGTTTTCACCACAGTCAGTTCCGCTGTGGAAATAGATTTGCACAACCTTACCCATATAAAAACATTGTCTTTAATAGGGCCTTTAATTGAAATACATACTATGAAAAAAACTGAGGAATTTCGAAAGAAAAATGGGGCGCAGCCCAAGGAAGTTACTAGAAATACCGAAAAGAAATCGAGCCTAGTCCAGAATTCTATGGTTGGACTGGATTACAATGAATAGTCTTTTCCGAATTTCAAAATGTTCAAATATTTGTAAATCTATCAGACTCAACTGCTGGGTTATTAATCCTTAGCTTACAAACTACTTAAACTAAGTTAAACTAACCTAAGAACAACACCCATGCCCGAGGGGGGACTCGAACCCCCGACGGCGAAGAGCCGCGCGCACCGCAGCACGGCGCCCCAGTGCACACGGCTAATTCGTCGCGGCTTTTCCGAATTTCAGTAATTGCTTTTATTTCAGTGTTTTAGGGATCCATTTCTCTCTTTTTTCTGGACTACGTCCCATATTGAATACTAGTCTTAACTAGCTTTAAAATATTCACGCAAATCCCTCGCAGTCCACTACTCCGCCTACCTTTTCTTCTGAACATGTAATAATTGATGAACAGACACGTACACGATGTCTGATATAGTCGTTGCATCTAACATCAACACGTTTCCAACCACCGTTCCACTGTACCGGAATATAGAGCTTCTTTTCAATATTTGTAAATCGAACTATTTAAAACATTTTGGAAACGAAAGCAATACTATCGACCGTATCAGAAAGTAATTAGTTCTCCCAAGCATAAATATAGCGTCGTCCTTCCTCGTCCTGTATGGGAGCAACTTTTCACACATACTGACTGCGGTATGAACAATCCATTGCAATAGGACGGAGAGGAAAATACGTAAAAAGAATGGGAACGTTCGTTAATCGTCTTGAATGCTGCGTTTGAGGCTCTTAACTGCTACGACTGACAGTCCACAAAACAATAAGGAAAGGATAAACAGCGGTCTGGACGCTTGAAAACAGCAACAATTTACTCAATAAAATCCTATATCCCTTGCGACCAAAAAATTAAAAACATATCGCCGAACAACGTTCAAAACACAGACAATTGGAAATACGTTGTATATACTGGGTGATCAAAAAGTTTGTATAAATTTGAAAACTTAATAAATCACGGAATAATGTAGATAGAGAGGTAAAAAATGACACACATGCTTGGAAGTTCAAAAAAGTCCGACAGATCGCGCTTCATCTGATCAGTAAAGCAATAATTTGCATAAGAAATTAAGACAAATCAAAGATGATGTTCTTTACAAGAAATGATCAATATGTTCACCATCAATCCTCAACAATTGCTGTAGTCGAGGAATAATGTTGTGAACAGCGTTGTAAAGCAAGTCCGGAGTTACGGTGAGGCATTGGCGTCGGATGTTGTCTTTCAGCATCCCTAGAGATGTCGGTCGATCACGATACACTTGCGACTTCAAGTAACCAAATGTGCAAATGTTTGTTAAGCTTATGGGACTTAACTACGGGGTCATCAGTCCCTAAACTTAGAAACTACTTATGAACTACTTACGAACTAGGACGTCACAAATATGCATGCCCGAGGGAGGATTCGAACCCCCGACCGTAGTGGCCGTGCAGACTTCAAGTAACCCCAAAGCCAATAATCGCACGGACTGAGGTCTGGGGACCTGGGAGGCCAAGCATGACAAAACTGGCGGCGTAGCACACGATCATCATCTTTCATGTGTCTAGCAATATGGGGTGGAGCGCCATCCTGCATAAAAATCGTACGTTCCAGCAGGTGTTTATCAGCCAGGCTGGGGATGATGCGATTCTGTAACATATCGGCGTACCTCTCTCCCGTCACGGTAGCAGTCACTGACGTTTCGCTGTCCAGCGCCATCTGTCGACATCTTTTGAATTTTTATTTATTTATTTATTATTTTTTTTTTATTAACCCCATGTCATTCCAAGCATGTGTGTCAATTTTTATCTCTCTATCTACATTATTCCGTGATTTATTAAGTTTCCAAATTTATACTGACTTTTTGATCACTCGGTGCAAAACATCTCGAGATCGTAATAGATGGTAAATACTCTAGCACCTTTTACACGAGTTTTCACCACAGTCAGTTCCGCTGTGGAAATAGATTTGCACAACCTTACCCATATAAAAACATTGTCTTTAATAGGGCCTTTAATTGAAATACATACTATGAAAAAAACTGAGGAATTTCGAAAGAAAAATGGGGCGCAGCCCAAGGAAGTTACTAGAAATACCGAAAAGAAATCGAGCCTAGTCCAGAATTCTATGGTTGGACTGGATTACAATGAATAGTCTTTTCCGAATTTCAAAATGTTCAAATATTTGTAAATCTATCAGACTCAACTGCTGGGTTATTAATCCTTAGCTTACAAACTACTTAAACTAAGTTAAACTAACCTAAGAACAACACCCATGCCCGAGGGGGGACTCGAACCCCCGACGGCGAAGAGCCGCGCGCACCGCAGCACGGCGCCCCAGTGCACACGGCTAATTCGTCGCGGCTTTTCCGAATTTCAGTAATTGCTTTTATTTCAGTGTTTTAGGGATCCATTTCTCTCTTTTTTCTGGACTACGTCCCATATTGAATACTAGTCTTAACTAGCTTTAAAATATTCACGCAAATCCCTCGCAGTCCACTACTCCGCCTACCTTTTCTTCTGAACATGTAATAATTGATGAACAGACACGTACACGATGTCTGATATAGTCGTTGCATCTAACATCAACACGTTTCCAACCACCGTTCCACTGTACCGGAATATAGAGCTTCTTTTCAATATTTGTAAATCGAACTATTTAAAACATTTTGGAAACGAAAGCAATACTATCGACCGTATCAGAAAGTAATTAGTTCTCCCAAGCATAAATATAGCGTCGTCCTTCCTCGTCCTGTATGGGAGCAACTTTTCACACATACTGACTGCGGTATGAACAATCCATTGCAATAGGACGGAGAGGAAAATACGTAAAAAGAATGGGAACGTTCGTTAATCGTCTTGAATGCTGCGTTTGAGGCTCTTAACTGCTACGACTGACAGTCCACAAAACAATAAGGAAAGGATAAACAGCGGTCTGGACGCTTGAAAACAGCAACAATTTACTCAATAAAATCCTATATCCCTTGCGACCAAAAAATTAAAAACATATCGCCGAACAACGTTCAAAACACAGACAGTATGCTTAATAAATAGGAAATTTCAGTTGAAAATACGTTGCATATAAATGTAGAAATAACTGATTTGTGGTGACAAGAGGGTCTTTTAAGCCAAATCCCACTGCTTATTGATTAAACGGTAGCGAACTGAGTTGCTGCCAGTAAGTTCAGGGATATAGTCGCGGCCGAGCGGGAATGGCCGTGCATTCGAAAGTGCCTTGCTGCAGAGTGCGCGGCTGCTCCTCGTCGGAGGTACGAGTCCTCCCTAAGGCTTCTGTGTGTGTCACATCGCCTGAGTTTTTAATTTTTACAATTAATAGAAGGCTTTGCACTGGCTTTGGACTAACAAAATTTTCTTTGTCTTTTGTAGTTAACGAGATTTCCGTGCAATCGAGATATTGTTAAGTTATATTTCCTTCATCAGTGAAACGGATAAAAGAAACTAGCCGAGCTAGGCCACTTACATCGGTAGATTCATGAAGCGCAGTTTTCTGAAACGAAAGAGAATTCTAGTGCTGTGTTTAGAAATAACATGAAAAAAATTGTGGAATTCAACATACCGATCACTCGTATAATATTGTCACGTTGAAACAGCAAGTGGTCCGGAATTCGAAGGTTGGTTTTTAATAGAGCACAACACTTTATACTTGGAACACGTTTATTACTAACACAGGTGCACACTCAGTATAGACTGACTCCTGATTGGAGTGCTCCTCTATTTATACACAGAAAGAATTTTCTTGAACTTACAAGTACATCAAACATGAGAAATATGTAGAACTTTCTAAAATAACTAAATACAAAGAAATAACTTTTTTCTGCCCGTGTAGCGATTTGAACTGGGGTCCTCAAGCACAGCGACCTGCGATGCTAACTACTACGCCATGCGTTTCGTCGGAAGATACGTGGCATTATGTCACAGGGAAAGACATGGATGGTTAAATGCAGGTGCGTCTTCTGAGTTTAAACATCCTTCTCTCTATAAACTTTATGAAAACTTTTTTATTTGTTTGTATTCTGAATTTAATATGTTCGCGAAACCCTTGTAAATTTAACACATCCATATTCCGGAAGCCACCTCAGGTGTGTTGCGGAGGGTACTTTCTGTATCATTGTCACTTCCTCCTGTCCTATGTTTTCTTTTTATTTCTTTTGTTAATGTAATCATATGTTCATCCAAAATGTTTAACATAACAGGCATTTGTCCAAATAAAGGTCATTGAATGTTTATAAACAATACTTACGGTCTGTGTGGTGCAGATGACTATGTCCTTACTCGTCGAAGACTGAGATGGGTAAGTGTTCCTTGCGTCAGTGTTTTAGAATTACACAATTACACCATAAACTTGTAGCGGAGTAGAAGGCCTCTTGAGGAACAAAATGAACATAGAAACCCATGGCCGGAAACGTCGTCCAATGACGCCACACAGCGTAAAACTGCTGGAGGGGATGTCCAGCGACAGGCACCCATGCCTGTAACTTACATCTTAGTCTACAAATAATAAGCCTGGCATCTCCGTGCTCAGCGGAGTGGCCGTGCGCTGTAAGGCGCCTTGCTGCGGAGGGCGCGTCTGTTCCCCGTCGGAGTTTATAAGCCTAAGTGTGATGACCACTGCAGTTCTGTTCCGTAGCTTTACAAACATTTTTTGGGCTCCGTATGTCGTTGAACGGCGTTTGCGGGTGTGGATTTTTGTGTTCAGTTTGTTCCTCAACATGCGTTCTACAGCCCCTAGAAGATTGTTGGTGACGTTTTGAACACAAAACTACCTCAATCTTCGATGTCCATTTACTGCCAGAAATATGCGTAGGACGATGTGAGTAATCCCGCTGCGAACCCCGAGTGCGCGAATTTCGTTTCCCCTGTATATAGCTGTGACCACCCACCTAAGCCGGCCGCGGTGGCCGAGGGGACTGAGGCGCTCCAGTCACGGTCTGCACGGCCACTACGGTCGGGGGTTCGAATGCCCCCTCGGGCATGGATATTTGTGCCGTCCTTAGTGTTAGATAGTTCATAAGTAGTTTGTAAGTTTAGGGACTGATGACCCCGCAGTTAAGTCCCATAAGCTATACAAACATTTGAACATTTTGAACACCCACCCAAGTCTGTTTCTTTGGATGAGATGTTTCACAGTAAATATGCCAAGACGTGTTAAATATGGTATATACGTCTCCCCGCCACACTAAAAGCGCGCGAGCACTAGCGGATGTAGGCGAGGGTGACATGTGAAAGTTCTTATCTGATTTGAGAGCTTGTTGGGATGGCCATCACACATGATAAAGCCTGAAATGTTCCTTCGCCCAGTTGATACACGGTTTCCTCAACCCAAAATACATGCAGTAAACTGGATAAAAGGACAGTATGTATATTACCTCATTCGTGATGGTCTCAAAGATGTCCTTGACGTTTGGAACTTCGTGCAGGAAAGGCATAAACTGCAGTACTTTTCACGATATCATCACACTCTTCCTAATTACATCTACATAGATACCCTGCAAATCTCATTTAAGAGTCTCACAGAGGGTTCATTAAGCACATTCACAACCTTTCTCTGCCGTTTCATTCTCTAATAGCGTGCGGGAAGAAAGAACACCTAAATCGTCCAGTTTTCGATCTAATTTCTCTTATTTTATTGGGATGGTCACGCCTTCCTATGTAGGTGGGTGCAAAGTATTTTCACATTCAGAAGTAAAAGTCGGTGATTGAAATTTCGCAAATAGATCTCGCCGTAACGAATAACGTCTTTCTTTTAATGTTTTCCACCTCAAATCGTGCAACGTTTCCGTGACGCTCCCCCCCCCCCCCCTCCCCCTGTAACGTGATAAAACAAAACGAGCTGCCCTTCTCTGAACCTTCTCATTGTCTTCCGTTAGTCCCACCTGGTGAGGGTCCCACACTAGGCAACAGTACTCCAGTAGAGGACGCACAAGTGTAATGTAGACAGTCTCTTTGCTGGAGCTGTTGCATTTTCAAAGCGATCTGCCAATGAAACGTAACCTTTGGTTCGCCTTCCCCACAATATTTTCTATGTGTTCTCTACAGTCTAAAATGTTCGTAATTGTATCTCCTAAGTATTTGGTAGCATTTACGACCTTAAGTTTTGACGTGCAATTGAAGTTCGGCGGATTTCTTTTAGTGGTATTACTTCACACTTTTCATTATTTAGTGTTAATTGCCAATTTTCTCACCATGTAGAAGTTTTGTCTAAATCGCTTTCAGTTGCTTTTGATCTTCTGTTGACTTCACTAACCGATAAACTACAGCATCACCCACGAACAGTCTAAGAGAGCTTTTCATATTGTCTCCTAAATCATTTATAAATACAAGGAAGCGTAGGGAACCTATAACGCTTCCCTGGGGAAGGCCAGATATCTCTTCTGTTTAATTCGATGACTTACCGTCAATTACAACGAACTGTGTCCTTTCTGATAGGAAATCGTGAATCCAATCGCACAATTGGGGCGAGATTCCATATGCACGCAATTTCATTAGAAACCGCTTGTGAGGTACAGTGTCCAAAGCCTTCCGAAAATCCAAAAATATGGAATCGATTTGAGATCCCTTGTCGATGGCACTTACCTCTTCATGTGAATAAAGGGCAAGCTCTGTTTCGCAAGAGCGGTACTTTCCGAAAAAAATGTTCAAATGTTTGTTAAGCATAAGTCCTTTAACTACGGGGTCATCAGTCCCTAAACTTACAAACTACTTATGAACTACCTACAACTAAGGACGGCACAAATATCCATGCTCGAGGGGGGATTCAAACCCCCGACCGTAGTGGCCGTGCAGACCGTGACTGAAGCGGCCGGCGGTACTTTCTGAATCCGTGTTGACTATTGATTAATAGGTCGTTCTCTTCAAGGTAGTTCATAATGTTCGAACAAAGTTTATGTTCCAAAATCCTACTGCAAATCAACATCAATGAGATGGGCCTGTAATTTTGGGGATCACTCCTATAGCAATTACTTAGATCATTTACTCATTAATTTTCAAATGTTCAAGTGTTTGTTGAGCTCATGGGACTTAACTGCGGGGTCATCAGTCCCTCAACTTACAAACTACCTTATACTAAAGGCAACACAAACATCCATGCCCGAGAGGAGATTCGAACACCCTAACGGGGAACGGACTTGCACATCGGAGCATAGCGCCTCAATGCACTCGGCAACTCCGCCGCGGCCATTAATTACCGCTCCCTCCCCCCCTCCATAGCTGGGCGGTCCCGGGTAAGAAAAGATGACGCTGATGATCACTGATTCCCGTGGAGAGGTTCAAATGTTTGTATAGCTTATGGGACTTAACTGCGGGGTCATCAGTCCCTAAACTTACAAACTACTTATCAACTAACTTATATTAAATACGGCACAAATATCCATGCTCGAGGGGGGATTCGAACCCCCGACCGTAGTGGCCGTGCAGACCGTGACTGGAGCGCCTCAGTCCCCTCGGCCACCGTGGCCGGCCGTGGAGAGGTGGGACTGGAGAATCTTTTCTGATACTTCGAATAATACCGTAAGAGTATCTTTCGTTTGGTATTTACTGGAATACACTCTTCCACGTTCTGAAGGTATCAGGAGGAAAATAAAAGGAAAGAAAAGTTATATACAACTGGTAAAGACAGCAATTCTGAGTCGAAGGGCATGAAAGAGACGCAGTGATTTGGAAGAGAGTAAACAGGGTTGTAACCTTTCCCCGATGTTATTCAGTCTGTACATTGAGCAAGCGATGAAGGAACAGAAGGAGAAATTGGAGAAGGAATGAAAGTTCATGGTGAAGAAATAAAAACATCGCGTTTTCTGACTGCAAAGTAATTCTGTCAGAGACAGTAGAGGACCAGGGGAGAGTAACTGAAAGGAATGTTCAAATGATTGTAAATCTATCGGGCCAAACTGCGTGGTCATCAGTCCGTAGCTTACAAACTACTTAAACCTAGGTAAACTAACCTAAGGACAACACACACACACCCATGCCCCAGGGAGGACTGGAACCTCCACGGCAAGCAACCGCGCGCTCCGCAGCGAGGTGCTTTAGACCGCTCGGCTACTCCACCGCGGCTGAAAGGAATGGAAAGTGTTTTGTAAGCAGCTTATAACACGAAAAATTATGACAGAGAAACTTGTTAAAATCGTAGATTTCTCAAGCTATCGCCAGCCAAGCTAGGCGGAAGCAGGTCGTCAGTTCTGTCGTAAATGCGACGCCAGTCTATCGTGACGACAGCAGACGCTGCGTCGGCGAGTTGAAAGCCTACCATCTGCAGATTGTTGATTGCGACGGACGACCAGGACAGAGAGAGAAGGTATTTTCGTCAGCTTGTAAATATTTCATAACTACACGCAAGTCTGTCACAAGTATGAATAAGACCGAGGATACGTCAGCGGTTAAAGGGCTCACTGAGTGAACGCTGCACTCCCAAGTAGGACACATTCACTCATTACGATGTGTCACATGCGTCATAGCTTCAGCCAATTCTGTACATATACTCCCGGTTTTAGAAATGTAGCCACTTGATCTTTGGAATCGGTTATGCTCAGGAGGGTAGTCGTTGATCCAATGATGTATTCAGCTTATGTCTCAGATAAACCAGTACAGACTAGTAACCAATATTATTTTGTCAAGTAGGCTCAACCACAGAAATCGTGTAAAGACACTAAAATATGACGCGTTTCAAGGGTCAAGCCCTCATCATCAGATAATCTGTCGTGTTGTTGACTCCGTGCACTTCGGTAGTGTTATGCGCCGCCAGTGCTGGGTCTGATTTGATTCCTGACGAAGCACAGTATGCTGAGGACCTTTCTGCGTAGACACGGTTACAAGGGAAGTAACCACGTTTTCTTTTATTACGTTTTAGATTTTTATTGTCTCAGGTTTTAAAATTCTTGTACAGATTATATGTTGATGAGGGCTTGACCCTTGAAACGCGTCATATTTTAGTGTTTTACACGATTTCTGTGGTTGAGCCTACTTGACAAAACAATTAAGTAATACAACCGCAACCTCGCATCCATTATGGATATGATTAACTCTAGTAAACAATAGTCTCAACTAGGAGTTGGAGTTCGGAGACAACTACTACGTTTCGAACTGACCACCATCTGGGGAGACGGTGAACCGCTATTTATCGTCTTCACGACGCTGAATATGGTTGCTGCCTGAGGCCATGTCTTCATTGGTTGGTTTCATAGAGGCCAATGATCCTTTGGGCGAGCTAGCACTCTGGTGCTAATCTCTACCAGCGGTATCAAAAGGTCTTCATCACGGCATCCGACTCCAGTGATTCCAAGTCTGGACCCACAAGCTGCTGCAAAGCCAGAGGAGGGATAGAGGACTTCTGCTAGCAGTCTTTGCTTCAACACCAGACGTCGCGGCGCGGGCACCTCCGTCAGCTTGTAAATATTTCATAACTTCACGTAACTCTCTCACAAGTATGAATAAGACCGAGGATACGTCAGCGGTCAAAGGGCTCACTGAGTGAACGCTGCCCTCCCAAGTAGGACACATGCGGTCACTACGATCTCTCTCATGCGTCATCAGCCAATTCTTACTCCCTCTTTTAGAAGTGTAGTCACTTGATCTTTGGAATCGGTTATGCTCAGGAGGGTAGTCGTTGATCCAATGGTCTAATATATGTATTCAGCTTATATCTCAGATTCATCAGTACAGACTAGTAACCAATAGTCTCAACTAGGAGCTGGAGCCCGGAGACAATTACTACGCTTCGAACTGACCATCATCCGGGGAGATGGTGAACCGCTATTTATCGTCTTCAAGACGCTGAATATGGTTGCTGCCTGAGGCCAGCTCAGTCTTGGTTGGTTTCACAGAGGCCAATGATCCTGTCGGCGAGCTAACACTCTGGTGCTAATCCCTGCCAGCGGTATCAAAAGGTCGTCATCATGGCATCCGATACCAGTGATTCCAAGTCTGGACCGACAAGCAACTGCATAGACCAGAGGATAGAGGATAGAGGACTCCACGTGACAGTCTTTGCTTCAACACCAGACGTCGCGGCGTGGGCACCTCCGTCAGAACGGTACAGAGACGTGGCGAGAAGGCGAGCTGACGCGCCCGAACGAGACGTCACCTGCTGACGTAGCTCCTGCCGAGCTAGCGACTACGCCACGGATATTGCATTCAGTTTAATACCAGTTCGGTTTTACAAAGATTATTCTGTGGCATTGGCCCCCTACTTAGCTTGCATTTATCGCGAATCTTTAATTCAGCGCAAAGTTCCTAGTGATTGGAAAGAAGCGCAGGTGACTTCCGTTTATAAGAAAGGAAAGAGAACTGACCCACACAATTACAGGCCAATATCGTTTACATGAGTTCCATGTAGAATTTTGGAGCACATTCTCAGTTCGAATATAGTAAATTTCCTTGAAACGGGAAAACTTCTTTCTGTGAATCAGCACGGGTTTAGGAAACATCGTTCATGTGAAACTCAGCTTGCTCTTTTCTCACATGACACTTTGCGAGCCATGGATGAAGGGCAACAGGCGGATTGTGTTTTTCTCGACTTCAAAAAGGCGTTCGACGCGGTGCCACACTGCAGACTGCTGACGAAGATACGAGCTTATGGAATAGGTTCACAGATTTGTGACTGGCTGGAAGACTTCCTAAGTAATAGAACGCAGTACGTTGTTCTCGACGGCGAGTGTTCATCAGAGACGAGTGTATCGTCAGGCGTGCCCCAGGGGAGTGTGATAGGACAGCTTAACGTGTAATTTGCGGCTGTTTGCTGATGATACTGTGGTGTGTGGGAGGGTGTCGTCTTTGACTGCAATAGCATACAGGTAGCCTTAGACAAAATTTCTAGTTGGTGTGAAGAATAGCAGCTAGCTCTCAATGTAGAAAAATGTAAGGTGATGCGCATGAGTAGAAAAAACAATCCTATGATGTTCGAATACAGCATTACTAGTGAACTTCTTGATGCTGTCGCGTCGTCCAAATATCTAGGCGTAACATTGCAGAGCGATATGAAATGGAACGAGCATGTAAGGACAGTTGTGAGTAAGGCGGACAGCCGACTTCGGTTTATTGGGAGAATTTTGGGAAGATGTACTTCACCTGTAAAGGAGACCGCGTATAAAACTCTTGTACGACGACGTCTTGAGTATTGCTCAAGTGTTTGGGACCCGCAGCAGATCAGATTAAAGAAAGACATAGAAGCGGTTCAAAGGCGAGCAGCTAGGTTTGTTACTGGTAGGTTCGACCAATGCGCGAGTGTCTCGGAAATGCTCCGGCAACTCACTTGGGGATCGTTGGAGGAAAGACGACGTTCTTTTCGTGAAATTCTGTTGAGGAAATTTAGAGGGCTGGAATTTGAAGCTGAGTGTAGTACGATCTTGCTGCCACCTACTTACATTTCGCATAGTGATCACAAAGACAAGAGAAATTAGGGCTCGTACGGAGGCATATAGGCATTCTTTTTTTTCCTCGTTCTATTTGGGAGTGGAATAGAAAAGGAAATGCCTAGTAGTGGTACAGTGTATCCTCCGCCACGCACCTTACGGTGGACTGCGGAGTATGTATGTAGATGTATATTCTAATACTGTTTTACTTACGTGCTCTGGCGCTCCACCAGGTTTCACGCCTCATCCGAACATAGAGCTGGAAACCTATCGCTCGGCCCCAGCAGCACAGCAGAGCCAAGGGTAATGGAATCTAGTCTGAAGGAATGAGATCACATGACAAGGCAATAAAAGTACTAGATGAGTTTTGTTATTTGGGTAGAAAAATAACTTATGGCAGCCGAAGTAAAGAAGATATTAAAAAGCTATGAGAAGAAAAGCATTTCTGAAGAAGCAGAATTTGTTGACGTCCAAAATTAATAAAGCGGCTGGGGTGGATGAAATTATGCCGAAACTCGTCAGATACAGTGGAATATCAGGTCTCAAATGGTTACACAGGATAACTGAGAAGGCGTGGAAATCGGGACAGGTTCCGTCTGACTGGACGAAAGCAGTAATGACACCAGTTTTTAAACATGGAAACAGAAAGAATTGTAACAACTACCGAGGCATCTCTTTAATTAGCGTTATACGCAAAATATTCTCAGGTATTGTTGAAAGGAGAGTGCGAGTATTAATTGAGGACAAGTTAGATGAAAATCAGTGTGGGTTTAGGCCTCTTAGAGGCTGTCAGGACCAGATCTTTAGCTTACGGTAGGTAATGGAAAAGTGCTATGAGTGGAACAGGGAATTGTATCTATGTTTCATAGATCTAGAAAAGGCTTATGACCGTGTTCCTAGGAGGAAGCTACTGTCAGTTCTTCAAGATTATGGTATAGGAGGCAAACTTCTGCAGTCAGTAGACTGTCAGGCAGCAGTTAGAATAGATTGGAAATTAAGCTTATGGTTTAGGGTAGTTTCAGGGATAAGACAAAGCTGTAACCTGTCACCACTGTTGTTCATACTATTTATGGATCATATGTTGGAAACAGTAGACTTTCAGAGCGGGATTAAAATAGGTCAAAACAAAATAATCAGTCAGGCATATGCAGATGACTTAGTTGTAATTGCAGATTCGATTCAAAGGTTGCAAACTAATATTTCAGAGCTCGATCAGAGGTGCAAGGATTATGATATGAAGATCAGCACCTCCAAAACGAAAGTAATGTCTGTGGGAAAGAGATTTAAACACATTGAGTGCCAAATAGGAGAAAACGAAAGTAATGTCTGTGGGAAAGAGATTTAAACACATTGAGTGCCAAATAGGAGAAACAAAGTTAGAACAGGTAGACAGTTTCAAGTACCTGGGATGTATTTTCTCACAGGATGACAACATAGCGAAGTAACTGGAATTGAGGTGCAGCAAAGCTAATGCAGTGAGTGCTCAGCTAAGATCTAATCTCTTCTGCAAGAAGGAAGTCAGTACCAAAACTAAGTTAGCAGTGCACCGCCCTATCTTACGACCAACTTTGTTGTATGGGAGTGAAAGTTGGGTTACATATATGAAAGTAGCAAGAATGATTGCAGGTACTAACAGATGGGAACAATGGCAGGAGGGTGTCCATAATGAGGAAATCAAAGAAAAACTTGGAATGAACACCATATATGAAGCAGTTAGAGCGAATAGACTGAGATGGTGGAGTCATGTTACACGCATGGGAGAAGCAAGGTTACCTAAGAAACTCATGAGCTCGGCAGCGGAGGATAAGAGGAGTCGAGGTAGACCAAGAAGAACGTATTTAGATTCGGTGCAGAATGATTTTGAAGTAAAAGGCATAACTTCATACGAGGCATCAATGTTTGCATTGAATAGGGGATCATGGAGGAATTTTATTAGAGGTACTAGGCTCCAGACTGAACGCTGAAAGGCATAATCAGTCTCTGATGATGATGATGAAGATGATGAGCCAAAATTAAATGTTAAGAAGTCTTATCTGAAGACATTATTCTTGAATGTAGCATTATACGGATGTGAAACGTGGACTATAAGGAGTTAAGACAAAAATATGATAGAAGCTTTTGAAATGTGGTATTACAGATTAGATGGGTAGATCGCGTAACTAATGATGAGTTTGTCAACAGAATTGGGCAGAACAGAAGTTTCTTGCATGTCTTGACTAAAAGAATGGATTGATTGGTGGGAAAAATTCTGAGACATCAAGGAATCGTCCGTTTAGCGTTATAGGGAAATGTGTGTAGGTTGTCGTTCTTATACAGAGATGAAGAGGCTTCAACACGTATGTTTTGTTTTCTTATTAATATCGTACATTCCATAAATAGCTCTCCTGTTTGGCTTCACTTAGTATTGTACATTTATTTGGCCCTTAGCTGCGTCATTATGAATCCACTGTTCTGAAAAAAAAGCCAGTTTTCATATTTTTATTAAATATCTGTTTTTGTAAATATTACATTATTCCTGAAAGTTGTTGTTGTGGTCTTCAGTCCCCGGACTGGTTTGATGCAGCTCTCCACGCTACCCTGTCCTGTGCAAGTGTCTTCATTAGAGAATACGTTCGGCAACCTACATCCTTTTGAATCTGCTTACTGTATCCGTTCCTCAGTCTCCCTCTACGATTTTTATCCCACACGCTTCATTCTAATGCTAAGTTGACAATTCCTTGATGTCTCAAAATGTGTCCAACGAATCTATGCCTTCTCTTGCTCAGGATATGCCAGAGACTCCTTTTCTTCCCGATTCGGTTAAGCACCTCCTCATTAGTTACGTGATCTACCCATCTAATTTTCATCATTCGAATGTAGCACCACATTTCAAAAGCTTCTATCATCTTTTTATCTCAACTCCTTATTGTCCACGTTTCACTCCCATACAATGCTACACTCCAGACAAATGCTTTCAGAAAGGACTTCCTAACATTAATATTGGTTGTTAACAAGTTTCGCTTCTTTAGAAACGCTTTTCTTCCCAAAGCCATTCTGCATTTTATATCTTCTTTACGTCGGCCATCAGAAGTTATCTTGCTACCCAAATAACAAAATTGATCTACTACTTTTATTGTCTCATTACCTAATCTAATTCCTTCAGCGTCGCCTGATTTTCTGACATTGCATTCCATTACCTTCGTTTTACTCTTGTTAATGTTCATCTTATATCTTCCTTTCAAGACACTGTCCATTTCATTCAATTGCTCTTGCAGATCTTTTGCGGTCTATGACAGAATTACTGTGTCATCGGCAAACCGCAATGTTTTTATTTCTTTCCCCTGCACTTTAATGCCCTCTCCAAATTTCTCCTTCCATTCCTTCACTGCCTGCTCAATGTAGAGATTGAACAACTTTGGGGAAAGGCTACAACCATATCTTACTCCCCAAACTCTGCGACCCTTTCTTGCCCTTCGACTCTAATAACCGCTTTCTGGTTTTTGTATAGTTTGAATATAACTCTTCGCTCCCTATATTTTACCCCTGCTACCTTCAGAATTTGGAAAAGTATATTCCAGTCTACATTGTCAAAAGCTTTCTCGAAATCGACAAACGCTAAAAACGTAGGTTTCCCTTTCCTTAGCTTATCTTCGAAGATAGGCTAAGTAACAAATTAATAAATGAAGCGATTAAGCCCACCGCTGACGAAAGGCGAGAGGTGGGTTCGAGTCCCGGTTTGGGGCACACTTACTTCTCAAAAAATGATAAATAGCCGTAAGAAGAGCAGCTACAAGTCTGAAGTTTTCGTAAAACGCGAATTAATATCAGTCTACAGTTAGACACCATGCTCAATGTGTGTTTCTTTAGAACACGCGTTTCCTAGTAAAGCGTCTTCTTTGGTAGCTAAGACGGGATGCACCTCCATGAGAATCGTAACCAGTCCTGGAAACGCCGGAGCATTTTGTAGCGGACAAGAAGTATGTATCTGAATTTCCAGGAAGAGGCATTCCCCCCCACCCCCTCCCGCTTCCCGCACGCGCTGAAAACTGCTGTAGAGAAGTGGTTGCGACAGTTTAAGGGGGTGAGAGGAGAGATACGGCAGGAATGTGGCGTGACGGCGTGATCAGCGTTTCCGCTGTGCTGTGAACCACGCCTTCTGACGCATAACGCTCCGCCCAAAACGTCCGGCTCCCGAACTATGTGCCGACTGCAGATAGAAACAGCAGCGTCTCAGCCGAGAACAGAATCCTTGGCGTTTAACATCCTCGACTGAACAAACGGTTCAAAGCCAAACGATGACGATTCTGAATTTCGTTTATTAGTAACACTGGGACTGAAATGACAATGTAAACGCCACAAGGAATACTTCAAACACGTGTTTCATTCCGCAGAGGCAGTATTTGCAGAGCGTCAATAAAACTAAAGAAAATTTTTAAATAAAGAAAGCTAACACTGAAAAAAAAAAACAAATTCACAAAATATTTGTTGTTATGACAGAGACCGCAACTTGCATCGTAATTCACACACTGCATGAGACTGGCAGTTCTTAGCAACTTGCAACCAACTTTAAACATAATTGCAAACTTTTATTGAAATTTTTCTCGTTAAAAACCATAGCAAAATGATGAAAGGAAAAAAGTTTCTTGCTTATTTTTCTGCTGTTCATGGACTAAAACTTCGGCATGCGGTACCACGTTATAATTTATAATTTCTACACTACAAATTGTAGCCACAGGAAATTTTACAGACAGTATACACACATATAGCTGAATGTACCTTAGAAATTTTATCACAGTACAACACGGTATACATCAGCACATAAACAGTAATGTTCATAGAATTCCGCCCTATCACACACCGAGTTTTAACCTATTACTTCTTTACTACTAATTGTATACGCAACAGATTTTACAGACATACGGCACTTATACAAATGGATATATACCTGAAAAATTATGCAATTGTGCAACATATAACTCAATAAATATGAGACCGGGCTAATTTTATATGCCACTTGTATTTTGTTTGCTATCTTTCTTTCTTCGGATACTGTACCGAGCGAGATGTCGTAGTGGACTCACACCGAACTCCCATTCTGAGGTATCTTGGGATGGTTTTGGTGTACAGGGTACATTCAATTGCCTTTCCAAAAAAAAAAAAAAAAAAAAAAAGAAAATTGTAAATCTATCGGACCAAACTGCATGGTTATCAGTCCGTAGCTTACACACTACTTAAACCTAGGTAAACTAACCTAAGAACAACACACACACACACACACACACACACACACACACACACACACACACCAGGGACAGCGAGCAATCACCACTGCGCAGCGAGGCGCCTTAGACCGCTCGGCTACTCCACCACGGCGCCTTTCCAAGCTTGATGTTAATCAGGATAAGTATAACGTGAACACTTTTGTGCTAACTTAAGCATGGAGTTCAACTTATTTATTGTTAAATGGCATTTCTTTTTGTCTTGTTGACTGCGGTCAGTCTGTTCGTGATGTACGTTTTGTTTACACTCGGCAAATTTTGCCCATCTTTATCGTGTTTTTTTCGTCTTATGTTTTCACATCACTTAGCGGAATGAAGTTTGCGCAATACCTTCCGTTTCACGAGTGCTATCACTTTCGACATGTTTTTACTACACCGCGATGACCAGTGTCGCTTGTAAAGCATGCTGACTGACATGACATCGGGCCTTGGACCTGCCTTGCATCTGGGCCAGTTATCTATATACTGACCACTGGTCTCAGCCCACTATTTGTCTTACATTGTTAATCTTCTGTTAGTCAAGGAACTCTGAGATTGGATTGAATTGAATTAAAAATTATTTATGCTACAAACGGTATTTGCCCACCTCTTCCATCCCTTTAAGGCATATCAATGGCAGTCCGCGTTTGAAGTCATATAGAACAGAGTCGGGCAAAAGCTTTTTTGTTTTGTGATTCGTTTTCTTTCAGAGACAGGAACAGAACTGCTCACTTAGGGCACACCACTCGTCATTCACTCTCAAAAATAAGGAAAACGGACAGTGCCTTTATCAATGAGGTATTTTTATCTGTTTTGGTTCTGTTTCGAGAGATCATATAAAGATGGGATTTAAAAGTTTTAAATTTCGTTTGCTATAAGAATTAAAATATTGCAACAAAATCCGAATTGGGTATCTAGTGGAAAAATTTGAACACAAAGAATAATATTTGTTATATTGTCATAGTTTATTGAAAGAAATACAATGTAAGAATTACACTTCTGGCCATTAAAATTGCTACACCACGAACATAACGTGCTACAGACTCTAAATTTAACCGACAGGAAGAAGATGCTGTGATATGCAAATGATTAGCTTTTCAGAGCGTTCACACAAGGTTGGCGCCGGAGGCGACACCTAAAACGTGCTGACATGAGGAAAGTTTCCAACCGATTTCTCATACTCAAACAGCAGTTGACCGGCGTTGCATGGTGAAACGTTGTTGTGATGCCTCGTGAAGGAGGAGAAATGCGTACCATCACGTTTCCGGCTTTGATAAAGGTCGGATTGTAGCCTATCGCGCCGGCCGCGGTGACCGAACGGTCTGCGGCTCGCCGGTCATGGTCTGCAACGGCCACTACGGTCGGGGGTTCGAATCCCCCCTCGGGCATGGATATTTGTGACGTCCTTAGTATTAGCTAGTTCATAAGTGGTTTGTAAGTTTAGGGACTGATGACCCCGTAGTTACGTCTCATAAACTCCACAAACATTTGTAGTTCATGATTGCGGTTTATCGTATCGCGACATTGCTGCTCGCGTTGGTCGCGATCCAATATCTGTTAGCAGAATATGGAATCGGTGGGTTCAGGAGGGCAATGCGGAACGCTTTGCTGGATCCCAACGGCCTCGTATCACTAGCAGTCGAGATGACAGGCATCTTATCCTCATGGCTGCAACGGATCATGCAGCCACGTCTCGATGCCTGAGTCAACAGATGGGGACGTTTGCAAGACAACAACCATTTGCACGAACAGTTCGACGACGTTTGCAGCAGCATGGACTATCAGCTCAGAGACCATGGCTGCGGTTACCCTTGACGCTGCATCACAGATAGGAGCGCCTGCGATGGTGAACGCAACGACGAACGTAGGTGCACCAATGGCAAAACGTCATTTTTTCGGATGAATCCAGGTTCTGTTTACAGCATCATGATGGTCGCATCCGTGTTTGGCAACATCGCGGTGAACGCACAGTGGAAGCGTGTATTCGTCATCGCCATACTGGCGTATCACCCTGCGTGATGGTATGGGGTGCCGTTGGTTACACGTCTAGGTCACCTCTTGTTCGCATCGACACGACTCTGAACAGTGGTCGTTACATTTCAGATGTGTTACGACCCGTGGCTCTACCCTTCATTTGATCCCTGCGAAACCCTGCATTTCAGCAGGATAATGCACGGTCGCATGTTGCACGTTCTGTACGGACCTTTCTAAATACGTAAAAATGTTAGACTGCTGCCCTGGCCAGCACATTCTCCAGATCTCTCACCAATTAAAACCGTCTGGTCAATGGTGGCCGAGCAACTGGCTCGTCACAATACGACAGTCACTACTCTTGATGAATTGTGGTATCGTGTTGAAGCTGTATGGGTATCTGTAACTGTACACGCCATCCAAGCTCTGTTTGACTCAATGCCCAGGCGTATCAAGGCCGTTATTACGGCCAGAGGTGGTGGTTCTGGGTACTGATTTATCAGGATCTATGCACCCAAATTGCGTAAAACTGTAATTACAAGTCTGTTCTAGTATTATATATTTGTGCAATGAATACCCGTTTATCATCTGCATTTCTTCTTGGCGTAGCAATTTTAATGGCCAGTAGTGTACTTCAAGGCCATCTCTATCTGTTTTTGTTTGTTCTTCACTTTTTGTATGACTCGATGTGCAATGGGATTTAGAGATTTGACAGCATATTAACTGTTTTTGGGGCCTGGAGACGCCACTAATGAGGTGCTGAAACTGGCTGCCAGATAATAAAATTATTGTTACGATTGTTGGTTTATATATTTTAATGTACTTTGATCAACACATTTCGCTGGTCCATTGCCGTTTTAACAACTCTGGTGACGCTGATGGTGGAAGCAATCTGAAACTGAAAAGTCGACGAAGAGTGTTCGGAATAGTGGCGAAGTTTGACAATCACTACCTGCGAACTGACGGCCAAATGTCACGCACTCACTGTAACTAAGCTACCGGAGAACCATAGCACGTAATTTATGCCGGTGACTAAGTGACCATCAGTTCGGTGCTCATGCTGTATGGCGTGTAGCCCCAAAATGTCTGCCATGGCTCTTGAGAAAAAAAACAAAATGGATGACCTCTGATTTAGTTCAAGATGTTCAAATGTCTGTAAATCTATCGACCCAAACTGCGTGGTCATCAGTCCGTAGCTTACAAACTACTTAAACCTAGGTAAACTAACCTAAGGACAAACGCACACACCCATGCCCCAGGGAGGACTCGAACCTCCACGGCGAGCAACCACGCGCTCTGCAGCGAGACGCTTTAGACCGCTCGGCTACTCCACCGCGGCCTCTGATTTAGTAATTACCTGGAACCGACGTGGAGTAGGGAGATGTAAGATGCCGCGATTTGTTACCAGAATTTCCAAATTATGTGTGTAGCGCAAGAGTGTCATTTCGTGATGAACGTACGATGCATTCAAGTTCAGAAAACTGGGTCTTGTCGCAACAAGATGATCCATTAAGGTGACGGTACCGATTAATCGAAAAGGATGGCTAATCTGGGCATATCGGTTTCTTAATACCTACTAATTATCACTCAAATCTGGAATATTGTATTTCAAATTCTGAAGGTAGCAGGTGTAAAATATAGGGTACGAAAAGTTTTATACAAAACGCAGACAGCAGTTATAAGAGCCGAAGGGTATGAAAGGAATATAGTGGTGGGGGTGGGAATAAAACAAGGTTGTAACTTCCGCCAATCTTATTCAATGTGTACAATGAGCAAGCATTGAAGGATTGCAAGGACAATTTTGGAAATTAATCAGGGAGAAGGAATAAAAACTTTTCGGTCTGCCGATTACATTCTAATTCTGTCGGACACGAAAGGACTTGGAAGTGCAATTGAATGAAATGGACAGGGTGTTGAAAGGAGTGTATAAGATAAGAGCAAAACAACGGAAATGGAACAGTTTCAGAAAATCGGGTGATGCTGCGGAAATTACATTAGGTAACGAGACAATAAAAGTAGAAGATGACCTTTGTTACTTGGGAAGAAAAATACGAGTAACTGTAGGTGGCCGAACTAAAGAAGATTTAAAATCCAGAATGAATATGGGAAGAAGAGCATTTTTGAGGAAAAGAAAATTGTTGACATCCAATATAGATGTTCCGAATTGCTTTCTAAAAGTATTCGTCTGGAGTGAAGAAGCGTACGGGAGTGAAACGTGGACGATAAGGTGTTCAGACAAGAAGATGGAAGCTTTCGAAATGTGGTGCTACAGGCCAATGCGAAAGATTAAATGGGTGGATCGCGAAACTAATGCGGATATAATGTACAGAATTGCGAAGAAAAGGAATCTGTAGCATATCTCGACTAAAAGTAGGGATCGATTGGTGGGAGACATTCTGAGTCATCGAGGAATTGTCAATTTAGTATTGAAGGGGGGGGGGGGGGGAGAGGGACAGGGGAAATCACAGAGGGAGACTGAAAGACGAATACAGTAAGCAGGTTCAAAACGATGTAGGTTGCCGTTCTTAATCACAGATGAAGAGGTTTGCACAGGATAGCGAAGTGTGGAGAGCTGCATCAAACCAGTCTTTGAACTGAAGACGCAACAAAATCTGGGCTTCAACACCAAGAAAGAAAGACAATGAAGCAAAACTTTAAATACATGACAGACTATTAATGGGATATTTAGAGGTGAGGGAGTGGTGGCGGAAGAATGCCATAAATCTGTTTACTCGTAAATATTGGTCGGTCGCGAAGTGTAAATTCAAGGACTATGGCTCGTTACGGCCGTCGCGTGTTCTACTTATCTTTATTTAGTACGATGCTGCTATTGGCGTTAGACGTTGCTTTATTGGAACCGTGAGGCAGTCATATGGAACAATTATCTTTACTGCTTTATTATCAAGTTTTTCGCTTCTATAGGGTCCTTCAAGGTGGCATTGTTTCACATGAAGTTTGGCGCAAACCGGTCAACAGCTCCACTAGCTAGTTTGAAAGATACACCCAAACTGACCACTCCATTTGTCATCTGATCTTCAATACTGCAAATAATTTGCAGTGAGGCACTATATTTATGAAGGATTTGTATTTCCAAATTCACTTCTTGATTTGTGCGAAACTTCCGCTGTCTTGTTTAATTGATTTATTTTCAACTATATTAAAAATGCGATCTTGGCGCCCCTTAAAACCTGCCGTCATAGGTGGTGCCAAAATTCGAAAGGCCCCGTCGCTCCCCCCCCCCCCCCCGAACAGAGATGGTCCTGGGAATTATCTATACTTCTACAGCTATACTTAGCGAAACAAGGTTAATGAAATGCACTCTTAGAAAATCATGCGATGTTGTAGGAATTAGATTAGGAGGCGAAACAATAAAGGTGGTAAATGAGTTTTGTTACTTGGGCAGTAAAATAAAATCTGTTGGTCGCAGTACAGAGGATAAAAAATGCAGAATGGCAAAGGAAAGAAAAGCGTTATTGATAAAGAGAAATTTGCTAATATCGAATCTTAATTTAAGTGTAAGGAAGTCTTTTCTGAAGGCATTTGTGTGGAATATGCCTTGTACGGGAGTGAAACATGGACGATAAATAGTTTAGACAGAAAGGGGATAGAGGTTTTTGATATGTGAAGCTACAAAATAATGCTCAAGATTAGGTGGATAGATCGCGTAACTAATGAAGAGGTTCTCAAATTGATTCCGTATTTCTATATTTCCTGAAGGCTTTTGAACCGTACCTCACAAACGGCTTTTAATCAAATTGCGTGGTTATGGAATATCGCCCCAGATTTGAGACTGGATAGGGGATTTCCTGTTAGAGAGGACGCAGTTCATAGTAATCGATGGTAAGGCAACGACTAAAACAGAGGTGATATCGGGCGTTCCACAGGGTAGTGTTATTGGTCCTTTGCTGTTCCTTATTTACATAAACGGTTTAGGGGAATATCTAAGGAGCTCTCTTAGGTTGTTTGCAGACGACGTCGTCATTTATCGTCTAGTAAAGTCATCTGAAGATCAAAACTAACTGCAGAACGATATTGTGTAAAATTTGGAAAATTGACTCTAAATAATGAGAAGTGTGAAGTGGTTCACATGAGTACGAAAAGAAATACAAGATAAATCAGTGGAATGTGAAGGCCGTAAACTCCACAAAATATCTAGGAATTACTATTAGATCAGACTTAAACTGGAAAGAACACGTAGATAATGTCATGGGAAAGGCGATCCAGAGACTGTGTTTTATTGGCAGAACCCTTAAAAGATGCAACAGAACTACTAAAAAAACTGGGCCGAGTAGTTAATAAATTACAAATTTTGCCAGATTATTTAATTATCTGGTATTTATGTAAAAATATTGCTGATACATGTCTGGGACATGTTTTATTAGATTCACCAGATCAGAAACAAAATATATGGAAATCGTGCTTTATTTTAATGTCGTACAGTTTCGCGGAGCCTTCATATTAGCGATGATTCCAAGTAATAAATGTATCCACCAAAATAAAACAATAAACTTTATGGCTGTTGAAATTAAAAGAAGACCAGCCGCATTCCCAATTCCAATATAACATGGAACTACATCGATTGATCATATCAGGGAGGTTGCTAAATTTCAGGCAAAATCTTTTATTAGCAAAACTCCGAAACATTTGCGAACCAATGGTTATATGAACTTTTTCTTT
Source organism: Locusta migratoria (assembly GCA_026315105.1). Classification (NCBI taxonomy): domain Eukaryota; kingdom Metazoa; phylum Arthropoda; class Insecta; order Orthoptera; family Acrididae; genus Locusta; species Locusta migratoria. Next base: position 157,621,941 of record CM048745.1, on the reverse strand, counting down.
AGTTTTACTTTTAGAATAACATATTAAAATATTTGCATATCTTCGTGAATTACCCTGTATATGAGAGTGGTACAGAAAAACAAGTAACTAGTAATGGTATTAGGTACCCTCCGCCAAGCACCTTTGGGTGGATTGCGGAGTACGTATGTAGATAATAATGTTGTATCTGATGCTCCGCGCGATACTACATTGTAGTCAAAAATTTCGAAAAGAACCTCACCGATTTAATTGTAACTTTAAAATTAAGTTATCCTAATGAGGCTTTAGATACAGGCCATATAAATAAACGAATTTGATATATTGATACTTTTGGACCATTTCAGGGCATTGAAATAAATTCAATGGGGAATTTGGAAATTTGTGCTGGACCGGGATTCGAACCCCGATATCCCGCTTTGTGCCAGCAATCGCCTTAACCAACCAGGTTATCCAAGCACGCTTTCTTGCCCAAATTCTTAACGTCTAGCACACTACTATGGTAGTACTCCCTTCCCATTCCTCTTGCTCGAGCCTATGCTGGATAGGAAGGGATCGAGCGCGGACAACATTAGTATGCATATGTATATATAACAACTTTTTCAAAATCCATGTATCTGCATACGTGTGGCTATTGTCACAAAACAGATACAAATCTCACGATGGACAAGTCAGAAACGTGCCACTGAACTCATACTGTACTTGAAGTATAACCTGTGATAAATTTTGCGACATAGCCAATTTACCAGCAGCAATACCAATTAATAATTGTACACAAAAATCTCTCAAACCTTGAACAATTTACTACACGAAATACTTTTAACATTCAAACTGATACAGAATGTAATTTTGAAACAAGAATGTACAGGTTTCCTGGTAAAATAGATTTAAAAAAATAATCAATGCTGCGCTGTAAAGTGAAGCAGTATGGTTTCTTTTTGTTTTTAGTGGTCAGTATAAACTACAATAGCTTAGGATGTCACCGATTGAACAAATTTATTGCATTACATTCTTACTCCTTAAAGATAATGTTAAACGTTGTACATACAACAATGGGATCTGTTTTCTGCCTTGTCGCCTGTTTTGCAGTAAACAGGAAAGTCGTATTTCGATGGTGGACAATGAAATATCTCGTAACTCCGTATTCTTACATTTTACAAGAGATCCAAAAATGGTACCTTAAAACTAACGTAAAACGGTAAGAAATAATCGTTGTTAAGTGCAACTAAATAAGTAAGAGTTCAGAGAGCCGAAATGCTTCGTAAGCAACGAACGTGTTACTGGAATTAAAAGGCATTAACCTAAAAATTGAGTTACATTTTCATTCCCTACCATCGATTTATGGCTTAGCTTATGGCCAGAATATTAGTATGGAATCTGAATCGTCCAGAACTTTGCAACTCTTACGCAGATTAAAAGTAGGCAAAACAGTGTCATAGAAATTACCATCCTCCTAGATCCAGCAGATGAAGAGTTCGTACCACACACCTTATAAGAATGATGCTAATCTATTTACCCCTTCATTCCAAGCTACTTCAGCTGTGAGTCGCAGTATCGTTTGAAATAATAACCATGGTCCCATGTGAGATGGAGGATTAATAGAACAGATGGATGAGGGGTATATAAAAGAAATAAACAGAGGATAGCATATGAGATGGACACACAGAGAGGGAAGGAATTCAGTATGCGTATCCAATTCACATACATAAGTTATTCCGCAATTGGAAAGCCATCCTAAGTTAGCTACTTTTTTCACAACTGTAACATGTGAAGAATACATAGGATGTTCTAGGACATGGCTGAAATGTCATCCGAAACAAACCAATTTCTCTAGAAATTACAGAATTATTCGTTCATAGACATTTTTTCCATGTACGGTAACCCACAATATTTTCCTGACAGTACACATTATATATATATATATATATATATATATATATATATATATATATATATATATATATATCGGACCAAACTGCGTGGTCATCAGTCCGCAGCTTACAAACTACTTAAACTAAGATGAACTAACCTAAGAACAACGCTCACACCCATGCCCCAGGGAGGACTCGAACCTCCGATGGCGAGCAACCGCGCGCTCCGCAACGAGGCGCCTTAGACCGCTCGGCTACTCCACCGCGGCACACCTTACATATGTATCGTTTTTTCTCTCCCCCCCCTCCCCCTCCCCAGACACCAACTTGGTCTCCCCCCTCCCCTTCCCCCTCCCCCTCCCTAGACCCGCGGCTACACATTAAAGGGCTTAGATTATGATAGAAGTCTAGCCTACTTATGAACTGATACATAGCGTTATGATGAAACTTGCGGCCCTCGTAAAGATACGTAAATATACGGTAAAAAAGTTACTTACAATGTGCGTCGAACTTTGTTGCTGCTTACGTGAAGAGTAGTATCTTTATTGTGAAATGCTGGGAACTATTATAAATGAAGGAAAGAAAAAAGCAACACAGAACAAAAGAACTAATTCACAATGATAAATTAATAATGAACATTTAAAAGCAAATAGTTTCAAGGGAACATATAAAACTTGTACGAGGGCTATTTGAAGTCTATTTCTTCGAAAGACGATTTCTGTCCGCTCCAACATATCTTCCTGTGTGATCTGAGTCAAATAAATGCATGCTCTCAGCTTTATCAATTGTACCGACCTGTTTGTGAAATGTGGGTGTATACGTCGGGTAGTAGATCATGTATTTGATGCACTTCAAGCTTTTTTTCCTGAAGAAAATATGTTTAATAGAATCCTAAACGTAACACATCAAATTACACGCGCAATTTTATGCTGAAGTACACACCGATTGCAAAATTATCGAATGATATGGTATAATACGAACTGTGTGGCAATGAAAAGGGTTGTTTTAATTATTTCTGTAACTGTATGAACGGACGAACGGTAAGCCTTTTTTTAATCCATCACGAATGCTAATATTCACAGCTCTTAAAGCAATGAAAATGGGCTATTCAGGTGCAATAATCGCAGGACAGCATTGTAAAGGCGACAGTAAAAGTTGGCGTGCTATAAAAGGCAGTAAGTACCTCCAGAGTAGCCGCTTCGTTGCTGGCTCGCTACCACCGCTGCAGAAGATAGCTTCCGAGCTTTGCTCCCGTGTTCCCGACAGCTGACTAGCGAGAATATGACAGACACCGATCGCTTCGCGCAGAAGCAATGTTCACTTCTGGGAAAAGAGGCTAGGGTGCGCTGATACACTGCTTGCCGCTGATTGGCTGTTCAGGTTTAAGCCGGCAGCCGATTGGCCCGCTGCAAGCGGCAGGCGTGACGTAATTCTTTCTCTGTCAGAGTTGTCGCTTGTACGAGAACGCGCACACATAAATACCAGCGAAATAACATACGGACTTCTACAATTAGCTATACGAACGCAACAATGTACCTCGCTTGAAGTGTACGTTGGCAGAGAACGACTGTTTTTGAGGTGTGCTGGTCGTATCCGTCAAAATTATCCACGGAACTGGACCCCCTGTTCACGCTCTACTTGAGCTTACACACAGACCGGCTACTACAGCTCCATCTCCCGAATATTACCGAAGGTTACCGAACTGTTACGGAGCCGACGATTCGGGATCGGGTGGAAGCCCTTTTCGCAGGAGAGCTTCTGTGAAGTTTGGAAAGTAGGAGGCGAGGTACTGGAAGAAGTAAAGTTGTGAGGCGGCATCGTGAGTCGTATCGGCATAGCTCAGTCGGCAACAATTATGCCGGGCGCCGTGGCTCAGCGCGCCCGGTCAGGGGGCTAAACGCCCTCTGTAATAAAAAAGCTGAGCCAAAGATTCAACGAACAATAACGAACTAACCGAAACAACGACCGCAGAGCATAGATCTAGCTGAGAAAAAAAAAAAAAAAAAAAAAAAAAAAAAAGTCGGTAGAGCGCTTGCCCGCGAAAGGCAAAGGTCCCAGGTTCGGGTCCCGGTTCCGGCACACAATTTTAATCTGCCAGGAAGTTTCATATCAGCGCACACTCCGCTGCAAAGTGAAAGTTTCATTCTGGAAACATCCCTTAGGCTGTGGCTAAGCCATGTCTCCACCATATCCTTTCTTCCAGGAGTGCTAGTCTTGCATGGTTCGCAGGAGAGCTTCTGTGAAGTTTGGAAAGTAGGAGGCGAGGTACTGGCGGAAGTAAAGTTGTGAGGTGGCATCGTGAGTCGTGTCGGGGTAGCTCAGTCGGTAGAGCGCTTGCCCGCGAAAGGCAAAGGTCCCAGGTTCGGGTCCCGGTTCCGGCACACAATTTTAATCTGCCAGGGAGTTTCATATCAGCGCACACTCCGCTGCAGAGTGAAAGTTTCATTCTCTATTTGAAATTATGTTTAAAGTTTGTTAAAAGTCGCTAAGTACTGTCATTCTCATGCAGTGTATTTTGAAAGTCTCGCCGATTTATATAGCATTTTTTGCGATTTCTATTGGTTATGACGTAATATCTTTTGAACCGTGTGCCGTATGTGATTCTTACCCATGCAGCTATTGTTACCTCACGTGAGGAATGTGTGTACCAAATTTGGTTGAAATCGGTCCAATGGTTTAGGAGAAAATGAGCAGCATTGTCGCAAAATACAGCAGTTTTTCGCGCATATCATTGTTTATGACGTCATATCTCGTCAACTAAATACCGTACGTGATTCTTACACTTACGGCGACCGTTCTCGTGGATTGAAGGTTACGTGTACAAAATTTCATAAAGACTGGAACAAAACTGTAGATTTATATGCAACACGTACACACATACGGACACACTGCTTCTTATATTAGAAGATATCCGCATGTTTGCTGTTTCATGTAACGTCGACATTCATTTTCACGATTTTTGCGTATGTTCGCATTTTTAAGTTTCGATTTAAAGAATTAAGGTATTTTGACTTTTGTTTTTATCTCTTGTCCTCAACATTTTGTATACATTATACTTCGGTTGTTGAATTACTTTATATTTACTGTACTTGCAGTCGATCTGTTTTAAACCGAAAATCTTAATATAAATTGCTTAAATCGACATTTTTTGTTTAGGCACTGTTTTCATTCCTACATTTCTTGCTTGTGATAGTCTTCACTTAGCATCTTAGCGGTTTATGCAGTGCATGCGTCTTTAGGAGATTGGTATATACATCCAACCTCCGTCTGTGAATTATACATTCCTTTCCCAAAAAAACATCTTACTGGATAATTTTAATGATTTTCAAACTATTTTGAGAACTAAGATTTTTTTATAGCTAAACAATGTTTTTGATTTTAATTATCGTAAATTTTTAAAGTATTTTGTTAACAAAATGTACTTTTAAACCGAATGCGGTTCAATTAAAAGTACATATGTGTGTGTTATTGCTATATTTAGTTTCTTACGCAGTAAAGTATGGAAAGTGTCCATTTTTCTTTGCATTACAACAAGAATACCTCTGGCCTGTCGAGCAGGGTAGTCTTCTTTTCAAGCAATTTGGCCTTTATATATCCTCATTATGACGAAGCCAGTGTTTCCACATTGCCGCGGAGGAATGACCGTGCGCACTGAGGCGCCCTGCTACGGTGCACGCAGCCGTTCCACGTCGGAGGTTCCAGTCCTCCCTCGGGCATGGTTGTTTGTGATGTTGTTAAGATAGGTTAGTTTAAGTAGTTTGTAAGTTTAGGGACCGATAACCACTGCAGTTAGGTTCCATAACGTTACAAACCTTTTGAACCTTTGTTTCACATTGAGTTTTCGATATTTCACCAAAGCAGCACAAAAGTCCACAGAAAGACACTATTTTGGCAACCTTTCCCCAAATATCTGAAACCTAACTATTGCTTTAAATTAATTATTGTCAGTATCGTCAGCTTGAAGAGGTGGAATTACGTGTTCAGAACAGTAAGATTGCCACACATATAAGTAAAGAGGTAGTACATAACTAAAATTTTATTTTGTAAATAAATCGCCGAACATGACCAGAAACATTAAATAGAAGCATGCTTTAGGGGCACTAAATTTGCTTTCGTCGTGTTTTTTCCATTATTTATATTGATTTACCAATACATGGTATCTTACGGTAAATTCAGAAATAGATGAGAGAGCTTTGTGTTAAATGAACGGTGGTATAATGTAAACATATTTTCTGTATCTTTATACCAATTCTAAATATAAATTTTCTCTGTCATAAAAATTGTAGTTATCAAACACACTTACTTCAGCCAAGATCACTAGGTTTATTTTTTTTATTTTTTTATTTTTATTTTTTTTTTCTACCGGTTTCGATGAACTATGTTATTATCTTCAGAAACAATTTTTATAACAATTTTCTCCTATTTTCAATAAAATAGTTACTTGTGAAAATAGGAGAAAACTGTTATAAAAATTGTTTCTGCAGATGATGACATAGTTCATCGAAACCGTTAAAAAAAAAAAAAAATAAAATAAAATAAAATAAACTAGCGATCTTGGCTGAAGTTAGTGTGTTATAGCCAAATTTTGATCGCTCTCCATAAGCATAATATGCCACTTAACTATAAAATTGTTGTTGAATGATGTATTATTGTAAACATTTATTGGTAAAAAAATTAGGGGTCAGTTGAAATATCTATGTCTGAAGTATTGTCATCAGCAGAATGAACTAAAATGTTTCAACGTTTTCTATCGGTTCTGCGGAATGGAGAAAGCAGCATTATGCTAAACAAGATAGTGATAACAGAAAGTTGCTGTAGAGGGGACCGGTGATGCATGTTCTTGGTCCAAAAAAGCAAAAGAGCACGACACATAGCTTAGGAGATATGACGTCATAAATAAAATACGATTTACAGATGTAATCTCCATGACTAAAGCTCCTCGTTACTTTGCAACTAGCACTACTCTTTAATTTATATTACGAAAAATTTTTATAAATTGATCTCCCTTTCTGAAATATCCCCTTTTCCTCTAATAAAAAATAGAAATAAATTACCTTTTATAAATTTTAAGATTACCTGACATAGTCGGGTTTTCAAAATAAAAAGCCAAGATCGCACATTAATGCCCGCGGGAGGACTCGAATCTCCTACAGCGAGTAGACACTCACTATGCAGCAAGGCGTCTTAGAGCGCACGGTCACTCCCATGCGACAAGAACATGAGTGCAGTAACAGCGTCAAGTCTAAACACCAAGCAAATTTCTTCACAATCGTCGTCGCTAAATTCCTGAAATGTTTGCCTTTCAGCATTTGCATTTAGTTCTGTCACTTAAGAGCCTTATCAGTGAGCCATTGGTCAGTTTCATATTGTTCACAAATTTTCTTTCATTTTTCGTAGTGGCTCAACTTGTCATTATTAAAAAAATCAGTTGCCTTGCTTCTAACAATTGTTGATAACGATTTCGTCTGTGGCTCTTGATGTGGGCAGTCATAATAAACACAGCGGAAAATTTGTGAAACTCTGGATTTTTCGCCTTATTTATAGAAGGACAAAATTATCTGGCTTCAAAGCCATTAACGGGTACAAGTACGATTGTGTCTCAATTCTTAATATGTGATGAAACATTTCATTAAAGACTCATTTAATGCAATCTTTTCACACCTCTGCAACCTCGGAATATCCCTTAAACAGCCGCGCGGGTTTAGCCGTGTGGTCTAGGAACCATGCCGATAGAGGTTCGAGTCCTCCCTCGGGCATGGAGTGTGTGAGTTGACCTTAGACAATGTTAGTTTAAGTAGAGTGTAAGAGTAGGACCGATGACCATACCACTTTGGTCCCATAGGACGTTACACACGTTTGAACCTTTGACCCTTAACAATAAACGCCTATGCGGGGGATGACATTTCGTGAAAAAGGCTTTCGGAGTTTTTCTACAATGGCGAGTATTTTTAACACCAATGGACTTTTTATATTTTCGAAGGATTTTTCTTAAGATTTGAGGGATTTTAGTCTCAGATTAGGGGAAGTCTTGCTGTCTGTGTTGGTAACACCGAATGTTATCGACTCAATTTTGAGTGACAGCTAGAGACGAGAATTTCATGCACTATAAATTCCCAAAATATGCATGCATTCATGCACTATCAAACTACGAAAAATGCACGATCAGCAGAAATAATCATTAATATGCAGTCTCGTTTTTATTCTGAATTTATTTTTAAATTCCGTGTTTGCACAGTTAACATCTAACAACATTTCTAAATCTTTTTCCATTAAGTTCCTGCATTTGTCTGTCAGAATATTTTTGCAGACAGAAAATGATCTCTCTACATCACAATACGAAAACGGTGCAAATTTCAGTGAATATATTTGAGACAGTGTAGGTGAGGTTTTTCACTCAGGGTTCCACCACAAAATACTTTCTTTGCAGAACACAAAGATTTAAAGTTTGGGATTCTTTTAACAACACTGTCCAGTTTATTCTTTGCAGCTGCTGCCAGTTTTCCTTGGCCTTGAATGAGGTATTCCTGAAATTCTGCAATAATTGAAGTTGAGTCTACCAGTGGTTGAGGCGTGGCTTCTACACCTGCGTTATTGTGACGTGAGCGGCCACAAATTTACATACTTAATTTTAATGTAATTTTTATTTAAACACGTTGTTAGATATACTGACTGTGAGAGAGATACTCGTAGGTTACTCTTTGAAATTAATTATTCCCTGAATATAATGTGTTATGAGTGCTTGGAATTGTAAACTATCGTTAACAGAATTGTAAATAGATCTTATCTAAAAGGTAATACGTCTTTTCTGAAAAGTTATTTATTCAATTTCATCATATTTATGAAAATTTTGCGAATGCAGAAGCTTAGTGCATCGGACTGTGCTTTTTTTCCTTTGTGTGAGTGCGACTAGTCTACAGCTATTAATAATTTATTCAAAACTAAACAGTAACGATCCTTTCGCCAAAACACAAGAATTATGCACATGCAAACTTTGCACACTCAGTCAACCGAGGGACTAAGTTTTCTAGCTTTTTGAACTTCAGATGTCTCAGGAATCCTGTACGTCGTGGTGGAGTCATCATTTCTCAACGAGAAGACGCTGAGCTAAATGGTTGTTAAAGAATTTATACTTTTCAGGTCTTCCTTATTTTTCCACATTGAGATTTTTCTTTGCTGAAAGACATTGACCAATTGGAGACGATTTTCTTAACTACACAGGACATCTGCGAAATTACCACAGTTTCAAGTGTAAAGTCTCACCAGCATATTTTGAACACAAACATGAGAAATTAATTTTGAGAGAGTAAATTATGCGACACTGTCAGAATACTACAAAAGACTTTAAACAATTTTCCCCAACTAATAATAAAGTACACATAAGTTTTAATTTATCCTCACCCTGGTCAGACGTTATGTTATAGACGTCAGCCGCGTTAGCTGGTTTCCATTGTAGCGATATTAAAAACTTGCCGCTCGTTGTTGAGGAAAAATGTGTGTAGACACGTGCCCAGCAGAGTGCTAGCGGTAAAAGTCTGGAAAAGTATCCTATTGTTAGATTCTTAGCGTTTTTTTTTTTTTTTTTTTTTTTTTTTTTTGTTTTTTTTTGCAGCAATGAGAGAAGCGACAAAGTATACACTGTAGAAATCTTCCCATTCCATTTTTACGTGGTGTGGTACAGCAACCGTGTTCAGTTGAATTCTTGAATAACAGAACATCTTGATTGCAAATATTTTTTTATTACAATGACGCGTTTCGCCCGATTAGGGCATCTTCAGATATCTCGCAAAGAAGAAAATATTGATACTTACAATATTTACGTGACATTATTTTGAAAATGTTTAGCTACAAACTAATCTGAAACTTTTTAAGAAATTGTGATAATGTACGGTACATTTTTTTTATATACTCTGTGGTGGAGGGTGTTTAGATTAAAATGCGGTTATAGGGTATCTTACAGAGACAATAATATGCAAACCATTAATATCCGGTAACATTGACCGTTGGAAACAAGATTGATACATTAACTGGATGGATATTGCAAAATTTACCTTGTATGATGTCCCTGCACCTTAGGTCATCAACATATTAATACGACTTGCGTCGGTAGATGTTACCGGATATTAATGGTTTACATATTATTGTCTCTGTAAGATACCCTATGACCGCATTTTAATCTAAACACCCTTCACCACAGAGTATATAAAACGTTAGTACCGTACATTATCACAATTTCTTAAAATATTTTCAGATTGGCTTTTAGCTAAAAATTTTCAAAATAATGTCATGAAAATATTGTAAGTTCTGTATCAATATTTTCTTCTTTGTCATATATCTGAGATGCCCTAGCCGGGCGAAACGCGTCACTGTAATAAAAAAAAATTGCAATCAAGACGTTCTGTTATTCAAGAATTCAGCTGAACACGGTTGCCTTCTATCAACATCAACTGAGCCAAATTAGGGCGCTTGTACACACTACGAAGTATTACAAAAATAGCAAAATTACACATATTACTCTTTTTTCAGTAATTAACAATTGTTAGAAAATTAATAAAAGGTGACATCACGCAATTTATTACAATATAAGCACTAAAACTATTCAACACGCAGCATAAACGTCTAAAACATGCTTTGATATTCAATAAATTCCGAAATATGTATTTACTCCTCAAATGGCCAAAAACATGCAAACATGTGTGCAACATGCATTTGCATGACATTCTCGTCTTTAGTGACAGCATTCTAAAAACATAGCAACATTACTAATATTTATAATGTTTCCCTAATATCTCATATTTAATTAAATAATCTGTATGTTAAATAACAATTAGGCAGGCTCAGTCCAAGTTGTTTTATTAAAGAATAAAATTTTGAGAATGAATAAAATAATTGTATTGCATGCAGTAACTTAACATTTGCAGCAAACTAATACGTTGAGGCTTTCTTACAGAATATATTTTGACGACGTCATCAATAAAAGTTTCTGAGGGTTCGTCATCTCCTTCTGTTGATACCTTCACACAAGCTTAAAGTGCATTCTGACCCATCCTACTCCTTAATTTTATCATCACCCTGCTCATTGCACTGAATGATCTTTCTACATTGGCAGTGGAAACGGGAATGCACATTAGACATTCTGTGAGTGTCCGTAGTACTTCGTAGCCTGTGTCTGCTCTTAAGATTCACATTCAGACTCTTTATTCGTCATTCAGCAACATTACATGCAATAGACTTCGTCAGTTCACTTAACCTAAAAGTTTTACATAATATATTCACATACTTATGTTTTACATAATATTTTTACATATTTAAGTTGATGTCGGGCATTTCAAAAAATTCTTCTAATGTATATAATGGATTTTTTAACAAGAAGCTGTGTAGCTTTTTCATAAATAGTTCGGTTGTCATACTTGATGCGTGTTTGGACAATTTGTTATATATTTTGATTGACATGTACTTATGACTATTGTTGGTTTTTGCCAATCTATTTTGTGGCAGGATTAGAGACTTACAGATTCTTGTATTGTGGTCATGCCTCTGATTCATTAACTTTAAATTAGGTAGGTCTGCAAGTACGAATTTTACACTGTCAGGAATATATAGGTTAATAACTGTTAGTATTTTATATTTAATGAACAGTGGTTTGCAGTGTGTTCTATTGTCTGGCTTTGCTATTATTCTAATAGCTTTCTTCTGGATCACCAGTATTTCACTTATTTTTTTGTTGTTTCCCCAGAGTATTAACCCATATCTTAAAACAGATTGGAAAAAAGCAAAGTATGCAGTCCTTACATATTCAAATGTCACACAGCCCATCAGCCTCTTCAGCAGATATGTAACTCTTGACAGCCTGGCCGCTATGTGTTCAACATGAGAGTTCCATGTTAGTTGGTTGTCCATGATGATACCTAAAAATTTTACATTTTGTTTTTCTATTTTGTTATTCTTTGACAGACTGAACCACATATTCTGTGTTTTTGTCTCATTTAATAGTAGGCCATTTGCATTAAACCATGATGTTGCTTTTTCTTTCGCCAAATTCATACTGCTGACAAGGTTGTCAAATACATTGTTTACAGACAGAAAAGTGGTATCATCTGCGTACATATATGTTTTTACTTGGATATTTGCTGGTAAGTCGTTTATATGCACAAGGAACAGAAGTGGACCTAGTTTGGAGCCCTGTGGCACTCCATGTTGGACCTCAAGTATCTTTGATTCATAACCTCCTGAACTTACCACTTGCTTCCTATTGTTAAGATATGATTCGAGGAGTTTTATACTTTTGCCACACATTCCATAGTATATAAGTTTATATAGCAAAACAGAGTGATCCACACAGTCAAAGGCCTTGCTTAGGTCACATAAGGTTACTTGTGTGTGCGCATGGTCCTCAAATGCTGATAAAATTTCACTTATTAACAGTTCTATAGCATGTATAGTTGATTTTCCCTTCCTATAGCCAAACTGTGACCTACTTAACATATCATTTACTTCCAGATACTCGTACATTTGCTGATACATTGTACCTTCAAAGACTTTGGCTAGAGTTGGTATGAGTGAAATTGGCCTGTAGTTTACAGGCTCAGATTTGCTGCCCTTCTTAAAGATTGGAGTCACCCTGGATAGTTTAAGAGAGTCAGGAAAAACCCCATCTCTGATACATAAGTTTATAGTATAGGTTAGTGGTGCTGCAATGGTAGATATTATTTCCTTTAGTAGATTGTTTGACAAATTATAAATGTCAGTTCTATGTGAATTTTTCATTTCCTTAACAACTTTAAGAACATCGTCTTGGGATATCTCTTTAAAGTGTTTCAATGATGGTCTGGCCTGATTCTGATTTAGGTTTGCACTGTTAAGATATTCTACATAAGTTATATTGGGTTAACTGATCTGTTTTTTTTATTTTGTCAGCACAACTTACAAAATATTTGTTGAATGTATCAGCTGGTATTGGGATTGTCTCATCTAGGTTTCTGATTTCTCCTTTAATATTATTAATTATTGACCATGCTGTTTTGCACTGGTTTTTACTATTTTTTATAAGATTGGTGTTGTACCTCTGTTTAGCCAATTGTAGCTCTTTCTTATGCAGTTTCTTGCTTTTAATTTCAAGATCCTTAATTTCCTTAGAATTATTTACTTTGCTGAGGCGCTTTAGCAGCATTAGGTTATTTTTTTGATTCTCCAACTCTTTTGTGTACCACAATTTAGCCTTCCTTGTTTTTTGTTGTTTTTTTGTAACAAGATGTGCTTTTAAAATACCTATTAAGTAACTATGGAAAGTTTCATACACTTGTTGAGCATTAGTACCACTACTTTGAAATAATTTGTCCCAGTTAGTAATGCTCAGCTGGTCCATTAGTTTTCTGAGATTGTTTTTTGTTAGTATAAAGTTGTTAGGTTTTGATGTGTTTTGTATAACCTTGTTCCCATCCCCTTTTATATAATGTTTTAACTCTACTGTTAACATGGAGTGGTCTGAGAAAGCAAATTCCTTTACATTGGTGGATACATGTCACGAGCACAGTTGACAAAAGCATTGTCCAAGCATGTTTTTAGTCTTGTTGGTTCTGAATTTACATGATGAAAGTTGTGCTGCCTTAAAATATTTAGTAACCTATTTACACTGGGTTTCTACATTGGCAGTGGAAACGGGAATGCACATTACACATTCTGTGAGTGTCCATAGTACTTCGTAGCCTGTGTCTGCTCTTAAGACTAAACATACCACATCAGAAGACGAATTCGAACAACGTACCTCAAAGAATGCAGGTCTGCAATAATAGAGTCGATGTTTTTGAGTCCCAAAATTAGTCACAGCTCCTTACAATCACTATCGCTAAATTCTTGAAAAGCTTTAAAACTTTCAAAATATGCACTGAGTTCCATCACTTTAACAGCCTCGTCATTAAACCGTTGGTCAATTTCATTAATCATACTTTTCACAAATTTCCTTGCGTTTTTCATAGATTGTTTCTTGGCCTCTGCGTCCGTGAATAGCACAACTTCTATTGCGTCCATTTACAGTATTTTAATTTTATTTAGAATTTCATTTTCTGCACTAAGCCCATCGCATTTGCAAAGGCTATCGATGTGCCTTAAATGTTCCAGAGTTCCAGAAAATAGTGGAAGGATTTGCGAAATTTTAATTGATTGTTTCTGTAAAACTTTACTTAAGTTTCAGACTGTGTTTAATTTAGCGTCCAGAATCACTAAACCTACTATGAAATTGTAACTCATCATTTCTAACAAGATTCCTCCTGCCAAACTTGTTAAATCAGCACCGTCCTAGTGAATATGTTGACATGCCATCATAATGGACTTGTAACATAGGAATTTAGCAAGAACTGTTCGATAGGTACTCAACCATCAGAAGTCAACAGCCTCGGGAATCTTTGAAACAGGTTGTTCTAAAGCATACTGAATTTCATGCAATACATTTTCTCGCTTGGGAGAAACACGAAAAGTTTGTAACCGACCTTAACAACATGTAAATGTGCGTTTTATAATAGGGTATTTATTCCTAACGTTGGTGGCAGCAATTGACAAAACGTTTTCTCTACAGTTAATGTATGGCAACTTGTGGCCCTTCTTCTCTGACAACCGAACACGGACTACTCAGACAGAACCCCTGAAATTAGCAGCACCGTCGAAAGAGCATGTTAATAATTTACCGTAAGAAAGTTCTCGTTTCTGTAGTTCAATATCAATCGCTGTAAATACAGATTCAGCTGTAGTACTTTTCAGTTCAATGAGACATAAAAACCTTTCCTTTACTTCAAATCGTGGAGACGGTACAACATATCTAACTACCAAAGACAGTTCACTTTGGTTAGAAACATTTGTAGATTCGTCTGCCATTAAGGAAAAATATTTTATCATGGAGAATTGTTTCATCCTGATGGTCTAGTGCCTCTCCAATGCAAGTCAATAATTTTCAAGCAGTATATTCGCTAAGATATGTAGACCTTTCACTCTGAAATTTTACCCATTTTTCAAGATCACTGTCGCTTTTTAGTACTATCTCATGAATTATTCATATTTTGTTGTGCGAGGCATTTGTTCCTTACTAAGGAAATACTCGCTTTGAATTAAAGAGGACACTGCATGGCGGTTTAAGGCTTTTTCATTTTCGTTTTGTTTAAATATCTGTGTATGAATTGGAGCGGTGGACACTGTTACCTACAGTTTTCAAGTCCAATGGGTCTTTCATGGTTTTTTTTCTGAGTTTGCGTGCTTTTCTAACGTATGGTATTTCCTCGTGTGTGCTTCCGGCAGCTTTTCTAAATTTAGTGAAAGGTACAGAAATGAACACTCCTGTTTTTGCAGAGCTCAGATATCATTTTTTAAAATGAATTTCACGCAATTTGCAGAAAGCCCCACCCCAGTCGTGAGCAAAGTACAACCAATTGTATCTACACTCCCATTTTTTCTGGTACTTGATCTCGCGTTTAATACTTTGTTTAGAATGAGATACTGATGAGCCAGAAACAGCACAGTTTTCGTTCGAAAGTTGAAGAAAAGTAACTGAACACTTAGTACGCAAGTCACCATCACATTCACTAGCACTTCTTTCAGCAGACTCACACTCCTCTATGTCTTCTGCAATACGCTGCCTTTTATTAGAAAAGAAAGAAAGTACACTTTGTGGTTTCCACATTATGTTTAACCACTAATACTTCTTTTTAAACAATAAACTGACGAACACTACACTCAGTACATTTCATAATCACGTCACCCTTCCATAGTCGGGTCTGACTGACTGTCTGCTTCAACAATAAAGTGATATTTATTACAAGAATGAAAGCTTATAAGAGTCGTAGTGTAGCGCTGCCAAACGTCCCGCTACATTTAGGTAAAAACTGTACATACCCATGGCAGTACCAATCATTCTTTTGTGAAATATTTGATTTTATGAATTTGAGCTGCTGCATAGCGAAGGGGAGTACATAGTGACAATCTTGAATTAATCTAAGTACTTAAAACTACAGAAATGAAGGGAGTGAACTTTGACAACACGTGCAGACAAGATTCTTGTCTGAAATCCTTTTCTGGAGAGAGTTACTGGGATATTTTGCATGATTTTAAAAAGAACTTTACTACTAAACTAAATATATGCCCAAAAACGTTTTACAGAAGAACTTAAAACGAAAATCTTTAGACGTTTCTAGTGTTACATTTCGTTCATAGTTTAATGAGACTTTTTGGTAAGGTGGCCAACCGTCCCGGATTCTGGAGTACAGTCCTGGAAATAAATAAATTAGTCATCCCGGGAATCAACGAAAGTGTTGCGCACGTCCCACTTTCCAGCAATTATTACATTTTTAGTCTAAGAACATCAGTTGTAACTATTTGTGTACACTATGTAGTATTACATACTAGTCAACAATACTAATCATCATCTATGTCAGGGAATAAACGAAAACTTTCGGGCGTGAAATTCGACTGAAACAAAGAAACAAACCATATGGCCATATCCAAGGTTAAGAATCACCAGCAGTGGGAGTAGTTTTGGTTTTAAATTATTCCACGTTGTGAAGCGCGTTTCATTTTTTCATGTATCAGGTCAGGCAACAGCGAAAAACCGAAATCTTCAATTTAATATCTGACAAGCATAAGGAAGGTATGCCCGCTGTAAATACGTAATCATCACTGTAATCGTCCCCCAAGAAAAATTCTGCGATAAGGAATAAGAAGAAGAGCTTGTAATTGCCGGGAATATGTAGACTTTCCTGTGGTAAGTCCCAATAAGAAATCTTACATCGATTTATGCGCTTCTAAATCAATTCCTAAAGTTTTTGAAAAGTAGTATCTATGCGCAAAAACTAATTGCGAGGTTACTGAAAGGATAATTTATTTGCTAAAATAATACACATCTCATATTGTGTGGACAAAATGAAAAACTGTTCGGTACAACTATGCTGGGAGATGTTCAGAGAATGTAATGAACAGCAAATGCCATTCGAAAATTGCCAGTAATGGCTACGTGACACTACTTTTCACACTTTCATTAAAAATAAACAAATGCTCAGTGAAGCTGATGAAATGAGAATTACTAACACAGACTAATTTAAAGTGCTCGTAGAATGAAATTTTCACTCTACAGAGGAGAGTGTGCTGTTTATTAAACTAATGGAAGATGAAATTTTGGGACGCTATTCCCGCAATGTTTGCATGGGCATCTCATAGTTTGGATCTATGGAGAGATAATGGTGAAGACATTGAATAGTGTAATTGGTCCTCTGCTGTTCCTTATTTACATAAACGATTTATCGGAAAATCTAAGTAGCTCCCTTAGGTTGTTTGCAGATGACGCCGTCATTTACCGTCTAGTGAAATCATCTGAAGATCAAAACCAACTGCAGAACGATCTGAATAAGATATCAGTATGGTGTAAAAAATGGCAATTGACTCTAAACCATGAGAAGTGTAAAGTCGTCCACATGAGTACGAAAAGAAATCCGTTAAACTTTGTTTACAAGATAAATTAATCAAAAGTGAAGGCCGTAAACTCCACAAAATACCTGGTAATTACTATTACTTCAGACTTAAACTGGAAAGAACACGTAGATAATGTCGTGGGAAAGACGAACCGGAGACTGCGTTTTATTGGCAGAAACCTTAAAAGATGCAACAGAACTACAAAAAGAAACTGCATACACTACACTTGTCCGTCTATTTTTGGAGTATTGCTGCCCAGTGTGGGATCCTTATCAGGTGGGTTTGACGGAGGACATGGAAAGAGTCCAGAGAAGGGCAGCTCGTTTAGTATTGTCACGATACAAGGGAGACAGCGTTACGGAAATGGTACAGGATCTGGGATGGGAATCATTACAACAACGGCGCTTATCGCTGCGGCGTGGGCTACTTAAGAAACTCCAATCGCCGAGATTCTCCTCCGAATGCGAAAATATATTGTTGACTCCCACTTACATAGGTAGAAATGACCATCAGAGCTCGAACGGAGAGATTCAGATGTTCTTTCTTCCCGCGCGCCATTCGAGACTGGAATGGGAGATAAATAGTTTAATGGTGGTTCGATGAACCGTCTTCCAGACACTTAAATGTGATTTGCAGAGTATCCCATGTAGATGTAGATAAATTGTGAGCCGTCCAAGAGTTGGCCTATTTTCACATGCATTAGTGCACATCTGCACCAAAGAGGAGATCCATGTTCCGAATCCTAATAGGAGCACATATTCCATTAAGTTTCTAAAGAATACAACCGTAAAATCAGTGGCGTAGCTATGTCACCAGGGGCCCCGGGGCAAAACTGACATTGGGGCCCTCTTTACACTAATACTGTACAGACGCAAAACTACTTCATCATCAGCTCGTTACCGCACACAGGACGACATAATAAGGTACACCTAAATACTACTAAGTAATTTATTACGTGTCACGCAGCAGATAATATTTAATCGTACTCTCTAATATAATTGTGAAAGTTTGTTCGTTTGTTTATGTTTTCACGCAAAAATTACTAGCTGATTTGGATGAAATTTTGCAGAGGGCTAGAGATAAAGTTGGACCTGGGTAGAACATACAGATGAAAATGCCCCATAGGATATTTGTCATCAGCGGTGACAGCAGGTAGACTTGTCAGTGCCGACAACTCACCCTCGCTAAACTACTGCGCTGTTAGCTCATTTCGCCGATAGCCCAGTGAAAGAAGGAAAATTCGAACCCCCGACCGTAGTGGCCGTGCAGACCGTGACTGGAGCGCCTCAGTCTCCTCGGCCACCGCGGCCGGCTTTAATCTGCAGTTCATAAACAATAAGTTATGGTCAAAGTCTATATCTGCCCCTAGATATGTCTTACAGTTTAGAACCTTGTTTCTAAATAGTGTTAGTATGAATGTAAATTAAAGAGAGAATAGTTCTTATGGTATGGGAAGGCGCCGTTCCCAGAAAAAAGCCACAGTATGCCGAATCTATTTCCCGCCTATCATTGCAAGGTAGTGTGTAGAAAGGTATGTAGATTCTGTTCGGCATTCCTTTCAGTATTAACGCATTTGTGGAAAATAAACATGCCTGTTTCCTGGCGCAACGCATTTTGTGGAAAATGCGCACTCTCCAGGTCTGTCTGCGCAGTACGTCATCTGTGATTTATGAGGTACTCTGTGGAAGGATCGGTATAACTTTGTAAAACACCTTGTAATTTCCTTTTGCGACGTAATGGGGTAGGCAAAGTGGGGGTTTGCTTTCTCGCTATACTTTTTGCAGGCGCACAAAGAACGGCAATGCCTGACCATTCCAGCGGTCTGCCCTTTCTCGCACATTCTGCCCTCCAACCCCCCCCCCCCCCCCCCACGCACCCCTCCTGCTGTCACCTGTCACATCCCCACAACAAATCATATGCCCAATTTAATGTTTTGTCTTGGTCCATTCTGTTTAACAATAACTATATTAACATATTGGCTGCCAAAGGTATACTTGGGCCGGCCGCGGTGGCCGAGGGGACTGAGGCGCTTCAGTCACGGTCTGCACGGTCACTACGGTCGGGGGTTCGAATCCCCCCTCGGGCATGGATATTTGTGCCGTCCTTAGTTGTAGGTAGTTCATAAGTAGTTTGTAAGTTTAGGGACTGATGACCCCGTAGTTAAGTCCCTTAAGCTTAACAAACATTTGAACATTTGGTATACTTGGGTTATCGACTTTTTTTCCATATTCTGCTTTAGTTTGCTTGAAGTGAGCTATTTAAGTACAAATAAGTTGGAAATATTGCAATTAAGTATCTTAGGATTTTTTTTATTTTATTTTTTTTTTTTTTTTTAGTTACATATGAGTCACATAGCTCCAGAGTAAATTGTCTAGTGTGTCATTATCTATGTCGCTAATAATCTTGGGTTGGTACTCCTGTAAGTGTTTCATCGCAGAACATTATTTATGTACAGTTCCATTATTGTTTTTCTGCATTGTTACTACAGTCTTTATTCAGTGTTGTTTGCTCCGTAAAGTAAGGCAAAACAGTCAACAATTCGAAGATTGGTTTGAACACCACAGTGCTTTACTAGCCATGGTCCTGTTTGGATGTGGTATGCCGTTGCCTTCCTCCGACCTTCGAACTGACTTATCCAGCCAGTTATGGGGGGACCTACAGTTTAACGTGGGTTCCGAACCACGGTGCTACTCGGTATTTTTCACATGAGCAATACTGCCAGAGGGGAAAGAAGTGGAGCGTGACAGATAAAAATCCTAGGACCTGGCGGGGATTGAACCCTGGATTAGTAGTCTGGCACTCTACCACTGTGCAACCGAGGCGCACGTAACAGTCATATTGTAGCAGGAGAAAGTGTCTCGTAGAAGTTATGTAGGTGAACAAAGGCATGTACAGAAGCTTTTAGATGACGTTATGGACATAAGTGAAGAAGATGAAGATACTACTGAAATGGAAAAACAAGAGGAATGCGTTGATGCTGAGTACTGTTCATGGGGAGGAAGAAGCTGAAGTTCAAACCAAGAGGGGCAAAAAGAAAAAAACCAGCAATGATAACTGTCTATAATCAGTCATTTATAGATCTCTCTCACCAAATGAAGTCCTATATTGTCTAAGGCGGGGTGTGAAATGGTAAAGGAAGCTTGCAATTGAACTGTTGACAGTATCAGCTCTGGCAAATGATCTTGTGATTTACCGACACATCAACAATAAGATCATATCAATCACAGAATTCAAAGAGGAAGTGACTTTGAGATACTCCACACAGAAGATGCCGACAGCCTGAGAAATCTTGTGAAGGCCCAGTTAGAAGCATTGTTTCGCCAGCCGCCAGCTAGTGGCCCAATGCGGCAAATGTGGGAAACTTGGTGTGAGGGGAAGGGGATATTATGGTGAGAGTAAAAAAAAAAAAAAAAAAAAAATGAAATAAATTCGTGCTCTACTGTAACTTTTTTCGATCGTCGCTCACGAAGGCTGAGGGGCCCTTTGAGCTCGGGGGCCCCGGGGCACTGCCCCGCCTAGCCCTATGATAGCTACGCCACTGCGTAAAATTCTCTAACGGACGAATATCAATGGGCATACTTCTGGTGACCGGAATATGTGCCAGCTAACACTCAGTGATGCGAAGAGCTGAAGATAAGTTGTAGAAACGGAGACCGACAACGTTGGCAAACCAGGGGGGCGGGACTATGGGGCTGCAGGCCCCCCAGCCCCCCAAAGCATGAGGAAAACCTAATAATATGAGGAGAGTTATTTTTTTTTTTTTTTTTTTTTTTTTTTTTTTTTTTTTTTTTTAATTACTCATCAGTTTGTGGTACGATGCCACAAAAAATTTATGAGCTCAGTCGCCCTCCCCCAACAAGACAAAAATCCTGGATTCGCCACTGACCGACAGAGATACAACAAAGGTAATTTTGGAGCTAACAAGAGCAAACATGGCAGCCACACTCAGCGCCTGTTTTATGTTTCAATAAAGACCCCACGACTAGGTCTGTTTAATGTTAAAACTGTTATTAATTAAATATATGAACCAGTAACACTTTTTAATATAAAACAGAAGCAAGCATGAGGTGTGTACTGAAACATAGGCTACAACAGACACTGAGCGCGGTCGCCATATTTATTCCCGTTAGCTCCAAAACTTCCTGGAAAGTATATGGTATCTCAGAAAAGGCAAAAAAGGAAAGTTAAGCCACTTACCGTCACTTGAAGTACAATTTCTTAGCGCGCACTTCGTCTCTAGAGAGAATAATAATGGTGCACTTTTCACAACACAGGGTCTTAAACCAATCGTCACATATTATTCAGAGCGTAATTGACTCAAAATTTATCATCTTTACTCAGGTGGACTATTTGTCTACAATCTGTTTTCCTTGCCAAGGAGCCTTTACACGGGATAAAATAATATCAGTTAACTGTCGTTTTAGTATCATTAGGGACAGATACTTCTTTGATAACTTTTTAACGTACGGTATTTCCACGAGTGTGCTCAACGAGCAAAGGCAAGATACTTTCTGCCATTGTCAAAGTTTATTCCAGCAGGCGTAACACTAATGACGTGTTTATAGTGTTACTAGATACACGACAGTGGAATGTACACTCATATTTGAAATACTGAATTTGTGGTTTCAGCTTTGAACTCATTGATTAGGAGGAATCTAGATTTCTATTATATCTTGAAAGGTGGCAAAGCTTATTCACAGTAATATAACAACAAAATATTTTTCACTGTGCTAGGTCATACTTACAATGGCGTAGTAACACCCGGGGACGTGTGCTGCGACATAAGGTCAATTGTAAGGATGAATAAAGCGCAGCTATAAATGGCACCGAAGGTTGTAGCGAAGCTATGGTGCTAACTTAATGGCTGATGCGGTGAGAGAAGAATTGATAAGATGCAACGTTTGCCTCACAGTGTAATTATGATTGCCATTTGGAAGAGTTGGTAACAAAAGGTAAAGCAGTCAACAATCCGGAGATTGATTTGAACACCACAGTGCTTTACTAGGCTTGGTCCTGTTTGGAGGTGGTATGCCGTTTCCTTCCTCCGACCTTCGAACTGACTTACCCAGCCAGTTATAGGGGGACCTACAGTGTAACGTGGGTTCCGAACCACGGTGCTACTCGGTATTTGCACATGATCAATACCACCAGAGGTGAAAGAAGTGGAAAGTGACAGATAAAAATCCTAGAACCTGGCGGGGATCGAACCAGCGAACGTTGGATTTGTAGTTTGGCACTCTAACACAGTGCAACTGAAACGCACTGGTAATAATAGCAACAAAAAAGGACAATCGACGCTAAGCTTTCCGGACCTAGCCGATGCGTCACGAAGCCGAACCACAGTCTAATATATATTAGACTGTGGCCGAACTAAGGGTCCAGCTGACACCTTTTCTCGTGTAACCCATTCTCTTTGCATGTATTCACTGTGTAGTCTGTTTGTCATTACGACCTCTTCATTGTTAACAGGAGCAGCGGGCACAGTTTAAATTTTATTATAACAACACAAGATTATTAGTTATTAAATTACACAAGCCCTGACGATAATTTAAATTCATAATTTTTTACACTAATACAGGTATGAAACTCCCGGGGGGACTTTTCAATTTCCGGGGGGGGAAACCTCCGCCCCCCTCACCCTTGAATTCATTACTGTTCAGAAGCAGTCCAAAGAAATCAATGCGTCGTGCGTCCCGTGAACTCGAAATGGCTCCAGTGACGGTGTGGAAGTCCTGTTACAGAAGATGTCTATGAAACCATTCAAATTGGAGCTGGTGCAGAAACTCAATGACGACGACGAAGTCATGCGTTTTGAGCTTTGTTTGCAGTTGCAACAATTGAATGAGGATGGGAATGGCATTGTTGATCGCTTAATTTTTAGCGACGAAGGCACTGTTCGTCTTCACACTAATGGGAAAGTGTAGAGGCATAATTGTCAAATCTAGGGTACAAAGCATCCACACCAATGCATTGTATTTGAGCGTGATTCTCCAAAGGTAAATGTTTTTTATGGTTAGTCATGTCGATAACTTTACGGGCCATACTTCTTCACCGAGAGCACTCTCACTAAATATTCCTACTTGAACATGTTGCAGCAATGCAATCGGACTCTCCGTTCATCTTTCAGCAGGATAGGGCTACACCCCAATTTCATCGGAACCATCAGTTTAATAAGTCATGGTTGCAAAATATTAACACGAATTATTTACAGAAGGATGGAAAAACTGGTAAGAAGCCAACCTCGGGAAAGATCAGTTTGGGTTCAGAAGAAATGTAGGAACATGGGAGGCAATACTCACTTTACGGATTATCCAGAAGACAAGAAAAGGCAAACCTACATATCTAACTTTTGTAGATTTGGAGAAGGCTTTTGACAGTGTTGATTAGAACAAACTCTTTCAAGTTCTGAAGCAAGCAGGAGTAAAATATAGGAAGTGTAGGGTTATTTACAACTTGTAAACCAGATTGATGTTGTCAGAGTTGAAGGGCATGAAAGGGATGCAGTGGTTGGGAATGGAGTAAGACAGGGTTTTAGGCTTTCTCCAATGTTATTCAATTTGTACATTGAGCAAGCTATAAAGGAAAGCAAGGAGAAATTTGGAGAAGGAATTAATGTTCAGGGTGAAAAATTAAAAACATTGCTTTTTGCCGACGACATAGTAATTCTGTCAGAGACAGCAAAGGACCTGGAAGAGCAATTGAACGGAATGGACAGTGTGCGGAAAGGTGCATATAAGATGAAGATTAACAAGTGCAAATCAAGGGTAATGCAGTGTAACCTAAGAAAATCAGGTGATGCTGAAGGAATTAGATTAGGTAAAGAAACAATAAAGGGGGTTGATGAGTTTTGTTACTTGGGCAGTAAAATAACGTATGATGGTCGCAGTACAGAGGATATAAAGTGCAGAATGGCAATGGGTAGAAAAGCGTTTTTGAAGAAGAGAAATTTGTTAACATCGAATATGGATTTAAGCCTAAGGAAGTCCTTTCTGAAGGCATTTGTGTGGAGTGTTGCCTTGCATGGGAGTAAAACGTGGACGATAAACCGTGCGGACGGGAAGAGGATTGTGGCTTTTGAAATGTTGTGCTAAAGAGGAATGCTGAAGATTAGGTGGGTAGTTAGCGTAACTAATGAGAAGGTACTGAACAGAATTGTGGAGAAAAGGAATTTCTGGCATACCTTGACTAAAAGAAGGTATCGATTGATAGGACAGATTCTTAGACATCGAGGAATTGTGAATTTAGCGTTGGAGGGAAGTGTGTGGGGTAAAAACCACAGAGGAAGACCAAGAGATGGATACAGTAAGGAGATTCAGACAGATGTAGGTTGCTGTTCTTATGTGGAGTTGAAGAGGCTTGCTCAGGATAGGGTATTGTGGAGAGCTGCATTAAATCAGTCTCCGGACTGAAGACCACAACAACAACAACAACATGGAGCTGCCGCATCGACCGTGCTAGAGAAGGCGACGACTGTTTCATGAAATGGGCCCCCCAACTACCAGATCTCACTCCGCGTGAGCTTTGTTCTGTGGGGACACATTAAAGACCTGGTGTATGTGCCGCCTCTACCAAGTGATGTAGCAGAGCTCTGCGTGAGAATACGGAAAGCGACTTCCACAGTCAACGATGCCATGCTGGGACGGTATGGCATGAATTTGATTACTATGAAACGTGTGTTCCGAAGGAACAGACATTTTTGATGGTGCCGCATCCGTATATATGATATTAAATAATCAATTATTTATTCGCCATTTGCTTATTCTGGCGCCAATAGCTGCATTATTAAAGACGTTCTATTAATTGGTGACAAATGAAAATTTGTGGCGGACCAGGTCTCGAACCCGGGTCTCCCGCTTATCTTGAGCAATCGCCTTAACTACGCGTACATGCTCCCCGGCCAGGTGGTCGAGTGCTTAAGGCGACCGCTCTATAAAAGCGGTAGACCCGGGTTCGAGTGACGGTCCGCCACAAATTTTCATTTGTCACCAATTAATAGAAAATCTTTAATAATGCAGCTATTCTCGGTAGAATTCGCAAATGGCGAATAAATAGTTGATTATTTAATATCAAGAATTTAATTACCATATTGACGTGTGCCGGATCATTCATGATTCGCATATCGAATGTTTGCAAAAGAAACTGAGTTTCTCTTCAAAGTGCAATATGTATGACATCTGTTGAATGTTTAGTTCTTGTGCAATAAATAATTGAAAGTGTTCCCGGATCTTGAGTACACCCTGCACAAGAATGTTGATGCGGCAGTTGATGTCATGGTTGTTGAATATTCTCAGTCACAGGCTTCCGAAAGCAGACCCAGCTCGTTTTCACACGGTATTTGATTTCTGCATTGATCTTGGCTTTTGCATAGAGATGGCTATAAATGCAATATTCTCAAATGGATAACTGTTGATTTTTATTTGAGGGGCTTGTGCAGGCATTCCAGGAGCTGGTAGGTATAAAGTTTTGGTGTTCTGAATGTAGACTTTGAACAAAACCTAAATTTTTAATAAACTTGTCAAACATTTAATTCCAAGACCTGGAAGTTTGTTTCAAAACATAAATTGCTATGTTAAACCCACCTAATGTCAATAGCCTTCTTGTTCTCAGGTAATTCACATACTTCTTTGAAGAAGCTTTACATTTCATTTGACAAATAATCTCCATTCTCGCTAGTAGATCGGTAAAATTAAAATGTCCTAACCTTTGATGCCAAATTTCCAGAGTTTCAGTAAGAAGTTCTGAGAAGCAGTTCCTGACGAATTTCATTTTTCTTTGCAATGGCAACATCCTTTCCTTTTTGAATAATTGCTCTTCAGTTTTCAAATGTAACCTTGAAACCATTTGTCTCCAATTTGTGCACTGACAGTAAGTTGTGAGCTAGTCGAGGAACAAACAAACTATTTGTAATCAAAATTGCCACTGCCTTTCGATTGATGGAGCTGACCACATTCATTTCACCGAACTGTGTTGTTGCTGTGGCGGAGTGGCCGAGTGCATTGAGGCGCTATGCTACGATGCGCAAGGCCATTTCCCATCAGGGGTTTGAATCCCTCCCTCAGGCATGTATGTTTGTGCCGTCTTTAGTATAAGCTAGTCCTCAGCGCAACCGCCTTTGAGGCGTGTGACATACTGGTGATGGCAGCTGCGGTGCCCACTTAGCAGGATGTGTGGCATCCGCACTAAATTTAATACAGGTTGGTGCGCCAGCTGTTTCTGACATACATAACACAAACACTTAGAAGGAAATTTTATTACTCACCTGTATTAGGCAAGGAGGTGCTGGAACTGCCCTCCCTTCGTTGTTCCAGCATTTCTGACACCTGCTGAGGAAGTTGCTCATTACACTCTGAAGTTCACTCTCAGAAATTTCAGTGATTTCATGGCGAATGTTTGTTTCCTGTCTGGAACAGTTCCCGTTTTGTGAAATTTAGCCACCAATCGATGATTCATAGTCTGATTAGGAACACAAAAATTAGGAAATTCGTCACTAAATAATATCTGTACCTTATGCGCTGATTCTGTGTGCACATACAAATTGTAGATGAATACTCTTTGGTGAATAGAATAAGTGATTTTCAGCATTTCCCTATAAACACTGTCACACAACACACAGTACTGTGTCGGCTGAGAAACATGTTCTACTTTCACAAGAATGCGACACAAACAAAGGCCTCCCAATGGAGCAGACACACACAAAAAAAAAAAAAAAAACTCCCCACCACCTCTACCTGTGCGGCTGTCGGCGGGCTGAAATGCCGGATACTGCTTGGGTGCCAGCTGGCACAAAAAAATCTGCACCAGGCAGTTGCGCTGAGGATTGATCACCCTGTAGTTTGTAAGTTTAGGGACTGATGATGGTGTAGTGAAGCATCGAAACTGGTCGTACAAAATTTAATAAAGAATTTGCATACAGCTGCTGGTATTTTCATCCATCTATATAATCTAATCAGCTGCACCCCGATTCCATCTACTGCGGCGAGAATTAAATTTTACTATTCTTGGTTTTCTTAGGTTTTCATTGTGACGAACCATCCTGCAATGGTGTTGCAGGACAACTGACTTATTACAGTGTATGTGATCCATTTGTTTACTCATACTTTCCGTAGTTTCCGCCACAGCATGAAGCCAAACCATACAGTATTCGAGTGTGCTCTTTTAGAAAATTACTAAGTTGTCTAAAGGATGTGCGTCTTTCAGGAGGGCATCTTTACATATCTCGATATTGATGTAAATAATAAAACAATGAAATAACCCATGGTAATCCATCCTTTTTAGATACAAAGAAAAGGCAGAAACAACAGACGTGCTCAAGAAAGTCGATTGCGAGACAAAGTAACTCAGCTGCATTTTATCTTATGTGCTCTAAGCATTTTTGTTGAGAAAACTGTTGTTTGTACTGATTTGGAGTCCCACGAGTGATCAGAGTTTGACGAGGCAGAATTTTTCTAAATCCTTTAACACACACAGTTTGTAGGTCCAAAATAGAAAAATTTATCAGTCACACCAGTGAAGAATCATTCCTAATGAGTACAACCGAGAAATTTTCAAATTCTCCAAAGGTAAAGTTGCTCTGAACCCCCAGTCATGATTTCAAATTATTTAACAATGATCTTTGTTAGTTAGCCTCGAAACTCCACCATTCTCTTCTCGGATTGTGATGGCATAAACACAATGCTGGTCTCTGACACAGCACCCTCCAAGTGGTGCACGTTGGTTTGCGCTAATGCTGATGGTTTTACTTTCAGGTTAATCTGTAGTGAAGAATTTCAAGATCATTTCAAGTGCACGAGAATTTTACCAGTGAGCAGAGTTCAGAAAACACATTTTTATTGAAAATGTTTCCTGATTCAAGTACATTCTTGAGATACTGGTGACTAGGGAAATTTACAGTGAGAGCCTTTTAGCAACAAATGAGTAGATTTTTTTCTTTAAAAAATGTACCTACAAAAATGCATAGTTTTTCATGTAGAATAAAAATGGAATAAAAATAGGGGTTACCGTTTGAAATATGAACTTGCGCTTGTTTTGACTTTGAAAAAAGGGTTCAAGGTCATTTCAAACCTTACAACTTTCACTATAGACATTTTTTGCAGAACTGTGCTACTCCAGAGATATTGGACAGAGTAGATTAAAATGGGACACCCTGTATAATAGGAAATCAGAATGAAAACATTTTTAGATCATCAACTTTTGTTTGCTTTTACGTTGCTCATTTCTCTAAATAACTACTGACACACATTTTAGTGCTGTCCTTTTGCTATAGACATTTAATTGTATTATATGTAGGCTACACTGGCTGACCTCAACTTTTACATGTTTACATGTTTTTCTAACTCTGAAACTTTCTCATAGAGGCTATTTTCTATGAGACATATTGAAGTTCCCTACAACTACAAATAACAACAATTCCAGTATATCCATAAAGCGGTCTGTTATATAGCTACAGAAAATGGTGCTACTGTTGCCTGTGGTGTCCGCCTGCACTGAAATGCTAATTGTGTGCCTCTCTCAATGCTATAAATTTCATGTGATTTGGATGCCCAGCAGTGTCCTTCCATAAGAAAGCTTTATGCTTGAAGCCATATTTTACAGTTGCTCTGTGATGTTTGTGGTCTGAGACTGTCCTATCATGGTCTTTGCTACTGAAATCTGTACTCAAATGACAATATAAATGACAGTAAAATGTCAGTAATGGAGGATAAATAACAACTCACTATAAAAAGACCCACTGAGCTGCTAACAGGCACAAAAAACAGGGAATCCCATTCTACAACTTAAATTTTTGGACG
Organism: Locusta migratoria; assembly: GCA_026315105.1. NCBI lineage: Eukaryota > Metazoa > Arthropoda > Insecta > Orthoptera > Acrididae > Locusta > Locusta migratoria. Next base: position 157,592,861 of record CM048745.1, on the reverse strand, counting down.
TGGCCTTCATCAGAAGAAGAAACACATACATTCACACAATCCCTCTGACAACTATACACATACAACCATGATGTCCAGTAACTACAGTGCCACAAGCATCTGGACTGTGGGTGATGTGGGGGTGTGGAGGTAGGAGGATGCCAGGTAAGGGTGGGGATGAAAAGTTCTGCATTGCATGATGGATTTAAAGGCTCTGATGGGAGGGAATTTCAATTGCAGCAATGAATACAGTGAAAGGAAGGAGCAGGAAAAGATAAAAGGGAGGTGTAGATGAATGGTGTGTGTGTGTGGGGGGGGGGGTTGAAATGATAAAAATAATAACGAAAAAATAGGAAAAATAAAGGAAAAAACAGAAAAAAGGAAAAATAAAAATTAAAAGGTGATTAATTAAGGGGATGAAGAAACACACAGTTGCAAGGAAGACATGAGTAGGAGAGATACAGGATAATGCGTGGGAAGGAAGAGTGTGGGGGAGATGTTAGGTATACGGTGTAGAGATGTGAAGTTATTTTAGGTTGAGGCCAAGATGGTTGCAGGACATAGAATATGTTCAAGGAACAACTCCCATCTGCGCAGTTTGGAAGAGCTAGTGATGTATGGAAGGATGCAGATGGTTCAGGTAGTGAATCAGCCATTGAAATCCAGAGTGCTGTGTTCAGCCATATGTTGTGCCACAGGGTGGTCCATCTTGCTTTCTGTCGCAGCTTGGCAGTGGCCATTCATGCTGATGGACCATGGGTTCATCGTCATACCAATATAAATCTCTATGCAACAATTGCAGCAGAGTTGGCAAATCACATGGCTGCTTTCACATGTTGTCTGACCTCTGATGGGGTAGAGCAAACCTGTGACAGGACTGGAATAGGAAGTGCTGGGTGGGTGGATTGGGCATGTTTTGCATCAGGGTCTTCCACAGGGATATGATCCCTGTAGTAAGGGGCTGGGGTTGACAGTGGCATAGGGATGGACTAGGATGTCCTGGAGGTTGGGTGTGCGATGGAACACCATTTTAGGAGGAGCTGGAAAGATCTTGGATAGGAATTTCTCTTATTTCAGCCCTAATGAAGGATGTGATTTAGTTGTTCCAGTCCACAGTCATATTGGGTGACAAGAAGGACACTCCTTTGTAACTGGTTACTGGGCTTGGCAGGAGGATTGGTGGCACCAGAAATCTGTTTGCAGACTAGATCAGGAAGGTAATGTCTGCCTGTGAAGGCCTTTGTGAGGCCTTCAGCATATTAGGTAAGGGACTTCTCATCACTGCAAATTCGCCTTCCTCAGGTGGCAAGGCTTATGGGAGGGTTTTTTGATGTATAATTGATGGCAGCTATCAAACTGCAGGTACTGTTGGTAATTAGTAGGTTTCGTGTGGATGGAGCAATCAGTGAGGTGGAGATTAACCTGGATAAAACGGGATTATTTTTGGTTTATTTTTTTTTCCAGAAGCTATTAATTGCCTTGATATGACTGCACAATGTCATTATGATTTTTTTCACAATCATGCTCTTAGCTTTGCTATACTGCCATTCTTCCTGGAAGCACATCAAAACGAATGTTTTAGAATTTTAATCTGGTGAATCATTATTATTAAAATATCATTTAAAATGAAATATATACATATAAATGACACAAAAATTAAATAATGTTCTAAGAAATACTAACTCAATTACAAGGAAATCGTCAATATCTTCTGTATGAACCCCAACTTCGAAGCAACATCCAACCACTTTGCGAACACCAATACAAGCTAAATTGATTTGCAAAGGGAGCAGGCTATTCAAAGAAATAAAATATGACACTGTGCACAAATTTTTATGTACAAGAATGAAAAAGTAAGTTGCCATTCTTGTCCTTCTGGAAGGACATTAGCTCTATCTGGGTTAACATCCAAGAAGGTGACTTGCTGGGTTTCAAAGGACCAAGTGAAACTGTTGGGGGGAAGGAGTTTAGGTTGTGAAGTAATGATAATAGGGTGTCCTGGCCTTGAGTCCAAATCATGAAAATATGAGCAATGAACCTGAAACAGACCAGGGGTTTGGGGTTTTGAGAGGCTAGGAGGGTTTCCTCTAGGCAGCCCATAAATAGGTTGTCATAGGAATGTGCCCATGGCTCTGCTATGGATTTGATTGTACACTTTTCCTCCAAGGGAAAAGTAATTGTTTGTTAGGATGTAATTGGTAAGTGTTATGAGGAATCAGATACTGGGCTTGGAGTCTGAAGGATGTTGAGAAAGGTTGTGTTCGAGAGCAGGAAGACCATGGGCATGTGGGATATTGGTGTACAGTAAAATGTCATCAACTGCAACAAGTAAGGATGCAGGAGCTAAAGGGGTGGGGGTGGTGGAAAGTCGGTGAAGAAAGTGGTTGGTATCTTGGATGTAGGAGGCTAGGTTTCAAACAATTGATTGGAGGTGCTGGTCAACAAGGGCTGAAATTCTTTATGTGGGAGCACAGTAACCAGCCATAATTGGGTGTCCAGGATTCTTAGATTTATGGATTTTTGAGAGCATGTAAAATATACGTTTGTGGGGCATTGTTGGAGTGAGGAGGGAGATGGATTCAGGGGAGAAGTTATGGGAAGTTCCATATGACTTTAGCAGGGATTGTAGGTCATTCTGGACTTTTGGGATGGGGTCATCCTGGCAGAACTTGTGGGTGGAGGAATCAGACAACTGATGTAGGCCTTGTGTCATGTAATCACTGTGATTCATCACAACAGTGGTGGAACCCTTGTCTGCAGGGTGGATGTTTCCCACATATCAGAGTCTTTACAAGCCATCATCCAACACGGAACTTTCCATCCTCATCCTTAGCTGGTATCCTTCCCCGTCCACTCTCCACCTCACTCACAATGCTTGTGGTGCTGGAGTGGTCACACATGGTGGTTGTATGTGTATACTTGTCTGAGTGATTGTCTGAATTTGAGTGTTTCTTTTTCTGGCCAAAAATTTAAGTTTTATGAATGGGATTGTCTACTTTTTGTCTCTGTCAGCAGATCAGTGAGCCTCTTTTGCAGAAAATTGTTACCTATCCTCCATTATTGACATTTCAATTGGATTTTCCATTGATAGTAAAATGTCTTTAATTTTTGGGTTTTGTTCCAGCTGACAGTAAGCCATTGATTGTGTGTAATCTGTGTCATAATAATGAATTTGCTGACATAAAACCAAGCCAAAGAAGGAATCTGCGGACACCCTAGACATCTGTGAGGGTGGGGGGGGAGGGGCAAATGGATGCAATTCGTCCCCTTGGCCCCATGTAGAATTTGGGTATTGGTGTTTGTTACTAAATTACAGGATTCTCAACATTTCTATTGATGACTTCATTGAAATGCTGAAAAGTAATACATCCATTTTTTTTATTCTGTTCTCAATTCCACATAATGCATTTCATGAATATTACTCTGTCATCTTTCCTGCTTCATTGCAACTCTCTGCTACTAAAGGGCTTCAGATTGTAACATGTTACATGGATGTGTGTAATGTATGAGGGGTGTTCAAATGTAATGTATGAAATGTCGTAACAACCAAACAGGTTGAAATTTGAATATGCTTCTTTGGGATAACATTGTGCAATATCTAAGGACACAAGCATGCATTGTTACTGCCCCCTAAAAAATTCAAGGCTGTGCCCTCAGCAGACAAGGTGATCCTCACTGACTTTTTTGACTCATCAAATTCCTTGAGCCCAGAAAAACTATTAACAGCTACATGTACTGTGAAACACTCTGTAGCCTATGCAAGTCTATAAAGAACAAACCATCTGGGTTGTCTCATGGAGGAAGTGATTCTGCTTCATAATATGCTTGTCCATATGTTTCCTGGGTCACACAAAGTGTACCATTCAGTTTCAAGTAGGAACAACTTGAGCATCCGCCTTAAAACCCAGACGTGTCGCCCTATGACTTACATCTTTTTGGTCTGCTAAAAAAACATCTGAAAGAGAAACGCTTCAACTCTGATGACAAACTGAATGACACACTAGAGGACTGGCCCTTATCACAGCCTTAGGGATTCTGGGACTCCTTCATCTTGTTCAACAGTGGGTAGTTTCCAGAATGAATTTTTCACTTTGCTGTGGAGTGTGTGCTGATATGAGGCTTCCTGGCAGATTAAAACTGTGTGCTAACACCACGATTCAATCCTGGGATCTTTGTGTAGAGTGCTTGCCTGCAAAATCTACATTTGCGTAAGGTTGGTGTCTGTTGTAATCCTTGTAGTTTTGACGTGTCACATATTGGTTAGGCAGTCAGGACTGTTGAATACTGTTGTATTCAACACAAGCAAATCCACTGTTGCAGAACATTGTCTTGACACCAGTCATCCAATGGAACACAACAATACAGAGATTCTGGCATGCACATCCTGGTGGGACAGAATTAATGCTGCCTCACCTATTGATTAATAGTCACTATCAATATTTCTGCTGTTGGTCACCTGTAGTTGTGTTGCCTCTGATTAAGTGTACTGTGTGTGTTATCTTTATTACTTTTTTCTTTGCAAACTGAGGTATTAAATTTCCCTTGCACATTGCTTCCTGTGGCAAGTTGTGCCTTGAGAATGGGAGTTTGTGCTCCTGTTGAAATATCATCGGTGGTTGATGACATCACCCACAGCATACCCATAAGTTGTTTGAACATTCAATACACTGAGAAAAGTTAAGTTCTGACATACAGAAAGTTCAAGAAGAGCATCTCATCTCTTCTTATTGTGGTACAGGGGAGAGAGTGTCAGAAAAATTATGGGATCAGTTGGGATAGATATCATTAAAATAAATGTGTTGTTGCCATGAGATCTACTTGCAAAATGTCTTTCACCAATTTTTTCTCTGAATATGAACTTCTTTTGATCAGATCAAAAATGCAAAGATTTAGGTGTTCCATTTTCCAACATGGTATCAGAGGAAACAACATTACAGAAATATTATGAAAGTGGTTGGATGAACCCTCTCCAATGTACTTAAATGTGATTTGCAGAGTAAATATGTAGATATGCATGTAGAAACTCTGTGTTTAATCTAAAGACCAAAATTATGCAACCTATTATCATTGAAGTTTTGTACTCTGTGATTGCCTATTACACTCGGCTCCATCAAGATTTAAGTTTAATTAGCTACTTCCTTCCTATCACTAACAGCACATAAAGTGAAAATAATGTATCTGCCAAGGGCACCCTGAGGAGAACAGTGTTCAGCTAGACAGTTAAGGTGGAGCCTATAAAGAATTCACTCACAAGTTGTTGTTTGCAAAGAGAGGTATCTGAAAGTAGTTTTCTGTTCACTTCAACTGCTGCTCATACACTAACATACACTACTGGTGATCACCAGTAGGATGTAACACCAGTAGGATTGGAGAGAGCAAAAATAAATTTATTTTGGAGGTGACATGTTGTGTAGGCAACACATGATATAAAATACAGCCTCATGTGAAGTGTAGAAGATAATGAAATCTGTATTGCATGTTGCCACCATTGTTGACTATAACTGATGCTAGATATCTCAGCATTGGATCAAAGAAGCTCTTGATGTTATAACGGTGCCATATCCAGATAAGTGTTGCTGAAGCACCCAATACCCTCCATCATCATTTACTGAACAATGTAATCCCAGCTCAAACTACCATCTGTAAATATGACTGGTTCGGAATACTGTTACAAATATTTATGGACTGCCTGATTTGATTTTTCCAGGGAAGCCAAAACAGTCTTGGTCCAACCCGCCACTGCCTGCACCGAAACTAAGTTTATTGTGCAGTATCCCTCCCTGTATATCTAGTAAAGCCAACCAATGCCCTTGAACAGTGCAAGGAGTCCCTGTGGACTGCCTACTTGTGAAAGGATATAATATTGCTATAAAAATCCATTATTTTATTAATACATTAATGAGGCACTGTGTATTATTCATATTTATTCCTATGTTACTTTCTTGCATCTTTAAGAAAATATTTACATATGAAGGGCACAAGGGAATAACGATCTTAGTCCAGTTTGGACGATCCTGAGAAAATTAAATTTCAAACTTTGAAGTCTGTTATCTGGTTACAGATTTAATTAATTTATAGATCCTTGCCCCTGAAATTGTTGTCTACTTTGTTATATCACTGAATAATAACCAGTTACAATAGTACAGCTCAACAATGGAAAATCATAGCCAAACAACAATACACAAAATTTCCAAGGTAAAAATGATCTAAGTCCATTCATAAATGAATTTAAAAGCTTATGAACTACTTTTTTTGTGAATATTATTACCATTGCACCACTTTTACACATGACACACAGGATATATTCAATAAAAAAATCTTACATCTATACCTAATAATAGGTCTACTTGCAATAATTAGTAAGACATTGGAAAAAGTTAATACAAGAAAACACAGAATTTGCATAGTAAAATTATTATCAAAATGCTTACAATATCTGAAATGATTTTAAAAGCATACAAACAATTGTTAGGGCTTTATTATAGTGAGACAGATTTTCTAAATTATTTACCTTTATATGTGACACACAAGTTATTATTTAATAATGCAAAACAGTAACAAATTAATACTGGTATATAAATAGGGAAAATATAAGTCCAGAGTTACAATGTCTGTAAAATTATGAAACTCTATCGCACTCATCTTCATCATTAGTTTCGCCGACTGGTAATGAACTGAAATATTGTTGAGCTTCTGGACCACAAAATTGCTTCAAAATTGACAGAAGTGCTGCATGACAGATTGGTATTTTAACTACCTTTCCATCCCTTACCACCCGAACTTTGTAACTGTAGGAGAAATCACGATATTGTGCTTCATCAGAATTCTTTCTTGGTTTCCTGCGCAATATAGGCTTCACAGTGATTAAGACCACATAAATGTGCATTTTGTTCGTCATAAGATGCCATTTTATTAAACTGCTTAATCAATGTATTCTTTCTGTGTTAGTTGTATTTACAAAGCATTTCAAGCGTGAACACTTACAGTCATCGCCGGTAATGTGACTCATAGCTCGAATGCGTTTTGAAGAAACTGTAACTTGCCTATTTAATTTGATTTGATTTGATTTATTTCGTATTCCATTAACCCATATTGTGATAGATCACATGGATGTGGAATGAGTCATGTTACAATGGTTACAAAATACAGAGTTTCAATAAATAATTACACAATAACAGGCAGGTCTCATCAAGTGGTGAATAATGTTACAGGTGACCTAGACATAAAATTAGAAACATATAGGTCGAATAACATAAAACAATGATTGTAGAAAAAAAAGATGCATAGTACATAAAGCATATCAGTATAAATGGGTAAGATGTATAATACATTAATTATATTAATTAGCCTTGACAACATAATTAATGTGGCAATACAAAAAAATTACAGAAACAATTATTATTTTGTCTGCGTATACTCATCATGAGAGTAAAATGACTTTTCCACAAGATATTTTTTCAGTTTGTGCTTAAATGTAGGCAGGATCTTAATATGTACTTTGATTTCAGCTGGGAGAGCATTGAAAATCTTTGTGGCAGAATAATGGATACCTTTTTGTACAAGACTTAAGCGTTTAAGATTCCTATGTAGGTCATTTTTAGATCTAGTATTATGATCATGATAGTCACTATTAGGTTGAAAAAGAAAAAAAGGTTATTTGAAACAAAAATCATTATAGAGAATATGTATTGAGAGGTGGTGGTTAGTATTTTTAAATTGCGGAACAGGTTTCTACAAGAAGCTCTAGGGTTAACAGCAGTCATTATTCTGATTGCTCTCTTTTGTGCGGTAAATATTTTTTTGGCTAATGGTTGATTACCCCAAAAAATTATGCCATAGGACATAATGGAATGAAAATATCCAAAATACGCAGCTTTGGTAGTATTTATGTCACTAATAGGGGTGATTACACGGAGAGTGTAAGTTGCTGCACTGAGTCTTTTATGGAGATCTAATATATGCTCAGACCAGTTCAATGTATCATCTATTAGAATGCCCAAGAACTTAGTAAAATCACATTGTGATAGGGGCCTATTTTGGTTACCGCAGCTTAAGTGGAATACCTTATTCTCTTGCTGAGCTGTATGAAATTGGATATATTGGGTTTTTTCACTTCCTCTTCTTTGAACAGGTTCCAGGTTTTGCACTAGAATTTTCTTCACTACTGCTCGACATTGTGAAATTTTTCGATCACTGATTCACACACAGCTACAGCAAACTTACTGTGCACTAACAATGTTATTCTAAGACTGTGTTTATAACAATGAAATGCAATAATAGATCATTAACGCCCGCATCTGTGGACTCTGATCGTTCTTCCAAAGGAACAATGTGACTTTGATCATTCTTCCAAAGTATACAAAAACTTTGAGACTGAATTACATGGACACCGATCAATTCTCCGAACTCAAAGTTTCACAGGCTGAAAGTTCTTCGTTTCTACTACAAGATGGCAGTGCAAGCTAAAATTCGTTCTGTGATGGACTTTGATCGTTTTTCCCGTGCACCCTTCTAAACTACATTTTTATACATATAGAAGTACAGCTTTACTTTTATCCATTCAGAAAAGTGTAATTATTGATTATTAACATTTCACTATGTTCACTACAATTATTCATATTTTGTAAATATCTTGCACATTTTAACAGCTAATCAATAACTTTTTTAGACCTCCATAAGTACTATCAAATATGTAAATAGTCAGCAATTCACACGATTAATTAAAATTCTAGAAAAATCCATGTAACTAAATGACACATTTATTAGTTTTCAGCTAGGAATCATAAATTCATAAACAGCATACAACAGGCAAAAGTGCTGTATGTCAGTACAAACCATTGCAAATTATAACTGTATTAGAATCTTAATATCTTTCATGTAATCAATTAAATAAGTGTACCTATTGTTTGTAACACATTTCACAGATTTTTCCCCCAACTTTTATAATAATATGGTATGAAAGTAGCACTTCATTTGTTTTTTGTAATTATCAACAACTGTTCTATAATTTCTATACAATTTAAATTGGCAAAAAGTGATTGTAATTTGGAGCTTTGGATTGTTTATAACAATATAATGATTGTTAAGGGATTATATAAAGCAAGTGCACAAAGCACTCTAGATTGGTCAGAGAGGTCAATCTGATGCACTTACGAGAAGTTAGTTAAAAGATAACAGTTGTAGAATGATGTAATGAGCTTTGTACCAGTTTGTTGTTGAAAAGTTGGTGCTGTGAAAAAATAAATTACATAGTTTGAAGCAGAAGCAATGTGTTTTTTCTTCTCATGAAGAACACCGAGTACAATTCAGTAGTTTCTGCTGCAATTTTATTTAAATTAAATAAAAAGTGTTTTTAAACTATCATTCTTTGTTTTGTTCTTCTACCAGATCATTTAATATGCACATTCAAAGTATTTTTACCACATGGGAAACTTTTTACATCACAGAGACAGCATGTATATGAGTCGTAGTGCATTTGTTTAAAATAGCCACCACTGGCTGTAGCGTTGCAGCGAGCATGCATGACTGAGGTTCAAACTCTCTTTTGAACCCCCGGGAAGCAGCATATGGCACTCTCACAGCAGGGAGGGGCAAGGTGAAATGCCACTTTTAACAATGGCTCTGAAGCTGGTAGAGATTCCAGCTCCTGGCTACTCGAGCTCTGACGTTTACACACAAATGGTCCCGAAGCACAGACAATGGAACTACTCCGCACCTCGCCTTGCACATCAGCAAATCCTCCATAAAGGCAACATCAGCCCTTCATTTTTTTTTTTTTTTTTTTTTTGTGCATTGAAGATTCATCAAAAATATGTCACGTTTGGTAAAAGTTTCATTTTCAACACAGTTGTCTTTCTCTCTCAATAAGACTCCTCTACTGCAAGGACGGAGTTCGAGCCTTGTCTAGCAGCTTGTATAATATTGATTCATTAGAGAACACAAACTAGTGAACCAAGAAAAGTGAAGAAACAGGTTTCAATTCATTTACGTAGTGTACCAATCCAGCAGTACACATGGGCAGTGCCACACTGCTGGTTTTGAATAGAAATCGTGATAACACTCAATACTGATTTCATCACATCACAAGGGGTTGTATTTTTCTATCATGATATTTCTGGCATTTGGTCCTTCTTGGTGTTGAATTTTGTACAGGCAGCAGTAGTCATTACTTCCAAAACCAAGACAATGAATACAATACTCTGCTTCTCTCTTTCAAAAAAGTGCTGCAGCTTGTAGTGTTCTTAGTAATATTTCTCTCATCTGTTAACCTGATTAAAGCTTTTATCCATTACGGATGAGGAACACTGTCACTGTAGTGAATAAAGGTGTCATGAAAAACAGCAACCAGGTGACTGGTTGCTGTTTGCAATCAGGCAACTGGTTGCTGTTTTTCAAGACACCTTTGTTAACCTAATTTCATGCTAAATAATCAGTAACTGTTGTTGCGTGTTTCTTTGTTGCTGTTTTTGAACAAATCTAATATTATTATTATTACACTCCATTCCCTTGGGAGAGTGTGTGATCATCTGAAAATACCTGCTTCACTGGACTTAAATGTGTGTTCTGAAGTTCAGTATACATAAAATCATAAATGATGTAGGAATCAATCTAGACAAAAATAAAAATAAATAAATAAACTAGAAAAAGAAAAATATAATATAATCAATAAAAATAAAAAAAATAGAATCCTAAGAAAAAAAGAACTGATCTTCTTGCAATAATTATTAAACATTTATAGAGCTTACCTTATGTAGTATGAGCAGTAGTGTTCCTAAATAAGTGGACGAAGCATAGAAGCAAGACCAGATCTATGAATGATGATAAGGATTCAGGAAGCGACCATCACACATCTACAGCCAAACTTCACCAAACTCAAGGTTGGGACAATATCATGAGTCTCCATAGGGTGAGGCTAGAGAGGTCAGTTGCTGCACGTTTTCATTCAGATCAGAATTCTGATGCATTGATGGCAATGCTGGGAGACAACAAACTTGGAAAGGTGATGTAGCTGATAGGAAATATTGTGAATTTCTAAATCAATGCATAATGTTGGATTTGGTTACTTATCATTATTTTCACTAAAATTATGATATTTTCTTTGCTTAGCAAAGGTTTCTTGTGCTGTTTTGTGCATCAAGGTGGATGCACACCTTCATATAAACCTGGAACTCATACATTGTTTATCAATCAGGGAAAATTATAACCAGCCCCAATCACCAGAACAGTTTTCCTCTTACCACTGGTTCATAAAAGTTGGTCTTGTGTTATTCGGGTCATCATCTGTTCCAAATACACTGCTGCACAACTTAATCACCTTTTGTCTGTTACATTTCCTTAGCCATATTGTTTTACATAGAAGAGCCATTGTTGTGCTTGTAGGGGAAAGTGCCCATGTTATACTGTAGGTGTTGTCAAATGTGTCTTATATTGACCAAAATTCATCAGTTTGATTGAGAAAAATGTTATTTTCTGAGCTAGCCCTAGAAAAATCAGAGTCAAAAAGATGTCAACTCAACCATATTAATTCTGCCCATGGTAGCAGTTTTTTAAAATTTACTGCAGTTGTCTAGTTTAGTATTGAGTCTGGGATGCAGTTTCCAAAGAAATAAAAAGAAGAAAACCAGCTTATAAAATGAAACACCTTCATCTAAATAAGTTTTTATAAAATAAAAATGACAATACCATAGTCTAGCTGCCTTCTATTGGTGCTCACAGACTATATAGTTTCACCCTGTATCTCTTTCCATTGCACTTATCACATTACATTTGAACTCTGAAGTTACAGAATATAATGAAGGAAGGAAAGTAAGTAAGTAAGAAAGAAAGAGTAGGAAGGATACGGTATTGCCTTGACTTTTTTATGGCACATCTCAGTCTGAGAAAAGTACCTTGATCAATGTGATTTCAGTTATGTTTATTGTGGCTAATGTAACACTCCCATGAACCACAGACATTGCCGAGGTGGGGTGGCTTGCGTGCCTCAATGATACAGATAGCCGTACTGTAGGTGCAACCACATCGGAGGGAAATCTGTGAAGAGGCCAGACAAACGTGTGGTTCCTGAAGAGGGGTAGCAGCCTTTTCAGTAGTTACAGGGGCAACAGTCTGGATGATTGACTGAGCTGGCCTTGTAACATCAGCTAATCTGGCTTTGCCACACAGCTACTGCGAACAGCTGAAAGCAAGAGGAAACTACAGCCGTTACTTTTCCCGAGGACATGCAGCTCTACTGTATGAACATATGATGTTCCGGAGGTAAAATAGTCCCCCATTCGGATCTCTGGGCGGGGACTACTCAGGAGGATGTGATCATCAGGAAAGACAATACTGGCATTCTACGGGTCGGAGTGTGGAATGTTAGATCCCTTAATCTAGTAGGAAAATTAGAAAATTTAAAAAGGGAAACACATAGGTTGAAATTAGATATAGTGGGGATTAGTGAAGTTCGGTGGCAGGATGAACAGGATTTATGGTCAGGTGAGTACAGGGTTATAAATACAAAATCAATTGGGGGTAATCAGGAATGCGGGTAAACTACTATGACCAGCACAGTGATTGCGTTATCATTGTCAAGATAGATACGAAGCCAACACCGACAACAGTAGTACAGGTTTATATGCCAACTAGTTCTGCCGATGATGAGGAAATCGAAGAAATATATGAACAGCTAAAGGAAATTATTCAGATAATTAAGGGACAGGAAAACTTAATTGTTATGGGAGACTGGAATTCGGTAGTAGGACAAGGAAGGGGAGGGAAGATAGCAGGTGAATATGGTCTAGGCAAAAGGAACGAAAGAGGAAGCCGCCTGGTAGAATTTTGCACAGAACATAATTTAGTTATAACAAACACCTGGTTCAAGAATCACAAAAGAAGGTTGTATACATGGAAGAGACCAGGAGACACCGGAAGGTATCAGATAGATTTTATAATGGTAAGACATAGATTCCGGAACCAGGTTTTAAACTGTAAAACATACCCAGGGGCAGATATAGACTCTGACCATAACTTGTTGGTTATGAACTGTATGCTGAAACTAAAGAAACTACAAAAAGGTAGGAAAATAAGGAGATGGGACCTGGATAAATTGAAGGAACGTGAGGTTCTTAAGAATTTCAGAGGGAGGATTAGGCAACAATTGACAGAAACAGGGGAAAATAAAACAGTAGAAGAGGAATGGGTAAAATTGAGAGATGAAATAGTGAAGGTAGCAGAGGACAAAACAGGTAGGAAGGCAAGACCTACAAAAAATCCTTGGATATCACAAGAGATACTAAATTTAATCGATGAAAGGAGAAAATATAAAAATACAGTAAATGAAACAGGCAAAATAGAGTACAGACGACTAAGAAATGAGATTGACAGGAAGTGCAAAATGGCTAAGCAGGAGTGGCTAGAAGGCAAATGCAAGGATGTAGAAGAATGTATAAATAGGGGAAAAATAGATACAGCCTACAGGAAAATAAAAGAAACATTTGGAGGTAAGAAAAACAGATCTATGAATATCAAGGACACTGATGGGAAACCAGTTCTCAGCAAAGAAGGGAAAGCTGAAAGGTGGAAAGAGTATATAGAGGGGCTCTACAAAGGAAATGAACTCAGAGACAATATTGTAGGAAGGGAAGAGGAAGTAGATCAAAATGAAATAGGAGATACTACACTGAGAGATGAATTTGACAGAGCCCTGAAAGACCTAGGTCAGAACAAGGCCCCAGGAGTAGATGATATTCCCTCAGAGCTACTGAAGTCTCTGGGAGAACCAGCCATGACAAACCTTTTTCACCTGGTGCGTAAGATGTATGAGACAGGAGAAGTACCTCAGACTTTAAGAAAAATGTTATAATCCCCATTCCAAAGAAAGCAGGTGCAGACAGGTGTGAAAACTACAGAACCATCAGTCTAATAAGTCATGGTTGCAAAATATTAACACGAATTATACACAGAAGGATGGAAAAGGTGGTAAGAAGCCGACCTCGGGGAAGATCAGTTTGGGTTCAGGAGAAATGTAGGAACACAGGAGGCAATACTCACGTTATGGCTTATCCTAGAAGATAAATTAAGAAAAGGCAAACCTACATTTCTAGCTTTTGTAGATTTGGAGAAGGCTTTTGACAATGTTGATTGGAATAAACTCTTTCAAGTTCTGAAGCAAGTAGGAGTAAAATACAGGGAACGTAAGTTTATTTATAACTTGTACAAAAACCAGAGAGCGGGTATCAGAGTTGAAGGGCATGAAAGGGATGCAGTGGTTGGAAAGGGAGTAAGACAGGGTTGTAGTCTTTCTCCATTGTTATTCAATTTGTACATTGAGCAAGCTATAAAGGAAAGCAAGGAGAAATTTGGAGAAGGAATTAAAGTTCAGGGTGAAGAATTAAAAACATTGCGTTTTGCCGACGACATTGTAATAATCTCAGAGACAGCAAAAGACCTGGAAGAGCAGTTGAAGGGAATGGACAGTGTGCTGAAAGGTGCATATAAGATGATCATTAACAAGAGCAAAACTAGGGTAATGGAGTGTAGTGTAAGGAAATCGGGTGATGCTGAAAGAAATAGATTGGGAAACGAAGCAATAAAGGAGGTAGATGAGTTTTGTTATTTGGGCAGTAAAATAACAAATGATTGTCGCAGTACAGAGGATATAAAATGTAGAATGGCAATGGGTAGAAAAGCGTTCTTCAAAAAGAGAAATTTGTTAACATCGAATATTGATTTAAGCCTAAGGAAGTATTTTCTGAAGGCATTTGTATAGAGTGTTGCCTTGTGTGGGAGTGAGACATTGAGGATAAACAGTGCGGACAGGAAGAGGATTGAGGCTTTTGAAATATGGTGCTACAGAAGAATGCTGAAGATTATGTGGGTGGATCGCATAACTAATGAAGAGGTACTGAACAGAATTGGGGAGAAAAGAAATTTCTGGCATACCTTGACTAAAAGAAGGGATAGATTGGTAGGACACATTCTTAGACATCAAGGAATTGTGAATTTAGCATTGAAGGGAAGTGTGTGGGGTAAAAATCGCAGAGGAAGACCAAGAGATGGATACAGTAAGCAGATTCAGACAGATGTAGGTTGCCGTTCTTATGTGGAGATGAAGAGGCTTGCTCAGGATAGGGTATTGTGGGGAGCTGCATCAAACCAGTCTCCGGACTGAAGACCACAACAACAACAACAATGTAACATGGTGCAAGTTTTGTTGAACTCAAAAATGATAGTGGACTCTGACTTATTTCTTCATAACAAGTCTGTCTGACATATTCTCATAATCTGCTGCACCCATTGGGAGCCTAAACACACATAATAATACAGACCTCAATATCATGATCTCAAAAATTCTGATCCCCTTAATAATTTCTTGTTAGCCAACAGGCAAGTTGTGTTGGAGCTGAAGCTTCCCACCTGAAAGCCTCAAGAAGGGTGACATCCAGCACCTGAATAGTTCATTGTCAGACCTCCAGGCAATATAACCCTTTCAGGCCCTGCACGCACAATTGTTTGGTTCTGGTTTTGCTCACTTTATTTCTTTGTGAGTCACACTAGGAAGTTTGGGCCTGCTTCATACAATTGTGGATGGACTGTGGTAATGTGCACAATGCTTTTTAGTTCCATGTTTCTACACTCAGCATACCTTCATATTTCTACACTATGCAAACTTCCAGTACACTTACAATGGTGGCAAGAAAGACTTGTTGACAACGTGTTGAGATCCTTGTTTTGACAAGTGAAACTATCATATATGACAGCCAGGACTTTATATGATCCTGTGATGTTATTATTTCAATTCTTTCAAAGGCATGTTAATGTAAGATGGTGTAGATCATAAAAATTTGTAGTGTAGGGCCAAAACAGACAATTGTGTGGATACAAAATTTTTGAAAATAAATTTATTTTCTTTTTTGTAATGAATTACTGTATGTATTTTGTATCTTAAACGTCCCTCTCTATATTAATGTCACATCACCTATAACCTTGGGTCTGAAAGCGATAACCATAACACAGAGAGAAACTGAAGATCAATAATTAACAGATTGTTTAAATAAATAAATAAATTATATTTATTATTTCCTGTAATAAAAAATACATAATCACATCATATAACAAACTTTCATACTAAATTATTCATACAGTAGATTTGAGAAAATAACATCTCTGTAATTTTCTTACATTTGTAAATCTATTTTAAAGCAGTACTAAAAACTCAAGTTAATAATTTTTTTATGTAAAACATTTATAAAATGGCTATTTCATAATTAGGAGACATAAAAACTTAAAAATAACAGTATGTAAATGTTTTTATTTTCCAAAATTTTAATTTTATATCTCTCATTTGTTGGCAAGAACATTACACCTCACTCTGAAATGACATCCGAGTAAAAAGAACAACTCATGATCTCTATGCAAGTAAATAAAATTGATAGTTTGTACTCCGAATCACTTTCCTTGAAAACATAAGAGCTGTGGCATTATTTATTTCATTATTTTACCACTAAGATCAAAATAAACATATAGGTTGAAACCATAACAATATGTACATAATTCAGCAAGTTTAAAAAACACTTATCACAACATAGTTAAAAGATAATCCCAATGAAACATTTTATTTTCCTGCATTAATATGCTACACAAAGTCAGTTGAACTATTCTGAATGTATTGCTACTTGAATATACGCAATCAACGGTTCTTCAGAAGTAATACTTCCAATTTTTACCAATATTTCAATAGCCTTTTTTTCCATGACTAGCATTATAAATGCCATTTGTAAGCTCATATACCAATAAAATGATGATGCAAAAGTTAGAGTGAGGTGCAACCTTAATTTTCCTCGTATGATTAAAAGTTCCTTTACTTTTAAAATTTTCTCAATTATAAATTTACTCAAAAATATAGTTATAAAATTGGCACAACTGTTTTATTAATGTTATCCTTGAATAAAATACTCTTAATATCCTAACCAGATCAAATGTAACTGATTGCAAGCAATAAGTCACTCTCTTTGAAGGAAATGAGCTTTTCTATGGGTGCATCTAAAAGGGTTATGTTATTTCTTGAAGTCTAGAAATAAACAGTGCACAAAACACACATGCCAACATGAGGATATAGTTTATAGATAGACCTCCATGTTGTAGTGACCTAAGATCGCAGAAAGTTTCGAACGTCATGAAACATTAGCTCTTCTCTAATTAACCCTTTCACGGCTACAGGCATTCCATGTGCCCAGCAGGTAGTGTATCCAGATGCTTATTTGTGTACACTTGAGCCAACATTGCCTAAAGAGAAGGCCTGACGGCTGCAGTGTCACGTCACACAGAGTAGGCCGCGATAGCGTTGCTTACTGGCTGGCTACTATTGGCACTGTGCCCCAGCGGTCAGCCAATCAGCTACGATATCACATCCTGCTCGGTGTGACGGGACACTACAGCACTCTGGCCTTCTCATCAGGCTGTGTTGTGAAAGCCCAGCAGGTAGAAGGTCTGTATGGCTATGGGCATTTATGCTTGCCAGGAAGTGTGCACTTTAAAGCCATAAATCTTTAAACATATTTTTACTAAAAATATCAAACAATATATCAAAGATATTGAATAGAAGGAGAGGTACTGAATTAAAAATTGTACCACATCTGGGATTTGAACCTAGGACCTCCTACTTAGTAAGCAGATACTTTAACCACTCAGCCATAGCAGCCTCATAGATCCTATGACTGCACATACTGTCTTTAAGCATGGCTCCCTCCACAACACAAACTTCAATTCTGCCTCATGTTTCCTTATGTGATATGTATTAATGTTGAAAAATAGTACCCCAGCAGTGAAAGTTAATGGGAAAATTCCTGCCTTGTACCTCAGGCATAAATTTTAATTCACTGCTTGTCCTTATACTAAATTTCTTTAATATTTCGAGACAAAATATGTCTCTGGAAATTGACTTAGGTATTATTTGATAGTTATAACACCTATGCCTGAGGTACAAAGCTGAAATGTTCCCATTAACTACTAGGCTATAGGAAAGCCTCGGCAACATTGATATGTATTACACAGGGAAACATGAGGCAGAACTGAAGTTTCTGTTGAGGACGAGTCATGCTTTAAGACAATCAGCACAGTCGCGGGATCTATAAGGCCACTGTGGCTGAGTGGTTAAAGCGTCTGCCTATTAAGCAGATGTACCTGGGTTTGAAGCCTGATCAAGGCAAAAAGATTAATTCAGTACCCTCTTCTATTGAAAATATTTTTGCTGTGCTAATGAAATTTTAATACAGTAGATTATAGACACATATTTGTAGTTTAATACTTGGAACATAGATTTTTATCAATGAGAAAGAAAAATAATGGGAACATTTTTTCAGGTTTGGACACCTTCAGTGGAAACTTCTCACTTTAAAACTTTGTAGTTTTTAACTTGGTGGTCCATTATTAAAGAAATTTTAATATGTCAATAGACATATATCTCTGTAGTGTGAATTTTTTGTTAAAGAATATTACTGTAAAATTTTTTTGGCTACTGTCCCTACACTCCTCACTCAACAATCCCCCCCCCCCCCATTTCCCATCATGTATCTCCTCCTAATTCATGTCTCCCTTCCAATCACGTGCCATCTTTTTCCTCTTCTCTGGTCAACTGTTTTTGGCCCCATGGTTCTCCCTTCCCTGCATCTCACATTCGAACCTATCAGATCTTTCTATCCCCACCCTTGCTCTGCATCCTTAAGTTTTCTCTAACCTCGGCTCCTCCCCCCGCCCCCTCACTGTTGGAGAACCAGTTAATCCACAGTGGCCAGACAGTCTACACGAGTAGTGCTTGTTTGATTTTCTAATGTCTGTGTGCTCTCTTTTTCTGATAAAGGGTATAGCAGTAAATGTAAGTTTTGTGAGTGTGATTGTCTTTGATGTATGCCTATTGGTCGCACAGTGATTACCTTTGTGCTGTGTTACCCCACCTATCCTCATTATTGAATAACTATTTCCAAATTGACATACATACGAAATGTAAATAACACAATGATTGTACAATAATGGGAACTCCAGGTCATAATTCAACAATATAATAAGGATAGTTTACAATTCACTCCAAAGACGCAACAACGAGCAGCGACAGGCACATAAAAAAGACACACACATACACCTCTTGAACATGTTTCAAGGTCTGGCTGGTTCCTGTATCTATCAAATTATACATATCCTCACAGTGGCATCATCAAACTAATAACATGGATAACTAAGTAAATAAAGAATGGCTCTGTAATTTATTTTTATAAATGATAATATAGGTAGGGTAATCATAACCAATTTGAAGGTTAACTCCATTCTGATATAACTAGAATGCTTAAGAGTATTTAATCCAAGTTTTGACAAATAAATTATAAAATACTGTACTTGAATTGGTATCATAATCAGTGTGACTGTAATAAATAGGAAAGTTAACAGAACGAAAACATTTATGTGGTTACTGGTGACCACATTATTGAGACGTTTATGCTGGGAAATCATTATCACAATCACAATTTTAAATAATTAACAGTAACCAGTTTCAGCCAACATGTCTCATATTTATAACTGCAGTAAACTGTTGTTTAAGAGTATTGCCCAGAAAATCATTGTTGAAGGAAGTTCTGATTAATGATATGAGAGTGTAGTTTGCTAAGGATGTGGATAGTGCAATAGGGAATACCAGAATAAACAATTACATTGAAGACATCCCTGGGAAAGGTAGTAACAGAAGTTTGGATAGGCAAGCATAAATACTAGCAAGATAGTCTTGAAGACACCTTGGCTAACAAAATAACTATTTCAAATGATCTACACAAAAGTGAAGTATTAGAATGTTCAGGGTAAGACAGGACTGCAGCAATGTAAATCCCTTAACCTTTCCCTATGGCTGGCTTCTGAAGGTAAAAGTAAAGCAATCAACAATTCAAAGATTGGTTTGAACAGTATAGTGCTTTCCTATGTATGGTACTAAAAATTGGCTGGGAAAGAGAAGTTTTCTCCAGTGGACCTCCTCAGTCCACCAGGCAGCACCCTCTTTACCATATGACTTCTACAGCAGTCCATCATATACAAAGCCTGATTCCACCATACTGTAATTAGAAGGTAAATAACATAAATAGGAAGCGCAGGAAAATCAAGGCAAAATGGTTGCCAGATTATGCATAAAAATTAGAGAGAGAAAATCAACAGAACTGTCTCAGCATATAGAAAAGTTAACAACATACGGTGACTTTAAAAGCAAGTGTGTTAACATTCAGACCAATGGGAATTCCACCATTGGCATACAGGAGAGACCAGATAAGTGGAAAGAGTACACTCTGAAGGCCTCTATGAGGGGAAGTATTTGTTTGATGATGTCATGAAAGAAGACCTAGGGGATTCAGTAGTTAGTCAGCATGTAAAAGAGCTGTTGAAGACTTAATATGAAATAAGGCAAATGGGATCACAATGCAACTGACAAAAATAATATATAATACACTGGAAAATAAAATTAAGGATGTGTTAGACGATCAGTTTGGATTCAGGAGAGGTAAAGGAACCTGAGAGCCATAACAATAATAAGTAAGGCTAAAGAAGAATCAGGACATGTTGATAGAATTTGTTGGCTTAGGAAAAACTTTTGACAATATGAAAAGGTAGAAGATGTTAAAAATTCTGAGCAGATAAGAGTAAGTTAAAGGGAATGGTCGATAATATACGTTGTGTACAAGAACCAAGAGGTAATAATAGACCTTGAAGATTAAGAACAAAGTGCTCAGATTAAAAAGGATTTAAGGTGGAGGTACAGTCTATCACTCCTACTGCCCATCTAGATATCAAAGAACAAATGAAGTAAACAAGAAAGCATTCAAGAATGGGATAAAAATAAGGTTAAAGGACATTAGTGATAAGATTGACTGATGGCATTACTATACTCAGTGAAAGTGAATACGGATTATAGGAATGAACAGTCTATGAGTACAGAACATTGGTTGTGAGCATACTATAACAAGACAAAATGAACAAAGACTAAAATAATGGGAATACTGAGAAACTTAACATTAAAATTGTTGATCACAGAGTAGAATAACTATCATCAAGCAGGTAATGAGGACACAATTCAAGTGGTATGAAACATTATCCTTAGTCAGAAATAAGTTTCTGGAGAATGTGTGTTTGACCACAGCTTTAAATGGCAGTGTGTCATGGACAGTGGGAAAATTGGAACAGAAGGGTATTGGAGCCTTTGAGATGTGGTGCATATAGAATCCACTGAAATGAAGAAGGGACAAGATGATAGTGAATGTGTTATTACATCAGGAAATAACATTCATAACATGATACCAGAGGGTGTGTAGAGGTTAAAATTTGTAAAGGAAGAAACATATTTGAATACATCCAATATGTGGATGCAAGTACTATCCTTAGATGAAAATGGTTGAAAAAGAGAGGAATTCATGGTAGGTCGCATTGGACTAGTTAGAAGACTTATTGGCAAAAAAACCTCATTCTTCGGCTATTCGTGCACTTCAGTGTGACTTGCAGAGTATCTATGTAGATGTAGACAAAGATTATAAAAATTGTGATTGTGACAAATATTCCCAAATGACTAAATGGTTTCGTAACAGCTCATTAACTGTTCAGCAAAAATATTAAATAAAACTGTTAAATATTTCCAAAGCCCTACGTGTCAAATTATCAACTTTTCAGATGACTAGTTTCTTTTCACACTAAAATTTGAACAATTAAAAATATTGCAGATTTGTATAGCACAAGTTAAGAATTTAACATTTCAGGGTGTATTCATATATATAAGTGAAACACCTAAATATATCTAGACTTTAGTTGACGAACTACTACAGGAGACTATTATGGATACATACATCCAAAACACACACTTACTACTTCTAGTACAGAGGTTAATTTATGGTTATGATTGTACAAAATATTAAGGTACATTATATATATCCAAAGCATTAATATTCAGTGTAAACTTTATTGCTTAACATTTAAACAACAGCATATAATTATTTTTACAATTTATAAATATGATAAATGTCTAAAACACATTTATTGTTTCACTTAAAAAAGTTCTTTCATATACTAATACACTAAGGGGCTTACTTCTAATTGTTATATTTTAAACAAAATGAAAAGCACACATTTGAGAAACAACAATT
The DNA here is from genome assembly GCA_026315105.1 of Locusta migratoria. NCBI lineage: Eukaryota > Metazoa > Arthropoda > Insecta > Orthoptera > Acrididae > Locusta > Locusta migratoria. The sequence goes on along the minus strand of CM048745.1, from coordinate 157,570,740 downwards.
TCATAAGCTTTGTTGCTGGATTTCTTAAATGCAGACTGAAAGTAAATGTCACACTCTTTTAAGAACACTAATGACAAAAATTATATTACTTACAATACTTACAAAATATTACAATAATGTGTTTTAAGTGCCATTCAAATATTTTCCCGCTGTTTATTTTTTATGTATGGATATAAATGATAAACATGTACTCTTAAGCAGTTGTTATTTACAATATTCCTATTAATACACTAGCTGAATATGTTAAAGGATACCCACAACATATTTGAAAGTTGTGATAGGCATTAGAAATTAGAGATCATTATTTCCTCTCCTCGTTCTACCATTAACTCTTTGTAACCTCCCCAACGTATCTCTCTTTCTTCCCTGAAAATAATAATAAAAAAAAAAAAAATAAAAAAAAAAAATAAAAAAAAATAGATCTGAAAGGTAACTTCACATGTGACAGCCGGCAGTACTTAGAAATACACCTTATAAAAAGCACTGGTCTTCCGCTGTCTTTTCCGCTAATTTAACAGTTTTTCCAAGTCAATTTTCCTTTTTCTAACATACTGACAGAAGCAATTATAAGGAATTTCTGTACATTTTCATCATTTTATTTGTTATACTGATTGTTCATGCTTTAAATGGCACTGCATTTACACATCTACTTTTATCTTACATTTATTAAATTAATAAAAAAGAACTAAAATAATTCTGTACTTAACATCCACTGTTGAGAGATTTTCCAATAATGTTGCATCTAGTATTGTGTATGTCACTTCGAAAAACTTTTCTTACAAGTGCATAATAATGAATCAGTTTAAGTCAAAGTAATTATGTACAAAAGAAATGTTGACATTTACTCTACCACAATAAGCAAATATAAATGTTGCTTTGTTCAGGATTTTGCAGACCAATAAATTATAACCATCATTTCTCATGCATATGTATATATATATTTATTTATTTATTTTTTTACTTTAAGGTCAAAATACAAACAAACTGTGTTTTGTTTCATGATGTTCATTCATTATGATCCAATAATTGGCTCAATAGCCAAGAAAAAAATAAGTGTTATATGATGACGCCCTTAAGTCAAACATTGGTTCATAATAAATAAAGACTGCTGGAAGAAAATACAGTAAGTTTGAGTTTCAAACTTAAATAGTCATTATTCTAGGTAGAAGTGATGGAAGAATCCATAAACTTCCACTTGAAATTGCTCACATGATTATAATATAAATTTGGTATGTGAAATTATTATATTACCTGTACATATTAAATTAAAGTATTAATACATAAATTTACACATTCTTATCTTAGGAAACACGAGGTGAAAATTCTAGGTATCTTATAAACCTATTGATGCAGAAAAATTAATGTTGAGGGCTACATTCTCTCCAATTAAACACAGTTACATCCACACTCATTGCAAGAGAAACATGTGTGTTTTTTAACCAAGGACACAAACAACTACACTAATTAGAAGCAAAAAACAGAGAAATTTTTTTCTGCAAGCTTAACATAACAAAACAACATTTATGGTCTCCTTGATAGACCAGAAACTCTCCGTACAGCCAGAATGTTATGAACTAAGCACTCGCCAGGTAGGTCGGGGTCTGCCAGTTCATCTTCCAGCACTCTGTCTGGATCCAGTCCTAACTGTTCGCTGCAGTAGCCCCAGACTACTGCCATTTGTTGTATTCTATTGTCCAGATCTCGAAAACCTAATTTTCGTAGATCATCTGTTAAACTTTCATCTTCGCTATCCGTATCTGTGTCAATGTCTGCATCAGATGAAATTTCATTTCGGCCCTGAAAACCACCCAATTATTATTATAACATATTTTTTAGTGCTATGGTCATTTCAAAAGTAATTGTGTATGGAAACATGTCCTTAATGTGTATAAATCAATTGATCATGATGTATAAGGATTTCCAAATCAAACCAATTGAATATCTATTTTAAAAAAAAAAAAAAAAAAAAACTGAAAATATGTAGTATTACAATATAAAGCACAAAAGACATTATTAAATAACATATGTAATGTAATGTGACCTCTGATAATACGTTTACTGCATAAATATTGCTAACAAGAAAATAAACAAAGAAATCAGAACATCATCTATTGCTTACCACGTGCTGGAAACCTAAGTAAAAGAATGTCAGACCACAAATTCAATACTTTAAGGTTCAGTCATCAATAAAACCTAAGGTTTATTTCAGTACAGGTAACAATGGAAAATTTGCTAGGAATGTCAATAATGGAGGCTAAATAACAACTCACCATAAAGAGGCTCGCTGAGATGCCGACAGGCACGAAAAATAGACGATCACATTCACATAACTAAATTTTCCACCATGGTCCTCATCAGCAGCTCAGCGAGGGTCTTTATGGTGAGTATTTATCTAATTTCTTATAATCTACTACATAAAAATGAATGTACGTTTGTTAATATTTTACGCGCTGATGAACCATTCATTTGCTTGTGATAAGAATTTGTCAACATATTGCATGCACTTTTGCAAAGGTTATAGGCATAATTATATGACTGTACAATGCATAGTTCAAATGAGATCATATCATAAACAAGGAAATAAAACTGCTGCATCATGTGCCAATGTCACACATCTCCTTCTAAACTATTGGTCTGGTTTCAGATAATTTTGGTGCCATTAATCCTTGCCATGAGGTAATATTATAGAGGGAAATGTTCCTGGTAGGAAAAATATGTATAAGAAATAGATATAGTTTAACTTACCAAAAGCACAGGCTCAATGACAGGTACACAAATAAAAACACGCACAGACACAAAAATTCAAGCTTTTGAACCGTTTGTTGCTTCATCAGGAAAAGAGGAAGGAAGGAGGGGGGAAAAGGGAAGGATGCAGGTTTTAAGGAAGTGGATGAGGAGTCATTCCAATCCTGGGAGTGGAAGGACTTACCTTAGGGGGAAAAAAAGGAAAGTAAACAAACACACACACACACACACATATATATATATACATGCAAACACACCAAGGGAAACATTTGTAAAAAGCAAAGAAGGTGGACAGAGATGCCAGTTGAGGCAGAGGCTCTGTCCAGAGAGCAGAGGCAAAGATGTTATTGAATGGTGGGCAGGAATTTGAATTTAGCGGAAGTTGAGACCAGGTGGACAATGGGAAGAGAGAAAGTGCTGAAGGGCAAGTTCCTATCTATGGAGTTCTGAAAGGTTGGTGTCGGTGGGAAGTATCCAGATAACCCGGACAGTGTAACTCTGTGCCAAGATGTGCTGACCATGCACCAAGGCATGTTTAGCCACAGAGTGAGGCTCGTTACCAACAAATGCTGTCTGCCTGTGTCCGTTCATGCGAATAGACGTTTGTTGCTAGCCATTAACACATAGAACACTTCACAGTGCAGGCATGTCAGTTGGCAAATCATGTTGGTACTATCGCAAGTGGCTCTGCCCTTAATCATGTACAACTTACGGGTTACGGGACTGTAGTAAGTAGTGGTGGGAGGGTGCAGTTACATTTGTAGGAGCCGGAGGGTAGGGAAGGTGGTTTGGGGATTTCATAGGGATGGACTAGGATGTTATGAAGGTTAGGTGGGTGGCAGAAAGACACTCTTGGTGGAGTGGGAAGAATGTCATGAAGGATGGATGTCATTTCAGGGCAGGATTTAATGAAGTCGTATCCTTGCTGGAGAACCACATTCAAAGTCCGATCCAGTCCCGGAAAGTACACGGTGAGGAGAGGGGGACTTTTGGGGTTGGAAGGTTCTGGGTTTGGGAGGATGAGGAAGTGGCCCTGGTAATTTGCTTATGTACCAGATCAGGAGGATAGCTGCGGGATGTGAAAGCTGTTATTAGGTTATTGGTTAGTGCTTTATAAGGTGCCTCATGAAGCATGTGGTATCTGTTTGTGATGCAGCATATCCCGCAGTAGCAGAGGCCCTCTAGTGGTCAACTGCCTAAGACTATCTCATGCCCAGCACTTCAGACCAACCACCATGCCAAAGAAGGGGACTATTTACTTATTTTTGTTTTATATTGCTAACCTTCCAAACTTCTGTTTTATTTTATTATTAGCAATGTTTTTAAGCTCTTGAAATTTATTCTGTAATATTTTATCCAGAAATTACAAAACTACAGAACCATCAGTTTAATAAGTCATGGTTGCAAAATATTAACACGAATTATTTACAGCTGGATGGAAAAGCTGGTAGAAGCCGACCTCGGGGAAGATCAGTTTGGGTTCAGGAGAAATGTAGGAACACGGGAGGCAATACTCACTTTACAGCTTATTCTAGAAGATAGATTAAGAAAAGGCAAACCTACATTTCTAACTTTTGTAGATCTGGAGAAGGCTTTCGACAATGTTGATTGGAATAAACTCTTTCAAGTTCTGAAGCAAGCAGGAGTAAAATATAGGGAGCATAAGGTTATTTACAACTTGTACAAAAACCAGACAGCGGTTGTCAGAGTTGAAGGGCATGAAAGGGATGCAGTAGTTGGAAAGGGAGTAAGACAGGGTTGTAGCCTTTCTCCAATATTATTCAATTTGTACATTGAGAAAGCTATAAAGGAAAGCAAGGAGAAATTTGGAGAAGGAATTAAAGTTCAGGGGGAAGAATTAAAAACATTGTGTTTTGCTGACGACATAGTAATTCTGTCAGATACAGCAAAGGAGCTGGAAGAGCAACTGAACGGAATGGACAGTGTGCTGAAAGGTGCATATAAGATGAACATTAACAAGATAAAAACTAGGGTAATGGAGTGCAGCCTAAGAAGGAATTAGATTAGGTAATGAAACAATAAAGGAGGTAGATGAGTTGATCGCAGTACAGAGGATATAAAATGCAGAATGGCAATGGGTAGAAAAGTGTTCTTGAAAAAGAGACATTTGTTAACATCGAATATTGATTTAAGCCTAAGGAAGTCCTTTATGAAGGCATTTGTATGGAGTGTTGCTTTGTATGGCAGTGAAACATGGACGATAAACAGTGCAGACAGCAAGAGGATAGAGGCTTTTGAAATGTGGTGCTACAGAAAAATGCTGAAGATTAGGTGGGTGGATCGCGTAACTAATGAGGAGGTACTGAACAGAATTGTGGAGAAAAGAAATTTCTAGCATACCTTGACTAAAAGAAGGGATAGATTGAAAGGACACATTCTTAGACATCAAGAAATTGTGAATTTAGCGTTGGAGGGAAGTGTGTGGGGTAAAAACTGCAGAGGAAGACCAAGAGATGGATACAGTAAGCAGATTCAGACAGATGTAGGTTGCCGTGCTTATATTGAGATGAAAAGGCTTGCTCAGGATAGGGTATTGTGGAGAGCTGCGTCAAACCAGTCTCCGAACTGAAGACCACAACAACAACAACAACAACATCAACAACAAATTACATTAAGAGTCTCATAGTAGAATACTGTTACTGCAACACCTTTCTTTTTAATCGTTTTAAATTTCAGACATCTGCAGGCTTTTTATACGTACATTGTTTATTACAATATTAAGTTGCACATTTTTATAAAGTAACATGAGATTCTTTCTCATAAAATATTTTTATCTTTAGTATAATTAAATAGAAATGAATTTGTTAAGGACCACAGTAATGACACCTAGCGGTTGTATGACCAAATTACTAGTAAACAGTAGCATAGTGAACATGTTGTTACCAGCTCTGTGATCAATTTTGATGTTTATGTTAAACTTATATCATGACTCATTCATGAAGATACTCTTACATTGAGGCAATGCCATTATGGCTATACTACATTAAGGAATATAATAACAGGAATGCTATATAATATTTTTAACACAATATATGTGTTGATGACTGTAATGCATATTATAGAAGGAAACTTTCCTGGTGGGATAAATATCTATAAAAAATAGAAATTTGATAACTTACCCAAAGCATGGGCTCATCGACAGATACAAATAAAAACACACACATACAACCTTTTGCAACTGTTGGTCTCTTCTTCAGGTAAAGGGGAAGGAAGGAGGGGAGAAAGGGAAGGATACAGATTTTAAGGAAGTGGAAAGGAGTCATTCCAATCCCAGGAGTGGAAGGACTTACCTTAAAGGGGAAAAAAGGAAAGGTAAACAAACACACCCACACACATACATATGTAAACACAACAAAGTTAGACATTTGTAGAAAGCAAAGAGGTTGGACAGAGATAACAGTTGAGGCAGAGGCTCTGTCCAGAGAACCAAGGCAAATATGTTAAAGATGGTGCGGGGGGGGGGGGGGATTTGAATTTAGCGGAGGTTGAGACTAGGTGGGCAACGGGAAGAGAGAATATGCTAAAGGGCAATTTCCCATCTCCGGAGTTCTGAAAGATTGGTGTTGGTGGGAAGTATCAGATGACCTGGATGGTGTAACATTGTGCCAAGATGTGCTGGCTATGCACCAAGGCATATTTAGCCACAGGGTGATCCTCATTACCAACAAACACTGACTGCCTGTGACCGTTCATGTGAATGGAAAGTTTGTTGCTGGTCATTCACACATAGAACACTTCACAGTACAGGCATGTCAGTTGGTAAATCACGTGGGTGCTATCGCAAGTGGCTCTGCCATTGATCGTGTACACCTTCTGGGTTATGGGACTGCAGTAAGTGGTGGTGGAAGGGTGCATGGGGCAGGTTTTACAATGGGGGTGGTTACCCCCCCCCCCCCAATCCACTTTTTCCACAGCCTGAAAACCTTACTCAACCTGTTACCTCCTGAAACTATCCTTGTAACAATGGATGCTACTTCCTCATACACAACCATCCCGTATGCCCAGGGCCTCGCTGCAATGGAGTAGTTCCTTTCACGCCAACCACCTGAAACCCTACCTAAAACCTCTTTCCTTATTACCCAAGCCAGCTTCATCCCAACCCACAACTTTTTCACCTGATGGCCAGACATGCCAAAAACTAAAGGGAACAGCCATGGGAATCAGGATGGCCCCCTCATACACAAACTTATTTAGGGGACGCTTAGAGGAAGCCTTCCTGGATACTGAAGCCTGTCAACCCAAAGTTTGGTACAGATTCATTGATTACATCTTCATAATCTGTACTCACAGTGAAGAAGAACTCCAGAATTTCCTCTACTACCTCAAGTCCTTTGGTCCCATCAAATTCACCTGGTCCTATTCCAAATCCCATGTCACTTTCCTTGATGTTGACCTCCATCTGTCCAATGGCCAACTTCAGTCCACATCAAACCAACCAATAAACAACAGTACCTTCATTATGACAGCTAGCATCCATTCCACATCAAACGTTCCCTTCCCTACAGCTTAGGTCTTTGTGGCAAACGAGTCTGCTTCAGTCCCGAATCCCTGAACCAGTACACCAATAACCTAATAACAGCTTTCATATCCCACAGCTATCCTCCTGATCTGGTACAGAAGCAAATTGCCAGAGCCACTTCCTCATCCCCCCAAATTCAGAACCTTCAACAGAAGAACCCCAGAAGTGCCCCTCTTGCCACTGATAAGGAACCTATAAAATTCACATTTTGTGAATGCGTCATCAACTAAATTTTGTAGGTAAGACTTTATATTTCGGTATTAACACTAACAATGTCAGTTAAAGCAGTTCAATTATTTTGTAAACATATCACATACATGAAACATTCTATCCCACAGTCATTATTCAATATTATGTTAATGATTCAGCAAATACACACATATAACACAGTATCAACCACTAATTCTGAAATTATTATTGATCAATTTTATGTAAAGAAAATTACGTAGATCATTAAATTTTACTAGAGCAATTGAAATTATGAATAACATTGTTGGGTGAATCCAAGTTGCTACACATTCCTCAGCTTTACAGCATTTTGTAGAGTATGGCCATGTCCCGTCCCTTCTCCAACTACCCCAAGTTCAGTGTTTTTCAAATAACAGTCAGCATCAATACCTGATATCCATTTTTGTTGTTACTGCACTAAAGAGACAGTTCATACAGTGGTAAACAATTTGGTGATATTGATATGTGATACTTTAAATTTCTATCTTTGAGTAATTCAGTGAAAGTATGTTTGAACCAATCCAAGGGATTTGCTATTTATTTATCAAGTTGAGAAAACTTCAGAAATAACCATCGTCATTCTTAATAATCTTTCTTGGTATCTTTGTGTACTGGAATTATTTATTAACTTTTTAAATGAATTCTTGAAAGATCCCAAAATATGTTTCACATCTGTTAAGTTTATTATCATAAAGGTCCTAGGGCATATTAGCAATTATTTCTTTAGATTAAAATTGTACAGGGTCATAATATCAAATATTAGTCAATAAGGTGAAACCAAATGCATTCAATTTAATAAATGGCTCATGATATAGAGAACACATACATTCATCAACTAAAATTTACAGGGAGAGCAAATTAATAATCAGCTAACCAGTTCCAATAATAGTAGTTTATTAACTTGACCATGGTTTCGATTGATATAAATCCATCTTTTTTCAGAAATTCATGTTATACCTACAGACAATGTGCATCATAAATTACAAAGTCATTATGTCTGAAATATGTGTCACACCAAGCCTATTGTCCAATACATTGTGACTTATATCTACATAGATACTGTGCTAATCTCATTTAAGTGCATGGCAGAGGTTTCATTAACCACTTTCATAACCTTTCTCTACTGTTCCATTCTCTAATAGTGTGCAGGAAGAAAGAACACCTAAATCATTCTGTTTTCGATCTGATTTCTCTTATTTTATTGGGATGATCATGTCTCACTATGTAGGTGGGTGCTAGCAAAATATTTTCACATTCAGAAATAAAAGTTGGTGATTGAAATACCACAAATAGATCTCCTCACAGTGAATAATGTCGTTTTTTTAATGATTTCCACCTCAAATCGTGCAACATTTTCATGACGATTTCCCCCTGTAATGTGATTAAAAAAAATAAATAAATAAATAAACGAGTTGCCCTTCTCTGAACCTTCTCAATGTCTTCCATCAGTTCCACCTGGTGAAGGTCCCACACTGGGCAACAGTATTCCAGGAGAGGATGCACAAGTGTGATGTAGGCAGTCTCTTTGGTGGAGCAGTTGCATCTTTGAAGCATTCTGCCAATGAAACGTAACCTTTGGTTTGCCTTGCCCACAATATTTTCTATGTGTTCTCCCCAGTCTAAGTTGTTTGTAACTGTAACTCTAGATATTTTGTAGAATTTGCAACCTTAAGGTTTGACTGATTTATTGTGTAATTGAAGTTCAGCAGATTTCTTTTAGTGTGATCATGGTGTACTACTTCACACTTTTCATTATTTAGTGTTAATTGTCAATTTTTGCACCATGTAGAAATTTTGTCTAAATCACTTTGGAGTTGCTTTTGATCAGAATCATAAAATGTAACTGACACTCAAAGTGGAAAAAGAGTCACTATAAATATTGAGGAACACACTTACTTATATATCATAAGACAGGCTGAGTCACTAACAATTGCAAACAAAAATAACTCCAAAAGTATGATAGGTGCTGAAACTTTGCAGACCAAAGGTTGCATGGGAGAACAGGGGCCAGAATTTGATTATTGCTTTTGTTGCTAGATGGGGTCATTTCAGAGATATGAAGGTCAACTTAGTTTCTTTAAATGGTATGCTTTCGTTTGGTATTTATTTTCTGATAGTGTCTATCGAGAAAAATCAAATTATGTGTAACAGTAAGGTCTTTGAAGGAAAACAAAAGTTAAAAAACAGCCACGGTTGCAGGCTTGTCACGCATTTTTTTTTATTGAAGGCCTCCCCATTATGGTGGTGTCAGACAATGGTCCTCAGTTTGTATCATGCGAGTTTGCCTCCTTCTGCAACACCCAGGGTATCCGCCATGTCTTTGCCCCACCCTTCCATCCGCAGTCAAATGGGGAGGCTGAAAGATTTGTTCACACCTTTAAGACCCAGTTGAAAAAGTATGTGGCTCAGTACCCTTCGGATCGGATGTTGCTCTTGATCAATTTCTCTCATCTTTTCGGTTCACCCCGTTTGGTGACAAGAGTCCTCCGGAACTTCTCCATGGCCGGCAGCCACGGACTCTGCTTCATCTCCTGCATCCAAGCCCGGGACATTCACCCGTGTCTCCATCTTCTCACTTCCGACCAGGGATGGATGTCTGGGCATGTGGGTTCAGACGTCAACCAGATCATCACCAGATGCCGCAGCCACTGTCTCTGTGACATATGCACAGAAGACGGTATCACTGCACGTCACCACGACCAGCTGCGCCTGCGTGTGGAAGATCGGATGCCCCCCCATCACTCAGCTGATGCTCCCGCACCAGTCTGCACCACTAACCAGCCCACAGGCCGAAGAGAGGTTCCTGCCATTACCTGCAAGTTGTCTGCCTCAGCCAGGGACTGACCCAGGTCCCTCCCTCAGGGACCTATACCTTTGCAGGTACAGCCACCACCCATGATGGATTCATCTCTTCCTGATGCATTGCTCCCTTCCGGTCCACCTTCACCGTCACCAGGTCTGGGGACTGAGGTGGAGATGGAGACCGAGCCACCATCACCAGTCTTGCTATATGGGTTGTCGGGGGAAGGGCGCCGAGGCTGCCCGCGCCCCAAGTACTTCCGACCCTATGCCACGGTGCCTGCCCACAACCTCAGCCAGAGCCCAACAGATGATGACGTCATGGACAATGCTCGCATACGAGCCTCCCCAAGGGGAAAGGAATGCTGTAAGGCACAGACACAGACGATAACATATGTCGGGAGTCGGCCGCGAGACTGCGCCATGGGAAAATGCGGCAAACGCCAGAGCACGCCATGGGCGAGTCAATGACATAAACAGTGCGGAGTTGTGCTCTGCGGCCAGTGTGTTGTTTACCAGGTACGAGCTCACTTCGTGGGTATTCGTACAGCCAGTGCACGAGTGTTCTGTGTAGTAGTTGTGAGAGTGTTGTTATCCATCATTACAACAGGTTGGTCAATATCTTACAATAAATCAACAAACACACCCACACCCAAGGGAGTGGCTCGAACCTGTAATGGGAGTGGCCAGCAATCAGTAACATGGCATCCCAGACCGCACAGCCATATCCATGTGGCTTTGTCTTGTTTTGAAGGTCAGGTGTGCAGGATCAAAATAAAACTGTAGATTTTGTCTATGTCCATAGGTAAAATACTCTCGACCACACACCATATCTATCATATCTCCTTAATTATCTACATCTACAACCATATTCCGCAAGCCACCTGACGGTGTGTGGCGGAGAGTACCTTGAGAACCACTATCGATTTTCCCTCCTATTCCAGTCACGTATTGTTCACGGAAAGAAGGATTGTCGGTATACCTCTATGTGGGCTCTAATCTCTCTGATTTTATCCTCATGATCTCTTCAAGAGATATACGTAGGAGGGAGCAATATACTGCTAGACTCCTCGGTAAAGGTATGTTCTCAAAACTTCGACAAAAGCCCATATCGAGCGACAGAGCGTCTCTCCTGCAGAGTCTTCCAGTGGAGTTTAGCGATCATCTCCATAATGCTTTCACGATTACCAAATGATCCTGTAACAAAGCATGCTGCTCTCCATTGGATCTTCTCCACTTCCTCTATCAATCCCACCTCGTACGGATCCCACACCGGTGAGCAGTATTCAAGCTGTGGGCGAACAAGTGTACTGTAACCTACCTCCTTTGTTTTCAGACTGCATTTCCTTAGTATTTTTCTGATGAATCTAAGTCTGGCATCTGCTTTACCAACTGTTAATTTTATATGGTCCTTCCATTTTAAATCCCTCCTAATGAATACTCCAAAATACTTTATGGAATTAACTGCTTCCAGTTGCTGACCTGCTATAGTGTAGCTAAATGATAAAGGATCTTTCTTTCTGTGTACTTGCTGCACATTATGTGGCATAGGTGGTTGTTACTCCTACAGTAATTGTCATCTCATGACCAGACATACCAACAAGTAAAGAGAACAGCCATGGAAACTAGGATGGCCCCCTTGAACAACAACTTATTTATGGGACGCTTAGAGGAAGCCTTCTTGGATACCCAAGCCTGTCAAGCCAAAGTTTGATGACATCTTCATGATCTGGACTCACAGTGAAGAAGAACTCCAAAATTCCCAACCGCAACTCCTTTGGTTCCATCACATTCACCTGATCCTATTCCAAATCACATGCCACTTTGCTCAATGTCAACTTCCATTTGTCCAGTGGCCAGCTTCACACATCCGTCCACATCAAACCCACCAATAAACAACAGTACCTCCATTATTACAGCTGCCATCCATTCCACATTAAACGTTTCCTTTCCTACAGCTTAGGTCTTCTTGGCAAATGAGTCTGCTCCAGTCCTGGATATTTTTATCTTTAGTATAATTAAATAAATTTAAAAAAATATTTTTCTTATCAGGAATGTTTCCCTCTATAATATTCATATAAATAAATGATGAATATGTTAAGGGCCACATTAACGGCATCTAGCAGTTGTACGACCAAATTACTAGTAAATAGCTACTGAACTACAGTTTGTTCTACATAGTAAACATGTTGTTACCAGCTCTGTGTCCCATTTTGATATTTATTTTAAACTTATATGATGACTCATCCATGAAGATACTCTTATGTTGTGACAATGCCATTGTGGTTATATTACATTAAGGAAGGTAACAACAGGTATGCTGTATAATATTTTTAAACACATTTTATATTATTTATGTTTTATAAGGTAGTCTATTTACTAAATGTGTCTTTCTGTTTCTGATTTTCTGTGTCTGTTGTTATTATTCATTCGTTTCTTTATCCTATTTTTATGGGCACATGACATAGTTTAGTGAAAAACCATTAGCTATTGCAATTTGTTTCAAAATGCCGAGTTCTTGGTGCATTTCCTTTCCATCCAAAGGAAAACTAAAGAGCGTATAAATCATAGAGGTGCAAAACTTTTCTAATATTGTGGTGAATGGCTTGAACTGGCATTGATAGTATCATCTGTACAAGTGGGTTTTCTAAAAATTGAAAATTTATGTTTTTTGTTTGACTTTATAAATAGTCAGGTCCAAGTAGTTAACCGCATTTTCCTTTTCTACCTCGGTAGTAAAAGTTATTTTGGGAAGCATGCTACCTATTCCCTCTGGTAAATTTGTTAACTCGATTAGTGTCACCCTGTATCAGCAATAAAATGTCATCAACAGAACATTTATAATATATGTAAAAAAAAAAAAAGAAAGAAAGATGAAGTCTACTTACCAGGCGAAGGAGCACAGGCAGTGATAGTAACAAATAAACACACAAACATATACAAAAGCTAGCTTTCACAGCCTAGCTGCTTCGTCAGGCAGAAGGGAAGGAGAGGGAAAAGGAAATGATGAGGGTTTTAAGGGAGTGGGTAAGGAGTCATTCCAATCCTGAGACAGGAAAGACTTACCTTTGGGGAAAAAAGGGAGGGTAAACAAATGTACACACACTCACACATTCACACAGACACAAGTACACCTAGGCAGACATACTGTAGAAAGCAAAGAAGTTAGTCTAAGTTGGTCTAACTTCTTAACTTCTTTATTTTCTACAGTATGTCTGCCTAGGTGTACTTGTGTCTGTGTGAATGTGTGGTTGAGTGTGCATTTGTTTACCCTCCTTTTTTCCCCCAAGGTAAGTCTTTCCTGTCCTGGGATTGGAATGACTCCTTACCCACTCCCTTAAAACCATCATCATTTCCTTTCCCCTCTCCTTCCCTTCTGCCTGACGAAGCAGCTAGGCTGCGAAAGCTAGCGTTTGTATATATATATATATATATATATATATATATTTGTGTGTGTGTGTGTGTGTGTGTGTGTGTGTGTGTGTGTGTGTGTGGGTGGGTGGGTCGGTGGGTGGGTGGGTGGGTGGGTGGGTGGGTGTGTGTGTGTTTATTTGTTACTATCACTGCCTGTGCTCCTTCGCCTGGTAAGTAGACTTCATCTATTTTTTATTTTATTTTTTTTTTAAATATATTTTTCCTGTTAGGAATTTTTTCCTCTATAATATTCGGACGTTTACAATAAATTGTTTCATCTTTCACTTGTGAAAATTTAGCAAAACAGAAAAAATATTAATTATCCTTACTGGACAATATTATGCCACATACCTGGTGGTAAGTAATTCTCCTGAAGTAACCACTGTCCCAAGAGTCTGTACTGTCATCATCGCTGCTCTCATTGTATTCTCCGTGGTCACTCTCCTCATCACTACTGCTGGATCTGTCCAGTGTCTCCAGAGACTCCAGGCTGGGTGCTCGGTAAGGAGTATTGGGTGTTAAATACTGGGCCAGTCCTTCTTGAAGTGCACCTGCCAGGTTGTTTATTATTGGCCCATTTACCTGCAAAAAATTATAGATGTTTTATGTTTCTGCTATAGAAAGTAAATTTTCAAATAACATTATTTCATACATTAAAGGTGTTGAATATATATAAATACTTCAAGATTATATATAATAAAATAATGCCTCACGTACTACATTTCATTTTCAGGTGGTGTTTTATTGGTTTTAGAACATTAGATAGACTCACACACCACATAATTAAGTTATTCAAAACTTTTATATTTGTGATGTAATTTATACTATCATGTCCCCCTTGCAATGCTGTCAAGTGCAGAGGTTTTCAAGTAACAGCTAATACAAATCATGCATTTTTGTTGTCATATGGTGGCCACCAATTAAATCATATGAATGTGTGACAGTTTAATACCATGACCTTTGAAGAGTTCACAAACTACTCAATACCACAATATATTTTTAATTTCCATAAGATACATAACTATTGGAGTGATTCATTCACACAGATAACTCCATACAATGAATGTGATGTGAAACAAGATTATCACAAATTCAAAATATTGAAACATTTGACTGTTTCAGGCCATTGAAATCAATTCAATGGCTGAAAATTTATGCTGGGCAGGTATTCAAACCCAGATTTCCCACTTCAGGTCGGCAGTCACTTTAACCAATTAAGCTATCCAGGCATGATTCCCTTCCAACTCAAATTCTCAACTTGTAGCACACTACAATTGTAGTGACCCATGCCCATTACTTCCTATTGCTTGCAGCCTGTACTAGATTCCCATGAGGGATCAAGTGTGTGAATGTGTCCATACTGAAATTGTCAATTGCCTGTTGGGGTAATATTTTCCAACATTACATAATTACAAGAAGTCACGAAACAGAGTTTGTTTACTCCATTGGGTCGGGGAAGATCAGGTCAGTTGATGAGAAGTCTACGATGACGAATTTTGAGTTTTGTTGATAAGTAAATAGATGGTGGTACATGCACTGTGGCATTACTTCCTTAGTGCCCCTGCAGATATGTCTGTTGAAACAGAAGCGCTTGGTTAGTTTGTTTTGTTGATAACAGAGGCTTGGAAGTGGATGCTGGTTTTGTAAAAGTTTTTCCTGAGGTTTAAATAAGCGTCATGCAAGTAATAGTTTTGTACATATGAGTTGATTCCTCTTAAACCTTTTTGCTTTACTGATGTTTTAATAATGGTTTAATGAATTTATTGTGTAAGACTAGGTGCATGTATAAGTCTGAATCCAACTTTAGGTTTGTACGTACAAAAAAAAAAAAGGATGCAAAGGAGAAATGTTGTGTTTGTGTCTCTTTTCATAAATAGATAAGCATCAATAAAAGTCTTGTTTTCTAAATAAAATGTTCTATTTGTCATCTTACACTACCTCTACAGCAAGTCAACAAATGGTACTGTCACTAACAAAAACAGGTCTAGCTAAAAAATCTTCAGTCTTAGGAAACATTTAAGAGCTTTATTACAAATGAGATACATTAAGCAATCGTTTTTCAATAAATAAATATTTGATTTCAACATAAGAGCCACAAAAAATATAAGACACGTTAATGTCACCATATTACCCGACTTTCCCCTATATACCCAAAAATTATATTATTGTGGTGCACCTATTTACTTATTATCACAAACTAAGTTATTTTGCACTCATTGGAAAAAAGAGCTAAATGTACCATGCCCCCATTTCTTTTAATAATGTAAGACTATTTGCAGAAAATAATGTGCCAGTTATTTTTAGAAACAGTTTTACCATTTTATCTCTTACTGTATATTTACTATAATATATTATTTGTCCAATTAATCTGATGCAAATTCTGTAGTGGGATGCAAAAATAATATTCAAAAGAGATAGAGTGGCTATCCAGTACTTACCTCAACTTAGAACTGCCTGATAGTCACACAAAAAGAGAAAAATAAAGACGAAAATAAATGTAGACAGAAGCTTTCAAAAATTTATTCCTTTGTCAGGTAGGAGAGAGGAGGGAGGAGAAAGGGGATAGAAAGGAAGGGTTACTCAGAACTTACGACATCCATATTGCACACCCTTTCCCCTTTCTCCTAGTGACAAAAGAACTAATTTCTGAAACCTTGCATCTATGTTTATTTTTGTCTTTGGTTGTGACTGGGGATTGCAATCCAGCACTGTTTTCAACCCAGTGGGATTTTTGCTGGATTGCCTTCAATACAGCAGGATCCTGCAAAGGTTATATTTTTCTTGGAAGTCAATAAATAGTCTTGCTATAATGTAATAAAATAAGTATTAAAAGTCACAAAAGTTGAGGATTATTGAGGGATTCAAAGTACCATATGAATTTAGTTTAACTAATACTCTTAAATCTCTTACTAAAATAGACAGTAAAAAAGGTTAAAATTTTATAAATATAAAATAAGAAGTCACTTCTCATTTTGGAACTATGACCTTAAACAAATAACTTCAATAGTTTTATCTCCCAATCTACTTCTTATAGAATTACATATGAAGCCAGCAGAGGAAAATGCTCTTTCTGCCTTCACACTTCTTGGTTTGATGGTTAACAAATAGGCATGCAAATACTTACCTTTTACTCCGTCAGTTTCAAATGCTGACCTTTTTTTTTTTTTTTTTTTTTTTTTTTTTTTTTATATATATATATATATATATAATTTTTCTTGATCTTCCTCCATTCCAGTTTTGATTTGTTTAGTGTAATCTTCATTGTCTTATTTCAGGTGCATTTCTAATTCATTTTGTAAAGCTAAATTATTTTCCAGAGACTGTTGACTATTATCTGCATCTGTATCATCTCCAAATTGTACATTTTCAGCATCATCTTCAATGACTTGTCATAAAATATTTTTCATTTCTTGTCATAACTTATTATTTTTCAGCATTACAAATGTAGGAGTGGTTTGTTCAATTTTTGGCCATTTTTTTTTTTTTTTTTTTTTTTTTTTTTTTGTGCTACAAGTAAATCAACATAGCACTAACTTCACTACACCTTTCCTTCACTCATTCACATAGTGCCTTTGATAGCTTATTGCTTAAAACTGTGCCTTGCTTCTCCAGGTTTTCTAAAATAAATCGTAATGTTGTGTCTGCAGTTAATAGGGTAGACTCTTTTCTGCACATTGTTACGACACCCAATTTAAAGGACTGCAAGCTGTCAATGAGATTTTTCATTTTGTACCATATTCATCTGTAAATTTTATTTCAGATGCTATGTCAATGACAGCTTTCTCATTGCAAACTTCGAGACTGTGAAACCTCTCCAACCTGCCCCACCTATGAAATGCCATCATTTAGTTTATACGATGTATGTGTGTGCATGCAATTAAGAATAAGACAAACGACTGAACGGCAACGTCATATCGGTTAACAACATGGAACGCATTGCAAATTTCATACAACACACTGAGAAATGAATTTAATCTGACAAATTTGAGAGAATTTGCACGATTTTATGCTTGTGGATCCACTTGCGAATCCACAGGTTGTTACAGATCCTGGAGTTCCTACAATTATGCTGCATCCCGCTGGATTGCGGGATCCCACTTTGCTGGATTGCAATCCCTAGTTGTGACAATCAGTGATACTGAGCTAAGTACTGGCCAGCCACTCTACTTCTTATGAATAATATTTTAGTAATACCTTATAATACCTTAGTTGTGAAAAGATAAGTTCTGAAATGCCCAATGTTTATCAATGTAACCAATGCAAACATCCTTCTGACATGATTCTTCCAGTTTTCACGACATAAAGAGTACTCGATAAAGTTTCAGGGTTACAGCCAGATAACATTGACCTCCTGACACTATATTTTGGCTGACAATTATCCAGCCATCTTCAGGTGAGTCTCAGCCTTTATAGCAAAAGTTGGCGCGGTGACACATGCACAAGAGTGGCCATTACGTGAGGGCCAACTGTCGAATTTCGGGCCCTCTACATAGGCAGATCTAGATGAGGGGCACAGCTGCATGTGCAAAGGGGAATTTACATGTCCTCACTCTGTCTGATTGTGCATTAAAACACAGTTGTCAAATCATTTCTTTTTTTAAAATCTGTCATTAGATGAGTTGTTTTGAATAAAATGTCCTCTCTCTGAAGATATTAAAGAGAATATTAAATCATGATGATGGTTTTCAACTGAACAAGGCTTGGGACCTGGTCATATCTTTAATATCTTCAGAGAGAGAAAAATTTAGTCATAATGATACATCTAGTGACAGTTTATAAATTTTATGATTTGACACCTGTCTTTTAGTGCATGTTCTGACAAAGAGCAGATATATAATTTTACCATTTTGCATGTGCCTGTACACCAAATCTAGGTCTGCATACATAGAGGGTGTGAAATTTGACAAAGGACACACATGCAATGGTTGCTTTTACACACGTCTCTGTGAACTTTTGCTATAAAGGCATTTCTATGAACTAGCGTCTCCAGTGGCTGACAGTCACCTGAAGTTGGCTGAATGATTGTCAGCTAAAGTATTGTGCCAGGAGGTCAATGTTATCCAGCTGCAATCCTGAAACCTTAACGAGTCCTTTCAACATGTTTGCACACATGCAAGTTGAGGAAACTTTACATTGGTTACATCAATAAACACAAATACTGCACATCACCAGTAATAAATGCGTTATTGAACATTTTGGTCACATGACAATGACACCACACCCACACAAATCAGGTTTAATGAAAAAAAGAAAAGAAAATTTTCTAATTTTTAATTGTATTATTCATAGAGAGTACAGAATTATAAATGGGAAGAAGTATACCAAGCATGCAAAGTATATAAAAAGTTTAATTCTTTCTAAAAAAAATTATTGTAACATTATAATCTGGTATTGTGGGAATTTGAGACAGATGGGAGGTGAGAGTGGGTAGCCAAAAGGTTAAGGCTACCACTGTCCCGAAGTGGGAGTCCCAGGTTTGAATCCTGGTTAACATTTTCACTTGATGCCTTTGAGTAATTTCAATGTCCTTGTGTGCTAAAGCCATTCCTTTTCTTCCTCATCCTTCTTTCTTCCTCTCATTAATAAAAATGGCAAATTTACAATGTTTCAATACTTTTAGGCACAGAAACAGAGATAAGCACATCAACTCCAACTATGTAAGCTGTTTCAGCCTTGACAGTTATAAACTTTCAGAAGAGGTAGAGTACACATACACAATGGGAAATTACACTGTAATTACACGATTGTTAAAAATTTCCAGGTGTAGCTGTAATGGCTACAAACAGAAATAACCATAGAGAAGTCAGGATAAATACGTTTGTTATGATTAGTACAGCAAAAACAAGACAAAAACAGACAATAAATATCATCACAATATGTTTCTTAGTTATGACCCTGTACCATGGTGGGTGCCTCACATCTCCAAGTCATGTCTTCCGAGAGATGTGTGTCATGGTCTAGGGTCATGATTTGAAACACCTTCTTCAATGTAAGTCACTGTCTGTTTTTTGTTCTCTTCTTAAATATAAAGAGTAAAATTTGTTCCCTTTATTTGTTTACCCTTATTACTGATGAATGTGTTGCATTGCTCAAATATCTTTAAATTTTAAATTCTTGATTCTTGAATGCTCCCTGGTTGCTACTGACACACCTTCTACTTTCATACCAAAGTTTACTAGATATATATATATTTGCAGTAACCCATGCTTTTCACATATATTTAAATACAATTTTAATGCTCAGTTATTTATGGTTGACCTCAGTTTATTTTATGCATCTAAGCAAGTATTACTAAACATTAAAACATGAGAAGTTACAGTTCTCCTTTTAATGTCTACAATTTTCTATTTCTTTGGTGATTTTTCATGTGAAAGGAAAAAAAAGTTTTAATGGACAACAACCTAGAGAATCGAGTGGTTCCTAATAAATTGTAGCATGTCACCTCTTTCTTAAACAGTTGACACAATGATTATGAAATCCATTGTATTCTGCAATTAAATAGCTTCCTTTGTCTGTCTTGATTTATCTAAAGGTAGTTGCAATTCCAGCAAATTCATATATGTGCAATTTATTTTGTAGAGGAAGGAATCCACAAAGAAAACATGTTTACAATGAAAAGCTTTAGCAGAGTGGCTATAAAGCACAGAAACTTATCTATTATCAAATTACATTAAAGCTTTTTTTTTTTTCGCTACAATACTCCGGTAATTAGTTTACTGTTCAGTACATGAATTGTCTTAAGGGCAATACCTGTAACTATCTTCATACTTATTTACCTCGTGTTCAGATGTGTCATCATCACAGAGTAAGGAAAAACTGTGGAAAGGCTCCCTCCTCTCTGTAGAACAGCAATCTATCTTTGAAGTCAGAGTAACGTCTTCTGAGTATGTCCAGAGTTGGCAACTATTTTCTTCAGAAAGGGGTTGGAGGGGTGCCCAAATATTGCTTTCTGGAGACAATGGAGCATCCATTTGCCACTGAATTGCTTTAAGGCAAGAAATAGCTATATGATCATCCACTAAAAGAGATAAATATAATCATTACAAAAATAACAAAAAAATAAACAATAGTATGAGCAGAGAGTGCCATTTGTTAAACAGAAAGACAACTGACCACCATCAGGCACATAAACAGAGTGTCAACCAGTGTAGTTCAACAGCTGATCTGTATTCTTTGTCACAGCCCAGACTTCTAATTTCTGTGTATGTCTTTTGTTGGTACATATGCTGCCACATTACAATTGTTTATATTGTAATGATTTAGAATGGCAAGTGCTGTATGTACATATTTTAATAATCTGGACATGTAATTGAATACATGTACAGATAAACAACTTTACAGAGGTAAGATTTTATTAATGTGACAGAAATTCGCTAAAGAGAATACATTTTCACTGACAACAGGTGTCAATATCACTTCTTCCCCTCTATAAAATTCTTCAAAACACATAGAGTGGTTCGCCTGTGTCCACATCTGTTCAGTACCTCTGATAGTCACAACATAATGATGAAAATAGGTGTTAAGAAATCAGAATTCACTTCCTTCTTGAGGTAGGAGGAGGATAGAGGAGACACTGAATAACAAAGAAGAGTTATACATAACCTTGGCCATTAGGTAAGGAAGGAGTGAAGGGTGATACTTGTCCTGTCAGTTATAGGTTTTGAGTAACCCTTCTGTTCTATCCCTTTTCGCTTCTATCCTCTCTCTCCTGCCTGAAGAAGTAAGTTAATTCAGAAAGCTTGTGTTACATTATTTTCATATTTTTTGTGTGACTATAAGAGGCATTAAAAAGAGGTAAGTACTGGTCAGCCACTATATGTGTTTTGAAGAATGTTAGAGAGGGGAAGAAGTGATATTGACATTTGTTGTCAGTGAAAATATATTACAAAGGTAGTACATTCTATTGAAGTTCATTATACCATGAGTTAAATATAATCCATGTAGTTGAATCTAATATGATGACATCCCTCAACAATGGTTTGTGTGGATTACAATTTACCATTTTCTGGAACAATGTCTGTGAATGGTGGTAGTTACACTGTCAAAAATTACAAAATACATTGATACTTGCAGTGAATGAAATACATGATAAGTAATTGTCGATTAATGATGGAAATTCTCCACAGAGATGATAAATTATTTTTCAAAAGAGATAGATTGGCTGGCCAGTACTTACCTTTTTGCTGTACCGCCGATAGTCACACACAGGAAGAAGAAAGGTCGAAAATAAAACTAGCTTCTGCAACACGGTTCCTTCTTCAGGTAAGAGAGGAGGGAAGAAAAAAGGAAGGGGAAGGTAATTCACGACCTAGGTCATAAGGATGGTCTTTGAGGATTGTGGAAGTCAGAGAAGTCAGTGGTGAAAGGTGGAAAGATACACACACACACACACACACACACACACACACACACACACACATATGATTCAAATATTATAGACGAAAAATTCCTAGCAGGAAAGATATATATTGAAAAATAGATGTAGATTACTCACCAGGCGAAGGAGCACAGGTGGTGATAGTAGCACAAATAAATAAAACACACACACACAAACAAACAAATGCAAGCTTTCCCAAGCCAGTTGCTTCTTCAGGCAGAAGGGAAGGAGAGGGAAAAGGAAATGATGAGGGTTTTAAGGAAGGGGTAAGGAGCCATTCCAATCCTGGGAGAGGGAAGACTTACCTTGGGGGAAGAAAAGGAAGGTAAAAAAATACACACACGCCCACACATTTACACAGACGCAAACAGACCTAGGCGGACATACTGTAGAAAGGCTTTATATATATATATATATGAAACGATTATTAAGACGAAAAATTCCTAGCAGGAAAAATAAAATATAAAAAATAGACGAAGATTACTCACCAGGCGAAGGAGCACAGGTGTGACAGCATCACAAATAAATAAATGAATACACACACACACACACACAATCGCAAGCTTTCGCAACCCAGTTGCGTCTTCAGGCAGTTGGGAAGGAGAGGGGAAAGGAAATGATGAGGGTTTTAAGGAAGGGGGTAAGGAGCCATTCCAATCCCGGGAGAGGAAAGACTTACCTTGGGGGAAAAAATGGAGGGTAAACAAATGCACACATGCCCACACATTCACACAGACACAAGTGCACCTAGGCAGACATATGTTTGTATATTTTGTTAATAATATGTATCTAAGTGAATATCCAACAATTATTGTGATTAATAATAAAACAATTATTGTATGATCATGAAAGAATGATAATTGTTCTATCAATGGTGAAGCTCCATCTTGTAATGATAACATATGTCTGCCTAGGTGCACTTGTGTCTGTGTGAATGTGTGGGCATGTGTGCATTTGTTTACCCTCCATTTTTTCCCCCAAGGTAAGTCTTTCCTCTCCCGGGATTGGAATGGCTCCTTACCCCCTTCCTTAAAACCCTCATCACTGCCTGAAGACGCAACTGGGTTGCGAAAGCTTGCGATTGTGTGTGTGTGTGTGTGTGTATTCATTTATTTATTTGTGATGCTGTCACACCTGTGCTCCTTCGCCTGGTGAGTAATCTTCGTCTATTTTTTATGTTATATATATATATATATATATATATATATATATATATATATATATATATATATATATATATATATATATATATATATATATATATATATATATCCTTTTTGGCATGGCTTAGTACTAATATACAGTATCTCTGACTTCCACAGTCATCAAACACCATCCTCATGACCTAGATCGTGAGTTACCTTTCCCTTCCTTTCCCATTCCTTTTTTCTTCCCTTCTCTCTTCTCTGAAGGAGGAACCCTGTTCCCTAAGTGTGTTTTAGTTTCATCACTTTTTCTTTCTGTGTGTGACTATCAGTGGTACAGCAAAAAGGTAAGTACTGGCCAGCCAATCTAACTCTTTAGAAAAATGTTATGTAATTGGATCTGTAAGAATCCAGTAAAAAGCTTTAATTGTTACAAAAATATGAGACAAAGGAAATGGTGGAATGGGGTGTTCTGAGACTGAATGCCAAAAATGGAGGTCATAATTTCCTTCTTCATGAGTCAGTTCATCTGGAGTAACTCACATTAGTCACAAATCTAATCAAATTGTGATACTAACTATGTCTGAATGTTAAAATCGAGATATTTAAAATGACATTGATGCCAGAGTTGAGAGCTACAAGTACATGAGTAAGGTGAAACTACAGGCTAGAGAACACTTCATCAGAAACTTCCTGGCAGATTAAAATTGCGTGCCGGAACTGGGATTTGAACCTGGGACCTTTGCCTTTCATGGGTAAGCACTCTATCGTCTGAGCTATCCCAGCACTCTTCACGGTCCATCTTCACAACTTTACTTCTGCCAGTACCTCGCCTCCTACTTTCCAAACTTTACAGAAGTTCTGTTGCGAACCTTGTAGAACTAGCACTCCTGGAAGAAAGGATGTTATGGAGTCATGGCTTAGCCACAGCCTAAGAGATGTTTTGAGAATTAAACCTTCACTCTGAGTGGAGTGTGTGGTGAAATGAAACTTCCTGGCAGATTAAAAGTAAAGGACGGACCGTGAAGCCTGCCGGGTTAGTTCAGATGGTGGAGCGCTTGCCCGCAAAAGGCAAAGGTCCCAGGTTTGAATCCCAGTTCTGGCACACAATTTTAATCTTCCAGGAAGTTTCATGTCAGTGCACACTTCGCTGCAGAGTGAAAGTTTCATTCTGGGAACAGTTGGTCAGTTGATTCCCCCTGCCCCCCTTCTAAACCACCTCATATTTGCCACTACTGACCTGATGTAATAGTAAGACAGTAATGGGATAAATAAATCTTTTCTGTACTGAAAGAAGATCTACAACAGTAAAAATTAAAAGGCTAAAATATGAGAATAATGGTAAAATAAGGTAAGAGAATTACTAATTAAGTCAGTAAGCAGTTGGATAGTCAAGTGTTTCTCTAATTTCAACATGCAGCGAGTGTCCCTCCCATAACGATGTCATTACTGATCCAGTGTATACCAAAAGTGTTAAAGACATGAGTGGAATCCACTCTCTCACTGAAAGTATAAAAACCTGCTCAACTAACAATGTACAAAAGGTCTCTCAGCATCTAAGAGGCTAATCTGGGAAGTAAGGTTACAAGAATTTTTTGAAGTACCGAAAGTAAGATTTCAGTACAGGAGAGGACAGATTTCAGCACAGGATAGGATGAAGTACTAAAATGGCTCAGAACACCGTACTTATAATGCATGTACTCACAAAAGATTTGTGAGCCACCTATGGGTTGGGACAAGAGGAGGACAAGAAGCAACAGAAACAGGAAATTACACAACTTATAGAAAATGATATCCCATCTTCCAAATAACAACTCAATTTTTTGTATATATTTACTCACCTTTGTAGCTGCATGATGCTAATATTGTCTGCAAGTGATGCTGAATGGCAGCAGAACAACCTTCTATAAAACCTAAATCTGTTGAGGTAGTTTTAGATGTTTTTCCAGTGTCCTTTGCTTCATTTTCAATGACTGGGCTTTCCCATGAATCTGCTGGAATCACTAAATCACCTTCTGTCATTTCCTTTGGC
The DNA here is from genome assembly GCA_026315105.1 of Locusta migratoria. Taxonomy (NCBI): domain Eukaryota; kingdom Metazoa; phylum Arthropoda; class Insecta; order Orthoptera; family Acrididae; genus Locusta; species Locusta migratoria. Next base: position 157,545,460 of record CM048745.1, on the reverse strand, counting down.
AGTTCTGGATGTTCATTTACAGGTTCTACTGCAGAAGGCAAATTCTCATCATCAACAACAGTTTTTGAGGTTTCTAATAATAACTGATTAGATTCTTTTGTGTGTTTTACAGGTTTTGTTTCAGGGGACTCTTCTGATGAAGTTTCTGTGGAGGATACTCTATCATTTCCATAAGAACACAATGACAACAGCGCATTGTGAGGTTCATCTGTTTTGTATGGTGCCTGAGGAAGTTTTGGAGATGGTGGTGATGACAAAGATTTCTCTCTCATATGGCAGGTGCTGAAGTTCCGTACATATCTACCATTTGTTTGAACTGCCTTTGTTACCATTTTGGGACACTCTTTGGATCCAATTTCTGGAGACTTTTCTAGTACAGTGGAATAGCAGAAAGGTTTGTGTATGGATCCTGTGTAAATAAAATTACCTCCAGAAGTTTCAGAATGATGCCAAACACCACTTAAATTTCTGCCATTTCCAACAGTTCGTGACTCTAAACTAAGAGTTGATAGTGGAATTATATCATTCTGTTTATTCACTAGATCACTTTCTATGAGATTATCAAAGCTACCACTGTTCCTAAAATCAGATCTGGGAGACACTGAAGTCACCATTTTCACACTTGGGGTGCTAGGATTTTTGGCCCATAATGATTCAATTGCAGCTGGTGGGGTTAATGTTTCAGCAGCCACTTGACCATGGACGTCTAATTGTGATGAATGAAACACAGGGCCTTGTTCTATCATAGCATCCATTATCCCAGATACTTCTGCAGAGACATCTGTGTCACCCAAACTCTCTTCTATTGTTGTTCTTTCTGTGTCATCCATTGTCTTTAAATTTCTCAGACACAAATACAGTCAGTACTTCAGAACATATTACTGATCAAATGCAGACTATTCTTTTTCACAAATTTAGCAAAGGGACTCAGTATCTAAATGCCAGCATCCAAAAAACCCTGAAAAATTAATAACAAGAATTATTATTTATCACTGATGAGTTTATCATTCAACAGACTTACTAGATCAATTAAATGCTAAAAAAGTACATTTTTCAGTGTAGATGCTAACTTATTTTGTGAACAGTGGATGATAATTTCTTGATTTATGAGATGAGGCAATTAAATAACAAGATGGTTCTCCTCCTATTCTTGAGACTTGTAATGAGACGTTGATAATCAAATACAGTTGTCTATGAGTCAGTCCAATTGTACCTCATTTGAGTGTGTAGTAAAATGCAGGATAAGTTCCAAATTGATACCACCACTCCCACCCAAATCAAGAATCCACCTAAATTGCAGTATGAATTAGGCTAGTAGAAGAATTATCAGTAGTGTTATTATTATTTTTAATAGTTATCTTAGGGGTAAATAAGTTATTAAGAAGCACCATATATTAAATATAACTAATCCTAGGGAAAAGAGTATCGAAAACAGTTGTGGAGAAACATCTCATGGAGTCTGCACCGCTATAATCCAATGTTTCTCGCACCTATTTAATAGACAAGCATTTACCAGTAATTCAGCACCATTCACTTTCACAGTATAACAATCTATGTCACTACAAACTGTTCTTCAAAATTAAAACAAATTGACAGACCTGACCTAAAAGGTGGCATTAAAGAGCTACAACATTGCTTTGAACAATTAAGACATGTACATGGTAGTGCATAGATAAAGGGCATAAAAATTAATTTTAATAAGTTTTTAACAAATTATACTCACATAAGTATCATCATTTAATTGTCACGCATTGTACAGTTCAAAGTTGTGTAAATAAAACGTATTCTTACATGCAGAAATAAAAAAAATCATTTTAAGAGACAAACCACTCCCATGAACCACAGACATTGCCGAGGTGGGGTGGCTTGCGTGCCTCAACGATACAGATAGCCGTACCATAGGTGCAACCACAGCGGAGGGGTATCTGTGGAGAGGCCAGACAAACGTGTGGTTCCTGAAGAGGGGCAGCAGCCTTTTCAGTAGTTACAGGGGCAACAGTCTGGATGATTGACTGAGCTGGCCTTGTAACATCAGCTAATGTGGCTTTGCCACACAGTTACTGCGAACGGCTGAAAGCAAGGGGAAACTACAGCCGTTACCTTTCCCGAGGACATGGAGCTCTACTGTATGAAAATATGATGATGGCATCCTCTCGGGTAAAATATTCCGGAGGTAAAATAGTCCCCCATTCGGATCTCCGGGCTGGGACTAATCAGGAGGATGTGATCATCAGGAAAGACAATACTGGCATTCTACGGGTCGGAGCGTGGAATGTTAGATCCCTTAATCGAGTAGGAAAATTAGAGAATTTCAAAAGGGAAATGGATAGGTTGAAGTTAGATATAGTGGGGATTAGTGAAGTTCGGTGGCAGGATGAACAGGATTTCTGGTCAGGTGAGTACAGGATTATAAATACAAAATCAATTGGGGGTATCACAGGAGTAGGATTGATAATGAATAAGAAAATAGGAATGCGGGTAAACTACTATGACCAGCACAGTGATTGCATTATCATTGTCAAGATAGATATGAAGCCAACACCGACAACAGTAGTACAGGTTTATATGCCAACTAGCTCTGCCGATGATGAGGAAATCGAAGAAATATATGAGGAGCTAAAGGAAATTATTCAGACAATTAAGGGAGAGGAAAACTTAATTGTTATGGGAGACTGGAATTCGGTAGTAGGGCAAGGGAGGGAAGGGAGGATAGTACGTGAATATGGTCTGGGCAAAAGGATGAAAGAGGAAGCTGCCTGGTAGAATTTTGCACGGAACATAATTTAGTTATAACAAACACCTGGTTCAAGAACCACAAAAGAAGGTTGTATACGTGGAAGAGACCCGGAGACACCAGGAGATACCAGATAGATTTTATAATGGTAAGACATAGATTTCGGAACCAGGTTTTACAGTGTAAGACATACCCAGGGGCAGATATAGACTCTGACCATAACTTGTTGGTTATGAACTGTAGGCTGAAACTGAAGAAACTACAAAAAGCTAGGAAAATAAGGAGATGGGACCTGGATAAATTGAAGGAACCTGAGGTTCTTAAGAATTTCAGAGGGAGCTTTAGGCAACAATTGACAGAAACAAGGGGAAATAAAACAGTAGAGGAGGAATGGGTAAAATTGAGAGATGAAATAGTGAAAGTAGCAGAGGACAAAATAGGTAGGAAGGCAAGACCTACAAAAAATCCTTGGATATCACAGGAGATACTAAATTTAATCGATGAAAGGAGAAAATATAAAAATGCAGTAAATGAAACAGGCAAAATGGAGTGCAGACGACTAAGAAATGAGATTGACAGGAAGTGCAAAATGGCTAAGCAGGAGTGGCTAGAAGGCAAATGCAAGGATGTAGAAGAATGTATAAATAGGGGAAAAATAGATACAGCCTACAGGAAAATAAAAGAAACATTTGGAGATAAGAAAAACAGCTCTATGAATATCAAGGACACGGATAGAAAACCAGTTCTCAGCAAAGAAGGGAAAGCTGAAAGGTGGAAAGAGTATATAGAGGGGCTCTACAAAGGAAATGAACTTTGAGACAATATTGTAGGAAGGGAAGAGGATGTAGATGAAGATGAAATAGGAGATACTGTACTGAGAGAAGAATTTGACAGAGCCCTGCAAGACCTAAGACCTAGGTCAGAACAAGGCCCCAGGAGTAGATGATATTTCCTCAGAGCTACTGAAGTCTCTGGGAGAACCAGCCATGACAAAATTGTTTCACCTGGTGTGCAAGATGTATGAGACAGGTGAAGTACCCTCAGACTTTAAGAAAAATGTTATAATCCCCATTCCAAAAAAAAAAAAAAAAAAAAAAGCTGGCGCAGTCAGGTGTAAAAACTACAGAACCATCAGTTTAATAAGTCATGGTTGCAAAATATTAACACGAATTATTTATAGAAGGATGGAAAAACTGGTAGAAGCCGACCTCGGGGAAGATCAGTTTGGGTTCAGGAGAAATGTAGGAACTCGGGAGGCAATACTCACTTTACGGCTTATCCTAGAAGATAGATTAAGAAAAGGCAAACCTACATTTCTAGCTTTTGTAGATTTGGAGAAGGCTTTTGACAAGGTTGATTGGAATAAACTCTTTAAAGTTCTGAGGCAAGCAGGAGTAAAATATAGGGAGCGTAAGCTTATTTACAACTTGTACAAAAACCAGACAGCGGTTGTCAGAGTTGAAGGGCATGAAAGGGATGTAGTGGTTGGGAAGGGAGTGAGACAGGGTTGTAGCCTTTCTCCAATGTTATTCAATTTGTACATTGAACAAGCTATAAAGAAAAGCAAGGAGAAATTTGGTGAAGGAATTAAAGTTCAGGGGGAAGAATTAAAAACATTGCGTTTTGCCGACGACATAGTAATTCTGTCAGATACAGCGGATGACCTGGAAGAACAATTGAACGGAATGGACAGTGTGCTGAAAGGTGCATATAGGATGAACATTAACAAGAGCAAAACTAGGGTAATGGACTGCAGTGTAAGAAAATCAGGTGATTCTGAAGGAATTAGATTGGGAAACGAAGTAATAAAGGAGGTAGATGAGTTTTGTTACTTGGGCAGTAAAATAACAAATGATGGTCGCAGTACAGAGGATATAAAATGCAGAATGGCAATGGGTAGAAAAGCGTTTTTGAAAAAGAGAAATTTGTTAACATCAAATATTGATTTAAGCCTAAGGAAGTCCTTTCTGAGGGCATTTGTATGGAGTGTTGCCTTGTATGGGAGTGAGACATGGACGATAAACAGTGTGGACAGGAAGAGGATTGAGGCTTTTGAAATATGGTGCTACAGAAGAATGCTGAAGATTAGGTGGGTGGATCACGCAACTAATGAGGAGGTACTGAACAGAATTGGGGAGAAGAGAAATTTCTGGCATACCTTGACTAGAAGAAGGGATATATTGGTGGGACACATTATTAGACATCAGGGAATTGTGAATTTAGCATTGGAGGGAAGTGTGTGGGGTAAAAATCGCAGAGGAAGACCAAGAGATGGATACAGTAAGCAGGTTCAGACAGATGTAGGTTGCTGTTCTTATGTGGAGATGAAGAGGCTTGCTCAGGATAGGGTATTGTGGAGAGCTGCATCAAACCAGTCTCCGGACTGAAGACCACAACCAACCAACCAACAAGAGACAAAGGAATTTAAGGATATTGGTGACAGTGGGCATTGATTTAAATTGATGGGAACAGTTGAAATATTGTGCCACACTGGAATTTGAACACATGTCTCCTTGTGACTAGATAGTCATTCTGACCATTTCAGCATCTGGACTCAGTGATCACTGTGACTTCTTGAACTACCATGTTGTTGTTGTTGTGGTCTTCAGTGCGCAGACTGGTTTGATGGAGATCTCCACACTATCCTGTCCTGTGTAAGTCTCTTAATCTTAGAATAAGTTCAGCATCCTACATCCTTTTGAATCTGCTTACTATATTCGTCCCTCGGTCTCCCTCTATGATTTTTACCCCATACATTTCCTTCTAATGCTAAGTTGACAATTCTTTGATGTCGCAGAATGTGTCTAACCAATTTATCACTGCTCTTAGTCAGGATATGCCAGAAACTCCTTTTCTTTCTGATTTGGTTAAGCACCTCCTCATTAGTTATGTGATCAACCCATCTAATTTTCATCATTCATCTGTAGCACCACATTTCAGAAGCTTCTACCATCTTTTTATCTGAACTCCTTATTGTTCACATTTTACTCCCATACATTGCTACACTCCAGACAAATGCTTTCAGAAAGGACTTCCTAACATTTAAATTGATGTTGGTTAGTAACAAGTTTCGCTTCTTTAGAAAAGCTTTTCTTCCCATAGTCATTCTGCATTTTATATCTTCTTTATTTAGGCCATCAGAAGTTATCTTGCTACCCAAATAACAAAATTCATCTACTACTTCTATTGTCTCATTACCTAATCTAATCCTTCAGCATCGCCTGATTTTCTGACATTGCATTCCATTACCTTCGTTTTACTCTTGTTAATGTTCATCTTATATCTTCCTTTTAAGACGCTCTCCATCCCATTCAATTGCTCTTCCAGATCTTTTGCGGTCTCCGACAGAATTACTATGTCATCAGCAAACCGCAATGTTTTTATTTCTTCTCCCTGAACTTTAATAACCTCTCCAAATTTCTCCTTCCATTCCTTCACTTCCTGCTCAATGTACAGATTGAACAATATTGGGGAATGACTACAACCCTGTCTTACTCCCTTCCCAACCTCTGCGTCTGTTTCTTGCCCTTCAACTCTAATAACCGCTGTCTGGTTTTTGTATAGGTTGAATATAACTCTTCGCGCCCTATATTTTACCCATGATACCTTCAGAATTTGGAAGAGTGTATTCCAGTTGACATTGTCAAAAGCTTTCATGAAATCGACAAATGCTAAAAACATAGGTTTCCCTTTCCTTAGCCTATCTTCTAAGATAAGTTGTAATGTGAGTATTGCCTCCCATGTTCCTACATTTCTCCCAAACCTGAACTGATCTTCCCTGAGGTCGGATTCCACAAGTATTTCCATTCGCCTGTAAATAATTCGTGTTATTATTTTGCAACCGTGACTTATTAAACTGATAGTTCTGTAATTTTCACACTTGTCTGCCCTTGCTTTCTTTGGAATTGGAATTACAATATTCTTCTTGAAGTCTGGCGGTATTTTCCCTGTCTCATACATCTTTCATACCAAGTGATACAATTTTTTCATGACCGGCTCTCCTACCGACATCAGCAGTTCAGACGGAATATCATCTACTCCATGGGCCTTGTTTCGACTCAAGTCCTTCAGAGCTCTGTCAAATTCTTCTCGCAGTATCATATCTCCTGTCTCATCTTCCTCCACTTCGTCTTCCATTTCTAGAATACTGACTTCAAGTTTATTTCCTTTGTGTAGGCCCTCTATATATTCCTTCCACAGTTCAGCTTTCCCCTCTTTGCTTAGTACTGGTTTTCCGTGTTCTTGATATTCATACAGCTGCTTTTCTTGTCTCCAAATAACTCTTTTATATTCCTGTAGGCGGTATCTATCTTTCCTCTAGTTATGCATTCTTCTATGGTTCTGCATTTGTCCTCTAGCCACTCCTGCTTAGCCAGTCTGCACTCCCTTTTTCCTGTTTCACTTGCTGAATTTTTATATTTTCTCGTCTCATCAATTAAGTGCAGTATATCCTGTGTTATCCAGGCCTTGTCCTTCTGCCTATATGGTCCTCTGTAGCCTTTACTACCCTATCTCTCAGAGCTACCCATTCTTCTTCTACTGTATTACTTTCCCCCGTTTCAGCCAAACCTTGCCTAATGTTCCCTCTGAAACTCTCAACCACCTCTGGATCCTTCAGTTTGTCCAGGTTCCATCTCCTAACCTTTCTACCTTTCTGCAGTCTCTTAAGTTTTAATCTGGAGTTCATAACCAATAAGTTATGGTCAGAGTCTATATCTGCCCCTGGATATGTGTTACAGTTTAGAACCTGGTTTCTAAATCTATTCCTTACCATTATAAAATCAATCTGGTACCTTCCAGCGTCTCCTGGTCTCTTCCACGTATACAGCCTCCTTTCATGATGATTAAACAAGTGTTGGTGATCATTAAATTGTGCTCTGCGCAAAATTCTACCAAGCGATCTCCTCTTCATTCCTTTTTCCCAGTCCATATTCACCTACTACATTTCCTTCTCTTCCCTTTCCTACTACCGAGTTCCAGTCCCCCGTCACAATCAAGTTGTCATCTCCCTTAACTTTCTGAATGATTTCTTTTATCTCCTTATACATTTTTTCGATATCCTCATCATCGGCCGTGCTAGTTGGCATATAAACTTGCACTACTGTGGTCGTTGTTCGCTTCGTGTCTATCTTTACTATAATAATGCATTCACTATGCTGTTCATAGTAACTTACCTGCATACCTATTTTCTTATTCATTATCAGACCTACTCCTGTGTTGCCACCAACTGATTTTGTATTGATAACCCTGTACTCACCTGACCAGAAATCATGTTCATCCTGCCACCGAACTTCACTAATCCCTACCATATCTAACTTTAACCTAGCCATTTCTCTTTTCAAATTTTCTAGCTTACCTACACGATTAAGGGTTAGAACATTCCACACTCCGACCCGTAGAATGCCTGTTTTGTTTTTCTTGATGACGATATCCTTCCATCCTCCTGAGTATTCCCTGCCCGGAGATCCAAATGGGGGGACTATTTTACCTCCGGAATATTTTACCCAAGAAGACGCCATCATCATATAGTCATACAGTAGAGCTGCATGTCCTCGGGAGAAGTAACGACTGAAGTTTCCACTTGCTTTCAGTCATTCGCAGTAACTGCATGTTAGCTGATATTACAAGGCCAGCTCAGTCAATCATCCAGACTGTTGCCCTTGTAACTACTGAAAAGGCTGCTGCCCCTCTTCAGGAACCACAGGTTTGTCTGGCCTCTCCACAGATACCCCTCCACTGTGGTTGCACCTATGGTACGTCTATCTGCATTGTTGAGGCATGCAAGCCACCCCACCTCGGCATGTCTGTAGTTCATAGTGGTGGGAACTATCATAGCATACCTTTTACCAGGCCAAGTTTTCTACTTATCCACAAACTACTGACATGGCCTGGTGTGCATATACTTAAGGCAAAGATGGCAGTGATCCTTTTTACAGAGCAGATGTATGCTGTGCTTGAACTCCTTTGGAAACTGACAACATACTGAAAGGAACACATAAAATAGGCAAGGATAATACACCAGTTGTGTCTGGAGAAGCCAAAAATTTTGGTCTGGCAAGAGGTGACTACTGTGCCTAAGCGGCATAGTGGTTTCAATGTGTCTAGTAAGCAGGAGACCGGGATTCAAATCTGACACAAATTTTCAGTTTACACACTGATTTAATTCAAAGCCCACTGTCAATCAATGTCATTAATTCCTTTGTGTTTTAATTCATAATGGCTGCAGGATCAAACCAGACACTGTAAGTATAAAAATCATTTTAATTACAAAACAAAACCAATGTTATGTTTCACAGGATGAGTTCTTGCTATTGTTTCTTAAACTACTGCTCTCCACTCACATACACATAATTATGTATCATTCTTTATTGTGGAATAAAACATAAGAGTAATGTCGTCCAACAACTGTTACACATCATTCACTGAGGGTCAGCTTCACTAGCTAAATGTGCAACTGGTCATTCAAATGATTTGTTTACTGAAATGTTGTGAACCAAGTCAGTTTACAGAATGTGTATAAATCATTTGTTTTAACATTCATGAACATATTATTTTAAGTTCTAATCATGTAACTATACTTAAACATTAGTTGTCTTTGTATTTATTTGTTTATTGTTTTACAACTACCACTTTTTAAATAAAAATGTATCCTTTTAATAAGAGCTGACCATTGAAAATCATTTTAGATTATATTTAAAACTTACTTTTCTGTCTGCCAGACATTTTATATTATTGGGTAAAAATATTAAGTGTGAACTGAACTTCTTTCTGAGTCGCTGACAGTTTGACTAATAAGTAGTAAAGATATTTTTTCCACACTTTATCTAATCTTTTTTACAATAGTGAGTTTCTTACACCTTCACTGTAATAGTGAAGGTAATAGTGTACTAACAAATAGTGACATATTACAAATTGTACCTCGGCCAGGACTCAGCGGTACACCAATACCTCATACAGTGAAGCTGTAAGAAATTCACTATTACAAAAAATGATTAGATAAAGTATTTGATCATAATTCATCACAATGCAGTAATATTAAAAATGCTTAAGATGTTCAAATGTTTGTTAAGCTTAAGGGACTTAACTGCGGGGTCATCAGTCCCTAAATGCTTAAGAGAGGCAAAGACAACCATAACACAGGGTAATACTTTGTTGTTTTCATTATTCTGGTACAGGAATACAGTATAAGCTGTGAGCACTAAAAGATTAATATAGTTGATTCACATATATGTAGTCAGTGTGGCATATGGAGTTTGGGTTGGTCCTGGGGTTATGTTGACAGGTATTGTAATAAAAAACAAATTTACATAAGTACAGCATAACATTTAATGACAGAGTGAGAACATTCTAATAAGTACAGGTTTGTTTGATTTCATATTGTGGTGCACTGTGTAGGCAATCCAATTTCCTCTCACTTTCTAAGAACTTGTTTGAATTATGTGATGGTTTTTGGTGTAGACTATGCAACAAATCAATTTAGTGGCTTCGGAGGTAGAACTACTTTTTCATGAAAGTACTGTCAGTGGTATGCTGAATTCTTAAAAATAGCCCTCTTGCTAAGTGTAGCTTCATACATCAACGACCATAAACTTTTTAAGTGGCACCACCAATGCTAAAAGGATGAATGAAAAATTATTTTTGTAACAATAGTAGTCTGATATTTCTTGGGATATATATTTTTATATTTCTCCCCATTTATACTTCCAACAGTTACTAAAAATCCCATAGTACTGAAAAAACTTCCTCATCTTTTTCTTCCTTTATGTTGTGGAAGGAGACAAACAGATTGTCTGTAAAATTTACCATATTTCTCAACAAACTTCACTCAATATCTTGGAAACAGTTAAATACCTCATATGGAAAGAAAAGGCAATGGTCTGGAAACTGTTGCCTGTAGCCAAATACCTGCAAACATATGGCAAATTACAATCTATTACACAAATTAAAGAGAGAGGAAAAAGTGGTTGAAAAAGAAATATACATATTATTTCTCATGTGAACATGAAAATATTTTATTATATTGAATCCTTTTGAAAATTAAAACAATGAATACTGTAATTTGACTTGTTGGTTAGAAATAAAGAAATGTGTTTTATGTGAAGAAGAGTTCTATGGAAATATTACTACTAGAACTCAACAGGCAGGGTTAAGGGTTAACAAAATTTACAAGCGACATGCTGGACACGAACCTAGTCAAAATACAAACTGTACCTCAATAGATTGTAAAAACACTGTCTTACCATCCATTCCATTTTATAAATTCATTATTATTATTGTTATTAGTATTTGACATTGTCACTTGTTGCTGAGCAAAGATTTGGTGTAATAACAATAATCATGTATTTTACATTCAAATTGGTTTTAGTTAATTAAGCCTAAGTAAAGTGAAAAAATTTATGGAACAGTAATTTTATGATACAAAGAAAGTTTAAAAGTATCACAAGGAGCCATGGAGTGTACATACATAATTTTTTAATGAAACACTTCATCACTTTCCTCAGTCACGAATTTACCAAAGGTCAGCACTGAAGATTCTCAATCACTTGATAATGAAACTCCAGAACCTCAACGTGACTATGTGAAACAATGCAAATAACTCCAACCTCTCCACAGATGCTACCCTCACCTCGTGCAAAATTAAACCTCAGGTGATCCATCCCAAACCACTGCTGTTTACAAAGTCATTGCATATTTGCAAAGCGAGCCCACTAAATCTAAGGTTGATGGCATAGATAGTTATCAGTTACACTGACATCTTCAGAAAATTCCAGCCAACTACACAAGAAATCTGAAGATGGAGCTACCTACACTCTTTGCAAGGACAGAAATGAAAGAGCTTGGTACACGATTTCACTCACATGGAATATCAACTCACTGCTCTTCATTCTAGTGTGATAATTCTTCCCATTCCACAACAATTAATGATATGGCATATGGTTCAATAAATACAGCTCTTGTTTATCTACATATGAGTCCCATTGGCTAATTTATTTGAAAATGCACTTATACACCTCCATGAAGCACAGAATTGTCAAGTTGGGGTGCTTGCATGCCTCAATGATACAGATAGCCATACCATAGGTGCAATCACAGTAGAGGTGTATCTGTGGAGAGGCCAGCCAAATGTGTGATTCCTGAAGAGAGGCAGCAACCTTTTCAGTAGTTGCACATCAGCTAATGTGGTTTGCCACACACTAAGTCAGTTACTGCAAATGGCTAAAAGCAAGGGGAAACTACAGTTGTTACTTTTCCCAAGGACATGCAGCTCTACTGTATATGATGATGGCATCCCCTTAGGTAAAATATTCTGGAGGTAAAATAGTCTCCAATTTGGAGCTCCATGTGTGAATTACTCAGGAGGACGTAGTTATCATGAAAGACAACAATGACATTCTATGGATCGGAGATCCCTTAATCAGGTAGGAAGGTTAGAAAATTTAAAAAGGGAAATGGATAGATTGAAATTAGTTATAGTAGGGATTGGTGAAGTTCAGTGGAAAGAGGAACAGGATTTCAGGTCAGTAGAGTACAGGATTATAAATAAAAAGTCTGTTAGGGGTATTAATTAATAAGAAATCAGGAATGCGAGTAAACTACTATGAGCTGCAAAGTGATCGCATAATCATAGTCAAGATAAGTATGAAGCCAACACCGGACACAGTAGTACAAGTTTATGTGCCCATAGTTCTTCCAATGATGATGAGATCAAAGAAATATGATGACATAAAGGAAATTATTCACGCAGTAAGGGAGAGGAGAACTTAACTGTGATGGGAAACTGGAATTTGGTAGTAAGAAAAGGAAGGGAAGGAAAAATAGTAGGTCAATATGGATTGGGGAAAAAGGAATGAAAGAGAAAGCCATCTGGTAGAATTTTGCATGGAATATAATTTAATCATAACAAACACTTGGTTTAAGAAATCATGTAAGAAGTCTGTATGCTTAGAAGACAACAGGAGACACTGGAAGGTACCAGATAGATTTTATGATAGTAAGACATAGATTTCGGAGATAGTTTAAAACTGAAAGACAAATCCAGCAGCAGATATAGACTCTGACCATATCCTATTGGTTATAAACTATAAACTGAAACTGAAGAAACTGCAGAACAGTAGGTAAACAAGGAGATGAGACCTGGATAAACTGAAGAGACCTGAAGCTCTTTAGAATTTCAGAGGGAGCTTTAGGTAGCAATTTGAGGGGGGGGGGGGGGAGGGGGGAGGCGGGAAATAAAATGATAGAAGAGGAATGGGTAACTTTGAGAGATGAAATAGTGAATGCAGCAGAGGACCAAATAGGTAGGAAGGCAAGACCTACAAAATGGCTATCACAGTAAATACTAGGTTTTTTTTTTTTTTTTCAAAAGTGATAGATTGGCTGGTCAGTATTTTTGTATCAACGACAGTCACACAAAATCATGAAAATGGGAATGAAACATAGGACACAAGCTTTTGGAAATATTTTCCTTCATCAGGCACAAGAGGAAGGAAGAGAAAGGGAGTAGAAGGTAAAGGTTATTCATGACCTAGGCCATGAGGTGATGATAGGTGATGGAAACAACAGTACTGCCCAGCCAATCTATCTCTTTTGAAGAATATTTTAGCATCTTAGTGGAGAATTTCCATCAGTAATTAAATATTAAATTCAATTGATGAAAGGAGAAGATATTAAAAATGTAGCAAATGAAGCAGGTAAAACTGAATACAGATGACCTAGAAATGACATTGTCAGTAACTGCAAAATGCCTAAGCAGGAGTGCCAGAAGGCAAATGCAAATCTGTAGAAGAATATATAAATAAGTGAAAATGTAGATACCACCTACAGGAAAGTAAAAGGGACATAAGCAGACAACAAAAGCAGTTAGATGAATATCATGAACTCAGATGTATGGATTTGACAGAACACTGAAAGACCTAAGTCGAAACAAGTCAAGAATGGATGATTGAAATCTCTTGTGGAGCCAGCTGTGCGAAACAGTTTCACATGGTGAGTAAGATGTATGAAACTGGCTAAATACACTCAGAATTTAAGAATAATGCCCATTCCAAACAAATTGGGTGCAACCAGGTGTCAAAATTACAGAACCATCAGTTTAATAATTCATGGTTGCAAAATTTTAATACAAATTATTTACAGAAGGTTGGAAAAGCTGATAGAAGCTGATCTCGGGGGAAGATCAGTTTGAATTCTTGAGAAATGTAGGAACACATGAGCCAATACCTTATGACTTACCTTAGAAGATACATAGAGGAAAGACAAACATACATTTCTAGCTTTTGTAGATTTGGAGAAAGCTTTTGACAATGTTGATTGGAATAAACTCTTTCAAATTCTGATGTCAGCAGGAGTAAAATATAGAGAACGGAAAGTTATTTACTACTTGTGCATAAACCAAACACAAACAGTACTTATAATAGTTGAAGGGCATGAATGTTATTCAGTTTGTACAGTGAGAAAGCTGTGAAGGTGAAATTTGGAGAAAGAATGAAAGTTCAGGGTGAAGAAATAAAAATATTTTGTTTTGCTGATGACATTGTAATTCTGTCAGAGACAGCAAAGGGCCTGGAAGAACAATTGAACAGAGTGGACAGCATGTTGAAAGGCACATTTAAGATGAACATTAACAAGAGCAAAACAAGGATAATGGAATACAGTCCAAGAAAATTAGGTGGTGCTGAAGGAATTAGATTAAGTAATGAAACAATAAAGGTGGTAGATGAGTTTTGTTACTTGGGCAGTAAAATAACACTTGATGGTGACAATACAGAGGATATAAAATGCAGAATGGCAATAGGAAGAAAAGCATTTTTGAAAAAGATAAATTTGCCAACATCGAATATTAATTTGAGCATAAGGAAGTCTTTTCTGAAGGCATTTGTGTGGAGTGTTGCCTTGAACAGGATTGAAACATGGACAATAAATAGTTTAGACAAGAAGAGGATAGAGGCTTTTGAAATGTGGTGCTATGGAAAAATGCTCAATATTATGTGGGTAGATCACATAACTAATGAGGAGATACTGAGCACAATTGGAGGGAAAAAGATTTTTTAGCATTCCTTGACTAAAGTAAATGATTGATTGGTAGGACACATTCTTAGTCATCAAGTATTCATAAATTTAGCACAGGAGGGAAGTGTGTGGGGTTAAAATCAGAGAGGGAGACCAAGAGATGAATACAGTAAGCAGATGGATGTGGGTTGCTGTTCTTATGAGGAGATGAAGAGGCTTACTCAGGATAGATTAGGGTAGAGGTGTATCAAACCAGTCTCCACATTGAAGACCGCAACAACGTGCACTTATATGAAACTTATGTGTCTCATTTTCAGTCTAATTAGAAAATAGTATTTGTAAATAATAACTAATATTTGTAATTTATGTTACTTGTTATTGTGTTTGTAATGTTGCCTGAATTACTTAAATAAATTACTGTTCATATAACATAGGTATGAAAACGGTACATTTTTAATGAACTTACCTCAAACAAAATGCTGATCTTTCCCTAGTTTCAATAGGTCCTCTCCAGTTTGTGTTCATCTAATTGCTCTGTTGCAGTAGATGTAGTTAAGTTACTCCAAATGTTTTCTTGATATATGAAAATATATACAAAATCTGTCTTCTTCTGGCTGAAGTCTATGTCCTCAAGTAGCAGTAGTTTAATACCTTGCAGTAGAGCAGCAGCAGCATCCAATTTGCTGCCTAGTAAATAGTTTTTCAATAACTGTGGGATCCATTTTATTAGCACCATGTCTCCTATATCCGTGTAACTAAAGTGAGTTTGCACTCACTAGTTGAACTATTGAGTACAGACTTGTTGGTCATGGGACATGGATGTTTAATAAGAAAAAAATCAACAATGTTGTAGTGTTCAATGGAGAATGTGTTCATGTCTTTTGGAATTACTAGGACAGACAGAAAAGAATAGAAGTAGAACAGACGGAAACACTTTATTGCAACTGTACCAATAATAAAAATCTCTTGAATGTGGACAGAAGAGGTAAGATCCTTACAGGCAAAAACAGTAAATTACGTACAAGTTCAGAGCAGACCAACACTCAGTTATGGGTGTTAATGATTTATACCAAGTGGCCCACATATGCTGTCCTCTGTATTTTTATGTTTCCCCCATACATCAGTGCAAGAAGCTCTTCACTGGTGTGGCACTATCTGCATATATTTTCTTCCTGGTTTCACTGTGATGAGGTGACATGGTCATCTGTTAGTTGTTTGAGTCAGATCTTACATTCAGACAGGTAACAACTGCTATGTACCCCAGTAGAAACTACGCATATGTCATTCTGATCTATGGGGAGAGAGACTGTAATGTAGCTGAAGTCTGTATTAACAATGTTATGTAATGCAATATTTACATTCTGCACATATTTTTAGACTACAAAGGGTTGTTTACTAACCAACGGAACTTTCCAGTTACAACTTGTTGTTTAAAGACTAATCTGTGACATACCAGAGGTTCCTCAGAAAGTTATTGAGTATTTTAGAGCACATCTCATGCTCAATATGCATTGCTCAAATGAAAATAATGCATCTGTACAATGCAGTATACAGAAATATATTATTGTGCTATTTAATTTAGGCTTCAGTATACTTTGTAATAATAATAATAATAATAATAATAATAATATTGCTGTTATTAGTACTACGAAAGTCATTATATCTTACCTGTTAATTAAAATGAAGAAGAGCTGCAATAGACCTGGTGGTACCGAGGTCTTCTGGTGGAACAAAAATGGCATCCCTTTAAGCTGCACCTACACAACAGTTGTATGGAAACGACTTCCAAAGTTGGGTATCATTTTGCACACGTCTCTTAAATAAAAGAGACATAAATTCGAACTTCATCCGGAGGATTTGTGTCGAGATGAATGCTATTTCGCCAGTGACTTCACTGACAATAGACATACTCCAATCCTGACTGGTTATGACTACATCACATGCAAGCACATTGTGACTTTACCACATGGTTCTGTATTATAGGAAACCACTGGACCCATTTATTTGGCTTCCAGACTAACTGGTCAGCTGTATTTGTGATTCCCAGAGAATGAGCTGAATCTTGTGGGTCTCTGAGATAACATCTGATGGTGAGCCATGGGATAACTCTTCAATTTAGATTTGAAAGCGTGTGGGTTAGTGCTAAGATTCTTTAGTTCTTGTGGCAGCTTATTTAAAATGGGTGCTACAGAATACTGCACACCTTCCAGCACAAGTGTCAAGATGGTGTGATGCAAATGTAGATTCGACTTCTGTCTAGTATTCACCGAGTGAAAGCTACTAACTCGCGGGAATAAGCTATTATTAACAACAAACAACATTAAAGAAAAAACGTAAATGACGCCAGTGTCAAAATTTCCAGACTACTGAAAAGGGGTCGACATGACGTTCGTGAAGTTACACCACATATTGCTCAAGAACAGTCCGTTTCTGAGCCAAAAATATTTTTTTTTTTTCTTTCAGTCGAGTTACCCCAAAAAATAACGTCGCACGTCATAAGTGAGAGAAAGTAA
Source organism: Locusta migratoria (assembly GCA_026315105.1). Taxonomy (NCBI): domain Eukaryota; kingdom Metazoa; phylum Arthropoda; class Insecta; order Orthoptera; family Acrididae; genus Locusta; species Locusta migratoria. Next base: position 157,528,204 of record CM048745.1, on the reverse strand, counting down.
GCGTAGTAGACTACTTTTCGTGTTGAAAATCACTTATTTCAGATATTGTTCTAATGGTAAATACAGCAGAATTTAGTTTTGGAACAAGATCCTGAACATGGGCTTTCCACGACACCTTACTGTCTATCTGAACATCTAGAAACTTGAACTGTTCAGTCTCACTTATCATATGCCCATTATGTGTAATCAAAATGTCAGCTTTCGTCAAACTATGTGTTAGAAATTTTAAAAACTGAGTTTTACTGTGATTTAACATCAACTTGTGTTCTACTAACCATCCACTTATCTCTTGAACTGCATTATTTGATACTGTGTCAATATTACGAACAATATCCTTCACTACCAAGCTGGTATCATCAGCAAACAAAAATATTTTACGATCACCTTTAATGCTCGAAGGCTTATCATTTATATAAATAAGAAACAGCAATGGTCCCAAAACAGGCCCCTGGGGTACACCACACTTAACTGTGCCTCATTGTGATTGTACGTCATAGCGATTTTCAACACTGCGGAGAATTACCTTCTGTTTTCTATTATTAAAGTAAGAGGTAAACCAGTTGTTGTGAGCTACTCCTCGTATTCGATAATGTTCCAACTTCTGCAACAATATTTTGTTATCAACGCAATCAAACGCCTTTGTTAAATCAAAGCAGACGCCTAATGTCCGTAGCCTTTTATTTAATCTATCAAGTGCCTCACAGAGAAACGAAAATATAGCATTTTCAGTCGTTAAACCACTTCTAAAACCAAACTGTACGTTTGACAACAAACATCAGAATGTTGCCTTTTGTAGTTACAAAGAAATATGTCATGCCGGGTGTGTTCAACATTGATAGCTCCCTGCGTGAAACAAATCTACTTTCACGTTCTTCTGACGAGATTCTCCGACTAGCACAATCATTAACATTATCAAAATATGCAGTTACTGAAAAATTACATATCAGACTAAAGAATACTACAGATATCTTTGACAAAAAGACTGCAAATATGCCCACCATTAGAAGAAAGTAAGTTAATGGTACCAGCAGTGAAGAAATCTCATTTAGCTTCTCCTGTTGCAACTCGTTCTGGGTGAGCGTTTTTATGGTTTACCATAAAATTTTGTTGACGATATCAACGACTTGGCATCATAGCCATTTTGCCCTGTGCAGTGCCACTCCGTTTGAAGGCAGGTCCAAGGGTAGGTTTGATTTCAAGTAGTGGATGAAATTTTCACTGCCAACATTTGTTCGCAAAGAGAAGACAGTAGTGCAATGTTGCCAATCACCGCAGGATCAATAAAATATTATAATGTTTATAAACCTAAGGGTCAAACTGCTGAGTCATCAGTCCATAGACTTACAAACTACTTCAGCTAACTTATGCTAAGGACATAACACATACACACGCACTCCGCGCATACATGCCTAAGGGAGGACTTGAACCTCCAACAGGAGCAGTCACGCAATCCCGGACATTTGCCTTGTGGCAATTGGGCCTGTATCTTCAATTAAAATCCCCTCTATAGTGTCTTGAAAGGTAGCAGATTTGCACGCAGACTATCATTCCACTCTAATGTGATTTAACGGAGGATGATGGCTCATTGGAGAGGTGTCATATTTAGCGATTATTCTTTAATGTACACTTTGTTTATGACTTCATCAATAAGTGAGATCGTAGTGTGTACAGACAATTGTGACATTGCCTTGGTAATAATGACTAGTTTAGTATGGATTCAATGTTGTTTGAGTTGGCGAGAAGGCCGTTAGTGGGAGAATGCCACAAACAGAGCCCAAGGGTGCCTGTGCCAGCCAGAATACCAGGAAGAACTGAGACCTGGCTAAGGTCACTTGTGGCACATTTAGGCCGCCATTGCCAAAGGGTGATGAGGTGAATGAATTCTTAAGGACACTGTCGCAGGCGGTGTGAAAGCGATATGGGCGCCATCAGAACATGAGCGGTAGTTGCCAATGTCCATTTTTCTGGGCTGAGAACCATTTACCTATCGGAGACATGTGAATAATGCCTCAACGACATTCAACAGGAGTTCATTGCTATGTATGTTAGGCGCCAAAAAACTCTAGGAAGTCTTTACTTAAAGCTTCCGGGCTGAGATGCCGTGGTCCATACATAAAACTCTCCCCTGACGTTTCGCCCTCGTCTGCGAAAGGCATTCTCGGAGGTGAAGTGGCGTACTGCAACGAGAGCGCGAGTAAGCGTCGTATATATAGACAAAACAGAGGGCGCCGCTGTCAGTCACGTGGTGTCGGCTGTGCTGTGGTCTCTGCTATTGCCAACCTCCTCGATTGAAATTAATCGATTGTCATGCAGTGTTGACATCCATATCGTATCAAGTTTGAGACCTTCCTCTTTTTTGTTAAAATTATTTCGATGTTTAAAGATCTCAATGGCCTCTCTGTACAAACGCGCATAATACTGCGACGTCTTTGCTATGACGGACGTCTCGTTAAATTTTATTTCGTGATCACCTTCTTGATACACGTGTTCCGCTACAGCCGATTTATCAGTATGTCCGAGGCGGCAGTTCCTTTTGTGTTCGCCCAGACGAGTGTTGACACTTCTTTTACTTGTACCTATATAAACTTGTCCACAACTGCAGGGGATTTTATAGACACCTGGTGTACCCAGGGGATGTCACTTATCTTTTGCAGATCTTAAAAATTCATACTGATAAATGGTAGAAAAACTTTCCCGTTGGGTTGTTGTCGTTCCTCGTCCATCCTGGTTGTCCGTTTAGGGCGTACGCTTCTAAGTACGCTGGTTCACAAATTTTATGGGCCCTGTTTACTAATGTCTTAATCACGCCTCTTTTATGTCGTGGGTGGTGGTTAGAATCTTTTTGAAGATAACGATCAGTGTGTGTGTCTTTCCTATAGACCTTATGACCCAATGATCCGTCCTCTCGTTTGATAAACGTCACATCTAAAAAGTTCAGTTGACCATTGGTTTCCTTTTCCATAGTGAATTGAATTCTAGGATTGATGCTGTTCAGATGTAACAGGAAGGCATCCAGCACCTCTTCGCCGTGTGTCCATATAACAAAAGTATCGTCAACATAACGATACCATTTGGCTGGTCTTTTTCTGTCTGCAGCGCCCGTTGTTCAAAGTTCTGCATGAACAAGTTAGCAACAGCCGGACTAACAGGACTGCGCATGGCCACTCCGTCAATCTGTTCATAAAAAAACATTCTTATATTGAAAATAAGTTGTTGCGAGGTAGTGTTTGAATAATGCCACAATGTCACTAGGAAAAATATCCGCTATGCATGTGATAGCTTCGTTCATTGGGATCATGGTAAACAACGACACCACATCAAAACTGACCAGGATGTCATCAGGGTCCACACTTAATTCCTTTATGATATCGATAAAGTGACATGAATTCTTAATATGGCTATCAGTTCCTCCAACATATGGTTGCAGCAATGAGGCAAGGTGTCCAGCTACCTCATGGGTGGGAGACCCTATTGCACTGATTATAGGCCTCAGAGGAACCCGCTGTTTATGCACCTTCGGTAACCCATAGAGTCAAAGTTTGACGTTCATTGGCTGGGATCAAATGATGTTAGCTCATGTGGAAGAGATATAGAAGCTTTACAAGTGAAATGCATGATAGGTTTGAGGCTGCTGTATGTGTGGTGGGAGTGCTTTTCATTGCACCCTGAACATTTGTGGTTGGTTTTGATTTTTGCAACAACATGCACATTGGCCATTTACAACTGTTGTGCTATATGGAGTGTTTGGAGAACGTTTAGAGCGAGTGAAAGGAGAGGTACTCTCGGTCAAGACATGGAGGGTGGTGCAGGTTAACTAGCTGGGCACCAAACGGTTGCACTGACTCTTACAGGAGCTGAAATTTTGTTGCACATTCAGCTCCACTGGGAAGCTTCAGGGAGCCAATTCTAGTGTGCTCGATAGTCGCACAGTGTATCGACTAATTTACGTGGAGTACTTGCTGCTAAGCAATGGCCAGATTTAAAGTCATTCAACTGTTTTAATTGGTGATTGCGTGGAATCAGTACGACTGCAAACTGAGCTTCTTACTATTTTAATTTAGTAGTCATAGCTGTGCAGGCAGTGTCATATTTGGGAGGATGGATGCTACTATTTGCTTTCAGCTTTTCAAAAGGTAGAGGGATCATAGCCTTTACTCCCTACCATTTTCTTTTGCCACACTCTAGTTCACAATTTCAGATAAGATTACTATTTTGTATTCATTCTGTCTATGATTTCATCATCATTAGAGACTGATTATGCCTTTCAGCGTTCAGTCTGGAGCATAGTACCTCTAATAAAATTCCTCCATGATTCCCTATTCAATGCTAACATTGATGCCTCGTCTGATGTTATGCCTTTTACTTCAAAATCATTCTGCACCGAATCTAAGAACTTTCTTCTTGGTCTACCTCGACTCCTCTGCCGAGCTCATGAGGTAACCTTGCTTCTCCCATGCGTGTAACATGACCCCACCATCTCAGCCTGTTCGCTCTAACTGCTTCATCTATGGTGTTCATTCCTAGTTTTTCCTTGATTTCCTCATTATGGACACCCTCCTGCCATTTTTCCCATCTATTAGTGCCTGCAATCATTCTTGCTACTTTCATATCTGTAACCTCTACCTTATGAAAAAGGTAACCTGTATCCACCCAACTTTCACTCCCATACAACAAAGTTGGTCGAAAGATAGAGCGGTGCACCGCTAACTTAGTCTCGGTACTTACTTCCTTCTTGCAGAAGAGAGTAGATCTTAGCTGAGCACTTTTGCATTAGCTTTGCTACACCTCGATTCCAGTTCTTTCACTGTGTTGCCATCCTGTGAGAAAATACATCCCAGGTACTTGAAACTGTCTACCTGTTCTAACTTTGTTTCTCCTATTTGGCACTCAATGTATTTAAATCTCTTTCCCACAGACATTACTTTCGTTTTGGAGATGCTGATCTTCATATCATAATCCTTGCACCTCTGATCGAGCTCTGAAATATTAGTTTGCAACCTTTCAATTGAATCGGCCATTACAACTAAGTCATCCGCATATGCGAGACTGCTGATTTTGTTTTCACCTATTTTAATCTCGCCCTGCCAGTATACTGTTTTCAACATATGATCCATGAATAGTATGAACAACAGTGGTGACAGGTTACAGCCTTGTCTTACCCCTGAAACTACCCTGAACCATGAGCTTAATTTGCCATCTACTCTAACTGCTGCCTGACAGTCTACGTAAAGCCCTTTAATTGCTTGCAGAAATTTGCCTCCTATACCATAATCTTGTAAAACTGACAGTAGCTTCCTCCTAGAGACACGGTCATAAGCCTTTTCTAGAGCTATGAAACATAGATACAATTCCCTGTTCTACTCATAGCACTTTTCCATTACCTGCCGTAAGCTAAAGATCTGGTCCTGACAGCCTCAAAGAGGCCTAAACCCACACTGATTTTCATCTAACTTTTCCTCAATTAATACTCGCCCTCTCCTTTCAACAATGCCTGAGAATATTTTGCCTACAACGCTAATTAAGGAGATACCTCGATAGTTGTTACAGTCTTTTCTGTTTCCATGTTTGAAAATTGGCGTGATTACTGCTTTCGTCCAGTCAGACCGAACCTGTCCCGATTCCCAAGCCTTCTCAATTATCCTGTGTAACCATTTCAGACCTGATACTCCACTATATTTGACGAGTTCCGTCTTAATTTCATCCACCCCAGCCGCTTTATTGCACTGTAATCTACTGACCATTTTCTCCACTTTCTCAAATGAAATCCTGTTTCCATAGTCGTTCCTATCCCATTCTACCTGAAAATCTGACACATCATTGAACGTTTCACCTACATTGAGCAATTCTTCAAAATATTCCCTCCATCTGCTCAAGGCATCCACAGGATTGACTAGCAGCTTTCCCGACCTGTCCAAAAAACTTGTTAATTCCTTCTTCCCTCCCTTTCGAAGATTGCTAATTACGCTCCAAAATGGTTTTCCCGCGGCTTGACCCAGAGTTTCTAGCATATTTCCAAAGTCTTCCCATGATTTCTGCTTGGAGTCTTTAATTATCCGTTTGGCTTTGTTTCTTTCTTCAACATAACTTTCTCTGTCTGCCTGATTTCTAGTATGGAGCCATTTTTGAAATGCCTTCTTTTTCTTTTTACAGGCTGCCTTGACTGTGTTATTCCACCAAGCTGTCTGTTTCTTTCTACCTTTACACACTACTGTTCCAAGACATTCTCTGGCTGCTTCCAGTAATGTGTCCCTGTACCTTCACCATTCCTCTTCCAGTGACTGTAAATCATTACATTCAACTAACTGGTACCTTTCCGAGATCATTGCTATGTATTTCTGCCTAATTTCCTTGTCTTGAAGCTTCTCCACTCTTATCCTTCTACACATGGACTTGACTTTCTGCTCGTTTGGCCTCACAAAACCAATTTCACTGCAGATTAAATAATGATCATTATCATCAAAGAACCTCCTGAAAACACGTGTATCCTTGACTGTCTTCCTGCATTCCTGGTCTGTTATTATATAATCAATGGCAGATCTGGTTTCCCTTCCTTCCCAAGTATAGCGGTGAATGTCCTTATGCTTAAAGAAGGAATTTATGATAACTAAGCCCATACTGGTACAGAAATCCAAGAGCTGTTTTCCGTTCCTGTTGGCCTCCATATCCTCTCCAAACTTACCCATAACCTTTTCATAACCTTCTGTTCGATTTCCTATCCTGGCGTTGAAATCACCCATGAGTAAAACACTATCCTTATCCTTCACTCTAACAACTACATCACTAAGTGCGTTGTAAAATCTGTGCATCTCATCTTGATCTGTCCCTTCACAGGGTGAATATACTGCCACAATCCTAATTTTCCTGCTGGAAATGTTCAAATATATCCACATCAGTCGTTCATTTACATATATTATTGCAATTATGCTGGGTTCGATTGCTTTCCTGATGTGAAACCCTACACCCCACTGTGCTCTTCCTATTTTGACTCCTGACAGGTAGATCTTGTATTCTCCGACTTCGTCCTCTTTCTCTCCCCTTATTCTAACGTCACTAACAGCTAAGACATCTCACCCCATCCTATTTGAAGCCTCCGCCAGTTCTATCTTCTTCTCAGTGTAATCCCCGTTGATATTAATAGCTCCCCATCTCATTCCAGATCGTTTGCCAAGTCATATCGGAGGAGTCCCTGGTCTGTCAATTAGAGGTGGGCCTCCATCACCTCCAAAGGTCCGAGGCATTTTGCTCTGATTGTTGCCAGCATGATATTGAAGTACCTGGGAAGCAGGTTGCTAGCCTTACTTGCCCAGGGCCCCACTGGGTTTTACCCCTAACGGTTGAGGGACTAACTGGTGGATTTGGTAGTCTTTGCTGTCTGAGCACAAAGGTGGCCACGACTCAGAATATGTCCGAGATGCCCAACCTTATTCCAAAGTAACTGGTATCCTAACTGTTAGGACCACTTACTTGGCCACTCATACGTTGCCCATGGTTCATGAACTAGGACATGACTACAGGAACCCACACCATGAACCACTATGTTGTGAAAAAAATAAACCCATTTGTGACACTCTGTGTCCTGTTCTCTCGCTGCGATGCACGTATTTTGGGTTATTGAAATGGGGATATAGCACTTATTAAATATATGAAGGCTCTGTGCATCAACTTTATTTAGGTTTTTGTGTTAGGGACCGGTGGTGATGTTTAGACGGTGCTGTTGCATCGAAGTCCATACTGAGGCAGGAATCTATAATTAGGCTACCCTACTCTAATTGCCAACACCACGCCTTCAAATGTAACAGTGTCGGTTTTTACCTGTCTATTTGAGGATAGAGATTACACTATACAAGAAATTTAGGCTTTGTGTATCCTCATACAAAAAACATAGGCGTCTCCTAGGGAGCTGGTGACAATGAGAGGGGAGGACTGCAATTCAGGGGGCCACAGAGGCACCATTGAGTGGTGAAGTGAATGGGGTAACCAATTGGGATGTCAACCAGACAACTGGAATGAGGGTGGTTTGGGGTGGTCAACCATTTGGGGGATGTCAAACAGAAGGAGCATGTGTAAAATAGTTGGGGGACATCAATTTCATGTAGAGATGTCAATCCACATGGGAAATGTAAACTTACATTGGAAACATCAACTCACATACGAAACGTCAACCAGAATTGTGGATGTCAATACGTTGGAGGGGATGTCAACCCATTGGAGGAGACATAAACCTATTGTGCTGTGGGTGTCAAGCCATTGTGGTGGGGACATCAACCAACTGTGATCAGATGTTAACCCATTGTGGGCAGAAGTCATCCTGTAGTGGTGAACCATTATCCTGTAGTGGGGGGAGGACATTAACCAAATCTGGGTTGCAACATCTATCCACTGGGTTGTAGGATGTGGGAGGATGAAAGTCCATCACAGAGAACACATAGAGCCACTGCAGGTTGGACATCAACTAGATATTGGAGGGGGATGTCTGCCCATTGCCATGAGTCAACAATCCATTGGGGGGGGGGGGGGGACTGGATATCAATCAAGTGTGTGTGGGGCATCAACCCACTGCAATGCATATGTCAACCCATTGGGGGAATATGTCAAACTCTTTGGAGGACATCAGACTTTTGGGGGACATCAACATATTGTGGGATATTGAACCATTGGGATTAATGTCAACCCATTGGGGGTAGGACTTTAAAATGTTGGGAGGAGATGTCAAGCTGTTGAGGGTGGAAATCAAGCCATTGAGAGGAGGATGTGTGGTGTCGCACAAGTACAAAGTGCGCGCCACCTACTTTCGCCGCGCGCCGCCATGCACGCACGGCGCGGCGTTCTTACGACGTTAGAGCCCTGTATTGGGAGAGTAGCGCCAACCTTTTATGTGTGGCTTGCCGACAACCGCCGGCTGCTATTGGTCAGTTGAGCGCGGATGGGGCACGTCCGCCATTTTAGGCCTAAGCAGTCCGTCAGCGTAAATGGCATATTTCACTTAACTCGCTGTTATTTTAGCATTTAGAGGTGTTGGAAATCTGCAGAATCATTGTGTATTAAATTAAGAACTTAAGATAGCATATTTCACTTTTATATATGGTGAAGAATGCCGCAGTGTTGTACAGTGAATTGTTACACTAAGACAGTCCGAGGTTTCCGCATTCCACAGGGCGAAAGGAATGCGAAAAGACGCGAATTGTGGGTACATCGCGTTGGAAGAAAAGATGCATTTCCATACGATAATGCAAAAGTGTGTGAAGTAAACAATTTGTATTGAAATATCGAGTAAACTTCTAGGTTCATCTGTTTCTTGCGAGTAATCTTGGCCGGACAATCATGTAGAGAAAAAATATTTTTAAAAGATACAAATACGTGAAAATTGAACATAATCTGCCGTATTTGACGAATTTCGCATTTATACTGAATATAACGAAAGTTTGGACAGGCAGAACCGTTTACATATATTGTATGTATATAAATAAGATTCATATCTTACTCATTCTACGTAAATTTATCGCAATGTATTTAGACAAAACTTTTTTATATACATTTCAAGATAGTGAACAATGCTGCTTGGACATAAATCAATCAATGAACGTGTCCCAAAATATTCCTTCGTTTCACAGTGTTGTGTAAAATGTTGTGCACGTATTTTTTAAACACTAGAGTAAATATTCTTCTGAGAAAATATAATCGCCAAGCAGAGTGCGGTGATAAAAGTATTGGCATGATGAATGCCGTGAAGGTATTTTACGACGCAGTTACTATGTAGTTAAAATACCTTTCAAATTTTTTAGACAAATTAATTTGTAATTTTCTAATTTTTATTCTTTTCCTTAGCAGCCTAAATAACTAAACTACATATTTGTATTTTAATAAGTACCAGTACTTTAAATATGTTAACTCTAGCGACTTAGTCTCTTATCATTACTACATATATTACTTTTGACAAAACTTTGCACGAAACAATTTTACAACTAGTTTGCTCAAAAATGAAAGGTCTTGATCTCAGATCTCTATCACCAATTTTTCCTTAATATTCGCAGTAGAGGTGAGAAAACGATTAAAAACTTTAGTTAACGTACTGTCATACCACGTCGATGTGCAGACCGGTTCCCTTCATCATAATCGCTAATTTAACAGAGCCACCCTTAGCGCTGCTATTGCGAGACATAATAGGCCTACAATGGCGGCGCTCGCCCGGTTGGCGGTACTCTCCCAATACAGGGCTCTAACGACGTCAGCCACGAGCGCCCTCTGCTACAACTCCGCTCGTGGCCACCACTGAACGACATCGTTCCCTTGGGACTGAGATAGGAACCAGTTAACACTTCGGAATCAGATAGGCACCAGTGAAGACTTGGCTATCGGATAGGCACTAGGCAGACCTCTAGCTCAACTATGTATCAGCCTTCTGCAGTACTGAGCTATGTAAAAGTTAAGTATTGTATAAATTCTGTGCAATATATATCTCGTTCTAATTTACTCTAGTGTTTCTAGTTTCTGCTGTCCCACTGGCTGCTCACCTCCGTACCTGCACAAGCGTGCTACCTTTATTCCTGTGTCGGTCTTCCTACTCGGCCACCGACACTTACAACGGAAACGAGACACAAAAGCGCCGACGAGGCTGGGACACAAAAGGATGTCTATCTGATGTTGGGGTATATATACCTGTTGGAGTGTTGTCAACCCATTGGGGATGTTATGCCACTGAAGGATGTTCCTCTTGTGGGGATGTCAACCCTTTAAAAAACCTTCGGCTTGTTTGGAGGGTTTCAGCTGTTTCTAGATTCAACTGAGAAGGGGGAGTCATCAGGACTGGAGGAGAAAAACTGGGGTGGGGTGACCAAGTGGCAATACGTATGCTATCCTGGATTCTGGGTCAGCCTGGTCACAACAAAACACTCTCAATCTCACATTGTTCTTACACCAGTGACATCACTAAACTGCAATGTTTCCAAACTCGACAAGACATGCTGCACCTTTTGTAATCACTACATAATGTATCTTTTTCTTAATTTTCACAGCTCGATTGTCCAGGTTGTGTGACTTTGGCATCACATTATCCTGTTTGGGCTTTTGCATCACCAATGAGTGGTGTTGGAACACCAAACACTATGGTTACTTTCGTTATGGAATGACACACCATTTGGGCACCAACAATTTTCACACATTGAATTTGATGTGCTCAGATACACTACTTCACAGAAAACTATTTTGACCACAACTGACATTTTCAACACATCGTGACTACTGCACAGGCGCCTTTTGCAGTCAAATATAACAGCGCACCTGAGCCCTTGCCTAGCATCTGTATTTATGGACAGGCACACATTTAGTTTGTTATGGCGAGTTGGCTACTATTTGGTATATGTAAAATATTTCTTCGAAATTTTCTGCTTGTGGTTCCAAGAAATTGCGACCTTATCAGGTTCAATTAAGTCCCCGAACTATCTCTGATGTTCCCTGTTTTGTGAATCTCACAAATTTGTTTTGAGTCCAACATGGTAAAATATGACGTACCGTATCATTTGCTGAGGCGTATGTGTAATACAACATGCAAAATATCACTGTAAAGCATCTCTGCTGAGTACTGATCCGTTCCATAATTGATGATCAATTACTTCAGGCGGAGACAGTTTCACAGCCTGCAATATTGCGGGGAGTCTGCTCCGGCAGAGATTACCGGGGATGTGGCAGGGAGCTGTTCTGAAACTACCTGAAGAAAACCGAAGAAGAAAGGGGCGTTCGTGCGACGTACAGGCCACAAGCGTTAGCGACTTGTGAGCGTGTTCTTGCTCCAGCTACAGCGCGTAAATATCGCCGAAAATAACTCTTCCAAGTTCCGTAGCCAACGTCACTCTCCTCTCAAGTGAACATACGCCTAATAATTATTGTATTAAGTCGCTGTCATCACCTATCTGAGATGGGGTGTCGCTGTGTTCGTAGGAACGGTACCGTATTTTGATAACCTGCAAATGCTAAACATGACGGTATGTCCTTCTTCCTGCTTTTCCGCACAATTCCCTTCGCATGTTATTTCCTTAGTATCAGCGACTATGTAAGAGTCTTTCATGTTTCGTTTGCATTGAAGGTGTCACATATGCAATAACCAAAAACTGGTATAAAAGCCACAGAAACAGTAGCCTTTTTTCTCTTTTTAGGACATATTACCCTTTGAAATCTTTACATTCTGACTCTTGTTACGACATAAACGATGTACGGTAAAAACGCAGCGAATCTCTCTAAACATTTTTCTTTATGTATCACGTTAATTAGAATGTAAATGAAACTCGTTTAATATCAGAACGAATTTACACCCATTTTATAAATGAATCTACCAGTTACATATATAAAGAAAAAATAGCATTTTCGTGATTTACTTAATATCTACAATAAGAAAAAGCTTGACCTCACTAAAGTAAAACGAACTTCAGTGCAAATTATCCTCTGAATATGAACGGCAAAACTGTTACTAAATATCATAGATTGTCTACTTTAAATTACTAATCTTTTCATTAATCTTGCACCCCCTCCCCAAATTAAAAAAAAAGGTATATTCGCTACTGCAACGTACATAACAAACATCCGACAGTAAGCTGTAAGTACTGTGCTTCATGCAGGGAATGCGCAAGGCACGTGCGAAACGTGCGGCCGCACGGGGCGGCACTTTCCGAGGGGCGGCAAATCTGCTGCCCCGCCCCCTTATTTATTATTTTTATTTATTAATTTTTAGGAAAAACTCAACATTCATGCACAAGATGGGATTCGAAACCAAACCTAGGAGGGAGCGGCTTTGGGAACTGTGGCATGGCGCCTCGACTACCTGCCGGTCGCCTTGTTGAAGAAGGTTAGGGAGGAGGACCAATTTCTTCCTTGCCAGTGTGGCAGCACCGTCGTGTTTACGCCGGAAGGGAAGCAGTCTGGCGCACAAGCCAGTATTCTTATGAGTGGATCTCTGCCAGCGTGTTACGCGCCGTGCGTTTACTCACAACTAATTTTGCAGGAGACTAAATCTAACTTGGAAATTCAAAGGCAATGTTCGATACTGCGGTTACATTTTAAGCCTGAAGAAATTTTGCTAAACCCTTCAATGGCAGGGTCCGAATTTTTTTATTCTTCCCGCATTATGGAAAAAATGAACATTACCACAATCAAACATGTCCAACACCTACAATGGCTAGAAGTATTCCGAATGGGTAAACATGCTGTGAATAATCACAAGGGATAAAGACATTGGTATTAAGCCTGACATATGTTGGGTTTCGACGTATTTTTGAACATTTTTGCTATCTGTTTCTGAGTGATAGTCGGACGTTTTGGTTTTTGAGCCATGGAACACCTGTCTCTGCCTGCATGAACAAAAATTAAACTCTGACCGGCACGTTTGTTTGACAATACTACAAACACAATATCACTTTACCAACATGTATTTACTGTATAATACGTGTGAATCTATGTTTCATCTAAGTAAACCACTGGTCGCTTTGATTCTGATGAAAACCTGAGAAAGTATGATCTTTTAGCAACAATGCCCTCTCGTCCGCACAAAGCAGAACGTTAATTTTGACACTTTCTAAAACTAAAATCCATAGACAGAACATTGCTTCTAAGGGTTTCCTTGCTAGCTTTGAAGCTCATTTCTGTTTGACTAAAGTTGTGCAGTTTTCGCAAAGTTCGTATTTCTTTCTATTGTTCGTAATGCTATAAAAATTACTGCCCGATAATAAATTTATCCGTATCATCGGTCACATACTTATTGTGAGTTTCTTACTTCATCTTCTTGGGCGCTAGTTTAACCGTAGCCTCGCTGTACCTCGTCACGTGACCTACAGTAGTTCCTGGCACTGCCGCGTCACCACTTCGCCTTTCTAGACCATAGCTATTGTTGCGTTCTCTACAGCGAAAACTACAGAAATCGTTTCGATAGTTGGCCGAGAGAGTCAAGATTGGTCGAAGCACTTTCGTTGCGTTTCACAAGAACAAAAGAATTGGTGCGTCCGAATTGCTTTCAACTTGGGATGTAATAGGTAAATACTTTTCATGTAACGTAAAATTAGTATTGCGCATGCATGTTACTCGTAAGTTAGAATTTTTCTTCTTCATGATTGCAGAATAGGAAAATTTATTTTTCTTATGATCTGTTACTTCAAAAATTGGAAAGTCGGCAAATAAGCACGCGTCCTCCCAATAACTAGAATGAAAATAAAGGGAAGAAAAGTGAAGTGATCCACCGATGAATAATTTGTTGCCCCTTATTCCATAATCAGACACGAAAGAACCGTCAATGGAAATTACGACAGATGTCGAGTGTCAGTTCTTTGAAACGAACAACCGTAGTGCAGTGAGTTAATATATTTCGACTAGCATTATTACCGGTCGATAGTTGCTACCAAATTTCAGCTTCATAGGTGAAGTAGTTTTCGAGATTTTGTATTTATTCAGTGAGTGAGTGTCCTTTCGCTCTTATATAGATAGAGATTAAGAAAACAGACTGCTTAATTTTGTATGCAAGAGAATTAATGGAGACTTGCAGTCAAAAATTAATAGTAACATTCAAATCTGTATTGCTAGCTTGATACAAGGTCACGCCCGATGCGACAATTTTACGGCATCTACAGCGAAACTGTTGTGAGCGGTAAACGTCTTTTCGTTTCATTATTTTCTGGGCCGGTGGTGGTGGTGGTGGGGGGGGGGGGGGGTTAGTTACAAAACGCTCTATAAACGTCCGAAACTTTGTTGCAGTTCCCTAACTACTCTCATTTTCAAATAATTGACGCATAAATCTGGGTATTCCCACGCGGTGGCCTCTCATTATTTATGACGTCATATCTCCTGAGTTATGTTCAAATGTCTGTAAATCTATCGGGCCAAACTGCGTGGTCATCAGTCCGCAGCTTACAAACTACTTAAACCTAGGTAAACTAACCTAAGGACAAAACACACACACAGCCATGCCCCAGGGAGGACTCGAATCTCCACGGCGAGCAACCGCGCGCTCCGCAGCGAGACGCCTTAGACCGCTCGGCTACTCCACTGCGGCCCTGAGCTATGTGTCGTGCTCTTTTGATTTTGGGTCAGAAACCTTCGTGGGCGTACGGTGAGCAGTTCACCAAAGTTTCATTGCAATCGAATGAATGGTTTCTGAACACATAGAGAACATACAGGCATCCATTTTCGAGCTGGTACCCAGCGATTGTTTTGTACAAATCTGTAGAGAACGTCACCAATCAGTCGTAAGTTTTGTTTTTATTTTCCGGATCTACATAGATTTCGGGCACAGTGTGGCTATTCTCAATGCTTTGAGTTATGTTTACATGTATACCGTCATGCTGAACGTAACAGTCAACATGACGGTTTAGATGGAAGAGAAAAACGGTGGGGGGGGGGGGGGCAATTTAGCAGGTCGCACGGGGCGGCACTTGGTCTTGCACCGGCCCTGGCTTCATGCCAACTTTCTTACCTTGTTGAGTACAATGGTTATCGGCAGATCAGCTAATTTAAGCAATCGCAATCATGACCAGCACAGAAATACCATGTCACAAAACAAAACCAACAGCGACGTTGACTGCTGCGAAAGTTTTCACCGTCTGACAGTTGTACACTACAATTTAAAGTTCATTGTGAATCGGGCCGTGCACTTTATTAATATGTTCGAAAATTGCGTTTACGAAAATGCGATTCCCCATATCTGGGGTTCTAGCGATCACAGGGATAACAGGTGTTTCGGATGCCTAGTGATAATTTGTATAGGCCTGGGCTTACCGTAACTATGTTTACGTACAGGATCGAAATTTAAACTTTACTCACTTCCTGTAGTCCAGACAAATTGAGCAAATCACTTTTTTTTATTTACTTTTATTACGTGTCGTCTAGTTTTATCTTTATACGGCTTCCAAAAGAACAATTCTTCACGGTTGGTTCCTGAGAAAACTACGATAAACCATGGTGTTTGATTACCAAAACTAGGAATTGTAGAGAAGGCCACTTCTACACCTTCCATTCATTGCAAATTGTTGACATTTTTACCATAATATATGTTCTTAAGTAGATATCCGTGGAGTATTAAAGCAACTTAAAACACTTTAAAAGCCGGCCGCGGTGGCCGAGGAGACTGAGGCGCTTCAGTCACGGTCTGCACGACCACTACGGTCGGGGGTTCGAATCCCCCCTCGGGCATGGATATTTGTGCCGTCCTAGGTCGTAAGTAGTTGATAAGTAGTTTGTAAGTTTAGGGACTGATAACCCCGTGGTTAAGTCCCATAGACTCTACAAACATTTGATTTTGACACTTTAAAAAAAAAAGCAGGTCATACCAATTCGGTTTCCTACAGAGTATACTCATACATTGCTCCGTACCTAGCTAGCAGACACAAGCGCTCGTTCAGTGAAAGATCCCTAGGCAAAGACTGGACACTCCAATATTCAAGAAAGGCAATACGAGTGATCCGCAAAATTACAGATCTGTATCATTGACGTCGGTTTGCAGCAGGATTCCAGAACATATACTTAAACATCATTAACTATCTCGAAGAGAACGACCTGTCGACCCATAGTAAACACGGATTCTTTCCTCACATGAAGTTATGAGTGCTACCGACAAGGGATCTCAAATAGATTCCATAAAACTCAATTTCCGGAAGGCTTTTGACACTGTACCTAATAAAATTGCTTGCTTATGGAATACCCCCATAGTTGTGCTATTGGATTAGAGATTTGCCGGCTGCGGTGGCCGAGCGTTATGCGGCGCGTCAGTCACGGTCTGCACGGCCACTACGGTCGGGGGTTCGAATCCCCCCTCGGGCATGGATATTTGTGCCGTCCTTAGTGTTAGCTAGTTGATAAGTAGTTTGTAAGTTTAGGGACTGATGACGCCGTAGTTAAGTCCCATAAGCTCTACAAACATCTGAACATTTGATTAGA
This sequence comes from Locusta migratoria, assembly GCA_026315105.1. Classification (NCBI taxonomy): domain Eukaryota; kingdom Metazoa; phylum Arthropoda; class Insecta; order Orthoptera; family Acrididae; genus Locusta; species Locusta migratoria. The sequence goes on along the minus strand of CM048745.1, from coordinate 157,511,296 downwards.
GATTTCCTGTCAGCCGCGGCCGAGCGCAGCCGGGCGCCGTGGCTCAGCGCGCCCGGTCAGGGGGCTCAGCTCCCTCTGTAATAAAAAAGCTGAGCCAACTACTGAACTAACAGTCGAGAACGAACTCAAACAACGAGCGCAAAACATAGATCTACCTGAATAAAAAAGAAAAAAAAAATGCTACGATGCATGAGGCAGTTCCCGTCGGGGGTTCGAATCCCCCCCTGGGCATGTATGTTTGTGCCGTCTTTAGTTTAAGCTAGTCCATAAGTAGTTGTAAGTTTAGGGACTGATGACCCCTCAGTTTAGTCCCATAAGCTTTACAAACAATTGAACATTTTTTTTATTTCCTGTCAGAAAAGAACACAGTAGCCTACGGTACTTAGTAATCGACGGACAGTCATCGAGTAAAACAGAAGTGAGATCTGGCGTTCCCCGAGGAAGTGTATATGGAGCCCCTACTGTTCCTAATCTTTATAAACGCTTTAGGAAACAATGGAGCAGCTCTCTCTGTTCACGAATGATCGGTTAGTAAAGTCACCAGAAGATCGAAAGCAACTGAAAAATGGAAAAAAAAAAATTAAATGTTCAAATGTTTGTAAATCTATCGGACCAAACTGCGTGGTTATCAGTCCGTAGCTTACAAACTACCTAAACCTAGGTAAACTAACATAAGGATAACACACAAACACACACACACACACACACACACACACACACACACACACACACACATGCTCCAGGGAGGACTCGAATCTCCGACGGCGAGCAACCGCGCGCTCCGCAGCGAGGCACTTTAGACCGTTTTTCTTCTTCTTTAGGTTGATCTAAGTTTTGCGGTCGTTGTTTCAGTTCGTTCTTGTTTATTCGTTGTATATTTGGCTGAGCTTTTTTATTACAGAAGGCGTTCAGCCTCCTGACCGGACGCGCTGAGCCACGGCACCCGATCCCACTTACCCCACCTTGGCCCTGAAAAATAATTTAGATAAGATATCTGCATGATGCGAAAATTTGCAGTTGATCCTAATTAGCGATAATTGTGAAATCATCCATACGGCCGGCCGCGGTGGCCGAGGAGACTGAGGCGTTCCAGTCATGGTCTGCACGGCCACTACGTTCGGGGGTTCGAATCCCCCCCTCGGGCATGGATATTTGTGCCCTCCTAGTTTGTAAGTAGTTCATAAGTAGTTTGTAAGTTTAGGGACTGATGACCCCGTAGTTAAGTCTCGTAAACTATACAAACATTTGAACATTTTTTCATCCATACGAGTACTAAAACAAATCCTCCAAATCTCATTTACACAATAAATCAGTTAAATCTATAGGCCGTAAATTCAACTAAATACCTAGAAATTATTAACAACTTAAATTGGAAAGAACACGTAGAAAATATTGTAGGGAAGGTGAACCAAAATCTACGTACAGTGGTAGACCTCTTAGAAGTTGCAACAGTTCTATTAAAGAAACTGCCTACGCCACACTTGTGCGTCCTATTTTAAAGTACTGCTGCGCAACGTCGAATCCCCCACAAAGTGGGACCGACAAAGGATATATGTACAGAAAGTTCAGAGAAGAGTAGCTCGTCTAGTATTATCGCGATATAAGGGAGAGAGTATTACGGAAATTATACACGAGTTGGGGTGGAAATCATTAGAAGAAAGACGTTATTAATCGCAGCGAGATTTGCCTGAGAAATGTCTTTCACCAACAGTCTCTTCCGAATACGAACATATTTTGTTAACAACAACCTGCATAGCGAGATATGGCCATCATAATAAAATAACAGAAATCAGATCGAAAACAGAATGATTTAGGAGTTCCTTTTTCCCCGCGAGATATTAGAAAATGGAACAGTAGAGATATATCGTAATAGCGGTTCGATTAATCCTCGTCAAATGCACTTAAATGTGATTAGTGAAGTATTTGTATAGAGTGTATTCCAAAACAACTTTTTTTTAAAAATATCTTCATCCGTGACCAAGATCCAGAGGTTGAAAGTTACCGTACTTGCACACAAATCCATAAAAGCACTTCTATAGCCGTTTTTGCACCGTTGGCCGCAAATATCTAAATAACTAACGTCAGTATATGGTTCAAGTTTTAACCATGTATATTCTGCACTCATTTATGAAGGAAATCCGAAAAACCGTGACGTTTGGGTATTGTGAGTGCCAGCAAAGCGTTGATCATTATTGTTCAGAAACATTATTTTATGGAAGTGCAATTCATTATTATGCTGAAAAAGTGTAGCATTTTTGGCGAAAGGACTTGAGACCTAACCTTCAATTTTTGTGCTATTTATTGGTGTAAACAAATTTTTAGGTATTGCAGCTATTATTATTACATTTATGTGTCATATATTGTGAAAAAAATGAATTAAAAATAATCATATTAAGATTATTAATTTTACCATTATAAAAATCGTACACATACGTTGAAAGTGAGCTTGTCACCAAGGTATATTTTTCAGGTAGGATTGGGGGAGGGACCAAAAACAACTATGACCCCCTTCAGAATCGAACCCTCGATACGCCCCTACGTGCCAGTAATGCTGAGAGAACGGACTTCCGGAACAGTCGATTTTAAATATATCTCTGACAAAAATACATAGGCCCCTAATGTTTACACATCGTGCAGTATAATTTCTTTTACCTATGAAGAATTGATTTCAGTTTCATTATTCGTAACAGTTACTGTGCAGAATCAAATTAACAAAAGTGCTGCAACGTATTTAACGTATTTTAAACAGTTTGAAGAGGTAAAAAAAAATAACTGCGTAGATTGGATTAGACTTTGCGTATAGCTGATTTCGTCTCAAACACAGCAGTGTGCGACTTTCAGATGTATCGAAACGTTATTTATAACTACGAGCACAACAATATCTATCTGTATTCGAGAGATATTTGTTTCATATCCGGTTGACGTTCCATTTTAGTTCAAGCGCCGTTGCCCGCCCCAACTCCTAAAAATAAATGCCGGCTGTTACGAAATACCTAACATTCCGTTTCAAGGAGACTGAAGAAATAGACTTTGGACATCGTACAGTTTTGTCTTGCCTCGATAAATGGTAATTAAATTTGTTTTCCATAATCCGATATATTGCCGACCAGGAGTGCAGCTGTCTATGGTAGATTTATTTGCGAGACATATGATTAATATCATCATAAGCCAACAGTCACTTTCGTATTTGTTAGCCACACAACTTGTTTAGGCGTACTCCATCACCTTTTTCAAGTGTTTAAAACAAATATTACAAAAATAAATTGAATGTTTAAAAAAAAACCTTATCTTTCTTTGACTTCCCATTTATGGAAATTAACAAAAATTACTGCATGTAACTAAGCTGTTGTAAACTTACGTAGCTCAGCAGAGTTGCTAAGTTACTGTTATTCCATATATTAAGGTTGTTCCAGATTGGTCAATCTAGTGTTTGTTATTTGTCAAACCCTGTAGGGTAAGGAGGTACAATTGCGATCATATCGGACAAATGAAATTGTAACTGGAACTATATTGAGAAAAGAAATAATTTTAACTATGGAACTTGTTCTTGGATGTTTGATGAATATGTAACGCAAAAGCCACGGCGGATTAGCCGTGCGCACTGGAACGCAGTGCTGCGGTGCGCGCGGCCGTTCGCCGTCGGGGTGCGAGTCCCCCCTCAGGCTTGGGTGTATGTGTTGTCCTTGGGTTAGTTTACCTTAGTTTAAATAGTTTGTAAGCTACGGACTAATGACCAAGCAGTTGAGTCCGATAGACTTACAAACATTTGAACTTTTTTTTATTTTTTATTTTAAACACAAATATTAGACAACTAGCTGTAAAACCGGCGTTGCCCGTGTATTTATTTATTCTACACTCTCGCAGTCCACCTCCCCTTCCTTCTTCTCCCTGTAACTATCTCTTTCTCTCCCATCTCTCTGTTCGTTTCCACCTTTCCCTTTTTCGGCAAAGTCTTTTGAAAGCTACCCTCTGTCATGCACCATACAAACATTTATGTACCCAGTGACCTTCCTCTTTGTTGAAAGGCCATGTGTGCAAAAATTAACCATGATCGGACCAAAACTATGCATTTTGTCAAAGACCATAAGTTAAGTACCCTCCACCATGCACCGAACGAAATTTTTTACAGGCAGTGACATTTCTCTTGTTTTTAAGGTCAATTGTGCAAAATTTCATCAATAACGGAACAAAACTATAGATTTGTATGCAATAGAAACACAGGGTCAGTTTGTTGTTCTCAAATTTTCCAGTTTTATTTCATACTACCCTTATTCTGAGAACAACGAAAACAACAAAGGATCTGTGAAATCGGTCGAGCCGTGCTCAAGTTATGGAGCGACTAAGGTATTTAGGGTTCCGTTTCTACGTTGCTATGTACCCTTTCCTATACAGCGTATGAAACTTTAGGTAGACCGTGACCTTCCTCTTGGTTTGAAGGTCAAGCGTGCAAAATTTCGTGAAGATCGAAATGAAACTGTAGATTTCGTCAGTCTGTAGGAAAAGTATGCTCCGCCATGCAACTTAATTGTGTCCTTTTGCAAAATCCTTCCTTAGCTGCTGTTTTCTACCTACAAACCACATATCGCCAAATTTTCAGCTTCATAGGTGCAATAGTTTTAGGGATTACGAGTTTAGACAGTGAGTGAGTGAGTGCGTGAGTGAGCTTTATATATCCTGAATTATGTGTTTTACAAAACATTATTTACCAGCTTCGTAGAGTGGAATATTAGGAAAATGCCTGCGAAATGTGTTGTAAATGGAGCTGGTAGTAAAGACGCAGTAAATTATAACCTCATCCTTATTAGGGCGAATTTTCATGCATTTCATTGTCTTTCACGTCATAGCACCTGAACTATATGTCGTAATACGATATTATTTCGAAGGTACATCCAGTGATGTATATGTAAAATGTCTGCAAGATACGTCGCGAATAGTTAGTAAGAAAGACGTAATACATAAATCAAAACGTCATGCGTGATGAGGCGGTTTTTAATTAACCTTGTTGTTTATGACTCCATATCTCATGAACTGTGTGTCGTACTATGATAAAATTTCGAACGTACGTTCAGAGGTATGTGTGTATACTGTCTGTAACATTTCTCACGAATACAATGTATAGTGTATGAGTAATAAATTGTAACGTCATACCAAATGGAGTAATTCTACTGCTTGAACACCGAAAAAGTAGTAAGCGACTTTTTTTTCCTTTGATCATTTTGCTGGGGTTGTCAGCGAGAATAAGTTTCCTAAAGGTTTGAAATTATGTTTAAAGTTTGCTGCAAGTCGCTAAGTGCTCTCCTTCTCACATAGTGACTGATAAAGTCACACTATCACGTGCCGCAAGACGGGGAAGTTTTCGTTGTTTATGACGTCATATCTCCTGAATTATGGATTGTATCTCAAAATCCTTTCTTCGCTAACGTCTTCTACCTGCAAACAAGATTCCTGCCAAATTTCAGCGTCAGAGGTAAAGTAGTTTTCGAGATTTCGTGTTTAGTCAGTGAGTGAGTGAGTGAATGAATGAGTGTCCTTTCGCTTTTATAGACTAGCTGAAAACCCGGCGTTGCCTGGGTATTTATTTATTTATTCTAGCGTGGAGTTAGTACTTCTCCTATCCTTTTTCTCTCTGTCTTTTTCTCTCTGTCCATCCCCTTTTTTCTAAAAACATGTCATATTTATAAGAGATCAGAAATAAGGCTTTCTTGCATAATATACATAATTTCAAGTACAGTGTCCAAACATACAGAGATAAAAATCAGAATACAGTTGATATTGTAACATTCATTTAATTCACAACTTGACTATAAACAGCATCAGGAAGATGGCGGTTCAGACCAGCCTCCAGCCATCCAGATTTACGTTTCCTGTGTTTTCCCCAAATCTCTTCAGGCAAATGCCGCGGTGGTTCCTTTCAAAGGACACGGCCGATTTCCTTCCCCATCCTTACCCAAACGATCCGAGTGTAAGCTCCGCCTCTAATGACCAAGCTGTCGACGGGGCGTTAAACACTAATCTTCCTTTCTTCCTGACTATAAAAAATATTTCTTGTTACTTGCCCAGGATCTAATATGAATGTTTTCTATGGTGAGCCCATCCCTGAGCAAGCGACATAAAGTTGTCCGTGTGACAAACATGGAGATTTCAAATATACTCTACAGTATTGAGTAGACTGCTCTGTGATTTATTAATCATAATAGAAAAAAATCGCACTGACGTGTTTTACGGCCCACTTTAGATTTGTAGTTTTATAAGTTTTTGCAAGCATTTCGGACCAAAATAATAATCTAAATAATAAAAAATTAATTAATAAGAGTGTCTGAAACCCTTTTAGGAAAAAATTTTTAAGGTAGTGGCGGGTTCCGAACCACTGACCTAAGGCTCCTATAATCCGAGCTGAACTATCCGCCATTTTTGCCCCAATGTGCAGGACAGTTGTATGTGGGTATATACGAGTCCTAACCGGAAAGGGAGTTTATAATCGAATTTACCGAAGAATTTTTGGAAAATATGGGTGGCTGCTCCGCTGTGAAATGCACAAATCACAGTAGCAAAGGAGTGCGCATGTTCAAATTTCCCAGCGATCTAGAACGAAGAAAAAGAAGGACTATAAATGGTAGCAGAAGCAACTGTGAACCAGGACCTGGCGCTCAATTATGTGTTGTAATAAATGTAGCTATAAACATGTCAGTTATGTACAATTGCATTACTTCTCCCTGTAAATGATGCTGGAGCAGTTTTCTGCTGAATGTTTGTGACTTAATGGAAGTTTTTCGCAGTTTTTAAAGTGGATAAGAATATTTGTTGTGGTGCATTTATACGTAGTTTTCAACATACTGAATAATACTTTACACAATTGCTTATATATAAAGTCAAAGCATCTCTTACAGTCGCATAACACACTCCAAAATACGGCACTGGGTAAAATTTTACAACGCTTCTCGGCGGTCTCCAGTGCTTTTGTTGGCAACAGATGAACAATGAAGTGTAGAATTGCGTTGATATTTTTCACGAGCTACATAGTAAATGTTATTGCGCTCGTTTCACTCGCAGTGTACCTGCTCTATGGTTGACAGGTTCTTGTATGTACCCCAGTCCGTTCAGAAAAAAAAAAAAAAATAGTTTTAATTGAAGTTGTCACGAAAAAACATTTATTGGTCATCTAAGTTGCCGTGATTACCATTGGTGCCAAAATAACCACTGCAGCCCGGCGAGAAGCTATGTTATATTACCGGTACGTTACGATTTTTTGTTACATTAAAAGCGCATTCTAAACCTTTATAGGCCCATACACATTAGTTACTGTTCGGTACACTTAGTGTGTGCAATATTAAATACATTTCATTACAAATATTGTTGAAAACTGCGTGAATAGGTCAACCATCGCCGTTATAAACATTGACAGATGCGCCCAAGTTGGGGAAAAATGGCGGACGATTCAGCCTGGGTTTTTAGGAGTTCTACACTGACCTTCAACGTCAGAGTCCAACGCATTGCCCACTGCGCTATTGGCTAACAATTAGAAGTTAGGTTCTTTATCTCATACTATTGATCCCGTTGTTATCTCCCAAACGGCACGAGGTACGAAAAAAACACCAGGGAACAAAGTTGTAGAGAACTTTCTCCTCTACAAATTCGTTTATTCAATTTTCGCGTCAGATGAGCAGTTTATTTGCAATTAAAATTACATTACAAACGGCTTTTTTATATTACTAACGTATTTCTTTTCCGAAATATTTAAAAAAGCGAGGTTCTGGTCTCTGGTAGCCAACAATTATGTTTGTAAAATTTGGTGCCGATCGGTTGAACGGTTCGACCTAAAAAGTGGGAACACGTTACAGCCAGACAGACATCGTCAAATCGCCGTTATTTTCCAAATATCTCTGCAACGGTGCAAAATATGAAAAAAAAAACATAATAGAGCGAAGTTGTAGAGAATTTTCCCCTCTACCAATTAGGCTATTCAATTTTCGTGTCAGATGAACGGTTCGTTTGCAATTACAATTATTATACATACGGATTTTTTTAGGTATTTCTATCGTATTTTTTGTCCGAAAAATTTGAAAAAGGGAGGTTCTGGTCTCTGACGGCCTACAATTAAGTCTGTAAAATTTGGTATTGATCGGTTGAACGGTTCGTCTTAAAAACAGGGAACACGTTATGGACAGACAGACAGACATACATACATCCCAAAATCGCCGTTATTTATGCAAATATCTCTGAAACGATACGAGATATGAAAAAAACATAAGAGAGCAAAGTTTTAGAGAATTTTCTCGTCTACAAATTCGGTTATTCAATTTTCGTGTCGGATGAATGGTTAAGTCGTTATTTTCATTTAATTTCGAGCTGTCAAAAGACGATCGCAAAGGCCCACTTTTAGTGTTACTGCCGTAACGTAAGGTGGGGCAAAAATATCGTGAGTTGGCAACACTGGTTCCCAGGCGACTAGCTGCGGAGCGCGCCGCTGCTCTATAGTTTTACAAACATTGGAACGTATGAACCATGGAGGTAAGAATAAAGGGAGATGGCGCTACGTATCCCAGCCGTACTACGCTTTGAAGCCATGGCCAGCAAGACACTCCGACCAAAACACTGACAGTGTGTTATAGCTGTATCTGTATTTACTGTCGCTAATTGCATCATATACGCCTGTAACGTTCTCAAACTGGTTGTATCGAGTTTTTGTTTAAAATAAAATCTCGAAACACGGAAAATTTTTGCGTTTATCCTGTTTAAAAATAGTTGTTACTACAATATTACGAATCACAAACATGGGTTCTTTCTCTAGCTAATCTGACGATCGTCAGATAAAATATTTCGATTGTGTGAACCAACGTCAGATTTACGAGCACAGTGCGATATCTATTACTTATGTAGTAAGTTTCTTTAAGTTTGAAACTAGGTTTTGGTTTCAAAATTAATAAAAATGAAATTTATATTTTATTCCTTATTCATTCGTAAATAGTATCTTAAGTGGTGGTGGTGGGGGGGGGGGGGATAACTTTCATCTTTAGGAAATTGAAAACAGTAAAATACGCCACATTACAAGTAAAAATGTTGAATAGGTACGTTCAAAATAAAAATGTTAAAATGACACATTAGCGAGGTAATTTACACATGAAACGCAGTGGCGGCTTCTTACAAAATTTGACCTGTGTGCTACCATATTACAAAAATAAACAGGAAACAAAATATACTAAAATAAAAAGCGTGACTGACAATGGAAATAACAGATCTTAGCAATATCTCCACCACGTCATCTGCGTTGTACACAAGTGACCAATGAAACTGCTTGGCTTAAAAGCGCAGTTTCACTCGCATGTTGGCTATACTTTACTAATGTTGTTAGTGATTGAAGTTTTATTTACAGAAATTAAAAATTTGGACTCAGAGGTATTTGAATACGAGCCTCACACAAGCAGGTTTGAGAGACAACGTGCAAGACGCCTGAGCCAGCGCGCTGTTTGACTCTGTATGCCGCAATATTCGTCAAACACTATTCTTCCGCAACCGTTACACGCAGTGCGAAGAGAAATATTGATCTGGTGTAGAGTTGGCTACGGCTTCATGGTTTCGAAACCAGGTTTCGATACACACAACAGTTTCAGTGATTCAAAACCGGCATCTTTCACGGTTTCGAAACCATGCGGTTTCATTCCGTTCTGTTTCGGATCACATTCGCGGTCGATTGTCGATACACTGAAACCGTTTATTCCTGTCGGTTTCACGGTTTCGTGTCGGTTTCACGGTTTCGTGTCGGTTTCACAACACCAGTGTTTCAAACCACTAATGCAGAAAGGCGGAACAGACTAATGGTATCGAAATGTGGTGTTTCATTTTACTGAAGAGAGTGTCAAATAGTAGTTGACACTCGTGAGTCTGCAGCTTATGATTACTGAAATCAAGATTCGTTTGCAAGAGACTGCTGTATTCCAAAATGACATAATGTCTGCTTTATAAATGGAAAAGAACAATAAATCAACGTTTACTATTTGCATTGAAATAACCACTTAAATTCTAGGTTTATCTACCATATTAAAAACACTTAGAGAAATATTTTTTTTTTTTTTAAATAAGATTGCATATTTAATCTCGTGTTAAAAAGTTAGTTTCTTACGAGTGAAAACGATGTTACCTCCAATCGTTATAATTATTCGACTGTCATGTTAAAGGAATTGCGGCGGTGGTGTAACGGTCAAGTCGTACAAATGGTGAACTAGTCTCTTATTTTATTATTTTTGTAATTCCATAGCATTATTTGTGATTATTTAGTGTGCCCTTTAGTCCCTATAATTTATTTAGTATGTATAGAAAGTAGCATTTATGATCCATCACTGTAATATGCGTACCGTATTGCAGTTTGTGAGTTCCTAACGGGGTAAACTTTTACCTACCATACCGGCGGCCTCGTGTGACTATGTTGGCAACATCAACAAAACGGGATAAAATCTTTATCAAAATGGTCCGTACAGACCAAGAAGTAAATATATACTCTAATGGTTGACAGGTTCTTGTATGTACCCTTGTCCACATAGTGAAAAATATTGCCCTCCTAGAACGAAGATTTCAGGATAAAACATACATTGCTTCACGGTTTCATGGTTTCGAAACAATGTTTCGAAACCACAGATGGTACGGTTTCATTGGTTTCGAAACCGTCAGATGTTTCAACCATCCCATCTCTAATCTGGTGCTGCAGTCGGTCTCAGCACACATGAGCCACCAGGCCTGACGTCACGTCTGCGCATGCGCACTAGCGAACAGACGACTGCGCCGCCTCTTTGCGCACGTACCAGCACGGATGTATCCCACTTTAGCACACGGAGCTGGTTTCCAGCTATCGCGGCGAGAGCGTTCCAAAATGCGTTTTCATCGTTATTACTAGCATTGTAATACGTATTGGAAGGGAATTGGCATAATTTTATTGTGATATCTGGATCGCATTCCAAGAGAAAGGATGTAATTTTACAGCGATTTCTCGCTTGCTTTCGAAGAGAAATGGCATAATTTTAGTAATATATTTACAGTGTGCTGCAGCACATTATCACCAGCCGCCACTGATGAAACGGTATTTCCTTTGATTTCACGTCAGAATCAGAACGATTCCTACTCATAAACATCTCACAAGCCACCATGACAGTGCAAAATCCTTCCAAAAACGAGCGACAAGCATACGCAAACAAGGTGAATGCAGCAGTGTTTGTTCGGATCAAGATGGCTACCCTTGGCCTCACAGCAGTGTCGTCAGAGCGCCTCCATTTATAGAATGAACTAGAGTTGGCTACGGTTTCATAGTTTCGAAACCAAGTTTCGATACACACAACAGTTTCAGTGTTTCAAAACCGGCATGTTTCACGGTTTCGAAACCATACAGTTTCATTCAGTTTTATTTCGGATCACATTCACGGTCGATTGTCGATACACTGAAACCGTTTCTTCCTGTCGGTTTCACGGTTTCGTGTCGGTTTCACGATGTCATGTCGGTTTCACGACACCGGTGTTTCAAACCACTAATGCAAGAAAGGCGGAACAGACTAATGGTATCGAAATGTGGTGTTTCATTTTACCGAAGCTCCACACAGATACACATATAACTTACTGGTATATAAACCATTTAGAGAGTGTCAAATAGTAGTTGACACTCGTGAGTCTGCAGCTTATGAATACTGATATCAAGATTCGTTTGGAAGAGACTGCTGTATTCCGAAATGACAATGTCTGCTTTATAAATGTAAAAGAACAATAAAACAATGTTCATTATTTGCAATGAAATAACCAGTTAATTCTAGTTTTATCTACCATATTAAAAACACACGAGTGAAACTACGTTGTTTAAAATGAGATACAACATGAAGCCTGAAATGATATTTTTTTATACTAACAAGGGTAGATCGCATATTTAATCTCGTGTTAAAGAGATAGTTTCTTATGAGCGAAAACGAAGTTACGTACTGTCGTTATAATTTTTTGACACTCATGTTAAAGGGATTGCGGCGGTGGTGTAACGGGCAAGTCGTACAAATGGTGAACTAGTCTCTTATTTTATTATTTTTGTAATTCCATAGCATTATTTGTGATTATTTAGTGTGCCCTTTAGTCCCTATAATTTATTTAGTATGTATAGAAAGTAGCATTTATGATCCATCACTGTAATATGCGTACCGTATTGCAGTTTGTGACTTCCTAACGGGGTAAACTTTTACCTGCCATACCGGCGGCCTCGTATGACTATGTTGGCAACATCAACAACACGGGAGAAAATCTTTATCAACATGTTCCGTACAGACCAAGAAGTAAATATATACTCTAATGGTTGACAGGTTCTTGTATGTACCCTTGTCCACATAGTGAAAAATATTGCCCTCCTAGAACGAAGAATTCAGGATAAAACATACATTGCTTCACGGGTTCATGGTTTCGAAACAGTATTTCGAAACCACAGATGGTACAGTTTCATTGGTTTCGAAACCGTCAGATGTTTCAATCATCCCATCTCTAATCTGGTGCTGCAGTCGGTCTCAGCACACATGAGCCGCCAGGCCTGACGTCACGTCTGCGCATGCGCACTAGCGAACAGACGACTGCGCCGCCTCTCTGCGCACGTACCAGTACTTTAGCACACGGAGCTAGTTTCCAGCTACCGCGGCGAGAGCATTCCAAAATGCGTTTTCATCCTTATTACTAGCATTGTAAAACGTATTGGAAGGGAATGGGCATAATTTTATTGTGATATCTGGATCGCATTCCAAGAGAAAGGATGTAATTTTACAGCGATTTCTCGCTTGATTTCGAAGAGAAATGGCATAATTTTAGTAATATATTTACAGTGTGCTGCAGCACATTAGCACATAATCACTAGCCGCCACTTATGAAACGGTATTTCCTTTGATTTCGCGTCAGAATCAGAACGATTCCTCAGTGGCGGCGCAAGACGAAAACTGGGCGTCGGCGAACTCGTCTTTACGAGGCCCCTTTCATTATTTCAGTAAGGAAGAAAATGTTAAATAAAATGAGCTGAAGTATACATCAATAATCATTATACTAAAATTTACTAGTATAACATACAAGTATTATTGCAGTGACAAAAATTACAATAAACAAACATGAGTTAAAATAGTGAAACTTTTCGGCTTTTGTCTCACTGAACTTTTTTTTTAAGATCACATCTTAATTAATACTAGCCGCTATTTCGGCTTCAATTGATAGTACTGACAACGCCGATAGTCTTTCTTGATTTATTGTGCTTCTCGAGCTGGTCTTAATCAATTTTAACTTTGTGAACCTCCTCTCGGGCGAAGCTGTACTGACTGGAACTGTGAGCATGATTCTGATTTTATCAGGCTTGATTCCATGTTGGAATTGGTGCTCCACGACTGTATTTGATTTGTGGTAATTCTTTCAGCAATCAGTCGTAAAAATATATATTTATGTGTTTGCAAATCTAGATTTCGACCACTGTGTGGTCATTATCAATGCTTAAAAACAATTAAAATACTTAAAACATCTCGACCTCCATGTTGGAGGAAATAAATACGGACAACCAAATAGCTGCCGGCTGGGAATGGCCGAGCGCACTAAGACGTCATACCATGGTGAGCGAGATCGCTCTCGTCAGGGATCGAATCCCACCCTTGGGTACGGATGTTGTGTTCGTCCTTTGGTTAAGCTAGTGTAAGTTAGATGCAGTTCGTCGCTACATAACCTAGCAGTTGAAAAGCGCCGTTAAATGAATCGTGCCATCGAATAACGCTGTATGGCACATTTTGACATTTCATAGAATCGCTTGGAATAATGATGTAACCGACAGTCTGTATCGCCTGCTGTAAAAGTTGACCGGTTTACCGTCCGAGGGCAGCACTAAACAGCGAGGAGACCCACGAAGTTTTCACGCCTCCGCTGGAACAATGCTGTATGTTACAATAATGGCGGAGTGTAGCAAAGTGACGCTTACCGAAAGCGGTATGAACGCGCTAATAACACGCGGAAAAGGAAAATTAACATCGCTAATTGGCAGGATATTAAGAGGAAAAGGCTTCTTGATGTTGGAATGGAATATAAATCACGGAAAGGAAAGGTAGTTTTTGGGAAACAATCTTCAACACAGGTGAGTGGAATAATGCTGTATGGGTTCCGTGAACATCAACAAAAAAAAAAAAAAAAAAAAAAAATATTACCGTTGTCTTCTGGTTTTTGGTTGCTTTACAACGGGGCACTGACACTTCAGAAGGAGAAGAAAAAGGATCTGCTGGACATGATAAAATATATGGATTAAAAATACCGAGATTTTTATGAAAACCTACAGTGAGACAGCTGAGTTTGGCTACCAGATTTGTGTCTCAACTTTAACTGACTCATGTACTACTACTTTTTTAAGACCAATGTAATCAGATTACAATAAATATTTTTTGTATCTTATATTAATTTTCTTACTTACACTTTTTGGATTCTAGACAACCTTACCATTAGAGCAGAGTACAGAGTGATATGGAATAAAGCTGTATATCCAGTGCTATACAGCGTTTATCCATTTTAAAACTTACTAATTAAAAAAAAAAAAAAAATAAATAAATACCCTAAGTGAAATTTTGGAAAGCGCAACCAAGTATTTTTAAGAGTCTGTATGCACAAATAATACGTATCTACTGGTATATTATTATTTTCCATCAATTCTCTGGAATTAACAGTTTTTTTTCGATTCCCCATAAACAGCAAAATGTGCCATACAGCGTTATTCGATGTGACGATTCAAATATTAAATATAAAGAAAAAAATCTAAAATGTTAACAATGTTTTGCGAGGCCGTCGGGGGTTGCCGACGTCGCCGACGCCTAGCGCCGCCACTGCGATTCCTACTCATAAACACCTAACAAGCCACAATGACAGTGCAAAATCCTTCCGAAAACGAGCGACAAGCATACGCAAACAAGGTGAATGCAGCAGTGTTTGTTCGGATCAAGATGGCTACCCTTGGCCTCACAGCAGTGTCGTCAGAGCGCCTCCGTTTATAGAATGAACTAGAGTTGGCTACGGTTTCATAGTTTCGAAACCAGGTTTCGATACACACAACAGTTTCAGTGTTTCAAAACCGGCATGTTTCACGGTTTCTAAACCATGCAGTTTCATTCCGTTCTACTTCGGAACACATTCGCGGTCGATTGTCGATACACTGAAACCGTTTCTTCCTATCGGTTTCACTGTTTCGTGTCGGTTTCACGATTTCATGTCGGTTTCACGACACCGGTGTTTCAAACCACTAATGCATAAAGGCGGAAGAGACTAATGGTATCGAAATATGGTGTTTCATTTTACTGAAGCTCCACACAGATACACATATAACTTACTGGTATATAAACCATTTAGAGAGTGTCAAATAGTAGTTGACACTCGTGAGTCTGCAGCTTATGAATACTGATATCAAGATTCGTTTGGAAGAGACTGCTGTATTCCGAAATGAAAATGTCTGCTTTATAAATGTAAAAGAACAATAAAACAATGTTCATTATTTGCAATGAAATAACCAGTTAAATTCTAGTTTTATCTACCATATTAAAAACACACGAGTGAAACTACGTTCTTTAAAATAAGATACAACATGAAGCCTGAAATGACATGTTTTTTATACTAACAAGGGTAGATCGCATATTTAATCTCGTGTTAAAGAGTTGGTTTCTTATGAGCGAAAACGAAGTTACCTACTGTCGTTATAAGTTTTCGACACTCATGTTAAAGGAATTGCGGCGGTGGTGTAACGGTCAAAACGTACAAATGGTGAACTAATCTCTTATTTTATTATTTTTGTAATACCATAGATTTATTTGTGATTATTTAGTGTGCCCTTTATTCCCTATAATTTATTTAGTACGTATAGAAAGTAGCATTTATGATCCATCACTGTAATATGCGTACCATATTGCAGTTTGTGAGTTCCTAACGGGGTAAACTTTTACCTACCATACCGGCGGCTTCGTGTGACTATGTTGGCAACATCAAAAACACGGGAGAAAATCTACGAGGCGTTATGCATAGCAGTTTCATCTGGCACCGGGAGACCTGATTGGTTGTTGGTAGGAGACATCAGCCAATGAAATGCTGCGTGTTTCTTAACCGGATATTCGGGCGCAACGCGACCTCACAAAAAAAAAAAAAAAAAAAAAAAAAAAAAAAAAAAAAAAAAAAAAAAAAAAAAAACGTCTTGTTAAACCTATACCTAACCTTCTTAAGGCTCCGCTACAGATAACTTCTTTTAAAGTGGAAGTTAGGTTAGGTATTGGTTAAATAAGAAGTTTTTTTCTTTAAGTATGTGAGGGCGCGTAGCGCCCGAATCTTCGGTTAAGAAACACGCAGCATCTCATTGGCTAATGGCTCCTACCAATAACCAATCAGGTCTCCCGGTGCCAGTTGAAACTGTTATGCATAACGCCTCGTGAAAATCTTTATCAACATGTTCCCTACAGACCAAGAAGTCTGTCCCTATGGTTGACAGGTTCTTGTATGTACCCTTGTCAACATAGTGAAAAATATTGCCCTCCTAGAACGAAGATTTCATGACAAAACATACATTGCTTCGTGGTTTCATGGTTTCGAAACAGTGTTCGAAACCACAAATGGTACGGTTTCATTCGTTTCGAAACTGTCAGATGTTTCAGTTTGTTCGGATCAAGATGGCTACCCTCGGCTTCACAGCTGTGGCGTGAGAGCGCCTCCGTTTATAGAATGCACTGCGCGGGATGTAGGGAGGCTAGTCTAATGGGCCGCCCCGGGCAGGGTCTAGCCGGCGTGGCGTGCGATGTGTTGCAGCCATGTGCGCTGCTGCTGCTGCTGCCCGCCACGCCTCTATCGATCCGGCCGCCGCCACAGACGCCGCCTGTTGCTCTGCCCAGACCACCTGCAATGTCCAACGCCACGCCGTCTGCCGGTGCCAGCAAATCGCAAAGTGACTGAAGTGTCACTGTTACACAACAAGTTATCATTATAGTAGTCCCAAATGTCTAGGGATTCATCATAATCCGTATTAATCCGGACATGTCTGTTTTAGCTCTTTGCCCGGGGTCCAAGAGGATTTTTACATTGTCCTTCTTTTTTCGCATAATAAAATTACGTTCACAATTAGTTCAGATGTATTGCTCTTTTCTTAAATCTTACTCTTATCTAATACTAGGTTAAACCCGCGGCTCCGCTCGCATGTTGGTAGATCAAATCACACGTAAGAACGCACCCGATTGTAATAATATCACAGATCGATCACGTGATATAATGTACGAAAAGTCAAATCGATTTTTTAAAGAGATGTATTAAAAGAAATTTCTTTTTTACTGATTTATTTATTTATTCTTAAATTTCCTTATTCGTATGCTTATCCTTACAGAGAAAGAGCTGAAGACATTGTAGCATGCATAGACCAAAGATATGGTCTGTGGCATCATGTTTCGTTGTATGTAACCTCCTTGCTATAGAGTCGCAAACGTCATCGCTGGCCTTCACTCCGAATTTTTTTATTATTTGACGACTTTCAACCACCATATCTTCCACCCCCTTATAGCTATCGGCATGGAACTGCTATGGTGTACAATGGGAGACTTCGCACAACAATTACACATAGACCATTCGTTTGCGTTCTGTAGTTTTTGCTGCAGAGCGAAATATTAAAACACACACACACGTAGAATTTTATATACACCGATTACTTTCCATCCCAATATACTCCACCCTTTTATCATTATCAACCCTCAAGCAACAATGCAACCATTAAAACCATTTTCAAAGAGTAAATATAATTTTCAATGAGTAATTATTGCTCCGCATTTCGCGTTATATTCTTCAAATTACTAAATATCTATCTGATCGCTATAAAACCATACTTAAAACCTTCCTCAGGTATAGATTAGTAACTGTACAAATATTTAAGTCTCGCGTCTTGTCGCTCGGACGTGATAAGCGTACACCGAACAGATATTCACATTAATATATCAAGATAAATAGCTATCCGATCTCCATGAAACCGTGCCTAAAGCCTTCCCCGGGTAGACATTAGTAACTGTACAAATTTTTAGCTTTTTATGTCTTGTGGTTCAGACGTGATAAAACGTACACCGAACAGACATTCACATTTATAGATATAGATATAAAGCAGAGTGTCCGTATATTTGTACTGTTGCATTCAAAACTACAGTTCCTATCTTTATCAAATTTTGTACACGTAAGCTTCAATCCATGAGGACGGTCGCCGTAAGTGTAAGAATCACATACGATATATAGTTGACGAGGTATGACGTCATAAACAATGAGATGCGCGAAAAACTGCTGCATTTAGCGACAATGATGCTCATTTTCACCTAAACCATTGGACCGATTTAAACCAAATTTGGTTCACACATTCCTTATCGTGAGGTAATAATTGCTACAGGGATAGGAATCACATACGACACATGGTTCAGAAGATATGACGTCTTAAACAATCGAAATCGCAAGAAACTGCCACATAATCTGGCGAGACTTAAAAAATACGCTGTATGAGAATGAGAGTACTTAACGACTTGGAACAAACTTTGAACATAACTTCAAATCTTTATTAAACTTTTTTTCGCTGCCAACCATACCAAAATGATGAAAGGAAAAAAGTTTCTCGCTTACTACTTTTCCATCGTTCATGGAATAAAACTACGGCCGGCCGCGGAGGCCGAGGGGACTGAGGCGCTCCAGTCACGGTCTGCACGGCCACTACGGTCGGGGGTTCGAATCCCCCCTCGGGCATGGATATTTGTGCCGTCCTTAGTCTTAGTTAGTTCATAAGTAGTTTGTAAGCTTAGGGACTGATGACCCCGTAGTTAAGTTCCTTAGATTATACAAACATTTGAACTTTTTTTTTTTTTTTTTTTTTTTTTTTTTTTTTTTTTTTTTTTTTTTTTTTTTTTGATACTATGGCATTCGGTATGACGTCCAGTCTAATATATAAAGCAGTGTGTCAGTATATTTGTACGTGTTGCATACAAATCTATAGTTTTGTTCCAATCTTTATGAAATTTTGTACACGTAAGCTTCAATCCATGAGGACGGTCGCCGTAAGTGTAAGAATCACATACGATATATAGTTCACGAGATATGACGTTATAAACAATGAAATGTGTCTAAAACTGCTGCATTTAGCGACAATGCTACTCAATTCTCCTGAACCACTGGACCGATTTCAACCAAATTTGGTACACATATTCCTTACGTGAGATAACATCTTCTGTAGGAGTACGAACCACATACATGGTTCAAGAGATATAACAATTGGAGATGCAAGAAACTGCCATAATGCGATGAGACTTTACAAATACACTATATGAGAATGAGAGTATTTAGCGACTTGCAACAAACTTTAAACATAATTTCAAACGTTTATTAAACTTTTTCTCGCTGGTAACCATAGTTAAAATGATGAAAGGAAAAAAGTTACTCGCTTACTACTTTTCCGCTGGTTATGGAGTAAACTACGGCATTCGGTATGACGTTACGATTTATAATTTGTACACTACAAATTGTAGCCGCAGGAAATTTTACAGACAGTATTCACACATATAGTTCAATGTACGATATAAATTGCATCACAGTACGACATATAATTCATGAGATATGAGCACATAAATAGTAACGTTCCGCTGTTCATGGACTAAAACTACGGCATTCGGATGACGTTACAATTTATAATGCGTACACTACACACTGTAGCCGCAAGAAATTTTATAGACAGTATACACGCATATACTTTAGGGTACCTTCTAAATTGTATGACAGTACGAGACGTAGTTCACGAGATATGAGCACATAAACAATAACGTTAATGAAAAACCGCCCCATCACGCACCAAGATTTAATGTATTACTTCTTTACTACAAATTGTATTCCCAAGAGTTTTACATACAGCCCTTATACAAATGAATATACTCCCGAAAAATATTTGGCCATTATTCCAGAGTGCAATATCCAGCTCTGCAACCGTTGCGGGAGGTGCTGGTCTGGCTGCAATGCGTCTGTCAAGTGCATCCCAGACATGCTCAATCGGGTTTAAGTCCGGTCAGCAAGCTAGCCACTCCATTCATTGAAGCTGCAAGCATGTTGTCCACCAGTGCAGCTCTGAGGGGACGAGCGTTATCGTCCACCAAAAGAAACCCATCTCCTATGGCACCAGCGTAGGGCACAACAAACGGTCGAAGGGTTTCGTCTCTAACAGTCCATACGTACGTCCATACGTCCATAGGCAGGAGTGTTCCGAGTTTCACGTTGATTAGGGAACGACGACTGTGCGACTGAACACAAAATCTTGACATCTGTGAACAGAACCTGACGCCATTCGTTGCTACTCCGGTGCTAATATTATTCTGTTCACTTTCTGCTGGCTAAAAGATATCGTGGTTTTAATGGAACACACACCATAGGCCTCCGTACGTAGAGGCCAAATTCCCAAAGGCGATTTCGGATTGTTTGTGTTGATATTGTGCGTCCTGTTGCTGCCTGGATGGTGCGTTGCAGCCGAGTTGCATTCATCCTCCTGTCTCGGCAGGCTGTTCACCGGACATAACGGTCATCTCTTGCTGAAGTTACACGTGGGCGACCTTGGCCTTGTCTACTATTAACGGTTCCTGTTGTCTGACAAGGAGCAGACACGTACTCGAATCGCCGAATTCGACCAAATTTACGGTACTTGTAGGGCGTGGTGAAACACGAAAGTAGTGACGGGCGAAGATGGAAAAAATCTAGATGCGAGCAGTGATTATGTACTTGGTAAAGAAAGGTATGAAAGCAAAGGACATTCACGCCGATTTACAGAATACTCTAGGGCTCTCTGCTCCCTTCATATTCAACTGTTGCCAAGTTGGCACATGAATTTAAAGCGTAGATGACGATTTGCGCAGTCGTCAGACAAGATGTGTCACTACACCAGAAATCACTGCAAAAGTGCACAAAACGGTCATGGAAGATCGCGAACTGAAAGTGCGTGAAATTTCTCACGATTACCATATGTCATCTGAAAGGGTATATCATATTTTAAATGAAAAATTAGAAATGAAAAAAATATCTACAAGATGGGTGCCGCGACTGTTGACGCTGGATAAAAAACGTATGAGACTGGACATATCGAAACAATCTTTGCCCCATTTTACATCTACATGGGATACTCTGCAAATCACATTGAAGTGCCTGGCAGAGGGTTCATCGAACCACCATTATACTATTTATCTCCCATTCCATTCTCGAATAGCGCGCGGGAAGAAAGAACACCTGAATCTCTCTGTCCGAGTTCTGATTTCTCGTATTTTATTCTGATGAACATTTCTATTTATGTAAGTGGGAGTCAACAATATATTTTCGCATTCAGAGGAGAATGTTGGCGATTGGAGTTTCGTAAGTAGCCCACGCCGCAGCGATAAGCGCCGTTGTTGTAATAATTCCCATCCCAAATCCTGTATCATTTCCGTAACGCTGTCTCCCCTGTATCGTGACAATACGAAACGAGTTGCTCTTCTTTGGATTCTTTCGATGTCCTCCGTCAAACCCACCTGATAAGGATCCCACACTGGGCAGCAATACTCCAAAAAATGGACGGACAAGCGTAATGTATGCAGTTTCTTTTGTAGTTCTGTTACATCTTTTAAGGGTTCTGCCAATAAAACGGTTCGCCTTTCCCACGACATTATCTACGTGTTCTTTCCAATTTAGGAGAAAGGAACAAGATTTTTTGCGCCTGTTTGTGACCACCGATGAAACTTGGGGGCACTACTATACCCCATATTCAAAAAACAGTCAAAGCAGTCAGGAAACATGCTGATTCTCCGCCCTCAAAGAATTGAGAGACAATTCTTCCTGCTGGAAAGGTCATGGTGTCAGTGTTATGATATGTGAAGGGGATTCTGTTTGTAGATTTTTCTCCCCACTGGGCAAAAAACTGCTGGAGAATACTATGCTAACCTCCTGGACAAATTGAAACAAACCATACGTGAGAACAGCCCAGTTTTAGCAAGGAAGAATGTCATCTTCAATCAAACAATGCGCGTCCACACACACATGTGCCATCGCCATGGCAAAATAACACGGACTAAGCCCAACTTATTCACTTCATATGGCTCCAAAACTAAAACTTTTCTTGATAGGCGAAGATTCGCTTCAAATGAAGAACTGATAGCCGAAATTGACAACTAATTTGCAGGTCTGGAGGAATCACATTTTCGATTGGGATCAAGACACTGGAACATCATTGAACCAAGTGCATAACCTGTAAGGTGACTACAATCAAAACTGAGAAAAAGTTTCAGTAAAGTAAGTATTTTTTGCCATTCCATTCAGAGAATTTTCAAACCAGACTCGCATTAGCAATAGCTGGAATCTTCTGAAGGGCCGAACAGCGCATGCGCAGAAGGCAATGCAGTCAGTCCCGCCTCGCCGTGGTACGGCGTGGATTTTCCTGGTATGAAATGGGCCCCCTAATTGATCTGGAAAGGCGTTGGAAGGGTCAATGTTTAGCTGCTCAGGGGCCATCTCCACCCATTTTTGGTCTTTTGATACCCTGATGGCCGGACATCAGCTCGGAATGTTCCAAGTACGTGCTGGGTATGTTCAAAGACTGATATGGCCAGCCCGAAGGCCAAATTTGAGTCCTATCGTGCATACTGGTATGTCATGGAACTCAGGATTTGTGGCTTAGATCCAGCTCGCGCAAATAGTCCAGGATTGGCTGTCGCTCTGCTGGTGTCATCAGCGACTTGAAGACGCACTTCCAAGGTCTCTCACTGCAGTCCACATGACATTAAGTCAGTGGCGGCTGGTGATAATGTGCTAATGTGCTGCAGCACACTGTAATTATATTTCTAAAATTATGCCATTTCTCTTCGAATTCAAGCGAGAAATCGCTATAAAATTACATCCTTTCTCTTGGAATACGAGCCAGATATCACAATAAAATTTGCCAATTCCTTTCCAATGCATATTAGAATGCTAGTGATAAGGATGAAATCGCATTTTGGAGTGTTCTCGCCGCGATAGCTGGAAACCAGCTCCGTGTGCTGAAATGGGATTCAGCCGCGCTGGTACGTGTGCAGAGAGGCGGTGCAGTCGTCTGTTCGCTAGTGCGCATGCGCAGACGTGACATCAGGCCTGACGACTCATGTGTGCTGAGATTGACTGCAGCACCAGATCAATATTTCTCTTCGCGCTGCGTGTAACGGCTGCCCAAGAATAGTAAATGACGAATATTGTGGCATACAGAGTCAAATAGCGCGCTGGCTCAGGCGTCTTGCGCATTGTCTCTCAAACCTACCTGTGTGAGGCTGGTATTCAAATACCTCTGAGTCTAAATTTTTAATTTCTGTAAATAAAATTAATATTTGTTAAACGTTATATTTACTACCTGCAGTGAATACATGCAGTTGGCAGCGCTGTTATAGATTCCCCTGAAGGTCTTACTGTCAATACAGTATTAATTGATATTTAATTAAAGGCAATCATACAAAGGTTGACTTTTTATTTTAGTGTATTTTGTTTCCTGTTTATTTTTGTAATATTGTAGCACACTGGTCAAATTTTGTACGAGCCGCCACTGGTAGTGAATGTTCTGATTGCACACATCACACTTGAGTGTAAAACGACAAATACAATTTTAGATCTACTATAGTTAGCGTCATGTATGAAGGCGCTTCCGTGCATAGAGGCAGAGCGACAGGTGAGGCGTGAAGGGGAGGAGCTACCGCCAAGCGCCAACACTTGAGCCTGCGGGAGAAGTATTGCGTAACTCGCGGCCAGCCACGCGCTTGGAGAATGAATATTATTCGCTGCCAATGAGGTAATCGAGTGGGACGTGCAGAATGGCTGAAAACTGAGCCACCTTCCTACGTGACGCGGACTATAATACGAGGCGCGTCCAGAAAGCAAGTTCCGTTTCAATTTATCTCCGCTGCAGCGCTGCAATTGCAGTTCCGCACATGTGCTGTAGACGATGTGTATCAAGGAGAAGAACGTGCGCCATTTGGAGATCGCTGTCAGTTACGTACGCTTTGTTGTGCTTGTTTGAAATGTCGGCGTTGATTGAAAATCCCGCCGCCTGTGAAATCAGGTCGGTGATTCGGTTTCTGAATGTGAGGAATGTGAATCCAAGTGAAATTTATCGGCAAATTTGCGATGTTTACGGACCAAATGCGATGAGTGATTCGATGGTTGAGAAGATGGGTCCGACAGTTCAGTGGCGGGCGTAGTGATGTGCACGATGAAGAACGAAGTGGGTGTCCACCTTTGGTTACAGAAGAACTGGTTTACACGATTGATGACAAGATCCAGGGAAGCCGTAGGTTTGCAATTAGTGCTCTCGCTATGGACTTCCCCCAAATTTCACGATCACTGATGCATGAAATTGTTACCAAACAACTGAAATTCCGTAAATTTTGCTCACGTTGGGTACCAAAGATTCTCACTGAGCAACACAAAACACAACAGATGGGTAGTGCACTTGAGTTTTTGACCCGTTATGCTGAAAGCGGCGAAGAATTTCTGAGACGGATAGTCACAGGAGATGAAACGTGGGTTTCTTACGACACCCGTGAGAGTAAGCGGCAATCAATGGAATGGAGGCACACTTCATCCCCACCTAAGGTAAAGCCGAAGCAATTCATGACACCTCGGAAAATGATGTGCACAGTGTTCTGGGACTGGAAAGGCATCCTACTCATTGCCTTTTTACCGCGTAGTCAAACAATCAAGGCAGATGCTTATTGCGAGACACTTCGGAAATTGCGCCGTGCAATTCAGAATAAGCGCCGGAGACTGCTGTCAAAAGGTGTTGTTTTGCTTCACGACAACGCACGACCACACACTGCAAATGTGACGAAAAACCTCCTACAGGGATTTGGCTGGGACGTGTTTGACAATCCTCCGTACAGCCCTGACCTCGCTCCTAGCGACTTTCATCTGTTCTTACATCTCAAGTCTTTCCTTGGCGGTCATCACTTCGCCAACGACGACGAGCTGAAAGAAACTGTTTCCGAGTGGTTCAAGACAGGGGCGGCAAATTTCTATGAAGAAGGTATACAAAACCTGGTGCCGCGCTATGACAAATGCCTGCAAAATTTCGGCAGTTATATGGAAAAGTAGTTTAAGAGTTGTAGAATTTTGTGCGATAAAAATTCCTTCTGTATCTGTGTATAATTTCATTTTATTACCAAACGGACCTCACTTTCTGGACGCGCCACGTACTTTAATAAATATACAGTGCTTCATTTTCATTCCCTTAACTCTTGATCGGCTCACCCTTACATTAATAACAGTATATCAAATAAGGAAGCAGAAACAGAGAATAACGCAGACTCTTACATATGGCTTAATGATATATAGTTCCGCACAAAAATGACAAGAAGAAACAGAAATATTGGTGCAGAACAATACTGCACAATTGTAAAATGTCGAAATAAACAGAGGATACGAAACATACTTTTACTTGCGGGTACTTGAATTTTATCAAAGTTGAAGTTGAAATTTATGAGGGTTGAAACTTAAATAATGGCTACACTACTGTGGAGACACTATGCAATCGAAGCTACTATTGTCGCTGATAGCATACGCTGTTGGCATACCTAACTTACCTCCGAGCAAATGGACTCGTCCATCCCACGTCACGGGTGTGCTCACAATCTAGAGAAACAGTCACTTGTGAACGAGCAGTCTAACGTAACGGTGTCATTAGACGAGACATGGACCACATCGTACGAACCGAAAGTGAAACGTTAATCGAACGAATGGCGTCATAATGAGTCACCGCGAAAGTCGAAAGTGCGCCAGAGCCCCAGTATGTGACAGTTATACTGATTCTCGTGACCGAGTGCGATAGTGTTGTCCTAACATATTACGTTCACCCACAGCAGACAGTCAAAGCGCAGTATTACTGTTCATTTTGGAGCATCACCTGCGACCATCTTTGCAAAAGAAGCAGCAACACTTTCTGCACAACTCACCCATCATTTTGCACGACAATGCGCGAGCGCATACAGCGCAAACTGTGGCTGCTCTGTTCGGTCGATGGGGCTGGGAAGTTCTCCATCATCCACCATACTCCCTGGAGTTACGTCCTCGTGAATTTGATTTGATTCCGAAGATGAAGAAACCAGTTTGTGGCATTCGCTTCAGAAATGCTCCAGAGATTCGACAGGAAGTAGTGCGGTTAGGGTGCGAATGAGTACCACCAGTGATCCAACCTTCAATGTTAATACGTGCAGCGTCATTCTGGACGGTTCTAATGAGTTCAAAAATTCACTTTATTACTATAGGCTGATATTAACAGGAGATGGACTATTACTGTAATTCCATTTTTCTGTTCGAATTGGAAAATTCACAACTACAATTAGTGACTGGGAAATAATGGAGATATAGCATTAAAAAAAATCGCACTGACGTGTTTTACGGCCCACTTTAGATCTGTAGTTTTATAAGTTTTTGCAAACATTTTGGAGAAAAAATGTAAACAAAAAAAATTAATTATAAGAGTGTCTGAAACCCTTTTAGGGGAAAAAAAGTTTAGGTAGTGGCGGGTTTTGAACCACTGACTTTCAACGTCACAATCCCACGCATTGCCCACTACGCTACAGCCAACACTTAAAAGTTGTGTTTTTATAATCTCATACTATGAATGGCCGTTGTTAACTGATGCTAATATGGCATTTGTAGACGTTAGATTATTATTTATCGTACGAAGAACGACGTGTTTTTGTTAATCTTTCAGTGCGCCATTGCTTTGAAATGACAACGTGTAAGTTAAAATAAGAAAATCATCAAATACGCAACGCAAGATGGCTTATGCCAGAGAGAGTTCTGGGCGAGGAATGATACATGACATCTGCGAACGGCTGGTTTTCGTTAATTCAGTGGAGGGTGTCAAAACTGTGTTATTTTTGCAAATATCTCTCAAACGATACGAGGTATGAAAAAAATGTAATGGAACAAAGCTGTAGAGAATCTTCTCCTCTAAAAATTCGGTGATTCAATTTTAGCGTCAGATGAACTGTTTATATGCAATTAAAATTACATTACAAACGGCTTTCTTTGTATTACTAACGTATTTATTGTCCAAAATATTTGAAAAAGCTTGGTTCTGATCTCTGGTAGCCAACAATTATGTCTGTAAAATTTGGTGTTGATCGGTTGAACGATTCGTTTTAAATAAAGGTAACACTTAACGTACAGACAGACGGAGAGACAGGCAGACATACATCCCAAAATCGCCGTTATTTTTGGAAATATCTGTGAAACGATACGACATATGAAAAAAACATAACAGAGCAAAGTTGTAGAGAATTTTCTCCTCTGCAAATTCGGTTATTCAATTCTCGTGTAATGTGAATGGTGAAGCCGTTATTTTTATTTAAATTTCGAGCTGTCAAAAGACGATCGCAAAGGCCCACTTTTAGTGTTACTACCGTAACCTAAAGTGGGCCAATAGGATCTCCGTTTTCACCATTTCCTCAAAATTGTTCCAGCAAAAGAAAGGGTTACTAGTAACTACAAATGACTCAGTGACTTTACGATTTGAAGTCTTTCAACTCAGCTTCCAGCGACTGCACTACAAATCCGATATGACGAAAATCGACTAGAAATTCATTGATCTTTCGCCAAAATCTGTTAGGAAGTTCGCTGCCTTTAATCTGCAAATGAGTCCGAACCACATTCAGCTATCCAGGTAAGCGATGGCTCGACGTCATTCGAGAAAAATCTGCTGTTCTATGCTCGTTGTCAGACCGACTGCCTTTAAAACTTCAGGAAGCACTGTTCATGCTGTGTACCGACGGCGCAGTAAGCCTGCAGTGCAAGATGCAAGATATGAAAAAAAAAAAAAAAAAAACATAATAGAGCGTAGTTGTAGAGAATTTTCCCCTCTACCAATTAGGTTATTCAATTTTCGAGTCAGATGAACGGTTCGTTTACAATTACAATTATATTACAAACGGCTTCTTTTGGTATTACTACCATATTTATTGTCCGAAAAATTTGAAAAAGGGAGGTTCTGGTCTCTGTCGGCCTACAATTATGTCAGTAAAATTTGTGTTGATCGGTTGAACGGTTCGTCTTAATAACGGGGAACACGTTACGGACGGACAGACAGACAGACATACATCCCAAAATCGCCGTTATTTTTGGAAATATCTCTGAAACGATACGAGATATGAAAAAAACATAACAGAGCAAAGTTGTAGAGAATTTTCTCATCTACAAATTCGGTTATTCAATTTTCGTGAATGGTGAAGTCTTTATTTTTATTTAAATTTCGATCTATCAAAAGACGATCGCAAAGGCCTACTTTTAGTGTTACTACCGTAACCTAAAGTGGGCCAATAGATCTCCCTTTTCACCATTTCCTCAAAATTGTTCCAGCAAAAGGAAGGGTTACTAGTAATGAGAAATGACCGCAAGTGACTCAGTGACTTTACGATTTGAAGTCTTTCAACTCAGATTCCAGCGACATCCGATATGACGAACATCGACTAGAAATTCATTGATCTTTCGCCAAAATCTGTCAGGAAGTTCACTGCCTTTAATCTGCAAATGAGTCCGAACCACATTCAGCTATCCAGGTAAGCGATGGCTCGACGTCATTCGAGAAAGGTCTGCTATTCTATGTTCGTTGTCACTCCGACTTCCTTTAAATGTTCAGGAAGCACTGTTCATGCTGTGTACCGACGGCGCAGTAAGACTGCATTGCTGGTAGTTTATGCGCACTTCTGTGTGTACGACGCACTCAGCACTGCTGTCAATCGCTTTATGTCTTGCGGAGTTATTGACGTTGTCCTATCTTTCCCCTAATTGATGACAACCAGTCCACGCCTGTACGCTACACCTAATGTGACCAATATTCCTCTGAAGAAGTAAATCCCTATATTGCGCAACAGGTTGTTGATTATTTAGCAATAAAATATTATTACTGGTATTGGTCTACATTTACGGGATTTTGGCATCAACAGGATCTGAAAATGGCTTATATGGTAGAAACTGTCTAGTCGTGCGGAATTAGAGAAAGGAAACACGCGTAAACAACAACGGAAGCATTAGAAAGTCTTTTGATGAAAATTATTGCCTCGTAGGATTCATTGAGCTCTGTCATCGTCTTTTTAAAAGCTGTCACTGAATCTGTCCTACCCACCGCATGACACCAAACTACTGATTTGCACAGTCTTGAATTTCTTCCCCTCCTAATTAGGATTGTGTTAAACACTTCATTTTTTATATTAAATGCCAGTATCTAGTTGCCACTACTCAAATCTAGAAACAAACAATGTAATCAACCCTTTTGATAGATTAGAACGGCCAGTTTATTTCGTAAGCACAGCAAGCAATATGTTATCTTTTTTTTTATTTCTGTTGTTATCTATGCAATCTTTCTCCTCAACTGTTCTAAATACGAATTAATTCAGCTTTAATTCGAATTATTTACTTTTTGGAGTACTGTTTATACATTATTTTGGTTTTAGAATCAATCATTTTAGGCTATGTTTAAAAGTTAATATTTTAAGTATAAAATGAATAAAGATAATTACGTCAACCAATCAAATGCATAACATTTTTTTCCCGACGAGTAGCGAATTATGACACTTCTAGTTGGATTAATGTCGACTGAGATGCCGTGGATGTGTTGCGCGAGCGACTATTGTGTAATCACTTGCACAGTGACTACAGACTTCTCTTATATCACACGCATTTTTCCATAATATGACGAGTCACATCAGGTTCAACAAGTTTGTTTTTATAAGAAAACCCGCTTTCCCATACGACTGAAAGATTGACATATCCACCTATAACAATAACATTGCATTCTTTATGTATTGATGCAATACATTGAGATTCAGGTGGCTGGAAAATACTAACAAAATTTGTTAGCTGCCACCTCAAAAAAAAAAAAAAAAAAAAAAAAAAAAAAAACACCACCCAAAGAGTATCTTAGAACAAGAAGTAATACGACGAGAAGAATTGCACTTTCGGTGTCTGTCGATCGGTAATTTGCTGCCTGCTTCAGTTATTTCTTGACGGTAACCATGTTTTTCTCTATTAAACGTTGTTATCGACAAGTCCGTTAGTCAAGACGTACGCCACCTGACCCTAATATGTGTGGTCTGGACGCTTTTCCGGAGTCTAAACAGAAATGTCATTTCCTCGAACCACTGGTTGTCGGTCAATAGCTGACGCTAAATCTGACGTTCATTTTTCCGCCTTTCAGTAAGGCAGTAAGGCACTTCTTACTGCTAAATTTCCGACATAAATGTCAGCGCTATTGTACAGGTTACAACTAAACAGGAAAAAAACATTTCGAAACGGGGTCTACGCAAGTGTTCAATGTAACTTCCCTGGTTTCTTCCGCAAGTAGCGTAGAAAAGGGGCGTTATAAATTCATAGGCTATCTAGAGGTAAGTACGTACTAAGAATAAAAATCAATTTAAATAATGATTACGTCGACACAGTTACAAATAAAGAAGAAATCCATCGAGATGCAGCTGAAGTACAGAATCTGTCCAAAATACAGGGAACTTATTCTGAGAGCCAAGGATATTTCTTTTTACAAGTTGAGACTATTGAGAAATTCATTGTGACAGTTCGCTGTTATTACGATGATGTTCAGACGTTTTAATATAGCTGAATAAGGCTAGCTTAGCAATTGGTATTTTCAATGAGAGGAGGATAAACCTAAAACCGGCTTCAGTATTCGGTGATTTACAAAAAATGCGGAAATAGCATTGGCAGTATTTGCGGCTGAAACAGAAAATTCCTCTTTATGCAAACATTGGAGAGAACCGTTACGCTTTTTCTTGATAGCAGACGTCTGACAGATTACTAAGTATGTAATTATGAGAAACAGAGTTGTTACTATAAATTCTGAAACATGCTGGATGTATTCTATGGTAAAACAGAGAAAGCCGCTCTTTGCTAACACGCTCATAGCGCCGATATGAGCATTACATATTAAGTAAAGTACCGGTAACTGAATATTTTGCTTTTCTTCTCATGACGAGTGCCAGTCAGTACACAATCTCTGTCTTATAACGGTTACATCAATATTTCACGATAGGAAATGCTACCTCTCTTCTCTTTTCCTTCACAACGAAACTAAATGTTTTTTCTTGAATGAAAATACGTAAGCACTCGGAAGCTAAGACTACAATGGCATTATATATAGAAATGATTTACTAAAACAGTTCCTTAGGCCTTGTCTCCTCTGAAAAACATCTTTAGCAAGTAAATTAAACAGCGAAGCAGTGGGAAATATTTCTGTGGCCATGCGGAACGCAGCCACACATATTACGCAAGTACAGTACGCACGTCGCAATGCTAACTGCACATTACTGGAACGTCCTTTAATAGGGTCAGCTTACATCAGAGAATGTCAACGACTGAAAACAATATAGCGCTTTTTTCATTAATTCCATCGTGTTTTGTGCACAAGATACGATTATTTATAAAAGCACGCAACAAGAACTTTTTTAAAAATTATCTCTCTTTGGAAAATCCCAACAAATAAAAGAAATTCACACACTTTCACAAGCGCACGTTTACTTTAACACATAACGTACATATATTCATTCCTCAAATGCATGCGGCTAGTTAAAGTTTATTACTTTACTGAAATAAAATTGTAACAGGCAACAGGTAAATTAATAACATACTCAAAATGTTGGTTTTATTATTCGTATGGTGCAATCAACAGCTTTTTCTTTATATAGATGCTGTATAGGACAATATCAGATATAAACAATTAGCCTGGCGCGTTAACGTAACATCAAACGCAATATACATTATATTCATTTGTGGCGCACGCCTTAAGATGCCGCAGAACTCACGTGCTCAACTCCACGCTGCGTGAACGCTGCACAGAGTACAGCGGCTGCACACCGACTTGTTTTGATCTTCGGCTTCTTGTTCTCAGTAATAGACTTTAATCAAGCGCTCTAAAGAATAGTAAAGCCGTAGACGTGATGCGATGCAATATCTTGACAGAAGTTCGTACAGCCTGAGGTCGACTTAATTCCTATCGATTTGCAGGGCGGTCTTTCACACTTCGCCGCCAGAGTGATCTACAGACGCGCCACAAACCGTGCTGCCGCCTGGTGACTACGTATGAGAACTATTACGCCGTCGGCAGGAACTTCCCGCCATTTAGCCATTCGAACTAGAGTTGCTTCAGTATAGCGTGCACAATCAGAAAAACAGACACTGCATCTGCGCATTTTAAAGCGTATATCGGAGCAGAATGAAATCCAGTGTTCTAATATCTTGATGTACGTAGTCCGCATATTAGGTAATTAAAACATGTTTTTTTTAAACAAAGTATAAAGAAAGAGAATATTCTGTGTATCAAGCATTAAACAGTAAAACGGAGGAACCGTATTTGTTTGGCATTCTTTGTATTATGATATTCACTGAACCGTAAGGCTAGGTGACCACTGGATGCCTTAATATTCGACAATTTCAAATATCGCAGTTTATCTCCGGAATCATATCTGAAGAGAAGCTTGAAACCTTTCTCTTGAATTGTAGGCGTTGCCTGGGTTTCAAGTTGTGATCCTTGTCTCTTAATATCATGTGCTAAATGATCTCCATTGGTAAACCATCAGTATGTCAGGATTAATTCACGTCAACCTCATTGCAGCTGATAGTTATCAGAAGCAGTGCTTTGTGTTTCGGCAAAAATGTCTGAGTGTTGTCTGGACTGATAGTGCCCTTTTAGGGAGAGTTAAGTGTGTGAAAAATACCACTGTTTGAGACTAATGTATCGCACATTTGCCAGCTTTGTATACTTTATATTTCTTTCTCTTTGGAAATAATACTTCCGACTTCGCTACCTTTAAATCACTTCCGCATCTACAACAAAATTATAAAGTCACCGGAATGTCTGATTATTTGTGAAATTAACTGTTGTGATGGAATACAGTAGAAGACAAGATTTAATAAAATCATTAGTTGAAACAAATCTTTTTCTTTTATAAACGTATCTTAATAAAGTAAAACCTAGAAACAAATGAGATTCGGTATAAAGTTATCAAATCCCTCCAGAAATAGTCTATGAAACTACTTGACACACTTTATTATTGTCTTCGGGTTTGACATGTGATGCTAGAACGCTCCAACTTCTACTTTAATTTGCTGTAATTTTATTGGCTACAGAATACGGGGCGAGAACTCTCAGGCTACTGCTCCCTTTAAAATCAGTGAAGTCACAGTAATAAATCTATAACGCAAAAAGCTGTTAAGAGATTGTGGCCAAGTATGGAATATCACATTTATATCATCTTCTACTTTACTCGCTAAACGCACTTATAATTCCATTGCTACCACCTCCACAACTGGTAAGTAACATCCCTCGTGTGATACTTGAGCGTATTTGGTTTCCACCTTCTAGTCATAACTTTGTTTCGCCACCGGCTAGGCAATATTCAAACTTATTTTAATATTGTGCATAGCGCCGTGATAAGTAATGACCAGTTTCCTCACAGTAATACTCCCCTCCATTTATCTTGACGTGTTTGTTTTCCCCCACGCATTGACGTTCAAAATTGTGCTGCGCTTTGTCGAAAGGTTACGCAACTTATGAACACTAATCTTAGCAATATAAAATGCCGGAGGTAGAGAGAAGGGGCTACTTTGTGCCCTCGCAAAAATAAATAAATTTAAATTGTTTTAATTTATAGTAGCACATTCATAGAATACCAACACCCAACACACTTTCATTAACGCGTACCGGTATACCAACTAACCAACATAGGGGCACCTTCCGACCACCATACCGAGCGAGGTGGCGCAGTGGTAACGCACTGGACTCGCATTCGGGAGGATGGTGGTTCAAATCCACCTCCGGCCATCCAGATTTAGGTTTTCCTTGATTTCCCTAAATCAATCCAGGCATATGCCGGGATGGTTCCTTTCAAAGGGCACGGCCGATTTCCTTCCTCATCCTAACTCCGAGCGTTAGCTCCGTCTCTAATGGCCAAGCTGTCGACGAGACGTTAAACCCTAAGCATCCATCCATCCGACCACCATAAAAAAAATTTAAATACAGTTTTCGTCACCTGTTGATGACTTTTACTGACAATATGATGTTTAAAAAGCTATGGATGTGTACTGAACTTCCAAAATATTGAATATGGCATTCATTGTAATGCTTTCTTTAAAACTCAGATTTTTTACGTTACGTACAACTGAAAAAGTTGAAACATTTATGAAGCGTGGTAGAAAGCTTCATTAAAAAACGTATTTTTCAGAATTTCAAAATATAATTACCTGACAAGATTGCAATCTTTTCAGAAAGCATTGCGAGTGTTAAGCCTAAATCAGTTTATAATTCATCTGGGTTTACTGCACGTGTCAGCTTATTAGACCACTGAATATGTACGGATGATGACAGATGATTATGGTGTATATAATTAATTCGAATAGCCCTATAACAAAGTAAGTTAAATCAGTTTTTCAGTTGTTGCTGCATGCCTTCTTCTTCCTCTTCGTTCACATTCATTTGTTGCATCTCTGTTTCCGGAGCTGTTCGGTGTCGTGAGGCCTTTTTCTTCCATTCCTGAATTTTGTTCCTGAATACATATCTGTTATGTGTGTCCATTGCGTTGATATTTGTTTCTTTGGCATCATTTATGTGAAAGATGACGATTGTCTTGTCAGCTCTCCGTAAGAGTATGTGAGGTATCAATGACGAAGGTAAAAAAAAAAAAAAAAAATAAAATAAAAAAAAATAAAAAAAATAAAAAAAAATATATAAAAAAAATTACACACATTGCCCTTGCCGACGGCGAGGTGGTCTTGTCCCAATGTAAGTAACATAGTGAAAATGATCGACAGCGCAGAGGCGGTCTTGTGAATGAGCGACTGTCTGGTCACGTTCTAGGACTCGCACCTATTCAAAAAAATATTCAAATGTTTGTAGAGTCTATGGGACTTAACTACGGGGTCATCAGTCCCTAAACTTACAAACTCCTTATGAACTAGCTTATCCTAAGGACGGCACAAATATCCATGCCCGAGGGGGGATTCGAACCCCCGACCGTAGTGGCCGTGCAGACCGTGACTGAAGCGCCTCAGTCCCCTCGGCCACCGCGGCCGGCTCGTACCTATTCAGGACACCCACTCATGGTAGTCATAACTAGATAATACAAAAGGGTTTATGCTTTGAAACATCTGGCCAGAGATAGAGAAGATTGAGCTACAGATCAAGGCAAGGATCAAAGCAACAATACGACCACACTGCTGTCTCAGTCCAATTTTCAGACCGCGCAGTCAATGAATTTTAAACTCCAGGTGCACCAAACAGTGCCCCAACGCTTAGGCATGTATGGTTGTGAATCTTTGAGTGTCCAAGAAAAAGTCTAAAATAATATTCTCGTTTTCGAGAGGAAAGTCTAAAGACTATCTATGATGCGGTAAGAGATTACTGGGAAATGAAGAATCTGCCATAAATGTTAGATGGGTCAGATCTGTAATAGCCCTAAATTATAGGCGTGATGATAATCAAACAGCTTGGTTCTTTGACATCCATGGATTTTCTCCTCCTCCCCCGCCCCCCCCCCCCCCCAATTATGATACCAGAGATTTGTGGACACGCAGTCGCAACTTTACGTAACAACACGCAGTGCCGTAGCGACAGCTGACAATATAGTTAAAGTTCCTGCATCATTAACCCTTGTGTCGACATTGGGTTACCTTTCTAAATATAAGAGCCCATTTTTCAGGTGTAGTAAAACTAGTTCACACGCGCCTCAGGTTATTACTCATTTGCATCTTTATAAACGTCATAATAACAGAAAAAATTTAAGTACTTTGGTAGAAGAGCATTTAAATGGGAATCAACAGAATGCACCCTCTAATCTATGTTTGGCTTACCCAGGTAACCATATATCTCCATTATAATAGGTGTGAAGTTCATAAATGTAATAATGTATTATATAAAATAGTATGGACATATTAAAAGAATGAAATCAGAGAGGCTCGCCAACAATATTCTTCTCTTCCAGGAGAAGACATACGTTCCATGGGTGAAAGAAGTCCACAGGGACCTAGAAAAATGCGGGATCACAACAGAAGAAATTGTTAACAGGCGGATCTTTAGGAAAAAGGTTGCTGAGGTGAAGGATTTCTTCGAGGAGAAAACGAGGAAGAATAGAGTATTCTCGGCAGAAGAACGTGCAGAGTAAGCCGACGGATGAAGGAGTACTGGCAAAAGAGGAAGGAAGAGAACTTTATAAAGTGAGGAAAGATGTATAAACGTAACTCATAGACGGCTGTAATGAAAATAAATAAAATAAAGTAACTGTTTTATTATTTATTAGACAACCATCTAATAGTGCAACAGATATAGACATAAATAAGTGAAAAACGTATCAGTTTTTTACTTCTTGTAACAGAGTAAATCACATAAAATTATTAGCTACAAAATTTTGCTGCTCGTTACAATGGAAAGATACACTTGGAATTATTATTTACTCACGAAGTCCACACACCGTTGTTGTAATGCAATGCTCATCATATTGGTTTTTCATGTCCTGCAACTTTCCTTTTTCTTTTGTTCGTTTGAGATTTGCAAACAAAACAGTCACCAATGATTTTCAACCGTCCAGAAGCATCTCGTGTAGACTGTGTCTCCACTTTTTCAGGAACCAGAAATACAGGTTCTCCTATCATACATTCAGTACCAGATTTCACGGAAAATTTTCTCAAGCAATTTGGATTTGATGGTCTAGAGATTATGGAAGGCATTGTCAATTCTTTCCACGGATCCATTAGAAACAATCTGTGTCTATGAGTCACATTTTTTGCTTGAGAATTGTTTTCTGTGTAAATAATGATTGGCGCTAAGCAAGCAACATCCAGGATGTTGTAAAAAATGCTAACGGTCATCTCTATGTCCTTTTCGCACTGTAATGAGAACACAACTTGTCCAAATTATCAACGTCCCCTTTTGAGCTATTATAGTAATGAATAACATCTGGCTTTGAAAGAGGACCAGAAGTATACGCATTAAAATGAATTGTTAACATCAGGACTACTTTCTTCTTCTTTGGAACGTTATCTTCACTGAATCCAGATATAGAAGTGAAGAGGAAGATTGCATTTCTGGCGATATGTAGGACTTGTTTCTTCTCACAGTACCAACTATGGACAAATCCAAGTCATCAACAGCCCTGCCAATGGTAGAGATAAGAAAAAACTGCCAGTTACTCAAATGTTCAAATGTTTGTAGACCTTATGGGACTTAACTATGGGGTCATCAATCCCTAAACTTACAAACTACTTATGAACTAGCTAATAATAAGGACGGCATAAATATCCATGCCCGAGGGGGGATTCGAACCCCCGATCGTAGTGGCCCTGCAGGCAGTGACTGAAGCGCCTCAGTCCCTCGGCCACCACAGCCGGCGTCAGTTACTATATTTCTGCCAGTATCCTTGAAGTGGTAACATAAATCTTTCACTACCCTCTCTCTTTGATTACTTTCTCTTCCAGAAGCAAATTTAACAGTATAAGTTTGGCCGGTTATTGGATAAGAATTTCGCGAATCACAAACCCACCAAACCTTCAATCTGTCTTTGAGGATATGTACTGAGTAAACCAGGTCTTTCCTTTGTAAGGAAAAAGCAGTTCAACAGTGAGGCAATCTGAAGGCACGTAGTTTTTATGAAGATTTGAACGTAGCATTTCGAAATCTGCTTATCTGCCAAAAACTGTTGAGCGATAGGCTTGCACGATACCAAGGAAACGCACTTGTTTTCCACATTCCTTCGTGTGTTCAGTGCTAGAGAATCTTACTCCAGCTGTAATCAATGTACCAAAATATGCGAGAAATTCTTGAGGTGTCAATAGGTTCCACACTTTCGCTGGTCCTTCTGAATTGAAAATTTCAAGTGTTTGTTAAGCTTATGGGACTTAACTGTGGGCACATCAGTCCCTAAACTTACAAACTACTTATAAACTACCTTAACTGAAGACAACAGAAACATCCATGCCTGAGCGAGGATTCGAACCCACGACGGGGAACGGCCTCGCGCATCGGAGCATAGCGCCTCAGTGCGCTCGGCCACTCCGCCGCGGCTTCTGATTTGATATTATAGTCTATGAATACCTGATTTGCTTACCAGTCGGTTTCAAGTATTATTATATCACACTTTTCTTCTGTAAATATACTCTAGAAAGTGTCTTTTGTAGAAAGAAATTTGGTTGTACGTGTTGTACCAGCCCTTTGCCGCAAAATATTATGCTTCAGCAACTCTTGTACCAAAACTTTCCCTATGCCATTTGGTTCCATCTTTGCCAGGTAGAATGAAACACAATTGCTTCACTGTTTTCGTCAATCTGTCATGTTGATCACTACTAGTATCACTTGTCTCTACTTCAACTTCAGTATCACTACAAGCACCAACAGCATCTTCAATGTCTGAAGCAGCAGCATCCTCCTTACTCGGAAACCATTCGTCTGTACAATCTCACACGGTTGTGTGTGTGTGTGTGTGTGTGTGTGTATGCGCGGTCTCTGTGGCAGATGAAAGCTTAACAGTCGAAAGCTTCATTTTTTTGTTTATTCTTTTATGTGTGCCTTTTGCGACTCGTCGGACGTGAGTCGCAACCTATCCTTTCCAAAATATTGTTGAATCCTTTAAAGTATTTCCATTGT
Organism: Locusta migratoria; assembly: GCA_026315105.1. NCBI lineage: Eukaryota > Metazoa > Arthropoda > Insecta > Orthoptera > Acrididae > Locusta > Locusta migratoria. The sequence goes on along the minus strand of CM048745.1, from coordinate 157,472,634 downwards.
TTGATTTGGTCAATAACTTTCTAATATACTCTCCTTTCGCTTCATAGATTAATCTGCTGTATTCAGATTTGGAGAGTTCCCATTTTTCGTCCATGAGTAACAAAGCTTACACAATAATGAACATTTCACAGCGCTGTGAAACAGTGCCAAATGTAGCCAGCAACAATTAGAATTCCTTGTTGCAACAATTGCGTATATTCCCAGGGCTAAGTGTTGTCAATCGTAACTGCATGGCGTTAAATTCATTGGGTTACCCAGGTTATCTGGTTATAGAACAAAGTATAATTTTTTGATTGTGGACACGAAGGTTAACAAGGATACATGCGCGAACGCCGTTTAAGTGTGATAGACTGGTCCATTTAACACTTACTGTATGTTACAGAACTGGAAGAAACGTCAACAGGTTTGGGGATAACCTCCACTCACAAGATTAAATTGCGTACGCCACGAAATCCCACAGATACTTAAAACAAAATTAGAACATATATCAGATGAACTACCAAAGCAGAAACCTATACCATTTCCTTTTAAAACTTCGCTGGTAACATGAATAGTACAGTATTCTATGATAACAAGAGTGAATCATCATCCCTGTATTTTACTTTGTAATTATTTGTAAGAGTACAGAAATAGTTTCTCCATTGTTAGGTATTAACTTCCTTATTAACATATAAGTTAACACTTTAGAATGATATAACAACGATTATTAATTACTAGCTGAACCCCCGCTGCTTCCATGCGTAGGCTGGTTGGTCTGCACCAGTTGTTTCTTTTTAATCCTGATGAAGAATCCATATCTTAAGTTTCGTAGTTATAGCTTGAAATTTGAGTTAACAACACCATATTTTTGAAAATCAATTTTTACATCTCGTATTTCACCCCCTTATTGGTCGAATTTCCAATAATACCGAAACACGTGTCTTTTAAATCCAAATCCGAAAATTCGTAGTTCTAACTTCAAAATTGCCTCAATAGCAACAGATTTTCGAAAAACATCCCCTCTCCAATTTAACCCCCTTGATGGTTGAATTTCCAAAAATACCGAAACACGTATTTTTTAAAAATCATAACTAACAATACAAATACCAATTTTTGCAGCTATAGCTTCAAAATTGTCTTGACAACAAAGTGTTTTCGAAAAGAATTTTTGATCCTCTCTTTTACCCCCTTAATTTTTGAATTTCCAAAAATACCGAAACTCGTGTCTTTTTAATTCTGATCAAGAGTCCATATCCTAAGTTTCGTAGTTGTAGCTTAAAATTTGAGTTAACATCAAAATATTTTTGAAAATCAATTTTTTGCGTCACCTATTTTACCCCCTTATTTGTCGAATTTACAAGAAAAAAAATGCGAAACAGGTGGTTTTTTTTTTTTTTTTTTTTTTTTTTTTTTTTTTTTTTTTTTTTAAAGGGGCTGATGACCACAGTAGTTTGACCCCATAGAATTTCAAACATTTAAAACCATCTTCCGAAGTTGTAGTTTCACTTTGAGTATAATGCTGAGAGGCAGATTTCACAATCAAATGTCATTACGCTGAAATCCATTCCTAACATATATTCTACCTAATCTACAGGCAGAGGAGTTACAAACAAGTACTTACACTACGGACAACACATGCCCGAGGGAGGACTAACTTTCGGCGGGAGCGGCCGTCTAGATCGTAGCATGACGCCTCAGACCATGCCGCGGCTTACATCCAAGTTATTAGTCAGTTCTACACCGTTGATTAAAAACTTCTAAATATTGGCGTTGATCTCGTCGCAATACACAAAATCCCCACCTAAAATAATTTTAGTTAGATCTACAATCAGCCACTGTTGGGGCATATGTAGTGACTAAAAAGCAAATCATTTAGTTTAGCCGCGATTCCTCGTACAGTCTCAAGCAGAGTATCAACTTCACATTGTATACCTGATTTATACGAGGTACGTCCAGAAAGTAAGTTCCGTTTGGTTATATAAAACAAACGTGTACAGATACAGAAAAAATATTTATTGTACAAAAATCTACAACTGTCAAATTGCTTTTCTACATAGCTGCCGAAATTTTGTAGACACTTGTCATAGCGTGGCACAAGTTTCTGTATGCCTTCTTGCTTCTTCATATAAGGTTGCCGCCTGTGTATTCAGCCATGTGGTAGCATGTTCTTTCAGCTCGTCATCATCGTTGAAATTTGACCACCAAGGACAGATTTTTTGGTGTAAGAAGAGGTGAAAGTGGCTAGGAGCGAGGCCCGGGCTGTACGGATGATGATCAAACACGTCCCAGTGAAATATCGTGGAAACAAACACCACCTTTTGATGGAAATCCTCTTCTTACACCTAAAATTTGTCCTGTCAACACTTCAACGATGACAAGCTGAAAGAACATACTACCACATGGCTGAATACACAGGCGGCAACCTTCTATGAAGAAGGCATACAGAAACTTGTGCCACGCTATGACAAGTGCCTACAAAATTTCGGCAGCTATGTAGAAAAGTAGGTTTTAACAGTTGTAGATTTTTGTACAATAAATATTTTTTCTGTATCTGTACACGTTTGTTTTATATAACCAACTGGAACTTACTTTCTGGACGTACCTCGTATAATTACCGGCGTTCCACATTCATAGCCTAAGCTCATAACTGATATCCTGCGATACTTCTGTTTTACTTAAAACTACCTCTTTTACATAAGAGGCAATCCTGTAAACATTGATTGTTGCTATCTGGTACACTAACGTATCTTAGATGTCTTTAATCTTGCTCAACATCTTTAGACCTTGCAGTGGTCATCTCAGGCACATACATAGTATGGGTTGGTAGTTTCGACTAAGGAGCTGTCAGCATTCATGGAAACACGTTTGTTTCTCTTGCGATTGGAATTAACCTACCTCCTTTGTTTTAATGTCAAATCCTCCTGAGACGATTTTAACATTCTTCTGAGTGCGTGATAGTTTCCTTTCAAGCTCTTGGACTACTTCTGGACTGTTTCGGGGCTACATGTGTAGATTTGGCAGTTCGTCTTCGTGGAGTGACTGTCACCAGCATTGCCCCCATAAGGGTGGGGCTGCGTGGACCCCTGGGTTAATTCAAACTGGAAAAATATTTTTATCCAGTTGAATGTTAGAATATTGTTTAAATAACAGACAAATGTTTAAAACAGATATTTATTACAAACCGTTTATTGTAGCAGTTTCATTAATCGTGTTAGCAGATACTCTCCCCGTTTACATGGGCTCCCAAAATCGGATTTCGTAAACAGATTTCCCAAATCCTCTTTTGGTTGGTCTGTAAACACTCCAAAACCGATTCTGGAAATCCGCTTCTCTATTAGAGGTCTGCACCTCGCTCGGTTGCTCCCTCGAATCGCGTGATACACGTCGTTCTATGACAGTTCGACAGGTGTCGGTACTGCAGCTTGCGGCATGGCGTGTGGCTGCGCTCGACTTCCTGCACGCTCGTTCGAGCGGGGCACGCTCGACTGGCCCGACCGTCCACACTGCCCGCTCGCCACTCGGTCGCCCACCGCAGCGCCACTCGAATGCAAGGCGAGTGTCGGGAGCAAACTAGATACTTTAGAATACATTCTGACTGAGAAATTTGGAATTTTTTCCTTTCCCGTGTGCTTCGAAAGCTGTTCTCTCGATCCAGTTGAACTAGCCATTCCGTTTCACATTTTATACTTTACCATACATGATATTATGCGAGATTAACATAAAGTTTTTGTGCTAAGATCATTTACTAAATGCGTTTTCCAGGATCTTTCTTTCTTTCCTGTTCCCATTTTGCGGACTGTTAGTGCCTGTTTAGTGGTAGGTGTTACTTGCCATCTTAACGAGGAAGTGATTGTATTTTATATCCATTCCTCTATCACTCTCAAGTCCTGGAATACTTTTTCCGTCTTTTATATTGATATTAAATACTGCGATATTGATGTACACCCTTTAGGTTAGTTTTGTGCATCTCTCTCTCTCTCTGTTGCACCTCGTTAATATATATTTCCGTAGCATTTTGTCACTGTGCGTGGTTGCTGCGCCTCTACCTTTTCCGAGTGAGTCCTTAACGGGAATTTTTCCAGTTGCAACATTCATATATCTCCCACTGCCACTGTCGTCTTTCTTATCTACATAACAAAGAACGTATGCATGCTTTTGTGCAATACATAGGATCCTCGCTTTCTTCCGTATCTTGATAAGAGATCGGCCTAGGTACATTGCAGGGGGAGCGAGAATTAGGGGGACAGCTCAAAAAATTATTTTGATTTTATCGAAGTTGAATCTATGGAATCTGTCTTTTATCAAAAGATACTTTCATACCAAACATAATTAAAATCGCTTCTCTAGTCTCTAAGTTTTCGCCATGTTTCTATTTTAGCGACAATTTTGGAGGGACCGTTTCACCCCTTAAATATGCTTCTCCGCCGCTAAAAAATAATACGTGTCGCATAGTTTTTTCTTGTATTATAACATATGCAAATTTCATAAAAATCGGAGAGTGACACTTGGGTAGGTTTCCTTTTGAGTACAGCGGCAGCACTACGCTGTGCGGCCTCTGCCCGCCCCGCCCCACGCAGCCTCCTTCGAGTGTCAACACGCTCGCTCCGACCCTAACACACTCGCCGCGCCACCGTCGAGCGTTGCGCACTCGACTGAGTACGAGCGAGCGAAACCGGCGATTTGCAGACCTCTATTCTCTATAGCGGTTTTCCAGTTCCACAATCGATTTCGTGCCCATGTAAACGCAACTGTTTTTGAAGCGTTTTTGGCATGTCATATAGCATTTTCTTGTTAAGAATTGTCGGCACACACGCAAAGAGTGATATTCTCTAATCTAAAAAAAAAGTATAAATATTAGAGTGAACATAAATCTCTGTATTTAAGTAAAGAAAAAATAGTGATTGTGCTAACTAAATCAGGAACTGAAACAGCTGTTTTTCAGCCGTCATATTAAGTGGACTAGGAAACCCGATTCAGGCTATGCCATGTAAACACGACAGCGAAAAACGGTTTACGAAAATCGGTTTTCGTCTTCCGGAAGGTGTGTTGCATGTAAACGTAGTGACTGTCACTGCGTATGTCGTGTGAAGTTGTGTGCCAACCGGCGTACCGCTAACGTCAGGCTGGAGTTGCCTCAGAAGACACACTCGCGGCAGCTGTTCGCATTTGACTGCTGTGTTCTCCACTGACAGCTGACGATCTACGCCACGGCAACGTGCCGGAAATCCAAGCCGCTTGCACTGGTCACCAGTCGCGTGCAGTTCACCTGTCAACTTCCTGTGATGTATGTTGAATTTGTCTCTCCTGCTACGAAAGTGATAACCAAATAACGTAAAGTTTTATGTAAAGTTACATTACAGAAAGTCCTTCGTTTTGCTACGATGATTTCTATGTGATAATATTCTTGAACAATGTAAGGTAAGAGAAACCGTTACTAACAATCCAGTTCGAATAACGTAGATAAACTGTATATTCAGGCTCGGATCCAGGATTTCTCTTAGGGAGGGGCAGTTTTTATGTCCGTTGCATAACTTCTCAAAAACGTACTGTAAACAAAAATATTAACAAATGTTTAGTTTGTTACATACGTAATATTTGGAGTTATGTTCTGATTGGTTTATCCCCCCCCCTCTCCCCTCCTAGGATTCCAGGAGGCCGTACTGGATCCGCCCTTGACCATTGGTGCAGATTGCTTTATTCAGCATATTTCTATATTTCATACCAAACAGCTGTGTAGATGTCCGCTTTTCAAGTGAAGAGTGAACTTTATTGTATTTCATTCTTGAGTTCGATAAGGAAACAGACGGATCTGACCAATGCAAATTCCTATTAGAATCCATTAATAACTAAATTTTGACCCGGGAGTCAGATGTCCGGGTCTGATATTAGGCTGCTCGTATTTCCTTTAAGGATTTTATCTTCAACTTTCTGTCGGCTAGAGTATTTCAGATAGTCATTTACCATTTAGTAAATTTCATAATAAAATGCAAATGTAGTCTTTAGCGTAAATATGCTGCTCTTCTACGATGTGCGCTGATATGACTGACCAAGAAAAAGTTACAGGTGTGTTGATATGTAGTTGTGGAGGGACCGTAATGAAATTCTTATTTTTGATCGGTATAATTAATGATAACTTAAAACGTCATGGGGGAACAGGTTCCTGGCTCATCCATGTCGTAGTAGATGCTACAGTATTATTCGAAAGTCTAATTTTTCGTAAGTAGTTTGTTATCTTAAGGGCGGAGTGTTCGAGTTGATGTTTCAGTCATTCTATCAAAATGTTTGACTTTTTTGTGTTATTTACGTAGTTAGAAATTCGATTACTTTTACAAAAGTTTGCAATTAATAAAAGTAGAGTATTCGGGCCGTAATCTAAAGGATTTCATTACCGTACTGGATCCGCGCCTCTTGAAATGGGATGTATTGTTTCGTAACAGATGACCTAACGCAACAATGTAACCTGTCGAGCTACAAATATAAATCTGGAGATTTAAAAAGAAAACTACAGAGATCAAATGTTCAAATGTTTTTAAGTCTTATGGGACTCAACTACGGGGTCATCAGTCCCTAAATTTACAAACTACTTATGAACTACTTACGAACTAGGACGGCACAAATATCCATGCCTGAGGGGGGATTCGAACCCCCGACCGTAGTGGCCGTGCAGACCGTGACTGAAGCGCCTCAGTCCCCTCGGGCACCGCGGCCGTCACTACAAAAAGACAAATTAGGAATAGTAACTAAAGGTCGCCAGACTATTACAAAATTTTTGAAGTATCATGATAGAGGAGAGTTGCACGAAGTCCAGCTTCATACTATGTCAGAACCTACAACAGCCCCAGATAACCGACCTTCGTGTTCTGTAGTTCATTCGGGTTCAACCCAAAAATATGTAAAAGGAAATCGCACCGGAACCATGTACTATGATATATGAACATCTAATTGAAGCGGAACAAACAAAAAATGACACAGATTTCTTTCGTCAATGTAGTGAACAATATGGTACTCTAGAGCTTGGTATGAAAACTGATGAAAGCAACAGTTGTATTTTGGACGATCCAAGTACTTTGCCTCGAGTGAGGCCATGGTGTCAACAGATGATTAATTGTGAACCAAAAAGGTGGAAAGCTATATTACAAAGAATTCTTGACACAACTTTATTCACCGCCTTGATGCACTATGCTCTGATGCGCGAGGCCGTTCCCCGTCGTGGGCTCGACTCCCCCCTAGAGCATGGATGTTTGTGCTGTCTTTAGTATAAGTTAGTTTATAAGCAGTTTGTAAGTTTGACCCATAAACTTAACAAACCACTTTGAACAACTTTATTCTTGAATAGCAGAGGTTTAGCTTGCAAGGCGAAAATACCCAGATTGGCGATGTTCGCAATGGAACTTTTTTAAGGAATTTTGGAACTTATTGGTAAATTTGACGAAGTAACTCGTGAATATCTAGCCATAGTAAAAGAAAACCAACTGATGAATAAAAGTATGACAGGTCAAGCTCACTATCTGTCATGGTACTCACAAAACGAATTTATTTTCCTAGGTGGCGAACAACTATTGACAACTATTTTTACATCACAGAGAAGACTACGGAATTATTGTTGATACAACTCCTGACATTTCCCACCAGGAGCAGAATGTGCTCATTCTGTGTTCCGTATACCAAAATATAGAAAAAGAGTCATTCGAAATTTATGAAAGATTCATTGATGTTTAATAAATGTTCTTATAGCTTATGGGACTTAACTACGGGGTCATCAGTCCCTAAACTGACAAACTACTTATGAACTACTTACGAACTAGAACGGCACAAATATCCATGCCCGAGGAGGGATTCGAACCCCCGCCCGTAGTGGCCGTGCAGACCGTGACTGGAGGGCCTCAGTCCCCTCGGCCACCGCGGCCGGCAAAGATTCATTGAATTTATGAATAATGACAGAAAACAGGTCAGGCCATAAATGACGAAACACTGTCCACATTGGAAACCCATGGTATACCAGAATACCACTTGCCGATTGTCGTGCGCAGGGCTATGACAATGGCTCCAAGATGCGAGGTCACCAAGTGATGTTCATGCAAGGGTACTCAGGAAAAAAAAATCTGCCATTTTTTTCTCCCTGCAGATTACACTCTCTGATCAGAGTTGGTGCCAACGCCACTATGCTGAATTCTGATGTTGTGACTTTATTTGGAAGCATTGTAAGTTTTCAATTTCTTGCAGCCCTGGTCGTTGGGAACTGGTGAAGCAGCATGTCCCTTTGTATCTGCAAAGCCTTTCTGAAAGTCGTTGGAGTGAAAGACTCCCAGGTCATACGGCCGATTTTGAAGCACTATCCTGCAGTCCTCACGCTTTTAGACTTGTTCCAATTGGATAAGGTACTCACATTAACTCCATCAGCAAGAAATACAATTTTGGGACTTAAAAAATACTTTGCATCTTTCAAACTCCTATTGATGACATCATTTTGGCACAAGAACTTGGGATCTATTGATAAGAAAAACGGAAAACGTCATTATATTTCTCTCAACGTAGAGACGCAACAAATTAAACATTTACTTAATGACATGCAGGTCCTTCGAGATTCGTGGGAAACCACTTTAAATGAAGCTAAACTAGTTGGTGAGGCAGTTGGTATTACATCAGAGTTTGTTATCAAAAGGAAAGCCAGTGGATCCACGCGAGAGTAGCCGAGCGGTCTGGAGCGCCACGTTGCGGATCGTGCGGCCTCCCGCGTCGGGGGTTCGAATCCGTGTTGTCTTTAGTATAAGTTAGTTCATAAGTAGTTTGTAAGTTTAGGGGCTGATGACTCCGCAGTAAAGTCCCATAAGCTTTACAAACATTTGAACATTTATTTGAAAGCCAGTGTAGATGAGAAGACGCCTGAACACGTTCAGCAGGAAGCATCAAATGAGTTCAAATCATCTGTTTTCCTTCCTGTTTTTGATTTCATCCAGCAGACTTGACAATACGATTTATGAGCTGTGAACAAATTTGTGGTCTGTTTTCACCAGTTTTGGATTTTATGGACTTAGAAAATGATGAAATGCAACTTAAAACCACCAATCTTGTTTCGAAATATTCTTCAAACTTACCAGATTCAGACAGCTTAGTTGAAGAAATTCTGTACATGAAGAGCGTCCGTAGTACAGTCTTCCAATCAGAAAGAGACCCGATGAGACTTCTGAATCCCATATACGAAAAAACCTTCAAGCAATTTTTTAACCTATGTACTGCAATTAGACTTTTCTTTACCATTCCAGTGACAGTGTCTACGGCTGAAAGATCGTTTAGTTAACTGACGAAGGAGTACAACAGGCCAAAGTCGTCTTAATCATTTAGCAATTTTATCAACGGAGAATGAGCTGGCCAAAACAGTTTGATCAGTTTAGTCAGGAGGCTATTATTAAGCAGACTTTCTCTGCAATCAGTGTCTATGGCTGCCAGTAATTGTAATTTTAGTTTTTTGTAACTATATTTATTTAACTGTATCAGATAAATAAATATACTTGCTGTGATCATTTAAAGTAAAACAATTTTATAGAGTCTAGTGTGGACTAATGAAATAGTTAGTGTAACCATGCCCTGTATTTTTTAGTTCAGTTACATTCTAAGCACAGTATTGGTAACAAGTAACCATGAAATTTTAATATTTTTCTCTAGGTTGCAACTGTGTTGGTCTCACCTCGTTAAGTGGAGTATCCTGTAGATGACCGTGGAGATCCACAGCCTTTTTTCTGTTTAACAGTTTTCTCAATGAATGTTAATGGCGTTTTTGACGGGCGGGATGAATTTCAACGATAACGCTGTTTGTCGCTCCAAGTCGCTACAATGTTTACTTTCCTAACGCCGTTGTCGACGTTAAAGAGTCGCAAATCCTACCATTTTCCACCAAGTATCTATTACTGTTCACAAGCATATTCCTGTGTAATTAATAACTAATAACATTCAAAACTTCCCCTCTTGACGTTAGAAAATTAGAGGATTTCGTTTTCGTAAAAATTCTATGTTATAGTTCATCGTCCGTCAGATTAACATACAAAGTCTTCCTGTCGAAATAGCTGTTGTGAATTACTAATAAACTTATTAATAGTTATAGCGGATTTTGCTTCCCAGTGAGCAACGTGACTGCACAGCTACTAACGTGAGATGAATTGCACCAGTTTTTCACGTATTGGTAGTGCTGTATACCACAGTTTTCAGTTTCTACAGATTTGAATCTTTGTTGACTACCGAATAAATAAATGTAAAAATATTTCGACGAGGATGGGATTCGAACCCACGCGTGCAGAGCACATTGGATTAGCAGTCCAACGCCTTAACCACTCGGCCACCTCGTCTTATGAAACTTCTGCTCCGTACAGAAGTATGAGACTGGAGTTAGAATATATTTCATAACTTTTCGTTATTTTTCCATTATTATTTCCATATTTCAAGTTATTTTACTTTTCTAACGGTACTACACAATGCTAAAAACACTAAATCGGGCATTATTCTTGGTTAACGACGTAAAAATTTCTGTGAAAGCGGCGAGTGGCGTTATTACTCTCATTCTTTCGCCATGGGACCGTGATAAAATTTTAAAAAAATACTGGAAAAACTGACTAGTCGAAAATTAAAAGTTTCTTACTATGAAAATTGGAAATAGCCATACATTTTTGTGAATAAATCGTAATGAATATTCCTGCGTTATTGCGCTGTAAGTAATGGGCAATAGCTACTAAGCTCCTACGGTGATATAATTATTTATTCAAAATACGCTATTTATCAATACTGATGGACATATCGCTTCAGATAGTGCAGTATTGAATTTTAACTACCTACGAAACAAGAAGATTACGTGGTATACATTTACATCGATATGGTTCTGAAGGAAAATTTATTTATCCAAATATTTTCATAGATTCATCAACCGTCCTTCCAACGTATACAGTACTGTATTACTAATTCGATACCTTTTCTTTTTAAAATACCATAAGTGATGTATAATACAGTTATGTATCTTATTTACTGTATTACGTAGTACTACATACTACCTTCTTTTTTTCACCGGGGAGCGACCCGTTGGAGACCCTTCCTAACCCACCACTCAGTTTAGGTATTATTTGCAAAACCACAAGTTTTTACTATACAAAAATAATATATTAAATGTTACTTCAATTTATTTTAATTCCTGTCAATATAGCGCCAGTCATCCATGGAATTTTTCGCTCTTTAAACAATTGTTTCTAAATGTATTTTGCTATGATATGATTTGTTTGTTTACTAACAGGTCTTTCATGAACATTGATTAACGCTTACAACACTGTCCACATTCTTTGTTTCTTTGTTTAGGCGTAATGCTCGCTTTTTGAAGAGGCTTCAGGAAGACTTGATATTATTAATTTTGACAACATTGTCAGAGGAGAAAAACAGCGATCTATTTGGAATGATCAATATACAAAAAACAGTCTTGATCGCAGAAATATTGTATCATCATCCTCATCATCATCACCACCACTAACAGTTTTCTTCATACATTCAGTTAATCGCGTCCGAATTTTTTCACACGTTTTCCTTAATAAAAATTTCTTTACCCTCGTTAAATTTACAGCTGTCAAAAATTTTCAGTTTAGCATACGTATTACAGAGAAGTTGTGATCCAAAAACTAGGATTAAACCTGCTAGCTTCTATGTTTGTATTGTCACAAGTTATACAAGTTTCAAAATTATTGTTCAACATCAACACTTTACAAATGAAAGGACATTAGTTAAATGTTCATGTCAAAAGGTATAATCAATGTGTCTATCTGCCTATATTAATCGTAATGACATTGAACTGTAAACGTAGTCTTCACAGAGCCAATCTGTATATTGTTTATTTCAAGATTTCACGAGATTTCATTCGATCTTTTGGGTGATGTGGAACATCATGAAAAGATAAATATGAAAAGATTTGGCATTAAACATGGAATATCGTGACTTTACAAATCCAAATTTTTACGAAGAACGGCTGAATTTCTTTATATACCACTTCTATTAATATTCGTCAGAAGGAAAACACTGGAATAAACCCCTCTTTATAACAATTAGATTTGCAGCCAAGGACATCAAGCTTCTAGACATTTTCCAATAAAAAGGGAACAGGAAACATAACAAACAGACGCTCGCAAACAGAATCCGCCGTCTCAATGAAACAGCTGATTGTGTTGCGGCCAATTCTACGCTAAGGCCAGTATTTATCACTGAGGCAGTGTCCTTGCCCTTATATACGGTACTTTTATACCTATTGGAAGAAAGACATACTGTAGTTATGCAACAAAATAGTGTCAAATTTTAAACCTTACCCTTTTCATGCAGCATGAAGGCCATTCAAATCGATTGGTTTCTGTACATTGTGGTCTAAGAGAGGCTCTATGTAGCTTATTAAAGCACGATTTCTTCATTAGTGACTCCTGAGATTTCAGACTAAAAATAGGAATTGTGGTAATTGCAACTTGTATGTCTTATATCTCTAGCTAGTATTAGCGGTATAATAATAATAATATTTTATTGTCGTTAGGCTTACAAAAAACAATAGACAACGTTAAGTTACAAAGTAGGTACAAAATTATATACAAGAGTTTGGATTACTACTTTTACATTGGTTTTGTAATGATCAATAGACAGGAGATACCATATAAATAGGGTAATAAAACCAATTAATCAAAATGTACCAATACAGAAAAAAAAACAGAGTACAGGAAAACATATGATATACAAAGAGATATTTACTTCAGTTTTATGACTACCTGTTACAACTGATACAAAGTAAAAAAAAAAATTGCCGGCCGCGGTGGCTGAGGGGGCTGAGGCGCTCCAGTCACGGTCTGCACGGCCACTACGGTCGGGGGTTCGAATCCCCCCTCGGGTATAGATGTTTGTGCTGTCCTTAGTCTTAGCTAGTTCATAAGTAGTTTGTAAGCTTAGGGACTGGTGACCCCGTAGTTAAGTCCCATAAGTGCTACAAACATTTGTACATTTTTTTTTTTGAAAAATCAAAATTAATACTTATTACTAACGCTATTAATATAGGGAACTAAATTATTAATTTGATACATCAGGAAATGCCGAAGTTTACAATACTATTTGTTTTTGACTGAATTCAAAGAATTCCTCGAGTGGAAAAAGGATGATCGACCAGCCACTCATACAGTTTTGGCTTGATCTAAGCGAGTAGTACCGTGGTTCGGAATCCACGTTAAACTGTAGGTTCCCCTATAACTGGCTGGGTGAGTCAGAAGGACGAAGGAAGGCTACGGCATACCACCTCCAAACAGGACTATGCCTAGTAAACCACTGTTGTGTTCAAACCAATCTTCGGATTGTTGACTGCTTCACCTTTTTAATTTGTGTCAAAAAATCAAGTAAAACGCTGTTGGAACTTTAAAAAGGCTTAACTGGGATGGCTTCACAGAAGAACTCGAGAAAGAGCTGGTGCCAGCTAATTTCGGTTTTCAAGGATTGTCTCCTGATAAATTTAATGAGAAAATTTATGAAGTCCAGCGTATAGAGGGTAAGACCATATAAGTACATACGTTTTTGGAATAATCACTTGGAAAAATTAAAGAAAGATATATAGGAAACAGGAAGACGAGGAGAGACAACTAAAGAAGTGCTGGACGTTACTGAATGGAAACGAAAATCCACGGGTATGAGAAGGGATTCAACAGAAGCCAAAAAGAATTGCTTCACAAAATTTATTAGAAAACTCAACTACAGGAGAGAAAACAGCAAAGGCCAAGTCTTTAACTTTTAGCTTAGATGAAATGAAAGAACATATAATTATGATGACAAAGATTTAGCTACAGGTTACAAGAATCATACGTTGACAAAGGGAGAGAAAAGGGAGGGGAAAATAGAAGTGTTATTAAGATATCATGACAGAATCGAAGTGAGGAAATTTTTATGTTGATTTCATGAACTTCAATGGGCACTAAATTCATTAACAATTAAGTAGAGCCCCGACTGTGACGACCTCTGCACCGTTTCTGAAGAATCTCTGACTGGCGCACATTATATGTACACTCTTTAATAAAAATTGGATTGAAGGCGTCCCAGCTGCTTGCTAGAAGGTTATTGTAGTACCAACATTAAAACCAAAAAAATCAGGAAACACTTTTGCAAATATCCGACCTCTTCCGCTAACTTCCATTCTCTCCAAGACAATGGAGACAGTAGTTAACAATAGACTTTTACTATCTTGAAACTCGTGAGATTTGACCTCAGCAAGCAGGCTTTCTTAAACATAAGTCTAGAAACCAACGGCTGCTTCGCTTCATTCATACGTTAAAGATGTCTTGGATAACAGCAATACAACTTTGTTCGTCTTTGTCTATTTTGAGGGTGCTCATGACACTGTGTGGAGGCTACAACTAATGGATAAACTGCGAAATTATGGCGTTAGAGGTAAAATGCTGAAACCATAGGCGGCGACTACGGGTATGCTCGGTCGCTCAAGCATACCCCAAAATTTGAATGGTGTGACGATACCGTCTGCCTGGTCCTCTCATCTCAATGTCATCCTACGATACCGTCTGCGTCGGACCCGGAATCTTGTGGTTCAATAGTGATACAAGTTGCGTCTGAAGTTAGTTAAAAATGAAATAACAAGCCTAGGAATCAGTGTAGGACAGTGTCTCGGTGATACTGTGATTAAAACAAGTGATAGATTTCATTAATTAAGAGTTTCATATATTTTCTCTCCAGACAGTTCTATAAACAATACTTTTGTCATTGTACATTATTTTAATAAATAGACAGACGAAGGGTAACAAACTTATGTAAAACATAAAGTCATGAAAATAAATAGCATTGTATATAGGTTAGGCTCACAAACAAGTTGTACAGACCAGCTAATTGTGTTAATTAATGTAATAGTCGAAATTCAATATTGTAATTCTTTGTATATTTTGACTGACGTGAGATTTTAAACCTAGTTTCAGAATTGACAATATATTTGATAGTTCAATATATGTTAGGAACATATATGATGTACTCATTAACAAATTAATTGACATTTAACATCGCACTTTGTTGTCAACAGAAAGATCGGAAATTTCGTCTTAAAAATACAGGCGCCATCTAAAATTATTGTATGCATAGTTTTCATTTTATATTGTGATTATTCTTGTGTACATGAAATGTTTTATGTGTATGTTCGGTAATTGTAAATCAGTATATTCAATTGTTATGAACAATGGATAATGTAATGCCATTATTGTCGATGTTATATATTTGCCTCACCGCCTTGCGTGGGGGAGTTCGAGTTTTGCCGCTTCTGAAGTACTTTGGAATCTATGTCAGTCTGTGTTGTTGTGGTAATTTGTGTACGCAAGTTTAAAGTTGTAATGTTTGGTGGAGAAGCACTTTGAGTGCAAATTAAAGAAGAAGTGAAAAATTGTGCCTACGAGTATTTATTTCTACCACGACGCCCCAGGAGAATAATGTTGCAGCGAGCAGAACCCCCATACATCGTAATGTTGAAAAGCTGAGTATTCTGTTTCAAAGTGGTAGAATGAAATATAATTACTTAAGAAACCATAAAACCATTACAATGGTTATGCTCGGCATACCCCACAGAAAATTTTGATATTATTTTTTCTTTACGATATATTTCTTGACTCTGTTGTGGCCGGCCGCGGTGGCCGAGGGGACTGAGGCGCTCCAGTCACGGTCTGCACGGCCACTACGGTCAGGGGTTCGAATCCCCCCTCGGGCATGGATATTTGTGCCGTCCTAGTTCGTAAGAAGTTCACAAGTAGTTTGTAAGTTTAGGGACTGATGACCCCGTAGTTAAGTCCCGTAAACTATACAAACATTTGAACATTTTGAACTCTTTTGTGAAGACCTTTGATGCCGTATAGCATCTGATGCTGAAACACAAATACAAAATTTGACATATACGGCGCGAAAGCTTCGCGCGAAATGTGAAATCGAAGTTACGCTCTGTGGTGTGCACGTGTTATGGTTAGCAAATCAGAAGGCAGAGTTCAAGTAGAGCATATTAGCTGTAGTTAGCTGATCAGAACAAGGCAGCTGTAAAATTTATAAATATTCTCGTCACGAATGTTCGGTTGGGCAATTTCAGCCTTACTCTTCTCTTCCAATCTAACAATTACCTCGGAATTTGCGATATAATTGGGAAAATTATTTAATGCTATTCCTGCAATCCTGCTCTATGGTTGACAGATTATTTTATGTAGGCCTAATCTTGTCCGTTCAATAATTATCCTAGTAAAGTGCATCCTTTAACATGACATATTAATAAAAATAAATAAATAAATAAATAAATAAATAAAAAAATAAAAAAAACCACAATTCTAGCCTACTTTTGACAAGCAAGTCAGTAAATATGATTCCTGCTCATTTCACTGGTAGCAATTTAAACTGTACTCTCAGGTCCCTGCCTAAACAGATACTCTAAAAAAGTGACAGATTCGCATACAAAGTATATGTGCCGACATAGCATGTAAGGGCATACCTTTGCCTCTTACTATACGATATGCATATCCTCAGTTACTATCCTGGGGTCATTTATCACCCCATCATTTATCCATTTCACACTCAGAAAATAAGAGGCGTTATCTGACAATATTGCAACAGGTTTTCCCAGTTTTGTAGTGTAGTCTGCTACAAGTTTCTTAATAAAACGGGCTGAGGTGGAGTATTTCATTGGGTATAGTTTGAGGAATTTACTAAATACATCGTACATTGTCAATACATATTTCACCCCCCCCCCCTATCTGTTGGTAGTGTTCCTGCTATATCAATGGCTATGAGTTGCAATGGTTCTGTTGGCATAATAGGATGTAATTCACGTTTGCTAGAAGTGTTTAAAGATTTGGCCTTTTAACATATTACACAAGTCCTGATCAAGTTTAATACATGTTTTCTTAAATTGGGATAGAAAAAGTACGAAGACATTTTTCTAACACACTTGGTGATGTCAAAGTGTCCCCACGCATGGTGGGTTTACCATATCAAGCCTTTTAGACAGTCTGTAGGAACACACACACACACACACCACTTATCTTGTTACACCAGAGTTTTACGAAATAATATTCCATTTTGAAATCTGTACTGTTGGTTATATTCAGAAGATGGATCTGACATTAGTGAAACCTTTATTTGGTGCCACATAGGATCTGTATCCTGTAAACTTGCTAAATTTTTACACATTTTCAAGTACTGTTGGATTCCGGTAACATCACACATGAGTAAAACTTTATATTCTGTGGATTGATTCACCAGATTTGTAAATTCTGTTAACCCTTGTAGCAGACGGGGTATAGAATCAGCTATAATATTGTCCTTACCTTTAATTTATTTGATTTCCAAGTCATATTCTTGTAGAGATAATGCCCATCTGTCTAACCTAGCATGCAGGAGTTTACATATCATCAGAAAGCTTAAAGCTTGGTGGTCACAGAATATAATGACTTGCTGTGAGGATTCTGCTTGCAAATCCTATAACTTTTACTTCATTTCCATCCTTACTTTCATGTATTTCAAACAAACAAGCTCCCAGCCCATAACTGAACATGTCTGTTGCAATACAAAATTCCTTGGACATTTCTGGATGATGAAAAATGTTAGCATTAATCAAAGCCTCCTTAATTTCATCAAAAGGTACTTTGCATTCATTTGTCCATACCCTGGGAGCATTCTTTCTTAACAAGCTCAGTAACACATCGCTGTTCAGCAAATAAGGTGGCAAGAACCTCGGAATAAATTATACTAATCCTAAATATGACTTAAGTTGTTTTTTATTTGTAGGGTAAGGAATATTTTTTATTGCTTCAAGCTTCTTAGGGGCAGGCAAAATACCTCCAGGTGATATGATATGTCCCAGAAATTTGATTTCATTTTTTCCAAATTTGGACCTTCCTTAGATTCACAGTTACTCCTGCTTCCGAAAATTTAGTCAATACTTGTTCAAGGATTTGTAAATGTTGTTCCCACGTAGTAGTGGCAATTAAAAGATCATCCACATATAGTGTCACCAGTAGTAGGGTAATGCCAATTTCACCCCGCTGAGATTAGGCTTTCTTTTGTTTGTCATCGACTCCAGGTAGCCCCCTCCACACTCGGCCAATTACCCGACCGCAGATCAAAGGATGCCGCCACACTCGAACGATAGTGCAGTTAAGGATGATTGACAGGTTACATGAAATTGCACTTAACAATGCTGCACTTGCAAGGCACGTAAGCACCTCCCTCGGTGCCACCCCCTCGACATGTCTGTACTTACACTACCCCCCACCCTCAGCCACGCACCTTGCCGACACGCAGCCCCCGATGCTGGGGACATGCGCCGCCTTTGAAGGTTGCGATTCAATATTAATTTGCATATCAAATTAACGGCGCGGCGAACTGTGTAGCGCCGTCAGTCGCTGCCGCCGCCACCACCACCGCCGCCAACAGGTACCAGGTACGCCTCTGATTATTTTGCATAATAGTCTTACTTAGTATGCTTTTATTAAGGAAGAATATTTCTCTTGGAAGTAATGTTTAACAACAATTGTTTATAAACAATTACCTACGACGCCAGGGACCTCGTGACATTTCGTAACTTACGTAGAAACGATTTGTTTAAACAACTCTAAACGAGAGCAAAACCCTCCGCCCACGAATTAGTTTGGCTAAAACTAGACTGGCCAGTTCTCCAGGGTAGAGCACGTGCTTGCAGCCTAGACGGGTGAAGGCGTACACCTACAGCCAGAAATAGCAAAGAATGCGTGCATCCAGTAAGGCCAACTGCCCTTCACAAAACATGGCTAGGAGCCCAAATCTCCACTAGTAAGAATATTTAACCATGACAGAGGTGATCAGTATTGCCGGCCGCGGTGGCCGAGGGGACTGAGGCGCTCCAGTCACGGTCTGCACGGCTACTGCGGTCGGGGGTTCGAATCCCCCCTCGGGCATGGATATTTGTGCCGTCCTTAGTATTAGTTAGTTCATAAGTAGTTTGTAAGTTTAGGGACTGATAACCACGTAGTTAAGTCCCATAAGCTATACAAACATTTGAAACATTTTTTTGTGATCAGTATTTCAAGGTTGTTGTTTTTTGTACAACTAAAGATGAGCAACTAAACATTGTAGGGAGCGAAATCATTTAATTTACATAAGGAAGTAATATATATCCATCTATTTCTTAACAGCGGTCAAGATATGAGTTCTTCATAATTGCCAACAACAATTTTTATGCATCATATTCCCAAAACAAAAAGCATCACGTCAATGGCCAGTATATCATGAAAACATCATAGAGCTCGAATTATCTATCTCAAACATTTATATTTTATATAGGAAAGTAACCTTGTTCATCTATTTAATAGCATCGGTTGAGACCTAAACTCTATGCATCATAGTACGACAACATTTCTTTTAATGATCTAACCTTTATTTTTACGATACCCGCTACAGCTAAAGATGCCCAAGGCATTTGTTCAAAATGGTACCATACATGAAACCGCATATAAACAAACGTCAATGATCGCTACATTAAATCATGGTTGCAGAGGGATAAAAAACGCAATGGACGATTTCTTCCTTCTTTAAAAAAAATGTTTCTCAGAACTCCACCACGATTTAAAGAAAATAAACTTTCTTATACTTCGCGAAATAATAGTCCTCAAAGGAAATTAATTCTACTGTTTGTTGATCATTTTACAGTTAACTAAACACTCAATTACTATTTGACAAAATAATAGCTATCTCGAACCTCACAAACTACTTTTTTTATTGAAATAATTTTTTCACAGATTATCTTTTACTGTTAACTGTTCAATGTCTGAGTTTCAAGTGACTAGTTCAAGGAGTGACCGCTAGGATCGTTCTATTAGTCTCAATCCCTCACCCCTCAGACAGGGAAAATACTGCGTTCCTATAGTCCAGTGGTCTAAAGTACCGTTAGATCTGAGCATACACACAGCAAAATAGCTCAAAATAGAGGGGCTCTCAAGCAGATAGAAGGACGTGAAACACATTATTTCAGCATACAGTAAAAGTGCAACGTACCTATCCACAACTCAATACATACAATGCTCATAACTACAAATTTAATACTCTCTCTCTTTAGCGATCATGTCCTGTTACGTTTCCTTAGATCCGAGAATTCAGGTAGCTTATTTTACCTCTTATTTCCTTGCTGCAGCAGTACACTTCTTCTTGAGTACACCCATATAAACATAGCAAAGGAATCGGTCTGTCCTGTTACGATGCAAAAGATTCTTTATAACATTTATCTGACAAAAGTCAAATACCAATAATCGAGTGCCTCAGAAGTCATTTAAACACTACTGCACAACGGAGAGTCGCAATAAAAAATGCGTGAAGTAATTTAAGATCAAAAGTTAACCGATTTCCGACCGTCTACACTAAAACTAAAGCATTGACGAACAGTACCTTTCTTCAAAAAGACACCCGACAATACAGCAACCACAGAACTGAGATAGTACTTTACCCACTTGATAGCTAGGAGACAACAGACTTACAACAAATTTTCAGTTCTGTAGAGCAAGATCAACCCGCCCTTTACCCAAAATATAGACAAAAATTCTTACCCCAAACATAAAACAACCTCTTTTCCTGTGATTTCTTTTTTCATTCCACTAAACCGAACCCGGATCTACCTTTCCACCACCTTGTTGCCACCTCCCTCGACAGATGCATCGCAAACGAAAATGCCTAGAATGCTATAAGCTACACACGGCAGCACCAGAAAAATTTATAGCCATCACCGCAAAACACCAACAAACCTCGCATATTTCGAAGTTCTATGTCGAAGTACAGATGATGACAGATGCTCCATCCTAATAATAATAGTAGACAATGCTTAAACACAACGAAATTTAGTAGATCATTTATAGGTAGAAACATTCATCTACGAGTTCGTCTGTGCTATCATCCTCTCTCGGAATAGTATTACACAAACAAAAACGCTTAAACCACGAACTTAAAGACGAAAGTAGTAAACCTTAGGTATCCAAAACAACAGCACACAGTGCGAGAAGAGAGTAAAAAACCGCAAAACGTCCCAGAATTCGTTAGATATACAGACACACCATTCAATTTTCGGTGTTGTGATTAAACCAGCAAAAACAACATCACTGCTCTCTAAGGAATTTGTTAACCAAGGCCACATGGATGGGATTGCTATAGCAAGGAAATAAGAGGTAAAATTAAACTACCCAAATTCTCGGAAGGTGCAGCTGTACATCGATCTAAGGAAACGTAACAGGGCTTGATGCTAAGGTGAGTCTTGTATTTGTAGTTATGAGCATTGTATGTATTGAGTTGTGGATAGGTACGTTGCACTTTTACTGTATGCTGAAATAAGGTGTTCCACGTCCTTCTATCTGCTAGAGATCCTCACTATTTTGAGCTATTTTGTTGTGTGTATGCTCAGATCTAACGGTACTTTAGACGATTGACCAATAGGAACGGAGTATTCTCCCTGTTTGAGGGGTGACGGATTGTGGGTAATAGAACGATCCTAGCGGTCACTCCTTGAACTAGTCACTTGAAACTCAGACATTGAACGGTTAGCGGTAAAAGAAAAAAAAAAGTCTGTGAAACAAGTATTTCAATATAAAAAAAGTAGTTTGTGAGGTTCGAGATAGCTATTGTTATGAGTTTGTCAAATAGTAATTGAGTGTTTAGTTAACTGTAAAATGCTCGACAAACGGTAGAATTAATTTCCTTTGAGGTTATATATATATATATATATATATATATATATATATATATATATATATATATATGCTTCCGCTCTCTACGATGTTTATTTGCTCATCTTTAGTTGTATGATAAACAAAAGCCTTGATATTCTGATCGCCTCTGTGATGGTTAAATATTCGTACTAGTGTAGATTTGGGTTCCTAGCTTAGTTTCGTGAAGGGCAGTTGGCCTTACTGGATGCACGCATTCCGTGCTATTTCTGGCTCTAGGTGGACGCCTTCACCCATCCAGCTGGTAGCGCGCGCTCTACCCTGGAGAACTGGCCGGTCTAGTTTTAGCCACACTAGTGCGAGGGCGGAGGGTTTTGCACTCGTTTAGAGTTGTTTAAACAAATCGTTTCTATGTAAGTTACGAAATGTCACGATGTCCCTGGAGGCTTAGTTAATTGTTTATAAACAATTGTTGTTAAACATTACTTCCAAGAGAAATATTCTTCCTTAATAAAAGCATACTAAGTACGACTATTATGTAAAATAATCAGAGGCGTCCCTGGTACCTGTTGGCGGCGGCGGCTGGAATCCATTGCACCCCAGGGAATTGAAATCTAATGTACTTCAGATACAGAATACATTCATACCTAACCTAACTTTCTCGATTAATCGGGCCAAGTGTCAAACTACATCGGAATCAGTATGACCACGCCGTCGGTCGATGTTTTCAGTCGATGGCGTCTGACGACGGTTTGTCGGTGCCACTGTGAACACATCCTAAAGCCCTTTTTAAACGATGAACGAAGGTGAACAAGATAGATAATAGTCTACTGAAGCGCTCCTAGCGTACTAGCCCTGAACTACAAACTCAAGCAAGATGTTGTGGCAGCGTGTTTAGACGATAAATGTAATAGAACAGTAATACCCGATGTTGAAAGTGAGGTTATAAAAGCCGATTTGTTACTTAGGAAGTCATAGTGTAATACTGGAATTGAGGAAACAACGCTAAATGTTATTGACGGCCAAAGAAAACCTTGCAATCGATGTTTTTGGTCAACTTAGTGTGGTAAAGTTCTGGATAGTGATACAACATTTTAAAACATTCACATCTATTTTCAAGCGAAAAAAATAAACTTATGAACACATCAAGCAATATTTATAAGAGCGTAAATAGACCTTCTTTACTTTATCTACTACGATCTGCCCAATGACATTGTTAGTAACGTCATGCACAACTGAATTTTTTTCTTTCAGTTGGACTTTTTCATTTAAAATGCTATTTAATGAAAATTGCATCATCAAATTACAATCTCATTCAAATAAAAAATTGGCTTCAGTCTTTTCTGTTACGATATTGCAAATCATAAACCATTTTTCGGTTTCAGATGTACGACTTCGCTTTTCGGTGGACAATAATTGAGATAAATATTTAAGTCGTCATGAAACATTTGCAATTTACCGCTAAACCAAAGAAGAATAATAAAGATAGACAAGACAAGTTTGCGTGCAAACCGTGTACTTGTCGACTACAGTATGAAAATGGCGTGACGAAAATAGGTTAACTTCCGATGTCAGCAGACGACCGTTCAATCAAAACAATCTTCTTGAGAAAGTTTAATGTGACGTTGACGTTAGGTGACGGTCTGGTGACGGACAGTGTGAATGCCGTCAAGAGAAATACATTTTGTAATACATTCTGATCATAAACTTCGACATAACGCAAAATATACGTAAATACGAAGGAAAATGGCGGACTGCAGCAGACAGCTGCTACCTCGCGCATGCGCAGTGAACCCACTAGTGCCGAATTTAGAACTCGTCCTATTTCTTTATCGCTATAATTATCGCGCTTCGATACTAGCGCGATCATACTAGTGCATCCGTTCAAACGACTGACGGCCGTTATTAACGCAACTTGTTAGTAATCTATTACAAGTTCGTTGATCGTTTAAAACGGGATTTATATAGGCGGCAGTGGTCGGAGCGTTGCAATGTGCATGCGTGGCTGAGGTTCAAATTCTCTTCTGCAACCCCGCCCCCCACCCCCCGGAGGGGCAGAAGAAGGGGAAACCAGTGGCGAGGGGAAACGAAGGACGAGGGGAAGTGCCGCTTTTAACATTGGCGTTGGAGCTGGTGGAGACGCCAGCTCCTGGCTACACGAGCTCTGGCGGTTACGCACGAATGGTCTCGGAGCAACACAATGAAGGTACTGCGTACCTAACCTTGCGCATGCGCAAATCTTCCATGAAGGTAACATCCGCCCTTCAGATTTATTTTTGGCGCATTGAAGATTCATCAAAGCACGTCACATTAGGTAATATATCTTGAGCCTTCATAAGATCCGATCATGAAATAATAATGAAACGTGTCCATAAAAAAAATTGTAAGAAAATGTCTAATATTGTGCCTCCTGTGTTGTGCTTGTAAGAAAATGTATAATATCGCTTCTACTGTGTGTATCGATATGTGTACTTAAGTCTGTGAAGTTTCATCTTTGGCAAAGATCATGTATCGCATAGCATTGTAGCTCGCGCAGAGTGGGACTTGTGGTTTAGCTCGCTTAGAGAGCAGTTGAGTTGTGTACGTGACTCCGATGTAGTGCAGAGGCTGCTGTGCCAGCAAGTTGATTTGATTGTATTTGGAATATATATTGTATTTTTATTACTATGAAAACGTTGTACCGCCGCTGGAATGAAGGTAATTGCATTTAATGTCATTATAAAAGGTTGTATTATGTAGATAATGTAATGGTGATTATTAATAATAAGTAACAAAGTTGACCTTTCTTTCCTGTCTCAAATAAAAAAAAATGTTCAAATGTTTGTTAAGCTTATGGGACTTAACTACGGGGTCATCAGTCCCTAACTACTTATGAGCTACCTACAACTAAGGACGGCACAAATATCCATGCCCGACGGGGATTCGAATCCCCGACCGTAGTGGCCGTGCAGACCGTGACTGAAGCGCCTCAGTCCCCTCGGCCACCGCGGCCGGCTCCTGTTTCATTTACGTAGTTAGAAGATTAACCTACTTCCTTCATTTGATAATTAGTTATTTGTGGATTTAAAGCGCAGTATTGATTTTGATAATCTTGTTGAACAGATTTCGTTATTTGTGCCATAGTAAATGATTGTTATGCTACACTGCAGTTAATTGATTATGATACTGAATTTTGATAACCAGGTACTGATCTGCATAAAATTCTCGCAGTCAAACATTAACAAAGTGGTTTGTGATTTTTATATCTTTCTCGCAGTCAAATTTTTTAGTATGGTCAGTGTTTGTTTCATATGGTGACTTGCCACAGCTGTTTTGTTAAAAGATCCGTTGCGCACATAATCAGTTTAATGCACTGTTTCTTATTTAACAGTATATACATCAATATCAGGGCCATAATTAAACCAAGTTGCTGTGTTAATGAACAATTTGTTGTCTGATTTAACGATAGGTTCAACATTAAACAACACACACACAGCTTTTAATAATATAGTCACTACTCTCCATCTAGCAAGAACAGCCGTGTGGTTGGTGGCATCACGTTACGGTGTCGAAGGGGGTGTTTTTTACCCAGTCTTCTTTTTAACAGATACGGGAGAAATAACGTTTTATTGTCACTTGACTTATATACTTTTGACGTTTTTGCAAATGTGTCGCGATTTTGAGGGTAAATGACATTTGTACTCTTCGTTGTAACAAATATTTAACTGTTTGAAAAGGTGTGGTGGAGAGCAGGCTTTATGCATGCTTACAGTGTCACGTGACTCGAAGGTAACTTGTCCCTTCATCGTAATAGATTCATTTTGTTACAGTCACTTAACAGTTTAATCAGTTACATACAGTGTTTTAGCATTCATGTGCATATTCATATGTTCGTGGTGTTTATTATCAAAGAAAGATGAACAACGTTCAGTACCGTTTCGAAACAAATTACTCAGCTTTAAGCTTGGAAGAGAAGTGTGAAATAAAGAAGCTTGGTAGGCCAACGATTACAAAGCGCAAACAGGCCGAGGTAAGACATTTTGCAGATCTTGTAACGAAAAAATGAAGGGGAACACCGGGGCGCTTTCGCCCTGCGCCACTCTATGAGCGTTGGAGGGGGGGGGGGGGCGCTACTGTCAACTGTCAAGATCTGGCAGTCAGGATCGGAGTTGTAAAGAATGGCGCCTGATTCTGTTCACAGATGAGTCAACATTTAGTGTTCAACGGGACAATCGTCATTCCCTCATCTGGAGAGAACAATACTGATTACATGCATGAAACGCGACCGTATCATAGTGGTGTACGAAAGGTATGGGCAGGAATCAGTACTGACGGACGTCTATGGCGTTCAGAATGGCGCTTTGACTGCTCAGAGGTACAGAGAGGTGATCCTTCGAACTTTTGTTGTACCCTACGCTGCTGCCATAGAAGATGGCTTCCTTTTGGTGGACGATAACGCTTTTCCCTGCAGAGTTGCAATGGAGGAGGGGATGGGGCATCTCGCTTGTAGCCAAAGGAATTGAACGAATGGAGTGGGAAACTTGTTCACTGACCCTATTGAGCATGTCTGGGATGCACCTGGTAGACGCACTGCAGCCAGACCAGCACCTCCATAACGGTTGCAGAGCTGCATATTGCACTCATGGGAGATTGGGCAAATATCCCTCAAGAGCTTAAAATGTTCAAATGTTTGTTAAGCTTATGGGACTTAACTACGGGGTTATCAGTCCCTAAACTTACAAACTACTTATGAACTAGCTTATCCTAAGGACGGCACAAATATCCACAACAAATATACAACTATTTGACATTACAAGATTATGGCCTTGTAAAATATTTTATTTGACCTGATGATGCTGACATAGATCAGTGAAACCGGTCGTCATTAATAAAAACTGATGATAAGCGATCTTGGCTATTTTATATCTTTTTACAACAAATATCCATGCCCGAGGGGGATTCGAAACCCCGACCGTAGTGGCCGTGCAGAACGTGACTGAAGCGTCTCAGTCCCCTCGGCCACCGCGGCCGGCCCCTCAAGAGCTGAATGATAACCTGATATTGTTCATGCCATGCAGCTGTGCAACTGTACTGTTCGTGTGAGATGATCATCTGGTGAGTTTTATGATATAAAAAGCATTCTATTAATTTCCATACTGTACCCCTTTAGTCCCTAGTTATTCGACTTCAAATAGCCGTTACGTAATTTGTACGTTTACCTCCTTGTAGGGGCACAATGACAGAACACAAATTAAGCTATTTCCACCATAGCTTTAAATAATTCTGTGGCTCCATCTCCACCCAAGTAAGTTCTGACTTTTCAAAATTTACTCACCTTAGCCAAATTAGATTCGCTGCCCGCCAGGTACACGGACTGTAATAAAACATTAGTCTATTTCCAATCTGATGATGCGCTAACAGCGCGAAACGCGTTATTGGAGTAATAAAAATATTGCAACAGAAACTGAGAATTATTTAATTATTTATCTTTCTCTCGTTCAATTAACTAGGAATTTCGTTATGATTATACGGTGTAATGAACTAAATAGTTTTATGTCTGTAGCAAGCAAATCACAATATCTACTGTTTAGTCCCATATCTAATCCCAGCCTCACCATAAATTTTTATTTGAAGGTTCCTACTACACTCTGTATCAGATTAAGTTTCTCTTGTGCAGCTAGGTTATAATTTCATTATAATTATACATATTAATAGGTTGTTTAAGTCAAGCTTATACAAGCAAATGATTATATTTGCCAGTGGTGGCGCGTCCTATGTTTTCACTAGTCCAGTGAACCCCTGTAAAAAAGCTAGTCGTGAAAAAAAAGTAAATGAATAAATAAAGTAAAAAGTGTTTTTAAAATATCATTCTTCGTTTCGTTCTTGTATCAGATCATTTTAATATAGGCGGCAGTGGCTGTAGCATTGCAATGCGCATGCGCGGCTGAGGTTCAAATTCTCTTCTGAACCTTTGGAGGCAGCACATGGGCGCTCCTTCGGTAGAGAGAGGCGAGAGGAAACGCCGTTTTTAACATTGGCGTTGGAGTTGACAGAGACGTCAGCTCTTGGCTACTCGAGCTCTGACGGTTACGCATGAATGGTCCCGAAGCAAAGACAGTGGAGCTGTTGCGCCTCCTCGCCTTGCACATGTGTAAATCCTCCACGAAGGCAACATCCGCCCTTCATATTTGTTTTTGGCACATTGAAGATTCATCAAAAACCCGTCATATTTCGTAAAATATAACTATAAAATAAAGACGCCTCAACTGTAATAGCCTTCAGAAGATCCGATCATCAGTAATAATAATGAAGTCACTACTCTCCACCTTGCAAGAATAGCCGTGTGCTTAGCGGCATCGTGTTGCGCTGTCGAAGGCAGTGGCTTCGAGACAGACTGCAAGCATTTTTTTTTACAACTCAGTCTCCTTTTTAACATATAGGGAACAACAATGACTTGTAGTGTTACTTGTCATATATGAGAGTATAAATGTCATTTACCTAAATTCGCTATATATAAGCTAAAACATCGAAATATATATGTCGTTTTAGCTTATCTGTAGCGAATTTAGGTAAATGACATTTATACTCTCCGTTGTAACAAATATTTAACTGTTTTGAAAAGATATGGGAGAGAGCAGCCTTTACGCATGCGTAACATGAGGAGGGGGTGCTGCTTACAATGTCATGTGACCCGAAAGTTGCTTGTCTGTTGACCATAACAGATTCATTTTGTTACAGTCACGTAACAGCGTAATCAGTTGCTTACTGTGTTTTAGTGTTCATGTGCATATTCATATGTTTTTGGTGTTTATTATCTAAGAAAAATGAGCAACGTTCAGTATTTTTTAAAAATACTCAGCTTTAAGCTTGGAACAAAAGTGTGAAATAAAGAAGCTTGGTACGCTGCTGCCTCAGATCGAATTAAAGACATTCTACAAATCCTTTAACGAAAATATATGAAAAGGGGGTGCGCCAGATTGTCTCTTTGGACGCAGAGTGGGAATGGGGGCGCCGAAATATCGACCGCCGAGGGGGCGGGAGGAGGTGCGCCAGTATCAAGATCCGGCATTCAAAGAAGTGAACCCCCAGTCATCTGAAGCACCAGCCGCCACTGAACTTGAATAACATCTTCTCAGGCTTCTAGCTGCGTCAAGTGGTTAGAATCCCAGGAGCTTTGAGCCAAGTTCACCTTGGCCATTCTCAAGTGGTAAATGACTTGAAAATGGCCAAGAGAAGCTTGGCTGAAAGCTCGTGGGATTGCAACCACTTGACGTAGCTGGAAGCCTGAGAAGATTTTATTAATTCATTTCGTCGCGTGAACATGCACTTGTTTCGGGACGCTTTTATACGGAACTGTAGGCTGTCATACAGAAGACATCACACTGTAAATTAACACCCAGTATGTCGTGTACGTGTTTCCATTGCGTTTCGTAAATAAAATTCTGAAAACCTCTTAATCTTTTTTGAACTAATCTGAGTACATAACTGATACTACTTCGGAGAATACGCCCTGAAAAATATTCCTTTTTACACAAAAATTTGACCTAAGAATGAATATTATTTTAACAAAATGACTTATTCAAAAGTAGGATGTTTTCACAGTGCAACGAAAACTATAAGGAGAGCTAGAAAATATATCTGAAAGCAACACAATAAACACGCCCTTTAATTTCCTTGCAAATTCTGTGACTGTCATTGTATTCTCCCTAATCGAAATTATACTTGCTATCAGCAACTTCACACTGTAAAACATATGATGTATTCAAAATTAACTAGGAACATGAGCAGTAAACACTCGAAACATATTCAAGATGAGCATAAAGTCTCGTCAATGAAGCACTAACATACCTTATACTGGCTGAACAATGTTTGAAGAAAAGTGGCAAAGGCTCTGTAATACTCAGTCACTATTTCAAATAAAACGTCTTTCTTAGAAGTACATTCGCCAGTGTCACTTTGTACCACTTGGTCGTTACAAAAACACGCAGAATGAAGTTTAATAGCCGCAGTGGAGTGGCCGAGCATCCCAACACGCCTAGCTGCGGAGCGCACCGCTTGCTCGCCGTCGGAGGTTCCAGTCCTCCCTGGGGCATGGATGTATTTGTTGTCCTTACTGTGAATTAGTTCAAGTAGTTTGTAAGCCTAGGGACTGATGACCAGAGTAGTCAAGTCCCATAGATTTACAAACATTTGTTTTTTTTATTATTATTATTTAAATTTTCTTGTCTAATTCTAACTAAATGTTCGCGGAGGACAAAGTCTTTCTTTGACAGTAGAAGCACCAGTGGTAAGAAGTTGCATTTTTTGACACTGGTGTCTTTTTTGCCTTATGGCCACATGAAGCCACTTGTTTTGTCAGATACCTTATTATATGACACATTCTTATGAAAGACTGATGCAATTTCTTTCAAAATGTTCAAATGTTTGTAAATCTATCGGACCAAACTGCGTGGTCATCAGTCCGTAGCTTACTTCTTTCTTCATTTCGCCAGGACATCTTGCTCTTTTTTTATTTTTAACAGTAGTGTGTCGTTTTTGAATTATTGTTTCCAACTCCTTACATTTGCAAATATTTTGGTTGTATGTAGCAGTTTGGTCCTGTTTGGCGACTTTGGGATTGAATTTCCAACAAGTATTAAACACGTTGGTGGAGTAAGATTTTGTTGCAGCTACTTTAATTTTTTGTTAGGCGCGTTATAGCTCGAGTGTTCTCACAGTTTTTCATGACGTCAGCAGTGGTGTGGGAAAGGTGACGGTGGGAAGAGAGGCTATCTTAGGGTATGCACTGATAAAAACACATTGCGTACGGTTGATTTTAGCTCCTAGGTTGCTGTGTATGAAATGTAGACAATGTCCTTAATTTATAGTTATAAGGCATTTAAGAAATATGACGTGTTTTTCGTGAATCTTCAATGCGCCAAAAACAAATATGAAGGGCGGATGTTGCCTTCATTGACGATTTGCGCAAGCGCAAGGCGAGGTGCGCAGTAGCTCCATTGTCTTTGCTTCGGGACCATTCGTGCGTAACCGCCAGAGCTCAAGTCGCCAGGAGCTGGCGTCTCTACCAGCTCCAACTCCAATGTTAGAAACGGCGTTTCCCCTCGTCCCTCCCTGGCGCGGGAGCGCCCATATGCTGCCTCCAGGGGGGTTCAGAAGACAATTTGAACCTCAGCCGCGCATGCGCACTGAACGCTGCGGCCACTGTCACCTGTATTAAGCGGCCATGCTACTATTCGTAAACGTGCTGTATCCGCGACGTAAAACGTTTCTCATCCGATAACATGATCCGATAGAAGAACGAAACGGATAATGATATCCGCGGTGGAGTAGCCTGGCGGTCTAAAGCGTCTCGCTGCGGAGCGCTCGGTTGCTCGCCGTGGAGGTTCGAGTCCTCCCTGGTGCATGGGTGTGTGTGTTTGTCCTTAGGTTAGTTTACCTAGGTTTAAGTAGTTTGTAAGCTACGGACTGATGACCACGCAGTTTGGTCCGATAGATTTACAAACATTTGAACATTTTTGACGTTCCTGACAGGACCATCGTCCGTAGACTTCTGTCCGGCCATTTTAAAACCTCGTGAACCACTCGTAACTCCGCGAACGGCTTAAGCGCTATCACCATAGGCTTCCTGCATCATTTGTTGTGTCGCTGTAACGATTTTTTTTTTTTTTCGCGACGAGTTTTTTTCTTGTGGTTCACTGACCAGTGAACACACAGGATGCGCCGCCTCTGCTGTTCGGACAGCCAGTAATAGCTCTGGCTATATGCGCTGAGCCGATGGGAGCGTACGGCAGATTGCTTCCTCACTCACTTTCCCACGGCGTGGGCGTGGCGCAGGGCGCACAAAATTGCTTCAGCCACGACAGGCCGTCCGGCGCAGGCACAGGTCGTGGCAATGGTGTGCCGCATCCAAGATTGCATCGTTCTATCAGAATACCAGAGTTCAAAAAACGTAGTATGCTGCGTAGCGGTTGCTACATGCGTCAAATTTTCCGCTTAGCCTAAAAGTGAAAGAGAGGAAAGAGTGTGTGAGAGAGAGAGAGAGAGAGAGAGAGAGAAGTGAAGCAACAATATACACTCCTGGCCATTAAAATTGCTACACCACGAAGGTGACGTGTTACAGTAGCGAAATTTAACCGACAGGAAGATGTTGTGATATGCAAATGATTAGCTTTTCAGAGCTTTCACATAAGGTTTGCGCCGGTGGCGACACCTATAACGTGCTGGCATGAGGAAATTTCCAACCGATTTCTCATACACAAACAGCAGTTGACCGGCATTGCCTGGTAAAACGTTGTTCTGATGCCTCGTGTAAGGAGGAGAAATGCGTAACATCACGTTTCCGACTTTGATAAAGGTCGGATTGTAGCCTACCGCGATTGCGGTTTATCGTATCGTATCGTATCGTTCGTGTTGGTCGCGATCCAATGACTGTTAGCAGAATATGGAATCGATGGGTTCAGGAGGGCAATGCGGAACGCCGTGCTGCATCCCAATCACAATCAGTCAAGATGACAGGCATCTAATCCGTCATGGCTAACGGATCGTGAAGCCACGTCTCGATCCCTGATTCAACAGATGGGGACATTTGCAAGACAACAACCATCTGCACGAACAGCTCGAAGACCATGGCTGCGGTTACCCTTGACGCTGCATCACACACAGGAGCGCCTGCGATGGTGTACGTAACGACGAACCTGGGTGCTCGAATGGCAAAACGTAATTTTTTCGGTTGAATCCAGGTTCTGTTTACAGCATCATGATGGTCGCATCCGTGTTTGGCGACATTGCGGTGAACGCACATTGGAAACGTATATTCGTCATCGACATAAAGGCGTATCGCTCGGTGTGATGGTATGGGGTGCCATTGGTTACAAGTCTTGGTCACCTCTTGTTCGCATCGACGGCACTTTGAACAGTGGCCATTACATTTCAGTTGTGTTGTGACCTGTGGCTCTACCCTTCATTCGATCCCTGCGAATGCACGACCGCATATTGTAGGTCCTGTACGGACCTTTCTGGATATGGAAAATGTTCGACTGCTGCCCTGGCCAGCACATTCTCCAGATTTATCACCAACTGAAAACGTCTGGTAAACGGTAGCCGAACAACTGGCTCGTCACAATACGCCAGACACTACTGTTGATGAAGCTCTGTTTGACTCAATTGTCAGGCGTATCAAGACCTTTATTACGACCAGAGGACGTTGTTGTGGGTACTGATTTCTCAGGATCTAAGCACCCAAATTGCGTGAAAATGTAATCACATGTTAGTTCTAGTATATTTGTCCAGTGAATACCAGTTTATCATCTGCATTTCTTCTTGATGTAGCAATTTTAATGGCGAGTAGTGTATTAAAAGTAAAAAAAAAAATAATATTTATTACAATACAAACTTACACCTTAATGAACACACACACACACACACACACACACACACACACACACACGACAGAGAAGATGAGGAAAGAGAGGATGAGAGAAACAGCATAAAAATAAAACAGATGAATAAAAAAAGTTTTAGTACTATCCGAACGCACACCTTAATGAAAACACACACACACACACACACACACACACACACACACACACACAAACGAAGAGATATCGCAGACACATACTCAACAGTTGGTAACACATTCAGAAGTTGACGAAACAAAAGCATAACATCAAAACAAATACCGTCATTTCCTTGTGTTGGAAGAACGAAATTTCGAGTGGGACAAACGAATAACAGCTGAGGAAATATAGTACCAATAGCACACACGTAGACCAATATCACAAAAACTACAAGTAATATTTATATGCCACTACGACATAGTAAAACAGTATGTGTCAGAACTGTTTCTGACCTCCACACAAAAATGTAACCGTTTGTAAAGACATTTACGTATATTTCAGGCCACGGATTACGCCTTACATGCAATAAAGGCGAAACGCTTATAGCAAAGAAAATTATTGGTTTATCTAAAATCACTCAGCTCCATATTTGTGAGGCGCTGGTACAGCAACCGTAATAGATATTTCGGTAATAAACAGTCTTGGTTGCATAAAAGCGATGTTTCGCCTCTTCTGGGCATCATCATCTGTTGCAAACGTTCTGTTTTATTGAATTTAATAATTTGACGCTCTGCTACCTCAGTGATCAGTAATTTTATTCGTTAAACTATGCTATGCTATGCTCGCGTATTTATTAGTTCAATCTTCATTTCTCCCACGCCAAAAAGTGAATGTGGTCATGTGGCCCGCTGTTTTACCAGTCTGCATCTTCCTTATTTCTAATATTTCTTGCTTAGGAAAGATTTTACATATTTTTAGTTAACTCCGGTTTTTTTAAAACAAGTTTGTAAGTTTCCCCCTTTCAACGTCCGATGATATCCAGAAGAGGCGAAACGCGTGACGGTAATGTAAAAATAAAGGATCATCGCTTTTGTGCAACTAAGACTGTTTATTACCAAAATTATTGGTTTGTTTCAGTTTCAATGGACCGACAAATGTAGTTATTGCGTCCTGTATTACGGCGTCAGAGGACGCCTGATAAATCAGATCCCTGGGAACTAAATTTACCCAATTCATTTGAAATACAAAAAGTACTTTCTCCATTCCACCTGACGATTCGAATATTTTTTGTCAGCTTTTTCATCTAATGTGTCTTTCAACACGAACATTAACTCTGTAAAAATAGTAACAACTTTATTAACTTTTGCATCTTGCTATTTATTTGCAAATAAATAAATAAAGAAGAAGAAGAAGAAGAAAAGAAACGTAATCTTGTATGTAACATAATGTCTGAAAGGTAGAATATGCTAGGCATATGAATAAAAATGCCCTTTATGTTTAAGATTTTTCCATGTGTATGGACCGCCGTAGTTGAAAGTAAAACAAATAACGATTGTAGGGCGATTCTAACGTCATGCCGTGCTTTATCAACAGAGAGGAGCCGAGCGGTCTAAGGCGCCTTGCTGCTGAGCGCGCGGTTGCTCGCCGTCGGAGCATGACTGTGTGTGTGTGTTGTCTTTACCTTAGTTTAAATAGTTTGTAAGCTACAGACTGATGACCACGCAGTTTGGTCCGATAGATTTACAAACATTTGAACATTTCAACAAAGAGGAAGTAGGGATGTAAGAATACCGCGAATAAGTTGGCATTGAGAAGTCAAGAAGGAACAGATGCAAGCACTTAAACCTTTAAGTACAGAGGGAGAGAACAGACATTTCCAAATAGTTTTTACTATGTATTTCGCATTTAAACAGTATGAAAAATGACTCAGGTAGAGAGTGACAAAACAAATATCTTGCTACTGAGTTTTCCATTCTACATTGGTTCTGATCAATGACGAAACGTTGTGATCCTTTATCAACGTCTTCGCCTTACGGGCATAATCTGTCGCATTGTAGATAGCAAGAGACGCAGAGAGGCATCCATTCCACGCCTCATTATCGTTGTTGTTGTTCTGGTCTTCAGTTGGGTAGATTGCGTAACTGATGACGAGGTGCTGAACAAAATTGGGGAGAAAAGGAATTTCTGGCATACGTTGACTAAAAGAACGAATCGATTGGTAGGACACATTCTGAGACTTCAAGGAATTTAGCATTGGAGGGAAGTGAGCGGCGGAAAAATCGCAGAGGGAGACCGAGAGACGTATACAGCAAGCAGATTCAAAAATATGTACGTTGCCTCTTATGAAGAGGCTTGCACAGAACAGGGAAGCGAGGAGACCTACATCAAACCAGTCTCAGGAATGAAGACCACTACAAGAACATAGATCCGTATTGGAGAGATCCTTGTGGGTGTGATACTAATAGTATAAATACATAAATACATCATAGAACCAAACTATGTATTTCATGTATTCACACTAATATTGCCGCGAGACACCATGTAAAGAGTGCCAGCGACAGAAGTATGTGCCGCATTTACCTCCAGGGCATCTCGTACCTATTCCGCTGGCAGCAGCTCCATTCCACTGAGTTGGGAACGATCTTTTACGGAGGTTCCCGAAGTCGACAACCGGTAACCGATGGATAATAGTCTGCACTGACTACCTCACACGTTACGCTGTCACCAAACCTGTGCTGGCTGCAGATGCTCCAGAGATTGCAAAATTCCTTGTAGAAGACATTATTTTGAACCATGGAGCACCATGTGTCATGATGTCTGAGCGTGGAAAAGTATCCTAATCAAAACTAGTATCAGAGGTAATGTCACGATGCGACATTGTCCACAGAATGACAACTGCTTACCATCCTCAGACAAATGGTCTTACGGAACGTTTTAACAAGACGTTAGCGGATATGCTGTCGATGTACGTCGATGTTGAGCAGAAGGATTGGGATACAATTCTGCCAGTCGTGACATTTGCTTACAATACCGCAAGACAAGACACCACAAGCTTCACGCCGTTTTTCCTGCTCCATGGCCGTGAAGCTGAGACGACAATGGATACGCTGTTCCCGTTCCAACCGGACGACACTCAGGATGACTATGTTAAACAGCTCATCACCAGGGTCGAAGAAGCAAGACAGCTGGCTCGCATACGGACACTGGACGCCCAGGAGAAGGACCGTCAGCGGTATAACGACAAGCACTGACCTGTTGTGCGTAGCCCAGGAGATCTGGTATGGATTTTTAACCCTGTATGGAAGGTTGGACTGTTAGAAAAGTTATTGAAGCGATACTTTAGTCCGTATTGTGTCATACGCCGCCTGTCAGACGTCACATACGGAGTATGAGCCGTCGTCGAAACGACAAAAACGAAAAGACATTGTTCACGTCCTGCGCATGAAGCCTTTCTACGATCCTGAAGAGCAGGTAGGCGACAATGGCTTCTTGTACAAGGACTCTAAGGACGGCAATGTTACTGATGAAGCCACGACAGGAACGTCTGTCATAATCGTGGACAACGAAATGATTCTCTTGAACTGCCATACAGAGCACCCATGGCAAGGTCAAGATCCATTGCAGCTGGCTCCACAGGAAACATAACAGCGGGTGGCTGTTTTTCCAGGAGAGGGAGCAATGCCGCGAGACACCATGTAAACCGACTGCCGGCGTGGCGCAGGGGCTAGCAAATGTTCAAATGTTTGTAAAGCTTATGGGACTTAACTACGGGGTCATCAGTCCCTTAACTTACAAACTACTTATGAACTACTTACGAACTAGGACGACACAAATATCCATGCCCGGGGGGGATTCGAACTCCCGGCCGTAGTGGCCGTGCAGACCGTGACTGAAGCGCCTCAGTCCCCTCGGCCACCGCGGCTGGCCAGGGGCTAGCGTCACCGACTATATATATGGACACATGTCACACCAAATTCACAAACGTTACCCAAACAGGTGACAAAGTAATTTATTACATTTTTATTTTACAATTATTTACCTACTAGTGTTTTTGTTCTGTCATAGATATCGAAAAGGATGCCAAAAAATAATCAAGCAAAATTACCGCATAAGACAGAACAAATTGAAAATAAATCAGTGAAAAAAGACAAAGTATAAAAGAACTCATTAATGCATTTATGTCATTTAAAAAAATAGTTCATAAAAATTTTTTCTTCTCTTTCAGGGACACTAAAAATGATAAAATTTAATATATAAAACAAAGCTCACTCATGTAAAATCAGTGTAAATGTTGTTATTTGTACATCAAATTCTAATAAACGTTATAAAAAATTAAAAAAATTGCGGTGCTGAAGGTCGCGGGTTCAATCCCGCCCACCGGCAAAATTTTATTTCTTTGTAATTAACAATTCCAGAATATACTACATCTTTCTTGTGTTTACTTGTAAATTCTACTTGTTTTTTATGTTAACTAATTTCTAGTAGTTTCTGTCTGTGTATAAATAGCAGAGCACTCTGCCCGAGAGGCAGTCAGTGCTGCGTGTATGTTAAGTTCGTAATAAACTGCTTTCAGTATATGTGCTGCGTTCAGTTGCCTTCGAAGTCACGCCTTCTTCCATTTCAAAGCGACAATATTATTAGAAGTTCCATCTGAAAAGTTCGGTGAATGGTTCCATATTGTACAAACTGCGCTGGCGAGGATGAGATGGCCGGCCGCGGTGGCCGAGGGGACTGAGGCGCTCCAGTCACGGTCTACACGGCCACTACGGTCGGGGGTTCAAATCCCCCCTCGGGCATGGATATTTGTGCCATCCTAGTTCGTAAGTAGTTCATAAGTAGTTTGTAAGTTTAGGGACTGATGACCCCATAGTTAAGTCCCATAAGCTATATAAACATTTGAACATTTGAAGATGAGATGTCCGCGCATACTGACAGAGGGACATGTCAACAAGCGACCCCTATCATGGAGAGCACTGCAGTGAATCGGTGGTACTCGCTGCGACCCACCTAACAGGGCCAGTGTGAGAAATCGTGAAACTGCAACATGGAGTGCAAAATGGAGCAACGCGTTAACACCAAGTTTTGTTTCAAATTAGGTAAAACGCGACGGAGACCCATGGGGTGTTGGTGCAAGTTAATAATGTTGAAGCAGTGAATAAAACGTGTGTGTTTGAGTGGTTTTTAATTTTTTTTAATGTTTGTATAGCTTATGGAACATAACTACGGGGTCATCAGTCCCTAAACATACAAACTACTTATGAACTAGCTAACACTAAGGATGGCACAAATATCCATGCCCGAGGGGAATTCGAACCCCCGACCATAGTGGCCGTGCAGACCGTGACTGGAGCGCCTCAGTCCCCTCGGCTACCGCTGCCGGCGTGGTTTTCAACAGGTGCAGACAGGTGGGAAAACTACAGAACCATCAGTTTAAAGTGTCATGGTTGCAAAATATTAACACGAATTATTTACAGAAGGATGGAAAATCTGGTAGAAGCCGACCTCGCGGAAGATCATTTCGGGTTCAGGAGAAATGTAGGAACACGGGAGGTAATCCTCACTTTACGGCTTATCCTAGAAGATAGATTAAGAAAAGGCAAACCTACATTTCTAACTTTTGTAGATCTGGAGAAGGCTTTCGACAATGTTGATTGGAATAAACTCTTTCAAGTTCTGAAGCAAGCAGGAGTAAAATATAGGGAGCGTAAGGTTATTTACAACTTGTACAAAAACCAGACAGCGGTTGTCAGAGTTGAAGGGCATGAAAGGGATGCAGTGCTTGGAAAGGGAGTAAGACAGGGTTTGTACATTGAGCAAGCTGTAATAGAAAGCAATGAGAAATTTGGAAAAGGAATTAAAGTTCAGGGGGAAGAATTAAAAACATTGCGTTTTGCCGACGACATAGTAATTCTGTCAGATACACAAAGGACCTGGAAGAGCAATTGAACGGAATGGACAGTGTTCTGAAAGGTGCATATAAGATGAAGATTAACGAGAGCGAAACTAGGGTAATGGAGTGCAGCCTAAGAAAATCAGGTGATGCTGAAGGAATTAGATTAGGTAACGAAACAATAAAGGAGGTAGATGAGTTTTGTTACTTGGGCAGTAAAATAACAAATGATGGTCGCAGTACAGAGGATATAAAATGGAGAATGGCAATGGGTAGAAAAGCGTTCTTGAAAAACGGAAATTTGCTAACATCGAATATTGATTTAAGCCTAAGGAAATCCTTTCTGAAGGCATTTGTATGGAGTGTTGCCTTGTATGGGAGTGAAACACGGACGATGAACATTGCAGACAGGAAGGGGATTGAGGCTTTGGAAATGTGGTGCTACAGAAGAATGCTGAAGATTAGGTGGGTGGATCGCGTAACTAATGAGGAGGTACTGAACAGAATTGGGGAGAAAAGAAATTTCTGGCATACCTTGACTAAAAGAAGGGATAGATTGGTAGGACACATTCTTAGACATCAAGGAATTGTGAATTTAGCGTTGGAGGGAAGTGTGTGGGGTAAAAACCGCAGAGGAAGACCAAGAGATGGATACAGTAAGCAGATTCAGACATATGTAGGTTGCCGTTCTTATGTGGAATGAAGAGGCTTGCTCAGGATAGGGTATTGTGGAGAGCTGCATCAAACCAGTCTCTGGACTGAAGACCACAACACAGCAGGTACGGGACGGAGGGTGTCGAGGATGAGCCACGTTCGGGTCGACTGTCCAGTCACAGTCCCAAAGAACTTCGGATGAATGCGTCGGATTCCTGCGGATGATCGGCGGTTGTCTTGATAGTAGACGAGTTGAAAATCACATAGACATTGTAAGCGCTATTGTCCAGAAACATTTAAGAAAGAGGAAGCTTTGCAGCCGGGTTTTACCGAACATGCTGACAGATGAGCAGAAGCACAGTCGGATGCAAACATCTGGTGATTTCATCGACATGTCTGACCAGAATCCGCAATTTTAGAAAATCATCATTACAGGAGATGAGAGTTGGTGCTACCAATACGATCCGGAGCCCAAGCGACTGTCAATGGCATGGTGTTCTATGGCTTTCAAAATGACAAGCCAAGATCGCACACTAACAATTTATTAAATGACGACCGGTTTCGGTGCACTGTGTCACCATCATCTGGTCACATATACGTTATAATCTGGTAATCTTTTTTAAAAAAATTGGGCATAAAATAACAAGTGCAACATTGCACTTAGTCACTGTGTAAAAAAATACATACGTTAAAATTATCTATATTTTATATAGCGACTAAGTGCAATGTTGCACTTTCTTATTTTATGCCCAATTTAAAAAAAAAAAAAAAGATTACCAGATTATAACATATATGTGACCAGATGATGGTGACACAGTGCACCGAAACCGGTCGTCATTTAATAAATTGTTAGTGTGCGATCTTGGCTTGTTATTTTGAAAAACTATAAAACGATTAGATCGCCACCAGACCCGACTATGTCAGATAATCTTTGCATGATCTTCATCGCCTTCCCCATCTCCTAAAAAAATTGGCTGACAAAATCCAAGATAAAGACGATATTGATTGCCTTTTTCGATAGCAAGGGCTTAATCCATCATGAATTTGTACACCAGGGTCATACTGTCAACGCGGAAGTTTACGAGGGGGTTTTGAAACGGCTTCTGGAACGCATCCGGCGGTTTCGACCAGAACTGTTCCGGAGTGGACAGAGGAATTTCGTGCTCGACAATGACCGTCCGCAAACTGCGATCCCCATGCTCAACTTTCCCGCTAGACCCAACGTCACTGTGCTTCCACACCGTCCTTATTCTCCAGATTTGGCGCCGGCAGACTTCTTTCTGTTTCCCCGCCTTAAATTAGCCCTGAAAGGCTGACGCTTGGCAACGGTTGCGGAGATCCAACAACACATGATGTCAGTGCTTCGATCGATTCCAAAAGAAGCGTCTGATGACACTGTCCAACACCTATACAATTCTTTAAACAATTTAGGGCTATGCTGCCGGGTTACTTCGTTGACTACCGCCGATATTTCGACAGGAGCATAACTTTTTTTCCATAACTTATTATATCTCGGGCCCACAGTGTTAGAAATGTCATAGATTGACATAATCCGAATGGATAGTCCAAACACTGTAATTAATTATTTATATACATTTGATTTATGAATTGTAGACAGTTACAGCGTCTATCAGTACCTCAGAATACTATACGTTTACAATTTTTTTTTCAGAGAGAAAATATAGAAGTTAACAGATAAGGCATTATTTTCTTTATTATATCTGTCTATGTTCTTATTAGCGATTATGGTTAAAAATTTTATTAGAAATTTTGGAGAATATTATAGATTATACATTTATATTTGACATGGTGATATATAAATAAATAAATAAATAATTACAGTGTTTGGACTATCCTTTCGCATTATTTTTTTCCACTTTCACTCATTTCCAGAAGAAAAAGGCGGGCCCATTTTCGAACAATTTTATGTTCGTTTAAGCCAGAGAAGGCAGCTTATTACTGTGATGACACTGTTTATTTTAATACAAGGTATTGGGCATTTTCTTTGCTTGTTTAATTATCATACTTTGTCAATATATGACCTGCCACAACTGCAAGGGATACAATAGACACCAGCCTTTACGAAACCCAACAGGGCCTTTGTAAAGCTTATGGGACTTAACTACGGGGTCATCAGTCCCTTAACTTACAAACTACTTATGAACTACTTACGAACTAGGACGGCACAAATATCCATGCCCGAGGGGGGATTCGAACCCCCGACCGTAGTGGCCGTGCAGACCGTGACTGAAGCGCCTCAGTCCCCTCGGCCACCGCGGCCGGCCAGGGGCTAGAGTCACCGACTATATATATGGACACATGTCACACCAAATTCACAAACGTTACCCAAACAGGTGACAAAGTAATTTATTACATTTTTATTTTACAATTATTTACCTACTAGTGTTTTTGTTCTGTCATAAATATCGAAAAGGATGCCAAAAAATAATCAAGCAAAATTACCGCAAGGTGTCATATATTGGTCACACAATCATGACTCTGTAAGACCGATGAATTGAACACAAGCGTCACACACGCTTACAACAGCCGATCAAATCCGATGTTGCAGAACACTGTCTTGGCACCGGTCATCCTATGGAATACGACAGCCGGCCGCAATGGGCGAGGGGACTGCGGCGCGCCAGTCACTGTCTGCACGGCCACTACTGTCGGGGGGTTCGAATCCCCCCTCGGGCATTGATATTTGTGCCGTCTTTAGTAGTAGCTTGTTCATAAGTAGTTTGTAAGTTTAGGGACTGATGACCCCGTAGTTAAGTCCCATAAGCTATACAGACATTTGATTTGAATACGACAACACAGAGATACAGGCATGCACTTCCACCTATTGTGATAGTGTTATTAAGGAAGCTGTTCAAATTAAACTAACAAGCAACTTTATAAATAGAGTTTTTCTTTAAATTCTGCCTAGAATCCGGCACTGTCTCTCGTCAAAAAACAGAAGGACAGAATTAATTCTGCCTCACCTGTTGATTAATAGTCACTATCGACATTTCTGACGTTGGTCATCTCTGGCTGGGTTGACTCTGCGGCTACTTGTACTGTGTGCGTTATCTTCCATGTTTACCCTTTGCAAATCG
This sequence comes from Locusta migratoria, assembly GCA_026315105.1. Classification (NCBI taxonomy): domain Eukaryota; kingdom Metazoa; phylum Arthropoda; class Insecta; order Orthoptera; family Acrididae; genus Locusta; species Locusta migratoria. The sequence continues at coordinate 157,430,006 of CM048745.1, read as the reverse complement.
AGGTATTAAATTCGCTCGCACATTGCTTCCTTGAGTGCAGTTGTGCCGTGAGAATGGAAGGGTGTCCTCCAGTCGAAATATCGGCGGTTGTCGACGACTTCACCCGGTAGCTACCCGTAAATTGTTTGAACATTCATTACGCCGGGAAAAGTTAAGGTTTCACATCTGTACGACTGATCTGAGAACTGTATTGTAGCCAATGGTAATTACTTTGAAAGAGAATACAGGTATTTTGTTAGTAACTCTATGTCTCTTATATTTCCTGAGACCATTTCACCGAACTTTTCAGACGCACCCTTATATTGTCCAAGCTTTCCCTTAATCCACAACATTTTAATTGTAGATTTGTCTTTTGACGTAAAACCGAAATTGCGAGACACGATGCATCGGTCGTCGACTTCTAGGCCGAGGTGGGGAGGTCGGTCAGCGACTTGAGTTTATAGTCATCCTCGCATGCAATACGCTAACAGCGAGTAGGCGGCAGTAGAGGCGTCGCAAAAGGCGTGAGCCCGTTATAGGCCAGTTAAATGAACACACGTGATTCGGCAAAACTGTTATGAAAGATTCTATCGTAAGGAAATTACGCGTAGGAACTAAATTAACTCATTAACTCGTATAACTGGAAGACGAGGTCGTCCAGCAAATGTCCTGCTGAAACTTCTCCGAGTACATGGGTCTTTAATACCGAGAAACTGGACTACAGGTAGGACACTGTAGTGCAGAGCTTCCCAAACTGGGTGTCGTGACACCCAGGGGTGTCGCGTAGTAGTATCAAGGGTGTCGCGAGACTAACAAATTTAGCTAAAACATAATAATAATAATAATAATAATAATAAAAACCTTGTCATAAAATAACACAAAATATCCTTCTCTTCGTACTACCCCAAAGACTCGCCTGCAGCTTATCATCCTTCTCTTCATTCAGTGCACCACAGATCACGTATTAAAGGAATGATCGGTCAATCGATTATCCGGACCTCAGTTATAGGGATTCGCAATTATCCGGATTGTCAACCGCGAGTAAATATCTTTGTTGTATGGTCCGAGCATGTACAACATTACTAGGGTTGCCAGATTGAACACGAGGCAGGCCCGGAGACCAGACGTGCCCCCCTCCCCCTTGGCCAATGACTCACCCCCCCCCCCCAATCCAACTGTGACCAACTCCCCCCCCCCTCCCCAACCAGGATTGTCGTCTTCTGCAGAAAATTGTTTCGGCAAGAAATTAAGAAGCGACTGATTCTTCTTTTGTGTAGTAATATTCGCTTTCACTCCGCCGTACTTAATAGTAAATGAGATACTGCATATTCTGCACTTATACATACACTCATCAGTATCGACTTTTTGTAGTCACTCTTTACAATTTTCTTCCTGCAACCATTCTTCACGGAACGAACTTAAGATACCGTCTCTTCATTTCACTGTTATTACTCACTAATCTGAGTTAATGTAAGCTTGTTTGTTCACACACGATCAAAGTTTTCCAAAAATTGCCGGTAAACTGATAAACAATGAACGAACGAACACAAATAATAGACGTCGCCAGCTGACACGTTGCCGCAACAGTGTTTGCTTAATAATGCGCTAGCCGATTACTACCGACGTAACAATGAAAAGTTTTCAGAGGAAGAATAGAAAAGTAGCGTTTAAGAAATTGACATTTATATAAAGTTAGTCATAATTACTAGAGAGGAGCCGGCCGGGAATGGCCGAGCGCACTGAGGCGTCTTGCCACGGTGCGCGAGGCTGCTCCCGTCAGAGGTTCGAATCCCTCCCTAGGGCATGGATGTGGTGTTCGTCCTTAGTTTAAGTTGCGTAGTTAAGTTACGTAGATCGTCGCTACATGAGCATTGTACTTAAAGAGCGTCGTAAAAAAAAAAAAAAAAAAAAAAAAAAAAAAAAAAAAAAAAAAAAAAAAAAAAAAAAAAAAACCGGTTAAGATGAAGGTTACATTCAAGCCCGGAGATGAGAGTCATTGGCCCGTAGACCCGGAGAATTCATTTCAAACCCGGGCACTCCGGGCGGCGCCCGGAGATCTGGCAACCCTAAACATTACCCGCTGGAACTAGCCACCGCATCCCACACCATCTGTGGTCCACGCGTATCATTACTGTTTGATTCAGACAGCGAGCATTTATTTATTATTAGACTTGGGCATGCGCAGAGCTGCTGCTGATACTCGATAACAGCTCTTCCCGTGCGCAGTTTGCTGGAACTGGCAGCTGCTTGAACGAACCTTCACTGTAGTCTGCTTTCCTTCTCAAAAAGCTTCACCTGACCGTTTTTTAATGGATTTATCAAAGCCACGTCACCATCGGTAGCGTTTCTTACAATTAAATGTCAATCAATGACACAGTGACTGTAAAAGCTGTCACAGATTGTAAAATCAGTCACAATTGTCCACTGACTAAAGCTATTCAGTAGCGATGTTTAGTATGGAATATGGACGGTTGATTAACGGAAAGTAGTATTTGAAATGCAGTGATCGTTGGTTCGAACCCTGGTATGCGTTAATATTTTTTTCTCTCGGGTTCCTGCATGTAACAGATTCTGGGACCAGTAATGACATTCATATTCTTACTTTTCACAAATATTTATCCATTTTTTCCGATTATGTCGGGACTTCCGAGGTCCTGGTGAGCAAGAACCTAACAATAGAACTTAAATAATAATTCATCACTTGTCATAAATACATCCTCTTTAATTCTGAAAATAATGTGATAATATTGAATTGAAAGGGAACAGCCACTGTGCTGTCTAAATCAGAAATCCGAGCAGCAAATTTCCAGATGCCATTTTCAATCGATCCAGCAAAACCGTATCTGGCCCTGACATGTACACACGACAGCGAAAAACGGTTTCCGAAATTCAGTTTTCGTGTTACGGAAGTTGGGTGGCATGTAGAAGAAGCAAGTATACTGTGTGAGTTAGGCATTGTTGTCTGCGTTGTTACTCTGTTGTACATCTCCGTAGTTCCTAATGTTTCCTTTTCTTGTGATGAGTGTACGTAATTGCTGCAAACAGGGTCAACATTAAACATGTCAATGTGTACGTGGAATTCAGTTTCGTTTACAAACTACATTTAAGCAATACTTCATTTCCGTCCCCCCCACCCCCACCGCTAGAACTATCTAAATTCTACCATATGTATTTATATTAGAGAAAGGGTGTCGCGTTAAACTGTAAGCTATAAAAGGGTGTCACCATGAGGGAAAGTTTGGAAAGCACTGCTGTAGTGAAATACTCCAGAATGCTGAAAAGTTACATTGTTCTTCACGGTGATAACTGTTGCAAAGGCATTTCGCAACTGGTGAACGTTAGCATGTTAGTACATGACATGCATGAATTTGTCAACAGGTTTCTCACCGAAAAGAAATTATTTAGTAGAAGCGTATATATTTCAGAATATAACGATTCAAACTTTCTGAATTAATTTTGAAGAATAAATCAGTATGAAAACTAATGATTGTGGCAAGGAATTATACGTTTAGCACAAGGTACTTGTCAATAAAAAAAATAACACACTCGGCAGCCAATAAACCTGTACTGGTTATTTATTGTGCATTACCCGATTCTGCAAGCAAAGATGCCATCATCTGATCCTTTTTTTTTTTTTTTTTTTTTTTTTTCATATGCCGAATTGGCCGAGGGCATACACAAGATACTTCTATAAAAATGGGGAGCATAGCCCAGGTTGTTCTCTCACAATAAAATAATGATAAATTCATTAATAAATCATTGCCAGAAGACAGCACCAACGGCGTATACGCTAAGTCATTACTGAGCTTACTATAACGTCGCGAGAGCACAGTTCAACTTTCTCTTAATGTGCCGGATCTCAAGAAGCATGCTTCACTCCTTAGTTTGCAAAACGAAAGAAATTTTCCAAAAGTTAAAAAAAAAATCTTGAAGATGACCATTGTAAAGAGCGCTATTCCACGTCTACCGACGAAGCACACGCCGGCCGCGGTGGCCGAGGGGACTAAGGCGCTCCAGTCACGGTCTGCACGGCCACTACGGTCGGCGGTTCGAATCCCCCCTCGGGCATGGATATTTGTGCCGTCCTTAGTATTAGCTAGTTCATAAAGTAAGCCTAGGGATTGATAACCCTTAGATTGATTGAACACTTTTTGGTTCGACGGCTTTCTTTCGGTTCTACGGAGTGGAAACAACAACATTACGGCAGCTGACATAGTGACAATAACAGAAAATTGGTGCAGAAGAGGTTGTTCAGATGTCTGCAACAGGCCAGGTTGTTGTATGTGACGGGGCTGACTGAGAAGTGTGTGTGTGTGTGTGTGTGTTTGTTGCCTTCAGTACTAACAGAGGTCTACAAAAATGAAAGATCGTATCGGGCTACTAAAATTATGAATCTAACTGCAATACTACTGGGAGAGTAACTTGACAATCAGTGCGCAACGTAATGCTGACCTACGTAAGGCAAGTTTGGGCACGCTGAAACTTAGGCTATCTGACTGCATAATTAGAAGGATTAAAAAGATGCAAAATCTTGGTTGTCTAAGAGTCACTTTCGAGAACAATACCTGTCTTCACACATCACATTCTTCACTTCATATCCTTCATGTCACCCACCTGGTACAATATACTTAATTACCATTAACTTACAATCACTTACAACATCAAGAATAATCACAAACAAAACTAAACCAATCAAACTGAATAAATCTGTATTAAAGAAAAATAGAAAATTAACAATCAACAAATTCGACACGAGTAACAGAAACTACAAAAAATGAAGAATGTGCATATTATTGCGAAGTCGTGCAATGAGGCAGTTTCTAAAACAGGGATGCAGTCCTACCCTCAGGAAAGGATTAATTATAAAAGATCAAAACGTCAAAAAATGAATGGGAACTGCTTTTTATTATTAGTTCGTTTGGTTAATGTTATCTATGTTATTACAATAATTACAGTGACGAGTCACGAATTAATCAAGGTTGTGTATAGGTTCCTACTGAATGGAAAGTGATACAAAATAAAATAAAATGAGCGACCTTGCGCAATGCGAAAAACATTTAAAGTAAATGACCAAAAAATTAGCAGCATCATGAAGAACTCCGGGCTGTGTCCACCGCGAGCTCCAGTGCAACCGTCACGCTCCGCTACTACTCTCCGATCCTCTCGCGGCTACACTCAGCAAAAACCCGCCTACCGGCCGCCAAAGATAATCCTTGCGGACCCAACAAAGATGTTTATATATATATATATGTTGCCAACATATATAATCCCAAAACTAAAGATAGGAAATTTCCATTCAGTAGCCACCGTACAGGTCTTATGCGACCAAAGTTCGTGGTCATCAGTCGCTAGACTTACACACGAATTAGTTAACTAACTTACGCTAAGGACAACACAAACACCCATGCCCGAGGGAGGATTCGAACCCCCGATCGCAGCGGCCGTGCAGACCGTGACTGACGCGCCGCAGACCGCTCGGCCTCTGCGGCCGGCAAGAGGTTGTTGTTGATTTGTGTTTACTCTACCAAACGAATTACACAAGCAGCTGAGTTCAGATAGTGTAGTGAGCAGGTAGTGCACTTCAACAACAAGCTTCCCGAAAGTTGTAATGGGGACAGACACAGAGGGAGGTGGCTGCAGCTATTGGAGTGCCCCAAAGTGCACTTTCCATGATCCGGACGCGATTTCAGACAGTAGGAACCGTTAAAAGAAGACAAGGCCAAGGTTGTCCACGGGTAATATCAGCATGAGATGATCGTTATCTCCGGTTAACAGCCCATAGAGACGGAGACTAAATGCAACTCAATTGCAACGCACCCTCCAGACAGAAACAGGACGCGCAATATCAACACAATCCGAAATCGCTTTCGGGAATGTGGCCTCAACGCGCGCCTATGGTGTGTGTGTGTGTGTGTGTGTGTGTGCCATTAAAACCACGATTCCGTTGAGCCCCAGAAACTGGGCGGAGGAACATAAGGATTAGAGTCGTAACGAATGGGTTCTGTTCACAGATGAGTCAAGTATTTCTGTTAAGCTGGACAATCGTCGTTCCCTCATTTGGAGAGAACGGGAAACTCGGAACAATCCTGCTTATGCGCAGGAAACATCATATCATGGTGGTGGACGAATGGTGTGGGCAGGAATCAGTATTGGCGGATGTACGGATCTCTATATCGTTCAGAACGGCCTTTTGACTGCTCAGGCGTGTAGAGACGAAATATTCGATCTTTTGTTGGGCCCTACGCTGGTGCCATAGGAGATGGGTTTCTCTGGAGGAAGAGAACACTATTCCCCTAAGAGCTTTCCTGGTGGACAATGCGCTTGAAGCAGAATTGAACGAATGGAGTGTCCAGCTTATTGACTGACTTAAACCCGATTGAGTACGTCTGGGATGCATCTGCGAACCATTCACGGAACATCATCGATATGGGCTTTCCAAGGCCCACTCGTGTAGCCTTGCTGAGCGCACGACACCAAGCTATATGCCTCGCCTGATCCTGTCAACACCGACATTGGACTGTTGATGACTGGAGACATGTTACCTAGTCTGACGAGTCTTGTTTCCCATTGAACCGAGCAGATGGATGTGTACGAGTATAGAGACAACCTCATCAATCCATGGACTCTGTATGTCACCAAGAGACTGATGAAGCTGATGGAGCGTTCCAGTTTCTCGGGATGTAATTGGAATATTGCGATGCAATCAACGCCATTGTTTATGTGATTTGTCATGCTATGGATTTCAGAAGAAAAAATATTGTGTGTCCATTTAAAAAAAAAAACATAAGTTTCTGTTAAAAAACATATTTGCTTTCGTTTTAGAATGTTTCCAAATATGTACTTTCATGGGCCCCAGCTGTACATTGATACCGGTGAAAGTCGTTTTCCAATAGCTGTTATTGTTCCAAAGATATTTTGGGTGGACAAGATAGCTGAGACACCCCCCCCCCCCTCTCTCTCTCTCTCTCTATTTTTTTTTATGGGACTTAACTACGGGTTTATCAGTCCCTAAGCTTACAAACTAATTATGAACTAGCTAAGACTAAGGACGGCACAAATATCCATGCCCGAGGAGGGATTCGAACCCCCGACCGTTGTGGCCGTGCAGACCGTGACTGAAGCGCCACAGTCCCCTCGGCCACCGCGGCCGGCTATATATATATATATATATATATATATATATATATATAAGTTACTTAATTTTAAGTAGAGTCCTCATGATATTTTGTATCACCTTTTCTGCTGATAATCAAAGGATTATTTGCCCTTAAGATCCTTTTACTTTACCGATATCTTACTTTATTATTATTGAAATGGAATTATAAAAAATATAGCTATCTTTCTCTCTACTCTGTGCTCCCACGTGAGAATGCAAGCCGAGGTTCTTGACTCCGGATTAAAGCTTTACTTTCAGCAGTTGCAGTGCCATCTGCTGAATAGATCTCGTTATGGAAGTTCCTTGATGGGACCATATTATGTTCCGTTGTTCCGTTGTGTCACTGTCGTTAACTCCGGTTACGCCCTTGAATACCTGTGGGATCATATCAACAACGATCTGGCTTATACTATCTATCTTTGTTTCAGCTACACCACCGCCAGTTTGGAATTGTTGGTGATTACATTTATCTTTCACTTTCTTTTCTTCGGCTTTCATGTCCTTCCATATTACTTTAAGCGGCGCTTGTAATCTATGTGTAAGGACTTCTGCGTTGTATTTTTTCAAAATCATTCTTTTTACTCTATTGACATCATGCTTTTCAGATTCAATGATAGATATGTAATTTTTCATTATTTGAAAAAAAAAAATGCAAACTGCTCTTATCAAACGGGAAAAGGGATCTACAGTTCAGCGTGAAATTCGAAGCATGTGTCGATTCTGGCGACTCCTCACATCGTTGAGAGGTAAAGGCTAGTTTAACCCATTTCATCCCACTGTTCAATTTTTTGAACAGAAGTTTGTAATTATTTTGTCCACAGGGATTTCAGTTTTTGGTAAGATTGTCGTATTACTGATCTTCTATATGAGTCTTGCTTTCGCACAAAACTGCCAGTTGTGCCGCGAACATCTGCATAGCAACATTGTTATTGCTGCAGTAATTGCTGTTTATCGAAAAATGATTAGAAGGAAGGGTAAGTAAGTTTTACTACATTGAACAGTGGATAACTATATTATAGTTCCTAAATTTGGTTTGATTTTAAAGGGACTAAACAACTATGGTTATCAGTTCCTAAATATGATTTGATTTTTCTGATGATGATTTCTATATAAATCCTCCTGATGACCAACGGAGGTCAGACGAAGATTCAGGTGACGAGTGTAAAAGTGATATAAATATGTCAGTGGCAACCAGCTAAGATATGTAGCAGAAGCGAAACTTACAAAACAATAGGTTATCCAAAGATGACAGATTTCGAAAGTGAGACTCCTTTGGAAACTTTTTAATAATAGGTGGCTAAGAGCTTTCAATAACGAGACTGCTATGTATTGATGACGCTATGATTCCGTATTATCGTAGAGATGGAACAAAGCAACATATGGCAGGTAAACCGCTTTGGTTTGGTTATAGTGTTTGGTGTCTTTGTATAAGACTAGGGTACCTTGTACAAGATGAACAATACCAAGGTGCTGCAACAGGAAACACAACATCTAAGCTTGGTGTAGGTGGTTCATTTGTGTCAGACCTAGTATCAAAAACTTCCATTTAAGAATGAACAGCCAGAACAGCCATATGTTTTCTTTGTTGATAGTTTTTTGTTCATTGCCACTTTTGGATGCACTAAAATGAAAGGACTGCATTGGAAAAGGAACAATTCGCTCAAACAGAACAGAGGGTCCTCCTCTGCAAGACCTCCATAAAATGAAAAAATCTCCAAGAGGAACATAAGACTCAGTAACTGATAATAAAGCTGGATTGATTCTCATTCGCTACCATGACAATAGCATTGCTACCATCGCCTCAACGCAAGTGGAGTTCAACCAACTGGACAATCCAAACGATACGGTAGTAGTGAGAAAATGTTTATTGATATAATTACTCCTGCTACAGTTGTTAGCTACAATATTTACATGGGAGGAGTGGACAGAGTTGATGAAAATATTGGAAAATTCTGGATTAATTTCAGAACGAAGAAATGGTACTACAAACTTCTTACTTTTCTGATAATGCACCAATAAACAATGCTTGGTTGCTGTATAGACAAACAATACAGTGTAAGGGCAACCCACTCGATCTGCTTGGCTTCACAAGGTATGTGGTCAACTGCTACTTTCAGAAGTACAGCTCACGTCAGTTACCTGCCCATCCAGTGCGAAATCCAAAAGCCTTACATAAAAGGGTACTCAATGTTGTACAATATGATGAACAAGATCATCTGATTGTACCATTAGGCAAACAACTAAGTTGTGGCCATTGCAAGAAGAACATAACGAAACAATGTAAGAAATGTTAAATTTCTTTGCATGGAAATTGATTTGCGCGGTTTCATACAAACTAAAGTTGAAACTAAACTCACTAAAACACAGTATAACCTTTTTGTTTTTTGTTTTTTGTATATATTCACTTTTTTTATAAACTGTAAATGAGTTGTACATAATATGTAGTGAGAAAAATAAACGTAAACATGAAAAATTTACCTGTACAGTCCCGTTCCCACTTTCTATTTTTCGAACATCCATTTTTGTACTAAATATATTGTTACAATCATGAAAGTGGTATTCATGGTTTATCTGCACTCCAAACACAAGATTTAAACAGAAATTCGTAAAATAATTGAATAGCAAGCCTTCTTGGGATCAAACGGGTTAATACTCAAAGTGAAAAATAATTTCTGAACGCAGTGAGTTTCGTACCCGTGACATTTTGCTTTCCAACAGAGCATTTTACCCCAAGTCCAGACTGGAAATCGAATACCATTCCCAGTTGTTGGATACTTAGTGAACGAAGGTAAGAACATTTACTTTACAATAAAAACAAGTTTGAGGTTATTAATCAAGATGAAAACCATCATATCTTTGAAGTTGGACCAAGTCACACACTGTCCTAATTATTATGAAGATTAGTTGAGTAATTTCCGAGATCATTCCGGGAAAACATTGTGACTTTTATATACACTGCTCGAAACAGTGAATCAGGTGAGATATCATAGATAATATAGACATAGTAACGTATTTTATTTAGATATGGGTCACAATTGTAATTTGTGAATGATACAGTACGACATCGTGACTTTTATATACACTGCTCGAAACAGTGAATCAGGTGAGATATCACAGATAATATAGACATAGTAACGTATTTTATTTAGTTATTGGTCGCAATTGTAATTTGTGAATGATACAGTACATTTTGCTAACTCTTTTGTTGAGCTTTACGTGGCGTTTACTTAGAGCGAGACACCATGGGGCTACATAATAGGAAGTCATTCTCGTTGCACTCTAATATGGTGTGTACGTGATCACTACGGATGGCCATTACAGTTAGACACCTGCGTGACATGGACAATATGAGTTTATCAATCAGCTCTTGAGGGATGCTTGGCCATTCTTCCATTAGTGCAGGGCCGCTCAAGGTGCATGCACCGGCGCATTGCACAGTGCAGAGTGCAGAAGACGGCTGCGCTGTGTTGACGACGGTGCAAACCCCTCCTCGGCTTTGCACTGCTTCTCTCTTTCCTTACGCTTGCGTCGCTCGCGCCGCCTGTCTCGACCTTTTCAAAACTTTTACCCTATTTTCTTCTTCATTGCCAAATACTTATGTACACTAGGCGGAGAGCTTAGTTTGGTGGAACACGATTACCGGTATAAAAGAGATTTAAATAATAGTAATAATTGTAATGATAACAATTTTAAATTTGGTTTCATCACAAATTTATCTCTTCTATGTTCTCTTTTTTTTATTTGCAATTATGCTACTAAGATCTGGAACAAGAGATCGGCTGACAGAAACTCTGAGAGCATTTTTTAAATTACTAATAGAAATACTTCCACGCAATCTAGTTTTCGTACAAGACAAAACAGAAAAAAACCTTTCACGTACACATGTGGAGCCAAACACAGAAATAATCTTCGCTGCTTCTCTGTGTAAGTTGGGAAATTCTTCCTTCGACAAATTCTGGTAGAACTGGAGCAAACCTTTTGTGTTGTAAAACAACTCCTTTCGGTGAACATCGGTTTGCAAATCAATCAGTTCGAAATGTAAATCTGGAGGCGCACTTTCAATATCCATCGAAAATGGTTTCACAAAAACATCGAGAATCGGCTGCAGGTTTGGTAATTCCCTGAAACAATAACAAAACCAATATTAATAAATGAAAGTAAAGTAAGTAGTTGTTTCGAAGTACTAAAAAGCGATAGGTTTTAATAAACATGTACTGTGTACTATTGCTTTTAATGTAATTTCACACTTGTATATGTAACGCAATATCCTTTATTTAGCTGTTAGTTATTATCTGTAATCCGTCGTTGAAAGCATTTTCAAGGGATTGTAGCAGCTCGACGTATTTTTTAAAGCGCGCTCCTTCCTGCACAGATGTTGTCAAACAAAAACATAGTACCATTTTGATTAGAGCGGTTATAAAAATCAGGTTGTCTTATTAAAGGTACAATTTATATTTCGCTTACCTAGTTCAGGAAAGTGTTGCGTATTTTTCTCTGAGAGGTTGTTTCTGAGGAGCTTCAGTTTATATTGGAAAGCGTTTATTTTGCTGGTCATATCGTTGATGAGATTATTTTCTTTTTGGAGTTTCAGACTTAAATCATTTAGGAGAGCCATAATGTCTGCGAAAAATCTCAAATCAGGTACCCATTCAGGGTCATGTAAAAGTCGCTCCGGACGTCCTTTGCTCTCCAAAAACTGAGCCACGGTGTGGCGTAGTCCAAAAATTCGGGAAATCACTTTTCCTTTGCTCAACCAGTGCACCTCAGCGTGGTAGGGAATATCTGGATACTCCTCTTCCAAGCAAATAAAAAATTCTTTGAGTTGATGATGAGTGAGTCCGTGAGATCGACTGTAGTTCACGATACGTACCACTACATTCATTACTTCTTGTAGACCGATAACTTTTGCACAAAGAGCCTTCTGGTGAGAAAAACAATAAACGGAAGGTAAATTCGGCATGTTAAGCTCTTTCTGCAGTAGGCCAATAAACCCGTTTGCTTTACCGCACATTGCTGGTGCCACGTCTGTGGTTACGGAAAACAGCTTTTCCCAAGGGAGCCCTATTCCTTCAGCTGCCATTTCAACAGCTGCTGAGATATCCGCCCCTGTAACAGTGTCCTTCATAGAAATCATACCCAGAAGCTCTTCTGTTACATGTAGGTCGTCGTCCACGCCACGCAAAAAAATTGCTAACTGAGCCGTGTCATTAATATCCGTGGACTCATCAAGTGCGATGGAGTACGCTAGGAAGTTTTCAATTTTGGCTGCCAATTGTTCATGCAAATTCTCACCAATGTCGTTGATTCTCCGAGATATTGTCATTCTGGAAAGTGGTATTCTGCTGTACGCGGGAGTTAATGTGGGATTCATTGTCTCTACTAAGTCCAACATTACTTTTTTTTTATTAATAGGCCGTCCATAAATGGCCTCCCAGCTCTTGCTAAACGTAGAGCAACTTTGTAACTAGCTCTGAGAGTCCTTTCGCAGCACCCCTCATCTTCTTCACACTAAATTAGAGAAAAAAGATTTGTTAGAAATAATTTAAGCAAAAACGAAAACTAATACACGTTTGAGAGGAAAGTAAACAAATTTTATTTCGTTTCGCATGACCTTTAACCAAAATATACATGCTAAAGTACTTGTACCAACCTCGTTTTGCCGCGGTGGAGTAGCCGAGCGGTCTAAAGCGTCTCGCTGCGGAGCGCGCGGTTGCTCGCCGTGGAGGTTCGAGTCCTCCCCGGGGCATGGCTGTCCGTAGGTTAGTTTACCTAGGTTTGCCGGCCGCGGTGGCCGAGAGGACTGAGGCGCTCCAGTCACGGTCTGCACGGCCACTACGGTCGGGGGTTCGAATCCCCTCTCGGGCATGGATATTTGTGCCGTCCTTAGTGTTAGCTTGTTCATAAGTAGTTTGTAAGTTTAGGGACTGATGACCCCATAAGCTTAACAAACATTGGAACATTGGAACCTCGTTTGTAGATACAGAACTGACTTCTGCAAGAATTCTCAACTTCCGTAATTCTTCCTCTCTGGCATCCTCTGTGATATCACTTTACTTTTCTGAATGCAATTTTCTGTAGTGTCCTTCAATAGACGATTTTTTGAGCAGGTGGTTCTAGTATTGTAGTAATTGTCGTGCGCTTACTTAATCCAATGTTGAATAAGCCGTCTGGCAGCGCATTCGGCAGCGTACAGCGACGGCCTCACCCAGCAAGCCGAACTGGGGTGAAGTATGCCGAGTTAAACCGATGCACTGTGCAAACACTCTCTGCACCTCGCTTTGCACGCGTGCGGTTTTCCGTGTTTGTGCAGCCCTGCATTAGTGCAATATCCAGTTCTGCAACCGTTGTGGGAGATGCGTCAGGCAAGACCATGCCAGAAATAACCAGGTTTAAGTACGGCCGGCCGCGGTGGCCGAGGTGACTGAGGCGCTCCAGTCACGGTCAGCACGGCCACTACGGTCGGGGGTTCGAATCCCCCCTCGGGCATGGATATTTGTGCCCTCCTAGTTTGTAAGTAGTTCATAAGTAGTTTGTAAGTTTAGGGACTGATGACCCCGTAGTTAAGTCCCATAAGCTTAACAAACATTCGAACATTTGTTTAACTACGGTGAACAAGCCCACCCCCCCCCTACTCGATTCGTTCAATTCACTCAGAGTTATCGTCTACCAGAAAGGAACCTATCTCCTATGACACGAACATAGGCACAACAAAAGATCGAAGGTTCTCCTCACTATACCTCTGAGAGAGCAGTCAAAGCGCCATTCTGACGGACATAAAACTCCGTACGTCCGGCAATACTGACGCCTACCCACACCATTCGTCCACCACAGTGATATGGTGACGTTTCATGCACATAAGCAGGACTGTTCCGAGTTCCACGTTCTCTCCAGATAAGGGAACGACGATTGTCCGGCTGAACACAGAAGCTTGACTCATCTGTGAACAGAACTCGGCGCCATTCGTTATGGCTCCGGTCCTCTTGTTCCTCCTCCCAGTTTCTGCCGGTTAAAAGGTGTCGTGGTTTTAATGGGACAAACACCATAGGCCTCCGAGCGTAGAGGCCACATTCTCTAAGGCGATTTAGGACTTATATATATATATATATATATATATATATATATATATATATATATATATATATATATATATATATATATATATAAATGAATTGCTGTTCGTTAGACTCGCTAAAACTCGAGAACGGCAGAACCGATTTAGCTAATTATAGTCTTGAAATATTCGTGAAAAACCAGGGAAGGTTTAAACGGTGATAAAATATGAAAAAGGGGAAAATCGGGAAAAACTGAAATAGCTTTTTCCAGTGAGCTATTAATACCGTTCGTCCAATTGCGTTCTCAGCAAATAAAGCCGCCCGGAAAGTAGGAAAATTTAGGAAAAACCGAAAGCGATTTTTTTTCTATGAATAAAAATCAATTTCCTCATGGTCTAAGAGCATCACTTGAGTACGGCTCGACAGAACAAGGTTTGTATGAAATAAATATTTTGGAAAATTATGGGAAAATTGGAAAATTCGAGAAAAACTGAAAGTGCGTTTTACAATGTGTTTTTGATTGAATTCAGCACTATAACTGACTATTCGCACGACTTAGAGGGGTACTTTATTTTCTGTTTTGTTCATGGTTTGTTTATGGTCTTGGAACAGCTTTCAGTATAAAAAATAAAAAAGGACAGTTAAAAAAAAAAAAAAAAAAAAAAAAAGACACGCAAAATTCGTACCAAGGCACTTTTTCAATGTGTTTCTAAACGTACTCAACACTACAAGTTGAGAACCGTTCATCCGATTACGATAAAATTTTGATCGTTTGACGTTCAACGAAAGATGAACGCTCTTATTAACTAAAAATTTGGGAAAATTACCCGGAAAATTTGAAAATCCTCGAGAAATTGAAAGAGCTTTCTTCAATGGTATGTCAATATCATTCGTCTGATTGCGATAAAATTTTCCATATTTGATGTTCAAAGCAAGAGTAACGTTCTTATGAAACAAAAATTAGGAAAAGTTTCCCGGAAAATTGGAAAATTCACAAAAAAATACAAAGAGATTTTTCTATTAAATGTCAATACCATTCATCTGATTGTAATAATATGTTGCACATTCAAAGCGAGAGGAACGTTTGAGTGAAGTAAAAGTTTGGGTTAGTTGGCCAGAAAATGGGAAAATTTGTGGAAAACTGAAAGAGCTCTTTTCTTTGGGATATCAATATCATTCGTACGATTGCGATAAAATTTTACTATACATTTGACGTTCAAAGCAAGAGTACATACATATTAACAACTGCGAAGCATTGCCGGGTCGACTAGTTGTGTTGATATTTCCCGTCCTGTTGCTGTCTCGAGGATGCTTTGCACTGAGTTGCTTTCAGCCTCCTGTCTCGACGGGCTATAACCGGCGACATCTCTTGCAGATGTTGCGCATGGAAGACTTGACTTTGCCTTCTTTGAACGGTTCCTGTTGTCTGATATCGCGTCCAGATATTGCAATAGCTGCAACTACCTCCCTCTGGCCCGCTTCCAACCTTCCTATGACTGCCCACGATATAGCATCAGATAAAAGTTGTTGCATTGCACTACTTGCTTACTACACTATCTGAACCCATGTGCCTGTGTAATACATTTTCTAACTAAAGGCAACACCAACCCCTTTGCAGCTACTTTCTGTCGTTATCACTATCTCCATTACCATAATGCTGTTGTCTCCACTCTGCAGAACCGACAGAAAGACATCGAACCATTTTAGTTCATTCTGCCAGCGACAATACTTAAGAACCTAAATATCTCAACCGATCAGCTAATTGTCTTCATCAGAGTTGTTGTTGTTGTCTTCAGTCCGGAGACTGGTTTGATGTAGCTCTCCACCCTACTCTATCCTGAGCAAGCATCTTTATCTCCTCACAAGAATGGCAACCAACATCCATTTGAATTTTCTTACTATATTCATCTCTTGGTCTCCCTCTGAAATTTTTACCCCACACACTTCCCTCCAATGCTAAATCCACAATTCCTTGATGTTTAAGAATGTCTCCCACCAATCGATCCCTTCTTTTAATCAAGGTATGCCGGAAATTCCTTTTCTTCCCAATTCTGTTCAGTGCCTACTCATTAGTTAAGCGATCCACCCACCTAATCTTCAGCATACATTTGTAACACCACATTTCAAAAGCCTCTATCCTCTTCCTAACCACACTGTATCGTACATGTTTCACTCCCATACAAGGCAACACTCCACACAAATGCCTTCAGAAATTACTTCCTTAAGCTTAAATTAATATTCGATGTTAACAAATTTATCTTTTTTAAAAACGCATCTCTTCCCATTGCCATTCTGCATTTTATATCCTCTGTACTGCGACCATCATATGTTATTTTACTGCCAAAGTAACAAAACTCATTTACCACCTTTATTGATTCGTTACATAATTTAATTCCTTCAGCATCGCCTGATTTATTGAGACTGCATTCCATTACCCTTGTTTTGCTCTTGTTAATGTCTATCTTGTATGAACCTTTCAACACACTGTCCATTCCGTTCAACTTCTCTTCCAGGTTCTCTGCTGCCTCTGAAAGAATTGCTATGTCGTCGGCAAAACGCAATGTTTTTAATTCTTCACCCTAAACTTTAATCCCTTCTCCAAATTTCTCCTTGCTTTCATTTATAGGTTGCACAATGTACAAATTGAATAACATTGGAGAAAGGCTACAACCCTGTCTTACTCCCTTCCCAACCACTGCATCCCTTCCATGCCCTTCAACTCTGACAACCGCTGTCTGATTTTTGTACAAGTTGTAAATAACCTTACGCTCCCTATATTTTGCTCCTGCCTGCTTCAGAACTTGAAAGAGTTTATTCAAATCAACATTGTCAAAAGCCTTCTCCAAATCTACAAAAGCTAGAAATGTAGGTTCGCCTTTCCTTACTCTGTCTTCTAGGATAAGCCATAAAGTGAGGATTGCCTCCCGTGTTCCTACAGTTCTCCTGAATCCAAACTAGTCTTCCCCAAGGTCGGCGTCTAACAGTTTTTCCATCCTTCTGTATATAATTCGTGTTAAAATTTTGCAACCGTGACTTATTAAACTGATGGTTCTGTAATTTTCACACCTGTCTGCACCTGCTTTCATTGGAATGGGGATTATTACATTTTTCTTAAAGTATGAGGGTATTTTCCCTGTCTCATACATCTTTCACACCAGGTGAAATAGTTTTGTCATGGCTGGCTCTCCCAGAGACTTCAGTAGTTCTGAGGGAATGTCATCCACTCCAGGGGGCCTTGTTTCGACCTAGGTCTTTCAGTGCTCTGTCAAATTCTTTTCTCAGAATAGTATCTTCTATTTCACGTACATCCTCTTCCCTTTCTACAATATTGTCTCGAAGTTCATTTCCTTTGTAGAGCTCCTCTATATACTTTTTCCTCCTATCAACTTTCCCTTCTTTACTGAGAATTGGTTTTCCATCTAAGTTCTTTATATTCATACAGCTGCTTTTTTTGTCCCCAAATGTTTCCTTTATTTTCCTGTAGGCAGTATCTATTTTCCCTCTATTTATACATTCTTCTACAGACTTGCATTTGCCTTCTAGCCACTCCTGCTTAACTATTTTACACTTCCTGTCACTCTCATTTTTAGTCGTCTGCACTCCATTTTGCCTGTTACATTTACTGCATTTTTATATTTTCTCCTTTCATCAATTAAATTTAGTATTCAGAATGAAACTTTCACTTTGCGGCGGAGTGTGCGCTGATATAAAACATCCTGGCAGATTAAAATTGTGTGCCGGAACCGGGACTCGAACCTGGGACCTTTGCCTTTCGCGGGAAAGCGCTCTACCGAATTAGCTATCCCGACACGACTCACGATGCCGCCTCACAACTTTGCTTCCGCAAGTACATCGCCTCCTACTTTCCAAACTTCACAGAAGCTCTCCTGCGAACCATGCAAGACTAGCACTTCTGGAAGAAAGAATATGGTGGAGACACGGCTTAGCCAAAGCCTAATGGATGTGTCGGGATAGCTCAGTCGGAACCTGGCGCCGTGGTTCAGCGCGCCTGGGGCTAAACGTCCTCTGTAATAAAAAAAAAGCTGAGCCAAAGATTCAACGAACAATCAAGAACGAATCGAAACAACGACTGCAAAACATAGATCTAACTGAGAAAAAAAAATCGGTAGAGCGCTTATCCTCTAAAGCCAAAGGTCCCAGGTTGGAGTCCCGGTTCCGGCACACAATGTTAATCTGCCAGGAAGTTTCAAATTTAGTATTTCCTGCGCCCGGTCAGGGGGCTAAACGCCCTCTGTAATAAAAAAGCTGAGCCAAAGATTCAACGAACAATCAAGAAACCGAAACAACGACCGCAAAGCATAGATCTACCAGGAAAAAAAAAAAAAAAAAAAAAAGGGTCGGTAGAGCGCTTGCTCGCGACCGGCAAAGGTCCCAGGTTGGAGTTCCGGTTCCGGCACACAATTTTAATCTGCCAGGAAGTTTCAAATTTAGTATTTCCTGCGATACCCAAGGATTTTTTGTAGGTCTTGCGTTTCTACCTATTTTGTCCTCTGCTGCTTTCATTCATTTCTCAATGCTACCCATCAGAGTATGTTATAATAAAGTGACAATAGCGCCGTCTGCCTTTAGTACCTGTGGATATGACCAAACCATGACCTGAGTGTGGATTAAAAGACGTGCGCGCTGTCACATGCCTGTTGCAGGAGAGCGCGGATCCGTCGCTGGGGGCAACGCACGTCCCCGCAAGGCCAGCGCGAGTAGGCGTGCCGGTGGCAGTCTGAGCGCCATATAAACGCCGGCCAGCGCGCTGGCGCCAGTCAGTCCTGCTGCACCGCTTCCGCCAGAACGCCTCTCGCCATGCCGCGGTTCCTCTCGCTGATCGTCCTCGCCGCTGCGGCCTCCGTCACCGTCGCTTGCGTGTCCGCCACCCTCTACTCAGGTAAACTCATACGGATCGATCGCATTAATCTTGTATCTATATGAACACAGGCCTATTTCATTGACGTCAATTTGCAGCAGGGTTTTGGAACATATCCTGTATTCAAATATCATGAATTATCTCGAACAGAACGATCTATTAACCCAAGCCCAACACGGATTTAGAAAATATCGTTCATGCGAAACACAGCTAGCTCTTTATTCACACGAAGTGACAGGCGCTATCGACAAAGGTTCGCAAATCGATTCCGTATTTCTTGATTTCCAGAGGTTTTTGACACCGTAGCCCACAAATGCCTTTTAATCAAATTGCGTGGTTACGGTATATCGCCCCAAATTTGCGATTGGATAGGGGATTTCCTGTTAGGGAGGACACAGTTCGTAGTAATCGATGGTAAGGCATCGACTAAAACAGAGGTGATATCGGGCGTTCCACATGGTAGTGTTATTGGTCCTCTGCTGTTCCTTATTTACATAAACGGGGAAAATCTAAGTAGCTCTCTTAGGTTGTTTGCAGATGACGCCGTCATTTACCGTCTAGTATGAAGTCGTCCCCATGAGTACGAAAAGAAATCCGTTAAGCTTTGTTTACAAGATAAATGAATCAAAAGTGAAGGCCGTAAACTCCACTAGATACCTAGAAATTTCCATTACTTCAGACTTAAACTGGGAAGAAGACGTACATAATGTCGTCGGAAAGGCGAATCAGAGACTGCGTTTTATTCGCAGAACCATTAAAAGATGTAACAGAAGTACTAAAGAAACTGCATTCACTACGCTTGTACGTCCTTTCTTTTGTGTATAGCTGTCCAGTGTGGGATCCTCGCCGGCCGCGGTGGCCGAGGGGACTAAGGCGCTCCAGTCACGGTCTGCACGGCCACTACGGTCGGGGGTTCGAATCCCCCCTCGGGCATGGATATTTGTGCCGTCCTAGTTCGTAAGTAGTTCGTAAGTAGTTTGTAAGTTTAGGGACTGATGACCCAATAGTTAAGTCCCATAGACTATACAAACATTTGAACATTTGGGATCCTTATCAGGTGCGTTTAACGGAGGACATCCAAATAGTCAAAGAAGGGCAGCTTGTTTTGTATATTCAAAATACAGGGGGAAAAGCGTTACGGAAATGAAACAGGATCTGGGATGGGAATCATTACAACAACGGCGCTTATCGCTGCGGCGTAAGCTACTTACGAAACTACAACCGCCAACATTCTCCTCCGAATGCGAAAATATATTGTTGACTCCCATTTACATAGGTAGAAATGATCATCAGAATAAAATACGAGAAATCAGAGCTCGAACGGAGATATTCAGGTGTTCTTTCTTCCCGCACGAGATAAATAGTATAATGGTGGATCGATGAACCCTCTGCCAGGCACTTAAATGTTATTTGCAGAATATCCCATGTAGATGTAGGGGGTAAATTTTAAGTTGACAAACCAGAATAATTTCCCTGGGAGTGGGGCGGGAGGCATATTTAAGTTTTAAAATGGGAAACTCCATTTTTATTGCAGAATCAGATTCTACATGAAAAAAAAACTACTTACTTTTTGTCTTAAACATTTGTTTTAGTTCTTGGCAGTTGGCGCTCTACTTCAAGAAAATCCATGTTCTCATTTTTGCGTCGAATATGGTTACGGATAAATAAAAAATACCTATTTACTTCGTAAATTTTGATTCGCTAAAATTAAATCTCTCCCTCTCTTCACAGGGTGGGGTTTTTTCGCTACCAGTCGCGTTTGAGGTCGAGTTAGTATTGTTGAGCGGAATTTCGCCGTGCGGGTCGCTTTTCACTCATAGAAATTCTAACCCTGCCTAGCAGTAGTAACTCCGCGTCTAACGCGACTGGTACCAAACAAAACACCGCTATGGAGAGATTGGGGGGGGGGGGGAGACTTTTTTAGCGAATAAAAATTTACGAAGTAATTTAGTATTTTTATTTATCAGTAACCATTTTCCACGCAAAAATGAGAACATGGATTTTGTTGAATTACAGCGTCAACTACCAAGAAGAATAATTTAAATGCACATCTTTTTTACGTAGACTCTGATTCTGCAATAAAAATGGGGGTTTCCATTGAAATTTTAAAAGAATAATAATTTTAAAAAATGTTTAAGACAAAATGCACGTCCTTTTTTATGTAGAATCTGATTCTGCAATAAAAATTGGGATTCCCATTTGAAATTTTTAAGTTGCCTCCCGTCCCACCCGAAGGGGCCTGGGGTAGCGGGCTAATTTCTGCACCAGCAGATGCCCCCCTCGAAAAAAATCATCTTTGTATTCTATACATTTTTTTTGTGTGATGCTTATTTTTCGAGTTATTCTGGTTTGTAAACTCTTTACACCCTGTAGAAACATATAGTTTAGGTATCTCGAAAACGACTAACGATTTAGATGAAATTTTGTATTCATACTGTTATTTTATTTTATTTTTTGTTTTTTTGTTGTTGTTTTTTTTTTCATTTGAAGTTCATCTACATGTATTTTTCGTAAGAAGGCGATTTTCGAAAAATTTCGTGTTTTTCGGATCACAGAAAAAATGTTGGTGAGTAGCACCGTCGCCACTGGGTCACTACGTTCTGTGACAGAATGCCATTACTCATCGCAATGACGTATCGTGTGTCATTAAACGAGTATGTGCGTGTGACGACGACGTGACTGTGACAGCATGCGAGATGAATTTCGCATGTAGATCTGGTTTCGCTTACTTAATCTACCTGTATAGACGTCATTTCTGGAACAACAGGATTTCCCAAAATAAATATATAATACACATTTTTATTTCTTGTACCTCTCATACCACTCTAACGTTTTTTATTAAAAAATTTTATCATCTTTTGTATTTTTACAATAGAAGTTAGATACTGTTTTCTTCGGCTACACTAACGAACTGATACAGTGTCTGCATTTGTAGCCAACCTGTGCACTTCGGAATATCTAGGAATATTTACTGTTACACTGAACTAGGTACATTTATGGTAATTTTCGTTTAACGGTTGCAATTCCTGAGAAAGTAGTGTTGCAAAATATTTATAGAACAATACCACTGCGTAACAGAAAAAAATTCCCGAGCAACGCTCGGTCACCCGATATTAGACTAAATTCACCAATTTGAAATATTCAAAAATTTCGGTTGTTTCAGGGCATGACGACATTAGATTAAAACTTGTTCCATAGCTTATGCATATATTTCGAAATGATGTGAAACATGTCAGTTTCATAAAAGGTATGGGACCGATGAACAGTGTAGCTTGGCCCCTTGAACTTCAAACCAATCAATCATAAAAGGTATCTTTACATGATGTTACAAGTCATTCATTTTTCTAAATTGTTATTTAGATGATCGGAAACAGCTGTAAGATACTTCAGGGCGTGCATGGTATTAATCATCAGCTGTTGATTTTACTTATATACATCGACCAGTTTCTGTTTTAAACTTCATTACTGTAAGCTACACAAACAAATTAAGTGGATACATCATCAAATGTGCTCATCAATAATTACAGGCTAGTCAAATTAATATAATACATAAGATGTTACTTGACATCTAGTTTTGATGAAAGCATAAAAACAATGACAAGGATCCATGAATTCAAAGAATGTACAAAATAATGTTGTTTTTATACTTTCATCAAAACTACATGTCAAGTGACATCTTATGGATTTCATAAATTTCACTTGCCTGTCAGCATTGATGAGGATGTTTGATGAAGTGTCCACTTGTTTAGTTTGTATAACTTAACAGTCCGTGATGATGATTTAAAACCGAAACTGGTCGATGTATTTAAGCTGATGTATATGACAGCTGATGGTTAATAGCATCCACATCCTAAAATTCATTTTTTTTTCAATATAGTTTCTTTTTTATATCACAAAATTCATCTACTGAGTAGACAGAGTCGTCATTGAAAAATTCTTTTATTTTGCTTTTAAATGATAATTGGCTATGTATGACTTTGGATGTTATTTGGCATGTGACCAAAGACTTTTATGGCGGCATAATTCAGCCTTTTCTGTGCCGTAGTTAGATTTAACGTTAAACAGTGAAGATAATCTTTTCTCCTGGTGTTTAATTTTAGTTATGCGCGCTGCTATTATTTTTTAATTGGGTTGGGATACCGTTTAAGATATCGCAATTCTGTTTTCACCAAGATGAATTGTAAGAAAGTCCTCACTTGTCATAGCTATTTTAATTATATAAAATCGAAATTACTTTCGGTTTATCAGTTGGAACCATGGTAATGTCTGCTGCTGGTATCGTAGATCTCACAGAGAGGAATTCAACGGGGTGTCGCATATCGAAATCCAAAATTTCAGAACTTAACACGTATACAATACTCGCGTACTTATAAAGCAGTATTTACGGAGTCGGACCGAAGAGGAGAACTTAATTTAGGCCGAAACGGCGTTTCTGAGCCTCCAACAGATTTATTTAATGTCACTGAAAAAATCGGTACTTGAGATTTCTGATATTGGTGTATATTAATTCACAAAGTAATTACAATTTGCTGCTGCGCCGGCACATGACAATCCTACAAACTTATGTGTCACACACCGATGACCTGCTATGGATCAAATCGCACACGGAATTGACATTTTGTGAAGGCCTTTTGTAAGGACGTTCGTGTTAAAATTTGCTGCTCATTCGCAGAAATGAATACGAACGTAAATCATTCCAGGTGTTCTTTACAATTAATAGAAGACAGATGACTTTTTGACCATTTACTAAAGTAACTGTCGCTTGTTTAGCGTTGCCAGATGTCCTCTTTTACCGACATTTTTAGGACCCAAAAATGGTTCGGGCTGCTTTTTAAGCGAAGCAGAGTGTTGTGATATATTCTTTCTTTTAGTTGCACAGCTGCTTCAACCTAAAAGTGCAAAAATACAACACTTTGAACTCTCATAATTACAAAATATGAAGTATTTAACCTTTCTTCAAACAATGTGATTTTTTCTGAACGTTTCTCTTTTCTACGTCGTCGTCGAGACGACCTCAAACAACGATTCCAGTACAAATGAAATGCGCGCTAATTAATGTGAAATTCGAACTGCGGGTCGGACATTTAAAAGCGTTACGTATGCCACTATAGAAGATACCTCAGTTTTTAATAATTTCAAATTAGAATTACATCATTTTTGCAAGTTTTTTAAGACTGATATCTGGTTACAGGACTGTAGTAAGAATTTTCTCTGGTGGGGAGAACAGACAATAAAAATTTATGACATATATTCTGACTGTTTTTTATACCAATATATTTTCTGACTTGTAAAACATTACAACAGGATTTCGGAGGGAGGATTAATCCCTTCTATCCTCTCCCCCCTCGACCACGATTCTGTCTGATTACCCTTTGTCATTCACCGCTAAATACTTTATTAAATCAGAACGTTATGAATCGAACAGTTAACGGCTGTATTCTTCTGAAGTGGAGAGTTCTGCACTCTTTTGGGAGGGTGGGGGATCATTTCTTCAGTACAAGAAGTTAATTCAGAGCAGTAGCCATAATATTTGCTTCCTTTTGAACGTTTAGAATTGGAACATCTACATCTACACGGGATACTCTGCAAATAACATTTAAGTACCTGGCAGAGGGTTCATCGAACCACAATTATACTATTTATCTCCCATTCCATTCTCGAATAGCGCGCGGGAAGAAAGAAAACCTGAATCTCTCTGTTCGAGCTCTGATTTCTCGTATTTTATTCTGATGATCATTTCTACCTATGTAAGTGGGAGTCAACAATATCTTTTCGCATTGGAGGAGAATGTTGGCGATTGGAGTAGCCCACGGCGCAGCGATAAGCGCCGTTGTTGTAATGATTCCCATCCCAGATCCTATATCATTTCCGTAACGCTGTCTCCCCTGTATCGTGACAATACGAAAAGAGCTGTCCTTCTTAGGACTCTTTCGATGTCCTCCGTCAAACCCACCTGATAAGGATCCCACACTGGGCTGCAATACTCCAAAAATGGACGGACAAGCGTAGTGTATGCAGTTTCTTTTGTAGTTCTGTAGCATGTTTTAAGGCTTCTGCCAATAAAACGCAGTCTCTGGTTCACCTTTCCCACGATATTATGTACGTGTTCTTTCCAATTTAAGTCTGAAGTAATAGTAATTCCTAGATATTTTGTGGAGTTTACGGCCTTCACATTTGATTGATTTATCTTCTAAACAAAGTTTAACGGATTTCTTTTCGTACTCATGTGGACGACTTCACACTTCTGATTATTTAGAGTCAATTGCCAATTTTTACACCATACTGATATCTTATTCAGATCGTTCTGCAGTTGGTTTTGATCTTCAGATGATTTTACCAGACTGTAAATGACGGCGTCATCTGCAAACAACCTAAGAGAGCTACTTAGATTTCCCCTAAATCGTTTATGTAAATAAGGAACAGCAGAGGACCAATAACACTACCCTGTGGAACGCCCGATATCACCTCTGTTTTAGTCGATGCCTTTCCATCGATTACTACGAACTGTGTCCTTTCTGACAAGAAATCCCCTATCCAATCGCAAATTTGGGGCGATATACCATAACCACGCAATTTGATTAAAAGCCGTTTGTGAGGTACGGTGTCAAAAGCTTTCTGGAAATTAAGAAATACGGAAACGATTTGCGAAACCTTTGTCGATAGCACCCATCACTTCTTGTGAATAATGAGCTAGTTGTGTTTCGCATGAACGATATTTTCTAAATCCGTGTTGACCTTGGGTCAATATATCGTTCTGTTCGAGATAATTCATAATATTTGAATACAGGATATGTTCCAAAACCCTGCTGCAAATTGACGTCAATGAAATAGGCCTGTAGTTTAGTGGGTTACTCCTACTGCCTTTCTTGAATATAGGTGTGACCTGTGCAACTTTCCAATCTTTTGGTACAGATCCTTCTATGAGAGAGCGGTTGTATATGACTGTTAAGTTAGGAGCTATCGCTTCAGCATAATCAGATAGAAATCTAATGGGTATACAATCCGGACCAGATTTTAGTTGCTGCACTACTCCGATGATATCTACTTCTACGTTACTCATTACGGCATCTGTTCGTAATTCGAAATCTGAAATATTGGTTTCGTCTTCTTTGGTGAATGAGTTTCTAAAAGCTATGTTTAGTAACTCTGCTTTAGTAGCGTTGTCATCGGCAGGATCGCCATTACTATCACGTAGTGAAGGTATTGTTTGTAATTTGCCCCGAGTATATTTAACACATGACCAAAATCTCTTTGGGTTTTCAGTCAAATTTCGAGAAAGAGTTTCGTTGTGATAAATATTGTAGGTATCTCGCATTGAAATCCTCGCTAAATTTCGAGCTCCTGAGTACGATCGCCAATCCTGGGGATTTTGTGTTCGTTTAAATTTAGTATGCCTTTTCCTTTGCTTTTGCAACAGTGTCCTGACCTGTTTTGTGTACAAAGGGGGATCGCCTCCTTCTTTTATTAATTTATTTGTTATAAAACTGTCAATTGCTGTCGATACTACTTCTTTGAATTTGAGCCACATCTGATCTACACCTCCGTTTAGTGTTAGAAACGAGTGGAAGCTGTCTTTCAAGAAGCAATGTATTTTATTTCTATCTGCTTTCCTAAACAAATATACTTTGCGTTTATTTTTGGTAACTTTGGGACTTTCGATATTCAATTTCGCTACGACAGCTCTGTGTTCACTAATACCTGTGTCCGTTTTGATGCTCGTTATGAGCTCAGGACCGAGCGAGGTGGCGCAGTGGAAACACACTGGACTCGCATTCGGAAGGATGGTGGTTCAAATCCACCTCCGGCCATCCAAATTTAGGTTTTCCGTGATTTCCCTAAATCTCTCAAGGCAAATGCCGGGATGGTTTCTCTGAAAGGGCACGGCCGATTTCCTTCCACATCCTTATCCAAACCTTCCGAGCGTAAGCTCCGTCTCCAATGACCACGCTGTCGACGGGACGTAAAACTCCAAGCTTCCTTCCTTCCTTATGAGCTCAGGGTTCTTTGTTGCTAAGAGATCAAGTATGTTTTCACATCCATTTACAATTCTAGTTGGCTCATGAACTAATTGATCGAAGTAATTCTCAGAGAATGCGTTGAGTACAATTTCGGACGATGTTTTATGCCTACCTGCTGATTTGAAAATATAATTTCGCCAACAGATCGAGGGTAAATTAAAATCACCACGTACTATTATCGTGTGAGTCGGGTACGTTTTTGTAATTAGACTCAGGTTTTCTTTGAACCTTTCTGCTATTGTATCGTCAGAGTCGGGTGGCCGGTAAAAGGAACCGATTATTAACTTCTTACGATTTTCGGGTACAACCTCTACCCATAATAGCTCGCAGGAACTATCAACTTCAACTTCGCTACATGAAATACTACTTTTGACGGCGACAAACACGCCCCCACCTATTTTGTTTAATCTATCCTTTCTGAATACCGTTAGATCTTTTTCAAATACTTCTTCTGAACTTATTTCCGGCTTGATCCAACTTTCGCTGCCTATAATGATGTGTGTTTCGGTGCTTTCTATTAATGCTTGGAGTTCTGGTACTTTCCCGACACAGCTACGACAATTTACAACTGTTATACCGATAGTTTCCGGATCTACATTTCTTCTGTGATCCACCTGCGCCCTTTGAAATTGCCCATTTTGTTGCACTGGGAACACAAAAAGAAAAACGGCTCTGGGTGAGAGAGGGATCATCACTGGCAACATTGGTGCAACTTCCCTAAACTCTGTCCGTTATAATATACTCCAAGAAAGAAGAAATAGTAAGTAAAAAGACGCAACACGAAGGAATTATCCCAATGAATTGAAAATCGGCCGATGTTCGCCTACAGACAAACAAATGATTATAATTTCAGGAAATTTGAATGATTTATTCAAGTGAATGAGTTTCATAAATTGAAGAATTCAGTAACGCCTTGGTTCACCTCCGGTCGTGATGCAAGCGATGATACATTTCTTGGATGTGTCCTGAGGGATACCACGCCAAACTCTGGCAACTGGTGCGTTTGGTCGACAGTCACGAGCTGGTTCGAGGGCTCTACCCGAAGTGCTCCAAACGTTCTCATTTGGGGAGAGTTGTGATGATCTTATTGGCAGAGATGCACGAGTCTTTTGCAAACACGAAGCAGGGTGCGGGCGGGCGTAGGATGGCTTGCTATGAAGGGCAACAAGTGGGGCGAACAACATCGTCGACGTGCTGCTGTCCTATGAGAGTGGCCTGGACAGATAAAGGGGTCGTGTTGTAAGGCGCTCCAGACCTGCTATCGAGCAGTTTGGGGTCTCCTGCCACGTCTTCGCTGGCTCAGTTCGAAGCGGGGCACATCACTGGAGACGATTCTATTCAATGTCCAGGCAAAATATGCCCAACTTCACTGCTATCTGACATGGTGGTGATCAGAGATCATCGATACTTGGCGCAAGGGATGACGTCATCTCAACGTCCTTCCTGTGTTCTCCCATTAATGGTCCTCATGGTCACTGAACACCAGTGTCACGCCAGAGCAATGATAATGATGAATCTGGGGCACTGACTACCTCTCTGACAATTGTTCTGTCCTCACGTGTGTCATCTCTGTCTCTCTCCAGGTTGACGAATTCCTTCTTGACGCTGCGTTCACCGTATTCCTTGCATTCCTGCTGACATCGTCAAACAGTGACATCGCTCATATTCAAATGTGATTCGCCGATTACTCCAAATGTCATATTTGGATGAAACTTCCAGGCACATTAAAATTGCGTGTCGGAAACGGGATTCAACCTGGGAAATTCTGTGAAGTTTGGAAAGTAGGAGGCGAGGTACTGGCAGAAGTCAAGTTCTGAGGACGAACCTGGGACCTTTGCCTTTCGCAGGCAAGCGCTCTACCGACTGAGCTATCCCGGTACGCTTCATGGTCTGTCCTCACAACTTTACTTCTGCCAGTACCTCGCCTCTTACTTTCCAACCTTCACAGAAGTTCCCAGGTTCGATTTCCGTTTCCGGCAAGCAGTTTTAATCTGGCAGGAAGTTTCATTTAAGCGCACATTCCGCTGGAGAGTGAAAGTTTCATTCTGGAAACATCCCTTAGGCTGTGGCTAAGCCATGTCTTCGCCATATCCTTTCTTCCGGTAGTGCTAGTTCTGCAAGTTTCGCAGGAGAATTTCTGTGAGCCGCGGCGGATTAGTCATGCATACTGGCACAGAGTAACATATACAGTGGAGCAGCCCCCCCCCCCCCCCCTAAACCACTGTCCTATGCACCCCTCGTAGTTCCGTAAGATGCTAGCAGGTGTCGTCAGGCCGTTCCCTGACTTAGGGTGCCTCTCGCACATCAGAGGGTAGCGTGGAGGGGAGGGTGAGGGGAGAGCTCGTGCCGCCTGCCACGAGGCCACGGCTGTGTCCGGCTTGCTGGCGTTTGAGGGGAGGTGGTGGTGGGGGGAGCCGCTACCTGCCGCCTGCTCCGGCCAGTTTAAAGGGCTGCTTCTGACCTCAGCGCCATCGTTGGGATATCTTACGGAACTGCTGGAAACCCTCCCTCCCCGCACCCTTGAGCGTAGGACCGTATATATTTGTCTGTGGTACTGGGACGCCGTGTTGCGGTGCGCGAGGCCATTCGCCGTCGGGGGTTCGAGTCCCCCCCCCCCTCGGACATGGGTGTGTGTGTTGTCCTTAGGTTAGTTTACCTTAGTTTAAGCAGTTTGCAAGTTAGGGACTAATAACCAAGCAGTTGAGTCTCTTACATTTACAAACATTTGAACATTTTTGAACTTTTGTGAATTTTGGAAAGTAGGAGGCGAGGTACTCCAAGAGAGTAAACGGAATGAAATTCGCAAAAACCTTATGATCTTATGCTCTGGTATCGATGTCTCTTTTGTTTACTATCTTTGGCAGCTGAGCGGTGAAACTGTGATGCACTGCCACACACTAAAGCATTGCTCACTGAAGTTAATAATTTTATATTTCCTTTCGTTACCAGTGTCAGTATCATCTATGTGAATGGTTACTGTCTAAGTGATTACAAGGAATGAAATTCGCTCGTATGTTCTGGTATGGATGTTTTCTGTTTATTCAGTAGCCGCTTCACAGACGCGTAAGGCACAGCCTGATAACGTGATTACTGTGGGTGTACAAACGGAATGGGAGTTTTCTCGGCAGTAAGTCGCTCACTATGGTAAAGCATCGAAGTGAAGGACAATAATGAGAATAAAACCTGTAGTTATGGACACAATTCTTTTCTGCTCCGTGCGACACCAGCGCATTGGTTAGATTTGTGGAAAAAAAGGAAACAAATAAAACTAATCACCCGTAATGTTATCGGTCAAGTTCTTCATTTCTTTTCCGCCGCAAGTCGCATGAACTGCTGCCGCTGTTTCTATTGCCGCCAATAACCAAACTCTCTTCGTAAGCTTCCACGATATTACCCGTGTCCCACAGTCATTTTTCAGAACGAGCTACGCACATTTTTGCAACACATCCGGCGTTTCTACAGCGAACCAGAAGTATTTTCACTTCTTATTTCTTAAGTTTTATTTTGTGCTGCAACAATATTCTAAACCACTTCCCAGACAAGTTCACAGTGGTAGAGTGTCATTGTTGAATCTGTTTTGTCTATAACATCCACATTTTCTCCTGGCTAATAGCTAGGACTTCTCGCTTCAACATGTCATTTATAACTTCACAAACGTTCTTATTTTTCATATTCACGGAATGTATGGCATTAACTGCGTATGGGTAAAGTAGAAAATGTGTACATAGTGGGGACTCGAACCCGTGTCTCCTGCTTTCTAGTTAATGTCATACATTCCGTGAATATAGATTCTAACTGCAGAATCAAAAGTGACGTCTGTTTATTCGGAAATTCTTTCGGACATATCCGAAAGGACGCACGGTACATAGGGCCTATATATAACTTTCATACTTTTGTCGAAAGGCCGGTCTATATCTGCGATGCGCCAAAGTTGACGCAAGTGATCGTAGCAGAGGGCAAAATTTTATGGGCTTCTCAACATTGCTATTATGGGCAACTAGGCATCATGGCCAGGGAGTGAGGTGGGGGCATGTTTACCCTCACGAATCGACGAGACAAATGGGAGAGAATGTAGGAGGGTTGGAACTTAAATAGTGGCAGCTATTTATTCACAACATACAAAACCGTTACATGTTTGCAATTGCCAGCGTTGTTGTGTAGAACACGTTGCAAGTGATGTGGAAGGCGTAGTATGCCGTTCTGTTGATGGTGTGAATGGAGCGGTCTGCTGCCTGTCGAATTTCTGGAATAGTTGTGAAGCGAATGCCGCGAAGTGGTTCCTTCATCTTCAGAATCAAATCGAAGTCACAAGGACGTAACTTTGGATGGTGCAGTACTTCCCAGTCTCATCTACCGAACAGAGCAGCCACAGCTTGTGCTGTATGTGCCCGCACATTGTCGTGTAAAATGATGATTGGATGGCACAGAAAGTGTTGCCGCTTCTTTCACAAAGCTGGTCGCAGGTGATGCTCCAAAAACGAACAGTAATACTGTGCATTGACTGTATGCCGTGGAGGAACGTAATGCGTCAGGATAACACCATTACAGTTGTACACGAGAATCACTATTTCACCATACTGGGACTCTGACGCACTTTCAACTTTCGCGACGACCCATAATGACGTGATTCATTGGATTGGCGTCTCAGTTTTGGCTCGTACGGTGTGGCCCATGTCTTATACAGTGTTACGATACGGGGGATAATAGTGCTCGAAGTGCGTCTGAGCAGCATCGTAACGCATCCATTTCTGCATTTCCGTCAATTCACGCGGAACCCATCGAGACGCAATTTTTCGCATGCTCAGGCGTTCCTTCAGGATGCGAAGCACAGTTGTATGCACTAATCCGGTATCATGGATTACGGATCGTCTGGCGTTGATCACCGTCCACTACCGCGGCAACAGCAGGCACTTCTTCTTCAGAGACGCTAGGACGACTTGCCCGATGCACGACGACCTTTGTTTAAGGCTTTTACCCATCGTGCCACTGTTCTGTACGGCAATTCCGATTCCATCCACGCCTCTTGAAGGCCTTGATGACGCTGTCGTTCTGTACGACCTCTAGCACGTTCACTCTTGATCCAACTCCATTGTACCTGTTTCGAAAACATAGTGACACCGTTACGTCAGACCGCTCGCTCACTAGTAACTGTGTTTCCCTCGAATGTTTCCCGGTGACGTGGGATGGGCGAGTCCATTTGCTCGGAGGTAAGGTAGGTATACCAACAACGTGTGATGTCAGCGGCAATAATAGATTCTCCACAGCAGTGTTGCCACTATTTAAGTTCCAACCCTCGTATGTGTGTTTTTATTTTGCGTACGTATGGGGCCTCAAACTCCAGACAACGCCTTATTTAATGAACGTATTTTTGTACTGTGAGCCTCCGTACCTCTAAGCTGTGGAGATTTGGAGGCCCTCCAGGACGACAGCTCCGAGGCGGTCCACCCTCGCGGCCTCCAATCCTCTTCTGCGTCTGCTTCCTTGGCCACCTGAGCGGTGAATCTGCAAAAGGATGGGGCCCGTCCACGCCCACACCAACGTGGTGACCATCATAAAAATTCTACTGTCACCTCCGTAATTAGATTAGTTTGCTAAGGTGGATCACGGGATGTGGGAAACGCGATGTAATCCGTACGTGTGGGCACGATCACCCATTAATACGGTGCATCTGGAGATAGAATTGGTCGAAAGGTATACGCAGGGTAAAGGTATGTAAGGGCAGAGGAAAAAAAAGTGCCAAGGCAAGAGCCAAGGGAAAAAAACCTCTGCGACTGTGGGGTAGGTTTGAAGGGCAGTAGCGGTATGCTATCTGCGACAGATCATGCAAGGTTTGGTAATGTTAGTATGGGTATTTTCTCAGTACCGTTAACTTTGCTAGGTTCGTCATAAAGAATCAGTCCGTTTGATGCGAGGTTCTGCTGCAGCTGAGCTCCTGTGAAGTCTCTTGGGTCGGCTGCGGCATAATACCCGTGAACATCGGCTGTGGCATGATACCTGTAACATAGCCAAGTTTGTCATAGTAGTTAGGCAGTTTGGTCAGAACTGGCTAAGTGTGTGGGACTGTTTAGGTTTGTTTGTGTTTAGTGCGCTGAATATGGTTTCCCTGCTTTGCCTGTAGGTCGGCTGTGGGCTCAGCTGACATTGCCAGTCAGTTTGCTGTTCTGCAGGGGTTTGCCATGTTCATCGTGTTTGCAAGTTGGTGCTCCCTACGACCGTAGGTGGTTAGTCTCTGAGGAGAAGTGTTTTGGGGCGTTTATGTTTCCACCTATGGTTGTGATCGTAGTTCCCCAAGCGTAGGATGAAGGGGTTGTTCGAGTGTCGAGTACAGTCGTGTGGCGAGATTCTTGAATACCACCGAGACACGCTATAGACGGTATTCATTGTGAAGGTCCACGGTGCATGTGTATCGTGGAGCGTTGCTGATGATGCGTAGTACCTTGTTCTGTATGAGCTGCAGGCGGCGTAGCCGTGTTGGCGCCGCGTATGCCCAGCACGGAGCACCGTACGTCATCAGAGGTCTAATATGTGTCATGTAGAGGTTCCTCGACACCCGGCTATTCAGTTTGCTTTCCCTGTTGAACATCGGGTAGAGTTGTTTGAGCCTCGTGTTTGCTCGGTTGGTCATGTGTTGTATGTGGTCCCCCCATGTCAGTTTCCGGTCCAGCCAGACACCGAGGTATTGGACTTAGCGGTGAATCTACGCATGCACCACTACATATGTATAGGATGACCAGCCAGTCTAAAACAGGTTAGGGAAATAATTCAAAATTTTATTTCAAAAGTTCGCCTAAGTTATACAAATGTTCTTCCGCCGCAACATACTCCTTAACAAAGTGATAAAGCCTGTCCACCTTGCAGGACAGAGCCGGCTAGAAGCAGTATTGAATGCTGATTCTAAAATCACGCCACCCTTCTGGCGTCCATGCTGAAACTACTGACGTTACCATGCTACCGTGGAGCCAATAGCAGACACCCACGTTTGATCACGTGTGCTACTGCTGGAGGACAGAGAAGTGTTAGCATCCTTCGCTCTCTTCAGTTTGAGTTCTCGTACAGAACAGACGCACTCCAGAAGCTGTCTGTGCGGGGCGAACGGCCGCATGCCGTCCGCTCCCGCCTAGCGGCTGTTCGGTATTAGCCACCAACTGTGTGAACCATAACCATTACCGTAACCTTTTCCGTTTTCTAATTCGTTTAGACTGGCATTCATTCATTGCATCCGATCCCAGGGCGAGTCCCGCCATTTATCCCGTATTTCAGAATATAGCAAATATTAACTTCAATTCTATCTTTTATTTGAGATTCAGCCACCCTTTCTTAGGGCGCCCACAAGCCTTCATCGCTCTGCCATCCATCCTGACAACGCTTCCAATCCATTTTATTTATGCAGCACTGGGATGGGTTGTATAATTTTCCTATCATCCGTAGGATAAAGATCAAGTGCTGTACACATATATTGCTACATCGGTCACCGAATAACTTTATATTTCCTGTCGTTTGCTGTGTGAATATCAGTCCGTGAAACTGCTCCGCGGTGCGTTTTTTCAGCCCCTGGACGTGCATTTATCCTGCTGGAGATCACGTCAGCTTCCGCGGTTTTAATGCAACACCGCCGCTGGCCTGAGATCAGACGTTGTGCACCTCGACAGCATTCAGAGGCGCGCCTCCGACAGCTCACAAGGTCGCGAGCGCGGGCAGAACGTGTCGCGAATACGCAGGCGCCATCGCTTGGTCGCCGTTCTGTTGGCGTTGTATACGAGGAAGGTGAAGAAGGGATGCAGACAGTACCGGCGGAAGGGCTGGGCGAGCCGGGCGACCGCCTAGGGCGCCA
The DNA here is from genome assembly GCA_026315105.1 of Locusta migratoria. Classification (NCBI taxonomy): domain Eukaryota; kingdom Metazoa; phylum Arthropoda; class Insecta; order Orthoptera; family Acrididae; genus Locusta; species Locusta migratoria. The sequence continues at coordinate 157,395,091 of CM048745.1, read as the reverse complement.
AAAATTAGGGGAGTTTGGGGGCGCCAAAACCCTTGCTAAATTTATATTATTGTAAACAGTGTACTAAAAATTAACTGTTTCATAAATTGTGTAGCAACATTGGTTACTACCTCATGGCATAGGCCTCACTCTTTATAACAATCCCAGTTTCTTCTTGAATCTCCTATAAAGGAAATCCCTTCATCCCTTCACCTTATTTCTCTATAAAAAATCTCCGCTCAGAAAGCTAAAGGCTATTGTTCAGAGTTTTGAACAACAATAACACGCTGTGACAATTACAACCGCCGCGGTGCCGACAATTGCACGCCTTGCGACAAAGCTATGTCGGCCGCTCTAACAATACACACAAACAATATTGAGTTATTGGCAACCAAAAAGAAATTACTCCTCTCTGTACTGTCAAATGTCTCGTGAAAGAAAATTATAAACCAGAAGTCATGTACATGTCGTGCAGGCTTCATGGTGTGCGTGTTCTTCTTTTGTATCCTGAATTTCGACTCTTAATAGAAGAACCGTTGCGTTAATGTGTTCTTTATCAACATGTCGGAAAAAAGAAGCCTTCTGGAAATGTATATAGAAAAAGAAGAACACAGTTAGCGGCTGAAAATGAGAAACAGGCAGCATTAAAGAAATTCTTTCGTTCTCCTGAAACAGACACCAATGGAAATGAAAACGTAGAACCAGAGAATGAGGAAACCACCAAGAAATAAACAAATATTCCAGAAGATGCTCAATATGTTCACCATCATTCCTCAACAATAGCTGTAGTCGAGGAATAAAGTTGTGAACAGCACTGTAAAGCATGTTCGGAGTTATGGTGAGGCATTGGCGTTGGATGTTGTCTTTCAGCATCCCTAGAGATGTCGGTCGATCACGATACACTTGCGACTTCAGGTAAACCCAAAGCCAATAATCGCACGGACTGAGGTCTGGGTACCTGGGAGGCCAAGCATGACGAAAGTGGCGACTGAGCACACGATCATCACCAAAAGACGCGCGCAAGAGATCTTTCCCGCGTCTAGCAATACTTTTTTTCCCCCCAATAAAACGCCATGTCCATTTCCAAGCATGTGTGTCAATTTTTACCTATCTAAATAATTCCGTGATTTATTAAGTTTTCAAATTTAGACTGACTTTTTGATCACCCGGTACTTATGAACTAACTTATACTAAGGACAGCACATAAATCCATGCCCCAGGGGGGGGGGGGGAATTCGAACCCTCGACAGGGAACGGCCTTGCGCATCGGAGCATAACGCCTCAATGCGTTCGGATGCTCCGTCGCGGCCTCAGTTAATCGACCATTTCACTTATTTCACAGGAAACAATCCGTACATAAATTGAAATACATGAACAAATTAGAATTAGTAACATTTTGTTACTGTGTATCACTCCCATTGAAGAACGATTTACCATGTATCCCAAAGTAGATGCATTTTATCCACATCGTTGTAATAACAATTTGGCTTAAAGCACATTAATTTCACTCTTGCTATCAGAAAACACATTTCTGAACTGTGAAATGTTCATCAGTTCATCATATGTAATTTTAATTGCAATAACAGGAATCAAAGAGGGGCAAACACATTAATGAGGTGTTTTTTTTATTTTTATTTATTTTTGATATCTATGTTTCATAGATCTAGAAAAGGCTTATGACCGTGTCCCTAGGAGGAAGTTACTGTCAGTTCTACAAGATTATGGTATAGGAGGCAAACTTCTGCAGGCAATTAAAGGGCTCTACGTAGACTGTCAAGTTAGAGTAGATGGCAAATTAAGCTCATGGTTCAGGGTAGTTTCAGGGGTAAGACAAGGCTGTAACCTGTCACCACTGTTGTTCATACTATTCATGGATCATATGTTGAAAACAGTAGACTGACAGGGCGAGATTAAAATAGGTGAAAACAAAATAAGCACTCTCGCATATGCGGATGATTAGTTGTAATGGTCGATTCAATTGAAAGGTTGCAAACTAATATTTCAGAGCTCGATCAGAGGTGCAAGGATTATGATATGATCAGCATCTCCAAAACGAAAGTAATGTCAGTGGGAAAGAGATTTAAACAGATTGAGTGCCAAATAGGAGGAACAAAGTTAGACAGTTTCAAGTACCTGGGATGTATTTTCTCACAGGTTGGCAACATAGTGAAAGAACTGGAATCGAGGTGTTGCAAGATTAATGCAGTGTGTGCTCATCTAAGATCTACTCTCTTCTGCAAGAAGGAAGTTAGTACCAAGACTAAGTTAGCAGTGCACCGCTCTATCTTTCGACCAACTTTGTTGTATGGGAGTGAAAGTTGGGTGGATACAGGTTACCTTATTCATAAGGTAGAGGTTACAGATATGAAAGTAGCAAGAATGATGGCAGGCACTAATAGATGGGAACAATAGCAGGAGGGTGTCCATAATGAGGAAATCAAGGAAAAACTGGGTATGGACACCATAGATGAAGCTGTTAGAGCGAACAGACTGAGATGGTGGGGTCATGTTACACGCATGGGAGAAGCAAGGTTTTCCTAAGAGACTCATGAGCTCGGCAGCGGAGGGCAAGAGGAGTCGAGGTAGACCAAGAAGAAAGTACTTAGATTCGGTGCCGAATGATTTTGAAGTAAAAGGCATAATATCAGAGGAGGCATCAATGTTAGCATTGAATAGGTGATCATGGATGAATTTCATTAGAGGTACTATGCTCCTGACTGAACGCTGAAAGGCATAATCAGTCTCTAATGATGATGATGATTTTTTGCTAAGCAAATCTGTATATCATTTAAGATACCCATCGACATGATGGACACCAGAGTTCATCACAGACCATGCAGCGCTCTGCTACGCCAGTATCCAGTGTCCCGTGCCCCCCATTTCAGTAGTGGTTGCTGATATCGTGGGAATAAAATTGGCACATGCATGGTTCGCCTGCCGCGGAGGCCCATCGTTAGGAGTGCTTGGTATATTGCGTGCCCCGCCACAATTTGCCACTTGTCCTGTTTCACCGGTCTGCCCAGTCTACGACGTCTGACCGATCAGGTGTGGTCATGCAACCCCCGACGTTTGGACGTGTTCCGTCTTTTATTCTCCACTTGTTGAAGACAGCACAGCACTCCTCCAACAGCCAACTGTTTGCCTTCGGTCGCGCACCTTCCCCATTCAACACGCTCACTGGCGTTACATGGACTGGGCGTGTCTGACTACCAACTTTCCTCTTCAGGCAGTACTTTGATTGGACCGGTACGGGGCGGTACGGCGTACCGCCAAAATTCAAACTCGGTATTAGCGCACAGGCTAAAATTATTTCTTAAATCTGTAAAAAAAAAAAAAAAAAAAATAGACCCACTCTAAACTGTGGAATGTATTTCGGAAAGAAAAATTGGAAAGTTTTAGGTTCGTTCGAGTTGCGATCAAAACCGGCGAAGCGTTCAAATTGCACTTTCGCACAATTCGAATGGAATCTGAATGACGGTCAAATATTTGAATTAGGCAATGGAGAGTTCCGAATATTCTGAACCGAGAGCGAGGAAATGCTTCTTACCGATGCCAAAGCGTTTAAGAACCTTGCTCCAAAGAGATAAGTCACAACATACGCAAAGTCTTTTGTATGCAATATCGTTACCTATTCGTTGAAGAAAGGAAGTGCGAAATACCAGCAATTCCTTTAAAAAATTAAGGGACAGTACATCGCAACATTTTGACTTAATTTCCATTATTTGAGTCATGAAACACTGTACGAGTTACGTAGGTTTTCATGTTGAGCACGATTCATTTTGAAAACGACTCACTGTCAAGATAAAATATTTACCGTAAATATTAAGTATACTTAACCGTCTCTTTCGTACTGTAGTCAGTTCAAGATTATAAAATAGTGTGTCGCAGCATTGGTAGGAAGTAAAACAGAAGCAAATTGTAATCTCTTTGACCAATGCTTCTTCAAGCGGCTAGATGTGTACATGTTCAACTGTTGGTAACGCTGCCAGTTTTGCTTCTTACGGCGGTAAACACCTGTTCCGTCTTTAAAAGTTCCACGCAGTTCCATTGTCATTGTAATGCTTTTCGTGTGACATAAGTCTGCTTTTAATTCCCGTTAGCAACATGCACTCTTATTGTCTTTTGAAACGCCACTTCTGATTAGTTACGAAAAGATGTCGTCGTCTAAAGCCGATGGGTGATATCCTCATCTACACTAAACCCTTGTATACAATAAAAATAAGTTTCAATCTATAAATTATAGCTATATTTTGTTAGTGTAGTCACATGACTAAATCATTACTTCTAAAACTTTTTTCCAACTAAAGCACTATCTTCAGGTGATATTTTTATCGCCTGGACGGGCTTATGTGGATAGTTCTGGGTGATTATTATATGCTACATGAAGAACAGGAGTACCAACACGCCTCCCTGTGGCACACCTTAATTAACGTACACATCCATTGATGGCTGTCTGTCTTATGCTGATTCGTCCCTACCAATAAATCTTCGGTCCAATTCAAACTTGCCTTGATCCCCCACGGGGTCGTACATTCTGTAAGAGTGTCCCGTTTTAAACTATAGTGGCCGATATCTCTGGAGTGGCGCAATTCTGCAAAAAAAGGTTTGAAGGGGATTATGAAATTGTTATCTCGAAATGACCTTGAACCCTGTTAACAAGGTCATTTTTTCAAATGGTAATCCCTATTTTTTTATTATATATTCTTATGCTACGTCAAAAAATACGAATTTTTGGAAGGGAACTTTTTTTCTCGAAAACCTGTGGTTTGTCGCTAGTGATAAAAAACTTCAGCGCTGGTCAGAGTTCAGAAATCAAACACTGAAAATTTTCCACGATCTCGTTTCGTTCTCCAGATACTGGTAACCTGGGAACCGGGACGCCGACTCCGTGGGTGCTCCGAGGCTCGTGCACCCCCCAAAAAATTTTTGGGGTGCTGAGCACCCACTTAAAATTGAGGTGGAAAATAAAATTGTATAAATTTAAAAAAAATCGGGAAAAATCAAAACCTACCTTATGATTCAAGAGGCAATGCAAAACGTGCCCATAGCGAGAGACGATATTTGATAAGTGAAAGAAATGATTAATATGTACTCGGGTCCCTAAGCGAGTAGTAATGAGTGTCCGCGTTTTACCCACTATGCTAGCTTTATTCATCCTGAAGCACGTCGGTCCTTTTGACCGTTCAGGTGTACGTATTTATGAAGATTCAATTGTGTTCTTTCAGGAATTTAGCTTGAAAACTCTGATGCTGATGCTAAAGTTAATCGTTTATTTATGTTTGTCACTTCCCTTGTTATTAAAATTATAGATTCAGCTGAAATTTGTAATGCTTTTCTCTCAGGCTTAAAAAAAACCTTTTACTATATTATACTGTCAGAGATGTCATGAAGTTATCTCTAAGTGATTAAAGTTTCGATGAAGTAACCATTCTTACTTAGAACTGACAAAAAAAAATTTGATGTCGGACTTCAAAATCTGAAAGTATTTCAAAGATTTCTTTAAACCTTGGTGACAGTGTTCTACCAAATGCTTTTGTCAGAAAGAATAGCCTCGCACAAGATGTATTAGGTTAGTGTACAGTGAAAAATTATTTCAATGGTCGTGTAGAAATTTTGGGGTGTTACTTATATTGAAATCTCCATTTCGGCCAATTAGATCGCTTTATTGTAGTGTCCTAATGCAGCCATGCTTTCCTTTTCTTCCTCCTCCTTCTTCTTTCTATCTTTAAATGGCCAGACACCTGCCTATTTCCTTTTATCACGTATTGCTCATTCAAAAATGCATGAACATGATTTTCAGGAGGGTTGGTATCGAACATTTGTGAACCGTGATATAGAGCACCCACACTGATTTTCAAAAGTCGGCGCCTCTGCCTCTGGTGACCAAACATTGCTTTTTTTTGGGGGGGGGGGGGGGGATTGGGGGAAATGAGTAATTTTCCGTAGAGTAGGAATATGGGTTACTACTTGCAAAACATTAGCTTCACCTTGAAAATAGGTTTCATGTTCATTCAGAGATAGCCATTCCATGACCACTTCACACCTTACAGCTTCCACTATTTCTTGGCAAAACAGTGCCGAGATACCGGCCAGTACAGATTGAAATGGGGCACCCTCTGCAATGTGCACTCTCACCTCAGGTCTCAGACTGCCTGGAATACATGTTGCGGAACCACTCACGGAGTCGCTGCTTGTGCACTTCTAGCCTGCTGTTACTCAGCAGACTTGCGCGTCTGTCGGCTCACTCCGGCATCGTCCAGACACGCCTTCGTCTCCAGGCAGGCGGTCAGCCGCGGCTGCCACATCCGCCTCCGTTTGCTCTCCGCTCAAGCACAGCTACCTCTCTCTGCCTTTCACTTTCATGTGGCTCAATACACGCGCCACGATTCAATGCTCGTCCAGGTTTCTAAGGTCAGCAAAACGCGGCGGCACTGGAAGGCAGAAGCAAACAAAAAAGAAACAGGAAGGAAGAAAGTTATTGCAATCGGTCTGGCCGGACGACTAAGCCAAACCAGTGCTGTGGTGTTGAATTCCAGAGAAATTAGCTAAGTGACAGTTCCTAGCCTTGACGTCAAAAACCATGCGACGAGTCTGTCAGTTCTACTAAAAACCTAGGAATTACAGTTACAAGAGCATGTCCATACTATTGTGGAGAATGCGAACAAAGGACTTCGCTTTGTTCTGGTTTTGCCATGGGGACATTTTTATTCTTTACGAGGCATTCAGAAGCGTACCCCCGGTCTAATAACAGTGGGGAATAATGTCTTACTTTTGCATTGAACGATATTAATGTTTTGTTATAAATGTTTTATTTAAATGGTATGCCATTTACATTTAGTTCATGTATGACGTGAAGGCTTCTTTCTTTGATAAGCTGGTTAATCTCCGAGATGCAGATCGACCTCAAACCTCTACTCCCTCCTTTCCTATGCCCAGATACGACACAACGTTTTGTAGCAATTGTGGACAATTCGCTTTATTTCCTGAAAAGGTGTTGTAGGTAGCACAGACGATGCTTTGAGAATTTCTTAACCATTCTCTAAATAAGCAGTACCAGTTGACTTATCGACTCACTGGGTCGTAGATTAACAAAACACCAACGAACACTCGTAAAAAGTCATCATCATCATTAGAGACAGATTATGCCTTTCAGCGTTCAGTCTGGAGCGTAGTACCTCTAATAAAATCCCCCCATGATCCACTATTCAATGCTAACATCGATGCCTCGTCTGATGTTATGCCTTTTACTTCAAAATCATTCTGCACCGAATCTAAGTACTTTCTTCTTGGTCTACCTCGACTCCTCTTACCCTCCGCTGCCGAGCTCATGAGTCTCTTAGGTAACCTTGCTTCTCCCATACGTGTAACATGACCCCACCATCTCAGTCTTTTCGCTCTAACTGCTACATCTATGGTGTTCATTCCCAGTTTTTCTTTGATTTCCTCATTATGGACAACCTCCTGTCATTGTTCCCATCTATTAGTACCTGCAATCATTCTTGCTAATTTCATATCTGTAACCTGTAACCACCCAACTTTCACTCCCATACAACAAAGTTGGTCGAAAGATTGAGCGGTGCACTGCTAACTTAGTCTTGGTACTTACTTCCTTCTTGCAGAAGAGAGCAGATCTTAGCTGAGCACTCACTGCATTAGCTTTGCTGCACCTCGATTCCAGTTCTTTCACTATGTTGCCATCCTGTGGTTCATGGTGTGGGTTCCTGTAGTCATGTTCTAGTTCATGAACCATGGGCAACGTAAGTGGTCCTGACAGTTGGGATACCAGTTACTTTGGAATAAGGTTGGGCATCTCGGAGATATTCTGAGTCGTGGCCACCTTTGTGCTCAGACAGCAAAGACTACCAAATCCTCCGGTTAGTCCCTCAACCGTTAGGGGTAAAACGCAATGGGGCCCTGGGCAAGTAAGGCTAGCAACCTGCTTCCCAGGTACTTCAGTATCATGCTGGCAACAATCAGAGCAAAATGCTTCGGACCTTTGGAGGTGATGGAGTCCCACCTCTAATGGACAGACCAGGGACTCCTCCGTTACGACTTGGCAAACGATCGTAAAAAGTGACCAAATAAAACTTTTTTATTATAAAATTGAGTTACGTGCTAGTGTTCATGATGATGAGGGGGGGGGGGGGAAGGGAGAGTACTAGTTAAAATCTGTTTGCATTCAGGTTAGTTACCACTTAGTTACCACTGCACGAGTAACAAACATTGGGAAACGACTAAGGCCGTACGCACGCGGGTCGATTCGCACTCGTCGCGGCTGCGGCTCGTCCTCGACGCGATTCCGTCGCCACGCGACTGGCCACGCAAGTAAATGGGAGGCCTCCAACGGGTCGATTCGCACGCGTCTCGCAATCGTCTCGAAGTCGTCGCGGGCGACGCTCGTCTTTCGCGACCTGCAGTGCACGGGAAAGTTCGAGCGTGACGAGCGGATCGCACGTCCTGGAGGTAATTTACCGTGTATTTTTCTGTATTTCCAGTGCATAAAATACTTCAGAGCCCATGAGTTCCATATGCAATCACTGTAATGAACTTTTAGTAAATAAATAAGTACATAACATATATTTTCAGTATGTCGCGTCTTGCAGCTCTCAAATATGTAAGAACAGACCTCTTTTTTTTTATCCCAACTAGAGCTGCTGATGTTAATTTACTTTTTTTTTATTGGCGACTAGTTTCGGGCATATCCCAGTTTCTCAAGCCATGTTACTTATACGAGGTACGTCCAGAAAGTAAGTTCCGTTTGGTTATATAAAACAAACGTGAACAGATACAGAAAAAAAAATTTATTGTACGAAAATCTACAACAGTTAAACTACTTTTCTACTTAGCTTCCGAAATTTTGTAGGTACTTGTCATAGCGTTGTTCTTCATAGAAGTTTGTCGCCTGTGTATTGGACCATGTGGTAATATGTTCTTTCAGCTCGTCACCATCGTTGAAGTGTTGACCACCAAGTACAGATTTTAGGTGTAAGAAGAGATGAAAGTCACTAAGTACGAGGTCCGGGCAGTACGGAAGATGATTAGACACGTCCCAATGAAATTTCCCTAAGAGGTGCTTGGTCACATTTGCCGGGTGAAGTCGGACACTATCGTGGAAACAAACAGCATCTTCTGACAGTAACCTTCTTACAACTAAAAATCTGTCCTTGCTAGTCAACACTTCAACCATGAAGACGAGCGCGAAGAACACGTTACCACATGGCTAAATACACAGGCGGAAACCTTCTATGAAGACGGCGTACAGAAATTTGTGCCGCGCTATGACGAGAGCCTACAAAAATTCGGAAGCTAATTAGAAAAGTACTTTAACAGTTGTAGATTTTTGTACAATAATTATTTTTTATTTATCTGTAAACGTTTGTTTTATATAACCAAACCAAACTTACTTTCTGGACGAACCTCGTATTATTCAGAATGCTAAAAATTTTGTGCGCAGTCTCTTGGCAGTTGTCTAGCACCGACGAACAAACGATGATGAAAACTCCGCTCTACGTACGGATGCACCCATAACACTCTTTGTGTCTTCCTTTCCTTGTGCAGGTTCCAGTAAAACATGACAATATCCGCCTGATCACTAGTGTCCATTATACGGGTAACTATTAGAGGAAATTACCAACTCATGAATCAGCACGGGTTTAGGAAACATCGTTCATGTGAAACTCAGCTTGCCCTTTTCTCACATGACATCTTGCAAACCATGGATGAAGGGCAACAGGCGGATTGTGTTTTTCTCGACTTCAAAAAGGCGTTCGACGCGGTGCCACACTGCAGACTGCTAACGAAGATACGAGCTTATCGAATAGGTTCACAGATTTGTGATTGGCTGGAAGACTTCCTAAGTAATAGGACGCAGTACGTTGTTCATCAGAGACGAGTGTATCGTCAGGCGTGCCGCAGGGGAGTGTGATAGGACGGCTATTATTTTCTATCTATATAAATGATCTGATGGACCGAGTAAGTTGTAATTTGCGGCTATTTGCTGATGATGCTGTGGTGTATGGGAGGGTGTCGTCTGTAACTGACTGTAATAGCAAACAGGATGAGTTAGACAAAATTTCTAGTTGGTGCGAAGAATGGCAGCTAGCTCTCAATGTAGAAAAATGTAAGGTGATGCGCATGAGTAGAAAAAACAATCCCATAATGTTAGAATACAGCATTAGTAGCGAGCTTCTTGATGCTGTCGCGTCGTTCAAATATCTAGGCGTAACATTGCAGAGAGATATGAAGTGGAACGAACATGTAAGGACAGTTGTGAGTAAGGCGGACAGCCGACTTCGGTTTATTGGGAGAATTTTTGGAAGATGTACTTCACCTGTAAAGGACACCGCGTATAAAACGCTTGTACGACCACGTCTTGAGTATTGCTCAAGTGTTTGGGACCCGCAGCAGATCAGTTTAAAGGAAGACATAGAGGCGGTTCAGAGGCGAGCAGCTAGATTTGTTACCGGTAGGTTCGACCAATGCGCGAGTGTCACAGAAATGATCCGGCAACTCAATTGGGGATCGCTGGAAGAAATACGACGTTCTTTTCGTGAATTTCTGTTAAGTAAATTTAGAGGGCCGGAATTTGAAGCTGAGTGTAGTACGATTTTGCTGCCGCCTACTTACATTTCGCGTATTGATCACAAAGACAAGATAAGAGAAATTAGGGCTTGTACGAAGGCATATAGGCATTCTTTTTTTTCTCGTTCTATTTGGGAGTGGAATAGGAAAGGAAATGCCTAGTAGTGGTACAGTGTACCCTCCGCCACGCACCTTACGGTGAATTGCGGAGTATGTATGTAGATGTAGACGTACGTAGATCCCTGTTGGAAGTCGCGAGTTGAGTGAAGGAAAATCGCGCTCACGACGAGTGAGAAAAGACCCGTGTGCGGACGGCCAAACAGCTCTCTCTCCCTAATAGCTATTTGCAGACGAATGTGATGTAGTTCGCATTCAAAAACGGAGCAACAGTCGCACCGGTTTTGGTAGGTCCAAGGGCGACCGCAGACGGAAAAGGTTGGTGGACGTGGGACGAACGTGGATGGGCATTGGTGCCCCCCCTGTGTACCACTGCCTCCCACGGTAAAACCTTCAGCTTTGCAAGCCTGGACCACGGACTGACCGCAACAGGCTGGTTGTCAAATAGCTCCGAAAGAAATTTCGCGTAATCACTCGCAGTTCCTTGTTGAATGGTGGATAAAGATCTCTTTCAGACAGCTAAGCACATTTAAATTACTGGTGGTTATAATATAAATTCACGTAAAGGAATTACATAAATCTTCGGAAACGTGTGGCAAACCTATAAAGCCGTGGTGGAGTAGCCGAGCGGTCTAAGGCGTCTCGCTGCGGAGCGCACGGTTGCTCGCCGTCGGAGGTTCGAGTCCTCCCTGGGGCATGGGTGTGTATGTGTGTCTGTGTGTTCTCGTTAGGTTAGTTTACCTTCGTTTAAGTACTTTGTAAGGTACGGACGGATGTCCACGCAGTTTGGTCCGACAGATTTACAAACATTTGAACAAACCTATAAAATCCCGAGAAACTAGAACATTGCTCTAATTCATCCACTTCAGATATACAAAAACTCTCTTTTGTAGAACACAAGAGCAATTACAACCCAAAGTAGCAGAGTACCAAGCACGATTCAGATCGAATACGTCATGCTCAGAGCAAATTCACAGGGCAAAACCGTACTCAAAATGGGAGCCCTCGGAATAAAATCTGTAGTATGAATATTTGTAGCTTTCAAAATGCCATACTACTCCAGTTTTTAGAAAAGGGTATTACATTTCAGAATGCGAGACATCATAAAAGAGTTACTAACTGGCACGAAATCGAGAGTAAAATTTGTGGGGGAAATTTGAGAATCATCAGACATTCGTCCGAAAAAAAGTTATGACCAAAGAACTCCAGACTTTGGGTTCTAAAAGTTAACCCTACTTGGCTTAACAAAAACAACTTCAGCATACCATACCTCGTATTCGCTGACGGACTGGCGATACTGAACAGATTGCGAGGAGCCTAATGTCAAACAGCCAGAAGTACTTAAAGAACGTGGAAAAGAAGAGGTCTACAAATCTCATTTGAGAAAACTTAATTCTTTTGCTCAAAAGCAGAAATTGCGAACTTGAAACAAAAAGGCTGTAAGACAATTTCCCGTATGTGATTTAAATACCTTGGAAAATTCATCAAACAAAAAATGTTCAAATGCTTGTACACCTATTGGACCAAACTGCTGTGGTCATCAGTCCCTAGACTTACAAACTACTTTAAATTACACTAACGACAACATACATACCCATACTTGCGGGAGGACTCGAATCTCCGGCGGGAACGATCGCCTAGTCCGCCTTGGACGAGGCGACTGCTCCGCGTGGAAATTTGTCGAACAGACAGAGAGAGAAAACGTCTCATGCTAAAATCACGTCTAAAAAGTCAAAAAGGATTAAGATTACTGAAAAACCTCAGCAACGAAAATCCATGTCAAAGAGGGACACAAATTCAGCCATATAACACACTCATTAAACCAACAATCTCAGGCGGAAGCCAAACACTAATCCTTAACACACGACCTCTGAGAAATCCAAAAAGAAGGGAGATATATCATTACGAAAACTCTAGGAGCAAGACGTATCCAAGACGGTTACAGGCGACAATGAATGAAAACAACATACTAGTTTTCAAACATCGAAATAGATACTAGGAAAAGGTGAATGAAATTCTCTCGTGATCTGAACATACCACCAGGAAAACGATTCTCAAAAAGGATAATAGATTGCTTAACTTCACTAAAGAATTCCACATTTCGCCCGAACGAAATTCGAAAGGAGGTGGTAAAGGCAAATTTAATATCAACTGACATTTCAAAAGAGACTCCTGTCACGTAGTAGACAAATGAGAAGTTACATCAGAACAACAACAAAAAATAAAATAAACAGTACAGAACAAAGTAGTCTGTAAACATAAGCAAACGTGTCGGAAAAAATGAGACTGTTTGAAACAAAAAAAAAAAAAAAAAAACAAAAAAAAAAAAAAAAAAAACTATAATAAGCCAAAGAAAAGTTGATTTATTTACTTAAAGCCTTCCTTTTCTGGGGAAAATTTGCTAGTAATAATAATAATAATAATAGCGATGTAGTGTGGTTCAGGATGGTCTACTCATCTTCCAATACATCGTTGTCCTGGTGGTTTCTTATCATTCCCATTATGAGGAACTAGCTGAAAACCCGGCGTTGCCCGGGTATTTATTTATTCCTGACATTTTAAGGTATATATTCATTTTGTATCAGGGCTGTATGTCTGTAAAACCTCTTGGGAATACAATTACTAGTATAGACGTAATAGATTAAAACTTGGTGCGTGATGAGGCGGTTTTCCATTAAAGTTACTATTTATGTGCTCATATCTCATGAACTATGTGTCATACTGCGATACAATTTCGAAGGTACATTCAGCTATATGTGTTTATATTATCTGTAAAATTTGCTGCGGCTACAATTTGCAGTGCAGAAATTATAAATTGTAACGTCATGACCAATGCCGTAGCCTTAGACCATGAACAGCGGAACGTTAGTGTTTATGTGCTTACATCTCATGAACTACGCGTCCGAATGTGATACAATTTAGAAGCTACATTCAACTATATATGTGTATACTGTCAGTAAAATTTCCTGTCGTTACAATTTTAGTGTTCAAATTATACATTGTAACGTCATACCGAGAGCCGTAGTTTTACTCAATAAACAGCGGAAAAATAGTAAGCGAGAAACGTTTTTCCTTTCATCATTTTGCTATGGTTGTCAGCGAGAGAAAGTTCAATGAAAGTTTGAAATTATGTTTAAAGTTTGTTGCAAGTCGCTAAGTACTCTGATTCTCGTATAGCGTATTTATAAAGTCTCGCCGCATTATGTAGCAGTTTCTTGCAAATCTTATTGCTAATGTCGTCATATCAACTGAATCATGTGTCGTATATGATTCTTAACCCTGCAGCAATTGTACTTCACGGTAAGGAATGTGTGTACCAAATTTGGTTGAAATCGGTCCTGTGGTTTAGGAGAAAATGAGTAAAATTGTCGCTAAATTCAGCAGTTTTCTGCACATCTCATTGTTTATGTCGTCATATCTCGTGTACTATGTATCGTACGTGATTCTTACACTTACGGCGACCGTTCTCATGGATTGAAGCTTACGTGTACGAAATGTCATGAAGATTGGAACAAAACTGTAGATTTGTATGCAACACGTACAAATATACGGACACAGATCTGTTAGATCTGAGGGACATCCTTATCACGTATCATCGAATTATTTGCTTACATGACCTTTCCATCTCCATTTCGATCATAGTAGTAAGCACGACGCTCTAAACATATATTTTTTCTCTTACCAACATACCGTACATTGTGCCGTATCTCCTTTTATTCGCAGCGTGCTTGTTGTGCTTATCGTTTTTGAATAATGCATCACTTTCGTCGTTTACAACTAGTACCATACATTGTGTTCATACTACTGATGCAGCGCACATAAATTTACTTTTGAAGACGACTTAGTACCCGTACTTACGCACAAAATAAATAAAAAAATATTTTAGCTGTTTTCGCACCGTGCGTCGCAAATGTCTAAATAACCATAGTAAATGACTCAAATTTAAAAGCGTATTCTGCAGACTTTTATCCAGAAACGCCAATTTCCTATTTTTGAAAACCTTTAACTTTTGCCAAGATACATCGGAAAGAAATACTCAGACCAAAAAAAAAAAAAAAAAAAAAAAAAAAAAAAGTGGGGAATCTTGCTACCTCGATTCTCATTCCGCCTTCCGTGCCAAAAATTGTGGCTTGCAAATAAATTCATGTTTTATTGAGTTCAAAGAGTAAAGCAAAAAGTGATGTGGAAGAGAGAGGGGGCAGCGCTAGAGGGAGAGATAGAAAGAGCGGGCAGACGTGGGAGAGAGACAGCGTCAGTAAAATAGATAAATGGATGGAGATAGCAACAGTAGTAGTAAAAGATGAAGGAGACAGTGGGTGACTGGATGCCCCAGAGTGGCCAACTGTAACAACAAACATTTCGTTTAGTTTTTCCCTGTCCCTCGTACCCTCGTTTTAAAGGTTCCCACTGTGGAGGGTTACAGGGCCCAGAAAACCATCAACAAGGAAACCTGTACATAGAAGAAAATCCTGACTGAAAAGAGAGGAAACGAACTGTGTGAAAGAGTGGCAATATGAGAGGAAAATAAAATGGTAGAGTGACCATGAAAGCGGTAGAGAAGGAGACAGTGGTAAGGAAGATCGAGAAAAGGGGATGAATACAATGAAAATCAGGGGAAAATGCCAAAGGGGAAAAGGAAAAGTCAGGTATGAAGTCAGAGACAGGAACATTTTGATAACATGTGATAACTTCACCAGGAGGAGGCGAGTCCATTTGCTCTAAGGCAGGTGTGTCAACAACGTGTGCTATCAGCGACAATAGTGTCTCCACAGTAGTGTTTTGTTGTTGTTGTAGAGCTTATGGGACTTAACTACGGGGTCATGAGTCCCTAAACTTACAAACTACTTATGAACTAGCTACAACTAAGGGGGGATTCGAACCCCCGACCGTAGTGGCCATGCAGACTGTGACTGAAGCGCCGCAGTCCCCTCGGCCACCGCGGCCGGCACACAGTAGTGTTGCCACTATTTAAGTTCCAACCATGGTACCATGTAGAAAGCCACAAATCTCTCTACGGACTGATGTAGAAAAAGGATGGGAAGGGCAGAAACCGTAGCTGAGGCCCATGCTGAAGAAAAAGTGTCCGAAACTGGTTGTCATTAATAAATTCAACTTCCGTGATACTTTGACAGTTATTTAAAAGTTGCTTTTAGATGATAAATTATCCAGATGGAATTGGATTTTACGGCATTTTTTGCCGAACAGAATTTCATTATAAGTTACTGTTGCAGCTGCGAAAAGACTGAAACTAACGTTATGGTGTAGATTAGATTTTTCTTAAGCTGATAATATAATAATACTAATATAGTATGAGTACTGATACAATTTAGAAATTCACTAATGGAGTAGAAGGAGTTGGCCACTAGAAAGTCTTTTAGGTTCCTCTCAAACTGATCTATATTTGTAGCTAAGTTTTTTATACTTGATGGTAAATTATTGAAAATGTGTGTTCCTGAGTAGTGTACCCCTTTTTGAACTAAAGTAAGTGCTTTTAAGTCCTTGTGTAGATCATTTTTATTCCTAGTATTGTATGTATGAACTGAGCTGTTTGTTGGGAAAAGGGATATATTATTTATGACAAATCTCATTAAGGAATAAATATACTGAGAGGGAGTAGTTAATATACCCAGTTCTTTGAAGAGGCTTCTACAGGACGTCCGTGAATTTACTCCACAAATAATACGTATTACACGCTTTAGGACTCTGAAGACTTTTGACTGACTTGAAGAGTTACCCCAAAATATTATACCATATGACATTATGGAATGAAAGTAAGCAAAGTATGCAAGCTTTGTTATTTTTATGTCTCCTATGTCTGATAACACTCGTATTGAAAATACAGATTTGGTGAGCCGTTTCTGCAGTTCTGTGGTGTGATCCTCCCAATTAAATTTATTATCAAGCTATAATCCCAGGAATTTAATACTGTCAACCCCTTCTATCTGCTCTTCTTCATACTTAATGCATATGCTGGCGGGAAATCTCTTACATGTTCTGAACTGCATGTAGTGAGTCTTTTCAAAGTTCGTTTAGTATTATCGCGATATAAGAGAGAGAGAGTATTATGGAAATGCGCGACTAGGGGTGGAAATCATTAGAAGAAAGACGTTATTAATCGCAGGGAGATTTACCTGAGAAATGTCTTTCACCAACAGTCTCTTCCGAATACGAACATATTTTGTTAACCACCACCTGCATAGGGAGAAATGACCATTATAATAAAATGACAGAAATCATATCGAAAACGGAATGATGTAGGAGTTCCTTTTTCCCCGCGTGATATTAAAACATGGAACAGTAGAGATATATCGTAATAGTGATTCGATGAAACGTCGTCAGTGCACTTGAATGTGACTACCGGAGTATTTATATAGACGTAGTATATAGAGTGTATTCTAAAACAATTTTTTTTAGGTCTTTATCCGTGACCAAGATCCAGAGGTTGAAAGTTAACGTACTTTCACACAAATCCATAAAAGCACTTCTATAGCCGTTTTTGCACCGTTGGCCGCAAATATCTAAATAACTAACGACAGCATATGGTTCAAATTTTAAGCAAAGTATGCAAGCTTTGTTATTTTTATGTCTCCCTATGTCTGATAACATTCGTATTGAAAATACAGATTTGGTGAGTCGTTTCTGCAGTTCTGTGGTGTGATCCTCCCAACTAAATTTATTATCAAGCTGTAATCCCAGGAATTTAATACTGTAGGGAGGAGGCAGCATTTGAAGCTTGTAAGCGGGTAGTATGTGTGGAACAGTACGAGACGTCGTAGCGGAGCAGTGAGTAATTTGTTCATTCACACGTCTCGGTGGACGCCGGTGACGTAACGGACCTTGCATTCCTCCGTCTGGTGTCTTCAGTTTGCGAGCGCGCCGCCTGAATGCGTATTGGCACGGCGTACTGCGGTGACGTCACGTAGCTTCCGGCCCGCGTGCTCCACGACGCGGCGTGATGTAAGCAGTGGCGAAAGGCTACGGCAGCCGTGGGAGGACTGGGGCATGGCCTGCATGAGCGAGTCGTGAATGGCTGCAAGGTCGCGCACACGTCACGAGGAAGAGGCGGCTGTTTGTGTTCCGCCCCCTGAGTCACGCTGCGAGCGGCCAGTCAATATTTGACGACGCGTTTGTGTCGCGCTCACCGAGTGCTTCTGGTGTCAAACACATGTTTCAGGGAGAGAAGCAAGATTAGGATTTGCCAGTGGCGGATGCAAGGGGGAGGGATATGGGGGATATATCCCCCGCCCTTCGAAAAATTTACGATAACGCAAACTTGCATGAATTTACATCTACATCTACATACGTACTCCGCAATTCACCGTAAGGTGCGTGGCGGAGGGTACACTGTACCACAGCCGGCCGCGGTGGCCGAGGGGACTGAGGCGCTTCAGTCACGGTCTGCACGGCCACTACGGTCGGGGGTTCGAATCCCCCCTCGGGCATGGATATTTGTGCCGTCCTAGTTCGTAAGTAGTTCATAAGTAGTTTGTAAGTTTAGGGACTGATGACCCCGTAGTTAAGTCCCATAAGCTTTACAAACATTTGAACATTTGAACTGTACCACTACCAGGAATTTCCTTTCCTATTCCACTCCCAAATGGAACGAGGAAAAAAAATGCCTATATGCCTCCGTACGAGCCCTAATTTCTCTTATCTTGTCTTTGTGATCTTTACGCGAGATGTAAGTAGGCGGCAGCAAGATCGTACTACACTCAGCTTCAAATTCCGGCCCTCTGAATTTACTTAACAGAAATTCACGAAAAGAACGTCGTCTTTCTTCCAGCGATCCCAAATTGAGTTGCCGGAGCACTTCCGTGACACTCGCGCATTGGTCGAACCTACCGGTAACAAATCTAGCTGCTCGCCTCTGAACCGCCTCTATGTCTTCCTTTAAACTGATCTGCTGCGGGTCCTAAAAACTTGAGCAATACTCAAGACGTGGTCGTACAAGCGTTTTATACGCGGTCTCCTTTACAGGTGAAGTACATCTTCCCAAAATTCTCCCAATAAACCGAAGTCGGCTGTCCGCCTTACTCACAACTGTCCTTACATGTTCGTTCCATTTCATATCGCTCTGCAATGTTACGCCTAGATATTTGAACGACGCGACATCAACAGGAAGCTCACTACTAATGCTGTATTCGAACATTATGGGATTGTTTTTTTCTACTCATGCGCATCACCTCACATTTTTCTACATTGATAGCTAGCTGCCATTCTTCTCACCAACTAGAAATTTTGTCTAACTCATCCTGTATGCTATTACAGCCAGTTAGAGATGTCACCTCCCATACACCACAGCATCATCAACAAACAGCCGCAAATTAAAAATTTCTCTGTCCATCAGATTATTTATATAGATGGAAAATAATAGTGGTCCTATCACACTCCCCTGCGGCACGCCTGACGATACACTCGTCTCTCATGAACACTCGCCGTCGAGAACAACGTACTGCGTTCTGTTACTTAGGAAGTCTTCCAGCCAGTCACAAATCTGTGAACCTATTCCATAAGCTCGTATTTCCGTTAGCAGTCTGCAGTGTGGCACCGCGTCGAACGCCTTTTTGAAGTCGAGAAAAACACAATCCGCCTATAGCATAGTACAGCATCACATAGTACATGAACCACAGACATTGCTGAGGTGGGGTGGCTTGAGTGCCTCAGCGATGCAGATAGCCGTACCGTAGGTGCAACCACAGCGGAGGGGTATCTGTGAAGAGGCCAGACAAAGGTGTGGTTCCTGAAGAGGGGCAGCAGCCTTTTCAGTAGTTAAAGGGGCAACAGTCTGGATGATTGATTGAGCTGGTCTTGTAACATCAGCTAATGTGGTTTTGCCACACAGTCACTGCGAACGGCTGAAATCAAGGGGAAACTACAGCCGTTACTTTTCCCGATGACACTGTATGGATAGGGTATTGTGGAGAGCTGCACCAAACCAGTCTCCGGACTGAAGACCACAAAAACAACAGTACAGTAAGAAACAAAAATCTCAGCGCTGGTGCAATGACCGGGCACTTTAAGGCGCCTTGCTGCGAACCGCGCGATTGCTTCCCGTCGGAGGTTCGAGTCCTCCCTCGGACGTGGTGAGTGTGTTGTCCTTAGGTTAGTTTAACCCTATCCTGCCCAACGGAACTTGAAAGTCCCTGCCCATTTACAGCGTCATAAAACAATGTGGAAAATGTGCTCCTGACGAGGCGTTAAGGTCCCTCTGATGTATCATATGAAAGTCTCGCTGGTCGAGACTGTTCAGTTATCACTGCTCACAGACAGTAAACAACGGACTGTTCTACGTCTGTGTGTACGATTTTGTCAGCCGAGGTTTGTTGTAACAAAAAGACGCTGTTGTGTGTTCTCGCGTTGGTAATTTAGTTTTGTATTTTTTTTTTAATTTTTTAAAAATTTATATAGCGTTCAAAACTTTTTTTGGTACTGATAGTGTGTCAAAGGCATTTTGTGCATATTATTTTTGTAGTTGTCTTCCTTGCTAGGAGTCAGTAATAAATGATTGTACTTTTGGTTTCTTATTAAGAAATATGAATACAATTCAGGGATAACTTCAGTTCCTCCCTCCCCCCTTCAGATCAAATGTTAAAATCACGTAGAAATTGTGCTTAGCAGATGTTTTAAAAGCCCAAGACTTGTTTGTGACCAAACAGGATTGATACAAGAGGAAGTGGGGTCATAACAAACGATACATCTACTTTCGTTTGCCTCAGAGGCTGACAGATTCAAAAATCAAAAATGTTCATATGTTTATATAGCTTATGGGACTTAACAACGGTGTCATCAGTCCCTAAACTTACAAACTACTTATGAACTACCTAAGACTAAGGACGGCACAAATATCCATGCCCGAGGGGGGATTCGAACCCCCGACAGTAGTGGTCGCACAGACCGTGACTGAAGCGCCTCAGTCCCCTCGGTCACCGCGGCCGGCCCTTCAGATCAGTACCTAAAATGGCATTTCGATATAAAAATTTTACTATGTGTTTGTTGCTGGTATCTGTATGGGTAAGTATTTCATAATTCTCCCAATTGCATTATATCCCCTTGTACGTTAAAGTTCTATTTTATATATTTTTTATTTCATATATTTTGCGTCAAATAAGGGAGACAAAAATGTGTGAATACACTATTGTGCTTTTAACCACTATGGAAGTAAAATAACCAAACATGAAGTTGTGTGTTTTTGTGTGCTCAAATTTTTGATAGCTTCGGCAGGATAGGGTTCAGTTAGTTTAAGTAGTTTATAAGCCTAGGGACTGATAATCGCAGTAGTTAAGTCCCATAGATTTACAAACATATGCTTTATTTAAAAATCTCTTTCACACATTATCATACTTCGTTCGACCCCCCCCCCCCCCCCACACACACACATTAATGTGTGACGTAATTTATGGGTGGGTTCGTACTCTGATTATTTCGCCAATTCCACAAATCCCCCCCTCCCCCGAAAAAATCCTGCGTCCGCTTCTGGGTTTAACGTCCCGTCGTCATCGTTGTCATTAGCTCGGACAGTTTCGTCGAGGATCGGCAAGGAAATCGGCAGTGACCTCTCAAAGGAACCATCCCGACATTTGTTTTGACTGTTTTGGGGAAAACACGGAAAACCTGAATCTGGATAGCCGCAGGCGGAGAGAACCGCCGTTCTCTCGATTACAGGGCCATTGTGTTACCAAAATTTGGAAAGAACAGGTTGTGTAACTTAAGGTGCAAATATTAATAGCCGGCCGCGGTGGCCGAGGGGACTGCGGCGCGTCAGTCACGGTCTGCACGGCCACTGCGGTCGGGGATTCGAATCCTTCCTCGGGCATGGATATTTGTGCCGTCCTTAGTTTTAGCTAGTTCATAAGTAGTTTGTAAGTTTAGGGACTGATGACCCCGTAGTTAAGTCCCATAAGCTATACAAACATTTGAACATTTGAAATATTAGCATTTTTAAGGAAAACTGGGTGAAGAAATTCATGTGAACTGAAAGCGTTTCCGGACCGAGACTCGAAAACGGAAGCTTTGTTTTGTGCAGGCAGGTACTTTACCACCTGAGCTACCCGAGCACATCTCGCGACCATTCTTCAAAGCTTTACTTCCTACCGAGCAAACTTCGCTGGGGTTCTCCTGTGAAACATATGGGATTAGCACTCTGAGGTCTTACTGAGGTAGCGCACGTGGTAGAACACTTGCAAAGATTTCGTTTGAGTCTCATGCTGGCAAACCGTTTTAATCTGCTCCGAAGTTTAATATCAGCGCACACTCCACTGCAGAGTGAAAAATACGAAACATCACCGTGGCTGTGGCTAAGCCATGTCGCCGCAACATCGCTTCTTCCAAGAGCTCTGTGGCCAGAATTTTCACAGCACTGCAGTTTAGAAAGTTGTAGATGAGGAACTGGCGGGAGAGCTGTCATTCGTAGTCGGGTTGCTGAGTACCATGCACCGAGTCAGTACGTCGTCCGTTAAAAGCTGGAACTTAATCCACAAAATTTTTCTACGCTTACCTTTTACTTACAGTGCATGGTCACCTTCTAAAGTGTCTCCTCCACGTTTTATACACTGCTCCCAACGCGGCAACGGTCCAGACCAACTGGGGCCTGGCACCGGACATGAAACCCTCTCCCACAACCAAACTAAATGCGAAGGTATGCATCCTTGGCCACACGGTGTATGCCATCATACACCTTGAACTCAAAGAGATGATCCCATGCTTGGGGTATTTATGGCAACAACTTCGAAACTACGGCGAACTGTTTGAAAATTTCCTTGCCGTGCCATTAATCCACGGCTATCAAAAGGTACTTGGTAACAAAATATAGAATACCGATAATTTTAGGTACTTTCTGTTTTTCTTTTATTTCACCCATTAACATGGAACCTGCCTATCCGTTGTTTCTATAGTATATTCTTTATCGTTTTAAGACGACATGAACCTCTTGGGGATAAGAAAAATGTGCAAGACTATCTTTGTGTTTGTTAATTTTGGAGCTGGGCAGTAGGTTGGTTCGAAATGGTATCCTGTTTTAACGTTTTTTTCTTTTTTTCGGTTTGTTTTCATTTTCCCCTTTCATCTACTTTCCTAGTTGCAAGATACTTTCGTTTCTAAATTGATCACGTTATTCATGTTTTATTATTAGCCTGCCACGATGTACGTGCGGTGGGTCACTTTCGCCGAAGGTGATGTCCTTTTAGTTTACTCTTTCCAGCCTCGAAGAACGTTTGTGCTCAGAAGGCACTCTCCTAATTTCGGACGATGTCTAGAATGTCGTTTGCACTTTATTTTGTTTTGTTCAAACATTGACCTCATTTAGTCACAGAAGGTTTTCTTTCAGTTTTTAACAATTACGCGTCGAAGAAGAAAAAAAAACTAAAAAAAAAAACGCCGTACCCACTTCCGAACGCAGTCTTGGTACGCATCTTGCTGAGTGCCGTCTGAGAATTTTGCAGATCTGTACTTTTGACGGAGTGATCGACACCGCAAAAAAAAAAAGAAAAAAAAAAAAGAAAAAAACCCTGACAGGTCTTAATTAAGAGTGCGGAGGATGAAGCAGCACAGTGATTTTTTGTTTTATGCAACAGTCTCGCACCAACATGGATCAATGTGCGAGTGCGTTATCCTTATCCAAGAGCCATGAATTGTTTCGACAGGACGATTCCTTTCCACATTTTCCCGCAGGCGTTCCAACAAGTCCCAATAATACCGTAGATTAATAGTTTGTCCTTGTGGCACCAATTTATAGCCGCACGGGACTAGCAGAGCGGTCTGGAGAGCCACGTTACGGATCGCGCGGCCTCCCGCGTCTGAGGTTCGAATCCTCCCTCGAGCATGGATATTTGTGTTGTCTGTAGTATAAGTTGGTTTATAAGTAGTTTGTAAGTTTAGGGACTGATGACCCCGCAGTTAAGTCCCATAAGCTTTACAAACATTTGAACATTACCGTAGGCCCACATATCACCACTAGTTATGATTGTCTTAAGGAATATCTCGTTCTCATCTGCCCGATCTCAAAACTTTTACCGATTACGAGGTGATGGTCTTTCTGATCTTGACTCACGAGCCATGGGAAGAACTTTGCGGCATCGCGATGCATTCCAAACGCTGTGTCAGTATTCCATGACATTATCCAATTGAAGTGATATATTGTTCTACAATATCTCGGACACTCAGTCTTATATTGGCACGCACAATCTCTTTGACGTTCCTGACAGGACCATCGTCGGTAGACTTCTGTCCGGCCATTTTAAAACCGCGTGAACCGCTCGTAACTCAGAGAACGGCTCAAGCGCTATCACCGCAGGCTTCCTGCATCATTTGGCGTGTCTATGTAACGATTTTCTTGAGTTTCACGCAAAATTTAATGCCGAACCGTTGCTCCTCTAACTCTGTCATTTCGAAACTCGCAAACTGTGCGTTACAGCGTTCTACTCAATACAGCACTGAAAAATAACTAACGGGCATACAAGAACGAGACTTCCGGCAGTTACACATTGAACACATGTGTGCACAAATGTCGACATCATTTCGTCCTGACACTCCATTAGTGCGAAGTTAAGATTGTCCTGGATTTTTTTGAACATACCTCATAGTTTGTTAACTCGCGGTTTGGAAAAACTGACATGAATTGTTTACAAAATAATGAAGATTAGCATAAAAAGACCATGGAGAAGATCAATTTGGGTTAGCAAGAAATTCAACAAAACAAAAGGAAATACCGACCCTACGGCATCGCTTAGAAGACACGTTAAAGACAAGTAAGCGACGAAGTGATATTTGATGTCGGAATATACTAGCTTGACGTTTGTGGTAAGGTCATAAATAAACGAAAGGAGGATGAAACGTTTATCTCAAAGTGTTCAAATGTTTGTAAACCTATTGGATCAAACTGCTATAGTCATCAGCCCCTAGACTTACGAACTTCTTGAACTATCTTACACTAAGGACAACACAGCCATGCCCGAGGGAGGACTCGATCCTCTGACGGGGAGCAACAGGGCGCTCCGCAGCGAGGCGCCTTAGAGCGCTCAACCATCCCACCGCGTCAAACGTGTATCTTCTCAGTATTCCCCTCTGTCTTTCACGAACTCCTTGTTCGCATCTAAATCGAATCTGTAAGCCTCTGAGGCAAACGAAAGTAGATGTATCATTTGTTATGACCCCACTTCCTGCTACGCACAATTTCTACGTGATCTCAGCGTCAAATCGCTGTCAAGGACACGCAGCAGCATATAAGGGGAGCAGCACTTAGACGTCTCCATTTGCAGCTGATAATTGCAACTCACTTGGAATGCACGCCACTGCACCTACATTGAAGGAGTATATGGGAGCTTATGCAACGTACTGGCGTGCAACGAAGCACTTAAGACGCGCTTGTGTGGGAATGAGGAAGAGATTACGCGTACGGCGCGTTTGAAACTTTCATTACCTCCCACGTCTCTAACGACAAGTCAATAGTCATATACATTTCATACCATTCACATGTGGTAATACTGGGTTAGTTCAGGGAGTAGAGGTATGTCTAGCATACAGGGTGTCCCGCCTCACCCTTAGTGGCAGCATCCTGACACCAAAACACGAAAAAAATGTGTAGTAAACATGGGCTCTAAAAAGCATGTTCTATGAGCACTTATTCGTCCTCAGTACTGTGAAATACATCTCATCTTTTCCAAGCTCTTAGATTTATATAATTTTGGAACAGAATCAAATCAAGAAAATGCTTCGAACAGGGACTCAAAAAAAAAGTTGAAATGTTTGTACAGCTTATGGGACTTAACTACGGGGTCATCAGTCCCTAAACTTACAAACTACTTATGAACTACTTACGAACTAGGACGGCACAAATATCCATGCCCGAGGGGGATTCGAACCCCCGACCGTAGTGGCCGTGCAGACCGTGACTGGAGCGCCTCAGTCCCCTCGGCCACCGCGGCCGGCAGGGACTCTAAAACACATTCCTTAAGAACTATAGGTACTTGTTCATCTTCGATACTACGAAGTGCTCAATGCTCTTTGGGTATGCATTTTAGGGCACATCTGTACAAGATATTTATTAAATTGTTTTGATGTATAAACTTTTTCCCAATGTAGGTGGGTGTTTTTTGTACACCCTGTATTATCTGATAAGAAGTATCTGGACATCATTATGAACCGCAAGACTGCATTTAATTAATTTTTTTATTTATCGTATGGAAATATACAAGCAATTTACAGCGATGGTTACTAAATTAAAAATAAATGTTTATATATTACAAAAGGAATGTACAAGAGTGTTGGTAACTATGTATGTCACAAACTGATATCTAAGAAGACTATCCATTCCAGTGCTGTTGGTGAGGCGTTGATTACGTCCTTCCAGCCTTCACTAAAACTGTTATTGGACTTCTATTGGTACATTCCTCAACAATGTGTTCAACAGTCTGATCTGCTGCTCCACAGTCGCACAACGGGGAGTCTGAGAGTCACCATTTGTACGAGAAGGACTTAATTCTTCCATATCTACATCACATCCTGTTGAGTGCACGCCAGGTTCTTCTAGGAAGCTGGAAGTCTGGTATGTATGTAGGGTCTACAAGGCCACGGAGAAGTATGCTGGTGTTGTTTTTCCATGCCTCGTTCCACACATCTTCAATCTTGAATGGTTCGAGTTCTCGAGCTGCCCAAAATGGTTTTCTTGCTTTGAGACGCATGCAGGGTGGATTGAGCAGTATTTCCTGGGCGGGTAGCCTTTGGGAAAGCTTCACATTTTTAATCTTTTCCCATACCCGGGACTGATAACTGGATGTTACAAGAGACAGAATCGCCATTAATATTGCACTGTCGAGAGATGTCGAAATTGTCGGTTACAAGATTTCAGTGAATTCGTATATCTTCATAAATACTGTGCAGCTCACAATGAGGGTTATAACATTCACATGTTATATAAGTAAATACATTTCATTCTACCACTTTCAAACATAATACTCAGCTTTTCAAGATTACGATGGATGGGGGTTCTGCTCGCTGCAACATTATTCTCCTGGGGCGTCGTGGTAGAAATAAATACTCGATATATACAATTTTTCACTTCTTCTTTAATTTGAATCAAACTACTTCTCCACCAAAACATTACAAATTCAAACTTGCGGACAACAACAACACAGAGTGACATAGATTCCAGTGCACTTGACAAACGACTAAAACTCCAACTCCCCCACGCAAGGCGGTGAGGCAAATATATAACATCGGCAATAATGACCTTACATCACACATTGTTCATACAATTGAATATACTAATTTACTATTAACAAACACATAAAGAAAATATTTCATGTACACTAAAATAATCACAATATAAAATGAAAACTATACATACAATAATTTTACATGGCACGTAATTTTTTAGTGAAATCTCTGATCTTTCTATTGACAACAAACGGCAATGTTAAATGTCAATTAATTAGTTAATGAGTACATCATACATGTTCCTAACATATATTGAACTATCAAATATCTTCACAAATGTGAAAATAGGTTCAAAATCTCACGTCAGTCAATATATACAGAGAATTATAATATCCAAATCTCGACTATTAAATTAATTAATACAATTAGCTGGTCTAACTTACATACAATGGTATTTATTTTGATGTCTTTATGTAAATACAAAAGTTTTTACCATTCGTCTGTCTATTTACTGAAATAATGTACAATGACAAAACTATTGTTTATAGAACTGTCTGGAAAGCATCTAAACGAATCTCAATAACATTGAGATGAGAGGGCGGTTCGACGCAGACGGTATAGTAGGATAACATTGAGATGAGAGGGCCAGCAGTATCGTCACAGGGTTCATTGAACCGCTTTTATATTTCTCTACCATTTCATTCTCTAATAGCGGGCGGTAAAAAGGACCACTTACATCTTTCCGTTTTCGATCTGATTTCTCTTATTTTATTGTGATGATCATGTCTCCTTATGTAGGTGAGTGGTAACAAAATATGTTCGCTTTCGTAAGAGAAAGTTCGTGAGAGAAAGTTCTCAAATTCATCTCGACGGAACGATTAACCTTCATTTAATGATTTCCATCCCAACTCGTGCATCATTTCCCTGATACTCTCTACCCTATATGTTGATAATACAAAATGAGCTGCCTTTCCCTGAACTTTCTCTAAATCGCCCGTCAGTCCCACGTGGTGGAGTCCCACAATGCGCAGCGATACTCCAAAATAGGACGCACATAGTGTAGTGTAGGCAGTTTCTTTAGGAGAACAGTTGCTTCTATTAAGTGTTCTGCCAATGAAATGTAACCTTTGGTTCGCCTTCCCTACTATATTTTCTATGTGTTCTTTCCAATTAAAGTTATCAGTTATCCTAGGTATTTAGTTGAATTGACGGCCTGTAGATTTATCCTGTAAATGAAGTTTAATGTATTTCTTTGGTGCTGATATAGATGACCTCACACATATCATTATTAAGGGTCAATTGTCAATTTTTGCACCATGTTTTCAAATGTTTGTATAGCTTATGGGACTTAACTACGGGGTCATCAGTCCCTAAACTTACAAACTACCTATGCCCGAGGGGGGATTCGAACCCCCGACCGTAGTGGCCGTGCAGACCGTGACTGGAGCGCCTCAGTTCCCTCGGCCACCGCGGCCGGCTTTAGCACCATGCATGTACTTTATTCTCAACATGGAATGCATGTCTACCAGTTTGCCGACCTTCACTGAAGGCTTTACCCAACGTGCCACTGTTCTGTACGGCAATGCCGATTCCCCGCACGCCTCTTGAAGACCTTTATGACACTGTCGTGCTGTACGACCTCTGGCAAATTCAGTCTTGATCTAACTCCGTTGTTCGTGTTTCGTAAACAAAGTGACACCGTTATGTTAGACCGCTCGCTCACAAGTGACTGTGTTTCCCTCGATTATGCGCACGCCGGTGACGGGAGAGTCCATTTGCTCGGAAGTAAGACAGGTATGTCAACAACGTGTGCCATCAGTTACAATAGTAGATTCCATTGCATAGGATCTTCACAGCAGTGTTGCCACTATTTAAGTTCCAATCCTCGTATATAGATTAAACATATAAGAGTGCCAATATACTCTGAAGAAGGGCACCAAATACAAGAAACCGGTCAGTAAAACCAATTTAAGTCCAACTGGGTGCTGCTACTTTAAGAACTATACGAGTGAATCGCTCTGCATGTGGCACTGAGGTGAAGTCCCTCAGTAAGCTGCGTGGGCCATTTTGCGTCGGTGCGGCGGCTACGTTCCAGACCGCGCCGCCTGCAGCTCGTCCCACTATTAAAACCTGCAAGTTACGGCCGGCGCCATCAATTACGTAGCACAATGAAGGAAGCATTTCAGGACGAATATTTCGTCTCTAGCCTGATATTCAGAGAAGAAACATACTTCCATTATCTGGGACGGTCAATCGCCGAGAGTATGTGGCACTAAAACTCCTCATGCAACTGTAGCAAGAAGGAGATTCCGGGAACGTTTATTTTGTGTGTCTGTACTCGACCGAGAAGATGCTACAATAACACTCGTCGTCACCCTCTAGTTTACGTGTTGAGGAAAACACGTGAAGGGAAGTGAACGTAGACCCCTGAAACAGGAGAGCTAATTATTACAACGCAACAACGCAATATCTTCAATGTAATAGCTAACTTGTATATCCAGTTGGACAGCTAGAGTAGCTGTGAAATGAACTATGGCTAATACAATACCTGTGCAGCTAACAGACTGAGTCCATGTGTGCCACTGCAAAGTATCTTAACTCAATATGTTCAAATGTTTGAATAGCTTATGGGACTTAACTACGGGGTCATCAGTCCCTAAACTTACAAACCACTTATGAACTAGCTTACACTAAAGACGGCACAAACATCGATGCCCAAGGGGGTATTCGAACCCCCGACCACAGCAGCCGTGCAGACCGTGACTAGCACGCCGCAGACCGCTCGGCCACCGCGGCCGGCGTATCTTTGGCTAAAGTCGGTGTCCTGGTGAAGCACGTCACAGCGAGTCTGTAAGCTAAAACTTTTAGCGAGCTATCTATTCAAAGCTACGGTGAAATCCAGTCGATGACTCGTAGGCGATGGCAGACGCAATGCTGAGGTTAAAACCAGACTGCAGCCCAACCGCAGAGTTGCGTCAAATTGAGACTGAACTACAGTGTGTAGTGGCAGATAGGCCCGTTGTTTAGGCCTCGCGGCGGCTGAAGCTACGAGTTCCACAATAGAAAGGTGAATAGAAAGAATAGACCACAGTCTATCACAGACAGTCGCGAAACACTGTAGGAAAAGATTGCAGCTGAAGCGATACTTACGCTCCAAGTGGCCAGTATGTAGTAACAGGGGATTGGCGTGATACAAACTGAGAAATTTTATCGCATTCGTAAGAATAATACTGATATCCCACAGAAAAGAGCTCTTACAGTTTTCCACAATTTTTTCTATTTTCTCGCCAAATATTCCATTCTTTTACTTCACTCAAAACTTCCTCTCGCTTTGAATGGCGAATGTGCAAAATTTTATCACAATCAGATGAATGGTACTGACATTTCATAGAAAAATCTCTTTCTATTTTTCTGGCAACTTATCCCAAATTTTTATTTCATAAGAACATTACTCTTCCTTTGAACGTCAAATATGCAAAATTTTATCGCTATCAGACGAATGATATTGATATGTTATTGAAGAAAGCTCTTTCAGTTTCTCGCGAAATTTCAAATTTTCCGGGTAACTTTCCCAAATTTTTAGTTCATAAGAACGTTAATCTTCCGTTGAACGTCAAATGAACAAACGTTTATCGCAATCGGATGAACGGTTCTCAACTTTTTGTGTTGAGTACATTTAGAAACACATTGAAAAAGGAACTTTTTTCGAATTTTTCAACTTTTCTTTTTAACTGACCCTTTTTTTTTACTGAAAATTTTTTCAAGACCATAATGAACAAAACAAAAACAGAATTACCCCTCTCCGTCGTGCGAATTCCGTACTCAAGTGATGCTCTTACAACCATGTGGCAGTTGACTTGCATTCATAGAAAAAAAATCGCTTCTGTTTTTCCTCAATGTTCTACTTTCCGGGGTACTTTTCCAAATTTCTATTTGATGCGAACCTTTCTCTTGCTTTCAACATGAAATGAACAAAATTTTATCGCAATTGGACGAACGGTATTGATAGCTCACTGGAAAATGCTGTTTCAGTTTTCCCGATTTCCCTCTTTTTTTGGACAACTTTTCCATACTTTATCACCGTTTAAACCTTCCCTGGACTTGCAGGAATATTTCAAGACTGAAATTAGCCAAATCGGTTCAGCCGTTCTCGAGTTTTAGCGAGACTAACGAACAGCAATTGATTTATATATATATATATATATATATATAGAGAGAGAGAGAGAGAGAGAGAGAGAGATTACACACTTTCTAAAGTATCTTATCCGATACTTCAGCGCTAAAGCTATCTCCACACCATATTTAATCACAATAGATTCAATGGTTTATATAATGATATACAGCCAAATCGGTTCAGCCGTTCTCGAGTTTTAGCGAAACTAACGAACAGCAATTCATTTTTATCTTTCACAGTACATATATGGGTTCAGATCGTGTAAAGAGAACTTTACTCTTTGAAAGTATATTTTTGAACGCACCCAACACAACGACCAAGTCATTATTTTACATATTTTAAATCGAAATTTTCCTCGCAATTTTTCCATATTTTATTACCGTTTAAACCTTCCCTGAACTTCCACGAATGTGACATGAACATTAGCCTAGACATGTGTGCGTGATTTGCCCACATACTTAGACTATCTTTGCCGATACTTAGACTGTCTTATGATGCCTTTATAAAACTACTGGATATAAAATACATATCATTTAAATTAATATGGTTTATATTAAGAGGTAAGTGATACGAATTTCAACAGGTCATCTAGTCGTTTATAAAAATAAGTAACAGTACGGACCCTATAACACTTCCCTGGGAAACGCCAGATCTCACTTCAGTTCTACTCGATGACTTTCCGTCAATTACAACGTACTGTGTCCTGTCTGACAGGAAATCACTAATCCAGTCGCAGAATTGTGACGTTATTTCGTAAGCACGCAGTTTGATTACAAGACGCCTGTGACGTACAGAGTCGAAAGCCTTCCGCAAATCTAGAAATACGGAATCTGTTTGACATACCTTGTCAATAGCACTCATTACATTACGTGAGTGAAGAGCTAGCTGTGTTTCACGAGAGTGATGCATTCTGAATCCGTTTTGACTATGGGTAAATAGGTCGTTCTCTTCGAGATAGTTCATAATATTTGATTTAAGTTTATGTTCTAAAATCCGACGTCAGTGACAGTGGCCTGTAATTTTGCGGATCACTCCTATTGCCCTTTTTAAATATTAGCGTAACCAGTGCAATTTTCCAGTCTTTGGGTACGAAACGTTCGCTGAGCAAGTTGTATATGAGAACTAGGTATGGGTTTGATAGACAGTGAGCTGTCTTGGAAAGCCCATGTTCAGGATCTTGTTCCAAAACTAAGTTCTGCTATATTTACCATTAGAACAATATCTGAAATAAGTGATTTTTCAATAGGAAAAGTAGTCTATTATGCTTACTTTCACTCACTTATGACGTACGGCATTGTTTTTTTGGGGTAACTCGCCTGATTCAAAAAGTATATATCTGGCTCAAAAACGGACGGTTCGAGCAATATCTGGTGGAAGTTCACAAACATCATGTCGACCCCTTTTCAGTAGTCTGGGAATTTTGACACTGGCGTCACAATATGTTTTTTCTTTAATGTCGTTTGTTGTTAATAATATCAGCTTATTCCCACGAGTTGGTAGCTTTCACTCGGTGAATACTAGACAGAAGTCTAATCTACATTTGCATCACACCACCTTGACACTTGTGCGGAAAGGTTTACAGTATTCTGCGGCATCCATTTTCAATAAGCTGCCACAAGAGCTAAAGAATCTTAGCACTAATCCACGCGCTTTCAAATCTAAATTGAAGAGTTACCTCTTGGCTCACTCCTTTTATTCTGTCGAGGAACTCCTAGAAAAGTTAAACAATTAAGCTAATTCATATTTTTCTTTATTGATTCTTTTCACTTTTTCTTAAGATTGTTGTGTGCAAAGGACTATTTAAAAATTTTCTATTACAATTCTTGTGTAACAATTCATGTATTGACTTGTTCCATGACCATGGAGTTTCACTCCTCAATTGGGTCCTATGGAACAGAAAAAAAAACAATAAATAATAAATAAATAAATATTGCAGAAGCATACTCTGAAAGGAACCTAATTGGTATAAATCGGGACTGGGAGACTTACTGTTGTTAAGTGATTTACGTTGCTTTAATACACCAGGGGTATCAACTTCTAAATGAAGCATGCTGGCAGCTGTTCTTGATACGAATTATGGAGTATTTGCTTCGTCTTCTTTCGTGAAGGAATTTTGGAACGCTGTGTTTAGCAAGTCTGCTTTAGCAGAACTATCATCAGTAGCATCACCATTACTATCGCGAAGTGAAAGTATTGACTATGTTTTACCGCTAATATACTTTACAAACGAGCACAATTTCTTGGGATTCTCTACCAAATTAATCTACATCGCTCTGTGTGCTTGAGGCGACGCACTTAAAATGATACTGTATAGAAATGACCGCTCACAATGCTCCGAGTTTTGCTTGGTCCACATTCCGTACTGAAGCTCATGGCTCATCACCCTATTTCTCACAAGTATGAGAGATGACACCTTCGTGGAACTCTGTCTTAGTCACAAGACAGGTGCAGCAAGGCTGAATTCATTATAACGACACGGTTTAAAGGCAGCGTTTAGAAGGCGGCAGCAGTCTTACAACACACGTTACTGAAGTGGGTCTTTCTCTGTCTGGAGCGGAAATTACTGATTTGAATCACCCCACCAAATTGCAACTGTTGCCGGGTCTAAACTCGTAATCTTGCCTTTCCCAGGAAATACTTCAGCCATTTAGTACGATTACGCACGTCTCACCTTCAAGAGCTTCAGTAACACCCACACTGTGGCCACAAAAGTCCTGTTTACTGTGCATCCTATAGCTGAGTAAATTGATACTACTTGGAAGACATGCATTTGTCTCCAAATGGTACCAATACTTCCGCGTGTGCCACCTCCGGCTTAATGGAAGCACAAAACACACATAATGGAACTAGCACTGCAGGAAACAGTCGACGCTGTCCTCGCCTCACTGGTCATCTTGAGTGAACGGTTGGTCATCTCGGACCATACGAACTTCTCCTTGCTGATATTGTCATTGAATAATCTCTTATGTCGTTGAAACGTCTTTTAACAGAAGAGCTCGATACACGTCTTGTGCAGTGCCCCTCATCAGGTGTGAAATTTTATCGGCCTGTCATATCCGGGTTAACTACGTGACATAGAGTCAAAACACTCTGTACATACGACTGCGTTGACTCGCCATGACGTTGGGTCCTTTCTTCAATTGCTCTTCCGATAAGCGGACTTGTTGCTAGTGGTCTCCAAACGTCTTCTTAATTTCTGTCTGGATTTTTTCCCAACTATGGAGCTTGTCCTCGTTATTTTCAAATTACTGCTGGGGCGTCCCAGCCAGGTAGAAATATACGTTTGCCAAGCACATAATGTGATCCCACCTATTATATGTGGCGACTCGATAGCATCTTTCTATTGTGGAACTCGTAGCGCCGGCCGCGATGGCCGAGGGGACTGAGGCGCGTCAGTCACGGTCTGCACGGCCACTACGGTCGGGGGTTCGAATCCCCCCTCGAGCATGGATATTTGTGCCGTCCTTAGTGTTAGCTAGTTCGTAAGTAGTTTGTAAGTTTAGGGACTGATGACCCCGTAGTTAAGTCCCATAAGCTATACAATCATTTGAACATTTGAACTCGTAGCTTCAGCCACCGCGAGGCCTAAACAACGTGCCCATCTGCCACTACATACTGTAATTCAGTCTCAATTTGACGCAAGACTGCGGTTGGGCTCCAGTCTGGTTTTAACCCCAGCATTGCGTCTGCCATGCCTACGAGTCGTCGACTGGATTTTAGCCATTTGTTTGGTTCCTGTCCAGCATCTCCAGAGTACACCGACGGGTGTCTGATGTGCAGCTGGCTTACTGTTGTTTTCTTATCCACGGGTCTTTTGATGACACGGACCTTCGGAAGTGGTAGTCACTATACCCTTTGTATTCCGGTTCTTGTCCGTGTAGGCGACGGCTCTTTAGCTGCCTAATCGGAGCCACAATGATGCAGATGTATTGCAGGAAACCCGGCGCCTTCATCAGAAAGGGTCACGTTGAAAACTGCAGGTGGTCCAGAATTCGAAGGCTGGTCGTTTCTAGAGCACAACAGACTTAGAACACGTTTACCGCTACACACAAGCTTACACTCAGTATGGACTGCCTCCTGCTTGGAGTGCTCCACTATTTATACATAGAAAGAATTTCCTGGAAGTAACAAGTACATCAAACATAAGAAACATGTAGAACATTCTAAGAATAGTAAAGACAAAGAAATAAATTTTTCTGCCCTTGGCGAGTTTTGGACTGAAGACCGCAAGCACAGCGAGCTACGATGCTAACCAA
Source organism: Locusta migratoria (assembly GCA_026315105.1). Lineage (NCBI taxonomy): Eukaryota > Metazoa > Arthropoda > Insecta > Orthoptera > Acrididae > Locusta > Locusta migratoria. The sequence continues at coordinate 157,359,835 of CM048745.1, read as the reverse complement.
TGCACCACGCGTTCCATTGGAAAAGTCGTCGCAATATCACTGATATTTAAGAATTACGGCCTCTGTCCATTTGGTCATGTCGCTATGTAATGCTGTACATCTACATCTACATACATACTCCGCAATTCACCGTAAGGTGCGTGGCAGAGGCTACACTGTACCACTACTAGGCATTTCCTTTCCTATTCCACTCCCAAATTGAACGAGGAAAAACAGAATGCCTATATGCCTCCGTACGAGCCCTAATTTCTCTTATCTTGTCTTTGTGATCTTACGCGAAATGTAAGTAGGCGGCAGCAAGATCGTACTACACTCAGCTTCAAATTCCGGCCCTCTAAATTTACTTAACAGAAATTCACGAAAAGAACGTCGTCTTTCTTCCAGAGATCCCCAGTTTAGTTGCCGGATCATTTCCGTGACACTCGCGCATTGGTCGAACCTACCGGTAGCAAATCTAGCTGCTCGCCTCTGAACCGCCTCTATGTCTTCCTTTAAACTGATCTGCTGCGGGTCCCAAACACTTGAGCAATACTCAAGACGTGCTCGTACAAGCGTTTTATACGCGGTCTCCTTTACAGGTGAAGTACATCTTCCCAAAATTCTCCCAATAAGCCGAAGGCGGCTGTCCGCCTTACTCACAACTGTCCTTACATGTTCGTTCCATTTCATATCGCTCTGTAATGTTACGCCTAGATATTTGAACGACGCGACAGCATCAAGACGCTCACTACTAATGCTGTATTCGAACATTATAGGATTGTTTTTCCTACTCATGCGCATCACCTTACATTTTTCTACATTGAGAGCTAGCTGCCATTCTTCGCACCAACTAGAAATTTTGTCTAAGTCATCCTGTATGCTATTACAGTCAGTTAAAGACGACACCCTCCCATACACCAAAGCATCATCAGCAAACAGCCGCAAATTACAACCTACTCTGTCCATCAGATCATTTATATAGATAGAAAATAATAGCGGTCCTATCACACTCCCCTGGGGCACGCCTGACGATACACTCCTCTGATGAACACTCGCCGTCGAGAACAACGTACTGCGTTCTATTACTTAGGAAGTCTTCCAGCCAGTCACAAATCTGTGAACCTATTCCATAAGCTCGTATCTTCGTTAGCAGTCTGCAGCGTGGCACCGCGTCGAACGCCTTTTCGAAGTCTAGAAAAATACAATCCGCCAGTTGCCCTTCATCCATGGCTCGCAAGATGTCATGTGAGAAAAGGGCAAGCTGAGTTTCACATGAACGATGTTTCATAAAGCCGTGCTGATTCATGGAAATAAGATTTTCCGTTTCAATGAAATTTACTATATTCGAACTGAGAATATGCTCCAAAATTCTACATGAAACCGATGTCAACGATATTGGCCTGTAATTGTGTGGGTCAGTTCTCTCTCCTTTCTTATAAACGGGAGTCACCTGCGCTTTTTTCCAATCACTAGGAACTTTGCGCTGAATTAAAGATTCGCTATAAATGCAAGCTAAGTAGGGGGCCAACGCCGCAGAATAGTCTTTGTAAAACCGAACTGGTATTCCATCCGGACCAGCAGACTTTTTCGTATTTAGCTCTCTCAGCTGCTTCTCTACACCGGAAATACCTATTGCTATGTCCCCCATTTCGGAATTAGTACGTTGATCAAATGATGGTACATTTGTGCGGTCCTCCTGCGTGAAAGATTTCTTAAAGGTTAAATTTAGAACTTCAGCTTTCCGTTTGCTTTCTTCTATTACTGCCCCGGAATGATCAACGAGTGACTGGACAGTGGGCTTTGACCCGCTTATCGATTTAGTTGGGATTGTTTTTAATATCGCCTGATGGTAGATATTATAATCACACAACATGGACTTATGGAAATTAGTAGCAGGACTGGGACTTAGATGTCGCGCCTACTAGGCTGTTGCCAACCCTTGCACCGCGCAGGTACAGCTGCACGGACTACTCCAGTGCGTCTCCCGTCCCACCCACATTACCATAATGTTGTCCCCCTACTTTGATCACTGTAGTCCATGGCTCTCAGTTAACGTCTTCTATATTCATGACAGGAGTCCGGTCTTGGCGTGTATCCACAGGGGTGTGAAGTCCGTGTCCCTGGGTAGGGCAAGCGTCAGCCAATTTGCCTAATTCTCATGTGTCCATGCTGTATATTTGCAACTCCTAACACTAGCTGAAACAAAAATACACCCACTAAATCTATAATTCATATCTACAACATCACCCCGTTTACATGGGCTCCCAATACCGGATTTCGTAAACCGATTTCCCAATTCCGCTTTTGGTTGGTCATCTAAACACTCCAAAATCGATTCTGGAAATCCGCTTCTCTAAAGCGGTTTTCCAGTTCCACAATCGATTTTCGTGCCCATGTAAACGCAACCGTTTTTGAAGCGTTCTTGGCTTGTCAGATTGTGTTTTCTTGTTAAGAATTTTCGGCACATATGGAAAGAGTGATATTTTCTAATGTGAAATAAAAGTATAAATATTAGAGTGAACATAAATCTGCGTATTTAAATAAAGAAAAATAGCGATTGTGCACACTAAATAAGGAACTGAATCAGCTGTTTTCCAGCCGCCATTTTAAGTGAGCTACGAAATCCGATTGAGGCTGTTGTTGTTATGGTCTTCAGTCCGGAGACTGGTTTGATGCAACTCTCCACCCTACTCTATCCTGAGCAAGCCTTTTCATCTCCTCATAAGAACGGCAACCCACATCCACTTGAATCTGCTTACTATACGCCTCTCTTGGTCTCCCTCTGCGATTTTTCCCCCACACACTTCCCTCTAATGCTAAATTTACGATTCCCCGATGTCTAAGAATGTGTCCTACCAAGCGATCCCTTCTTTTAGCCAGGGTATGCCAAAAATTCCTTTTCTCACCAATTCTGTTCAGTACTTCTTCATTGGTTATGCGATCTACCCACCTAATCTTCAGCATTCTTCTGTAACACCACATTTCAAAAGCCTCTATTCTCTTCCTGTCCGCACTGCTTATCGTCCATGTTTCACTCCCGTACAAGGCAACACTCCACACAAATGCCTTCAGAAAAGACTTCCTTACACTTAAATTAATATTCGATGTTAGCAAATTTCTCTTTTTCAAAAATGCTTTTCTTCCCATTGCCATTCTGCATTTTATATCCTCTGTACTGCGACCATCACATGTTATTTTACTACCCAAGTAACAAAACTCATCTACCACCTTCATTGTTTCGTTACCTAATCTAATTCCTTCAGCATCGCCCGATTTTCTAAGACCGCATTCCATTACTTTTGTTTTGCTCTTGTTAATTTTCATTTTATATGCTCTCTTCAACATACTGTCCATTCCATTCAACTGCTCTTCCAGGTCCTTTGCTGTCTCTGACAGAATTACAATGTCATCAGCAAAACGCAATGTTTTTATTTCTTCCCCCTGTACTTTAATACCTATTCCAAATTTTTCCTTGCTTTCCTTCACCGCCTGCTCGATGTACAAATTGAATAACATCGGAGAAAGGCTACAACCCTGTCTTACTCCCTTCCCAACTGATGCTTCCCTTTCATGCCCTTCGAGTCTAATAACTGCGGTCTGGCTTTGGTACAAGTTATAAATAACTCTCCTTTCCCTATATTTTACCCCTACTGACTTCAAAATTTGAAAGAGTGTATTCCAGTGAACATTGTCAACTGCTTTCTCCAAATCTACAAAGGCTAAAAATGTAGGTTTGCCTTTCCTTAATCTATCTTCTAAGATAAGACGTAAGGTAAGTATTGCCTCCCGGGTTCCTACGTTCCTCCTGAATCCAAACTGATCTTCCCCGAGGTCAGCTTCTACCAGCTTTTCCATTCTCCTGTAGATAATTCGTGTTAAAATTTTGCAACCATGACTTATCAAACTGATGGTTCTGTAATTTTCACACCTGTCTGCGCCCGATTTCTTTGGAATGGGGATTATTACATTTTTCTTAAAGTCTGAGGGTATTTCGCCTGTCTCATAAATCCTACACACCAGTTCAAATAGTCTTGTCATGGCTGGCTCTCCCAGAGACTTTAGTAGCTCTGAGGGTATGTCATCTACTCCTGGGGCCTTGTTCCGACCTAGGTCTTTCAAGGCTCTGTCAAATTCATCTCTCAGTATAGCATCTCCTATTTCATCTTGATCTACATCCTCTTCCCTTCCTACAACATTGTCTGTAAGTTCATTTCCTTTGTAGAGCTGTTCTATGTACTCTTTCCACATTTCAGCTTTCCCTTCTTTGCTGAGAACCGGCTTCCCATCTGAGTTCTTGATATTCGTAGAGTTGCTTTTCTTGTCCCCAAATGTCTCTTTTATTTTCCTGTAGGCGGTATCTACTTTTCCCCTTCTTATACATTCTTCTACAGATTTGCATTTGGCTTCTAGCCACTCCTGCTTAGCCATTTTGCATTTCCTGTCAATCTCATTTTTTAATCGTCTGAACTCCATTTTGCCTGTTTCATTTACTGCATTTTTATATTTTCTCCTTTCATCAATTAAATCTAGTATTTCGTGTGATATCCAAGGATTTTTTGTAGGTCTTGCCTTTCTACCTATTTTGTCCTCTGCTGCCTTCACTATTTCATCTCTCAATGCTACCCATTCCTCTTCTACTGTTTTATTTCCTCCTGTTTCTGTCAATTGTTGCCTAAATCTCCCTCCGATTGAGGCTATGCCATGTAAACACGACAGCGAAAAACGGTTTACGAAAATCGGATTTCGTCTTCCGGAAGATGTGTTCCATGTAAACGTACTGCATGTGTAGAACACCGTCACTTGAAGATATGCCGCGGCGGAGTGGCCGAGCGAATTGAGGCGCTATGCTAGGCGCGAGGCCGTTCCCCGTCGGGGGGTTCGAACCCTCCCCCCCCCCCTCGGGCATGGATGTTTGTGTCGTCTTTAGTATAAATAGTTTATAAATAGCTTGTAAGTTTAGGGAATGATGACCCGCAGTGAAGTCCCGTAAGCTTAACAAACATTTGAACATTTGAATTTATTATTTTTCCTAATGTGACAAGCTGAAGTTATTTTCTATTATTGACCAATGCAGAGGTTTGTTTAATTAGTAAATATTAATTAGTTCATGCAAAAGGCGTATTGTTATCGGTCAGGTGTTAGGCTCATGTGATGATACATGAGGCAGGAAATATATGGATAAAAAGGACAGTAGGGGAGATGGATTTTTTCTTTAATTTAAGACAGAAAATCATAATTAATTAATTAACGATATATTTACTGTCAATTAATTAAACCACAGATAATTGAGGAAATGATTAACTTAAAAAATAAAATTAGAAAACAAAAACGAGTTCTTATGTTTTAAAACATGAAAGTAGATTAGTCTTCTCTAGTTATCTGAAGTGATGTGAGCAAGACAGCATTGTATAAATTTCTTTACTTACAGTGTATTAAAGAATCTAGGTTACTGTGAAAATCTAACTGTGTCTGAAATCTTTTTAGTGATTCCTAAAGAACAATTTATTCTGGATTGGCCAGAACTTAAATGCTCTGAGAGCAGTTAATCAGTAAATACGTTCAAGAAACATTTTCAATCCGAATATTATTAACGCAAATAATATAGTCTTTTATTTTCATTATGTATCAGTATACTCATTAGAATTCCTATTAAAGGTAAGTAAATTCTTTTCAAAAAAATGTTCAAATGACATAAAAGTTTTCTGGGTGTTGTACCGCGTCATGATATAAGGATATTATTTAAATAACCGACGTTTCTGCCAACGTATACCCAGATGAAGGCCACTGTAACGTTGGCCGAAACGTCAGTTATTTAAGTAATAGCCTTCTTACATCATGACGCGGTACAACACCCAGAAAACTTTTATGTCATCTGACTCTGGCCGCGGAAACCTACGTAATTAAATGTTCAAATGTCTGTAAATCTATCGGACCAAACTGAGTGGTCATCAGTCCGTAGCTTACAAACTACTTAAACTAAGGTAAACTAACCTACGGACAGCACCCATCCATGCCCCAGGGAGGACTCGAACCTCCGACGGCGAGCAACCGCGCGCTCCACAGCTGTTTTACTACAGAGAACGTTCAGCCCTCTGACCGGACGCGCTGAGCCACGGCGCCCGGATACCGCTCGGCTACTCCACCGCGGCTAAATTCTTTTCACATGATGTTAAAGTAGGTACTATTATGTTTCACAATTAATGTTAGAAATGTTTTTGCTTCATTAGTTTCTGAATATTAATCCTTTATTCTGCAATTATTGTTGACAAACCTATTTCACTAAATATGGAAATTTACATGACCGAGAATTATATATCAATTTGCTCAGTATTATTTACGCTTCCTTTTACTATAGCCAGTTGCAGGTAATTGTTTACTTTTGCATTGTAATTAGAGTAATATACGTAATTAACAATACGTAATTTTCAGTGACATTGTTCCGATGATATAAATCGGGCGCTTTCTCGCCATATAAATGAGTCTTGTTTCGTGTCTGATCGGAGGCACATTCCACGTCACTCTGAACTCTATTTTGAACAATTACGCTCAAGTTCTTCTGTGTTAGTCGTGTAGGTGTTTCTACAGTGATTATGAACTGATACTTAATATTTATGCCACGCTAAATGTATTCCTCGAGATGTTTTGTCAGGTTAGGAGTATTCCACACAGTGGCGTAGCTATCATAGGGCTAGGCGGGGCAGTGCCCCGGGGCCCCCGAGATCAAGGGGCCCCTCGGCCTCCGTGAGCAAAGTTCGGAAAAAGTTACAGTAGATCCTTGAACACTTTTATGTCCCCCAATTACTTCGGATAATCGAAGTTTATACTGTATATAATAATTCAGTTGTATGAAGGTTTTCCGACTTTCAACTTTTTGAACCCTGACCAACAAACCTCAAACGCACGAAGTGAAATCCAAAAATTATTCGCACCCCAGAATATAAACATAACAAGGTCCTTTGCTTGTCCGCTAAGACGTGGACCTTGTCATCGTCAGCGTATTGTCGTTTGAAGTCGGAGTTGTCGTGCCTGCCAATCTTTGCGAAATAACAGTGAGACTTCACAAATACTATCAGCTACGTTCTTGTTATGTGGTGTACGCTGTGTATCCTTTACACAGTGTTTGACAGTAGACAGTGTGACCACATTTGAATATGAAGTCTCTACAATGTATACTACAGTACGGTATTATTATAGCAAATCAACTGTTTGTGTAGTGAATTCCCCAAGGATGTGCTCCATAATCATAGATCCCAATGAAATTCGTGATAGAAGAAGAGAAAATATGGTTACTTTGTCACAATAGTAAATTGTACATTCAAGACACTACCATGTACCCCACTGCCACTATAATAAGCGAAGATGTCAACTTAGTTATTTTACTTATTACTTTTTCCTGGCCAAACATTAATATATACTTCATGAAGCCTGGTAGGGGCACGGCTCAAACCAAAGTATTCCATCAAAATACGGAACTTTCTTTTCTGAAACCATCCTACACGAATATTTTCCAATTTTCCTTCTTTGTTGGGGCTATCAACGAAATTAGGCTGATCGGTACGGAGCAATGACCTAACAGCGAGGAGTTTAGCGACAGTGAGATGTCGGCACTGACAATAGTCCGACTGCTGTCACCGCGGACTTGACTGTTCCCGATTTGCTTCGCGGCAGGGGGCCATGTTTTCATGGTTATGTAATACTTCTTCATTGTTTATTTTTTACTAGCTTATGTCTGCGACTTCATTCACCTAGTATGGAGCAACTTCGGAAACTATCCCAAGAAGTCATTTTTCTTTATGTCCTACCCAGGTACAAATCTATCCCTCTGCAAAATTTCATTCAAATCCGCCCAGTAACTTTTGCGTGAAAGCATAACAAACAAACCAACTTTCAAAGTCATAATTATATTTGAGGAGACAATTAAATATTATCTGCTGCGTGAGGTATAATAATTTACTTAATAGTATTTAGGTTTGCCTTATTATGTCTTCCAGTGGGGGGTAAGGAATTGATGATGAAGTAGTTTTGCATAGTTTTAGTTTAAAGAGGGCTCCAATGTCATTTTTGCCCCGGGGCCCTTGGTGACATAGCTACGCCACTGATTCCACACACGAACTGTGTAAACTGTATTATTGACGTGTGGAATGTGCGTAGTGGGTTGTAGTGACAGTATTAATGTGACTTGTACGCTGAGCACTAGTGATTCATTAAAGTGTCAATGAACTACAATTCTTCATGTCGCCTACGTTATTCGTAACAGATTACTTTTGCCCCGTGAAATTTCAGCCAGTCGTTACCGAGAGCGTCGATCCACGAGAACTTCAAGAGGCGACGAGATACGACCCTGGCATCGTCACGCGATGTCTTGGTATTAACATTCGGGCATGAGTGGGTCGTCGACTGCGGAGGCCCGTCGTTATGAGGAATCGTTGCACTAAATATTGAGCCACACTTGTTGTCTGCCCAATATTAAAGTCTCCTTTTAAATATGCCACCGCCTGCCTACAAAGAACGACTTCTGTAATGACGGTTGGTCGCCCAACCACTCCACGTTTGGACGTGGTTTTCCTCTATTTTCGCCACGTCGGATATACCACGACGCTCCTCGAACACCCGACAAGTAATGTCTCGCCTCGTGACCATCACAATCTGTCCTCGATCACACTCGCACTTTTTCCCGTTGAAAGCAATTTATGTGTACGTTCTTAAACATAAAGCAACTCACCAAAAATATGAACAGACAAACAGAGTTCCACATTTTAAATACCTAGGGGAAAGTTTGGAACCCACTGGACTAGAAAAAAAATCTCAAGAATCTCGAGTACAGAAACTAAAGAGAACCTACGCTCGAACACACCAACTTTATAAGAGAAAGTTCATGTGCATGCAAGCAAAAATCAGGCATTACGGCACTGTCATTAAACCCGAGGTGATATACGCAGCACCTTGTCACTCCATAACAAGATATTACTTTTACGGAAATTTCTTTAAAAAAATTTTTTGCTGAAGCTGCGACATGGTACGAACTGTATGAGTCAAACGATGAGAGTAATTTTACCTTAAAGTGTGTCGACTATGCAGATTTGATTGCACAAGGTACTCTGTTATATCCATCTTTTAGCAGAACAATAAAAAAGGAAGTTTGGAGTTTAACGTCCCGTCGACAGCGTGCTCATTATAAACGGAGCTTTCGCTCGGAGTGTTTGGGTAAGGATGTGGAAGGAAATCGGTCGTGCCCTTTGAAAGGAACCATCCCGGCATTTGCCTGGAGTGATTTTGGGAAATCACGGAAAATCTAAATCTGGATGGCCGGAGGTGGATTTGAACCACCATCCTTCCAAATGCTAGTCCAGTGCGTTACCACAGAGCAATAAAGATTGGCCTAAATATTTCAGCGTACATTTAGTACTTCACGACATGTCAAGGTGTGGAATCTGCCTACAATAGGTGACGCGAGTCTATGTGCTCTGTACAAGTTCAGTGATCACAGATAAACGGTTAAATAGGACACCGAATTCATTGAAAAGGTGATGAACACTATTGGACAACAGGCTAGACGCCTCATGGTTCTATTTAGACGGTATTGTGCACCAAATCTTACGCTGGAATAAGTATATTTTACATTACACAATAGTAAAATTTTAGTTCTCGGTCTTTTTCTGTGTATTTTCTTCCAAGCCTGGGGGTGCAAGTGCACCCCCTTGCAACCCCCTCCCGGCGCCCATGGTGGTATTGTTTCAGGTTCTTTGCCTTTTATTTTCTTTCTTCTCTGTCCTGTATACGTATTCAATCCACAATTGTTGATTGCTCTGTTGTTTTCCCTGATCGGGTCACCAAGATCCGACTTCCTCGAGAGCAGTGGCGTAACTAAGGGGGGGGGGGATGAGGGGAATAGAACCCCCCTCCCAGAACCCGAAAAGAAAAAAAAAAAAAGAAAAAAAAGAAAGAAAGAAATCTTATAACAGCAATCTGGTAAAGATTGGAAACTTGGGGTATTTTACCATAAGCTTTCAACGGGAGTGGTAGATGGTAGTCTGTCTGGAAACTGACTAAAATTTTGCTCGTCAAGCAGATCTATCCCCCCCCCCCCCCAAAGCCAAGTCCTAGTTACGCCACTGCTCGAGAGTTTACGGTCCTTGATGAGGAACTTCTTACCATTCCGTGGGCAGTGCAGCAGATGTAGCAAGTGTTACATTCCTTGTTAGCTCGGACTCACTAAGTGCCCTTCAATCCCTCCAAACCCTGATAATGTAGTCCATAACATTCGGACGCCATTTCCCGCCTACAAAGTCTGGGGAAGGTGGTGTTCTTCTGCTGGTTCCCAGTTCATATGGGTATTCAAGGGAACGAAAGGGCAGACGTCGCTGCGAAAGAGGCGTGTTGTGCGATTACGATGTCTCAGTGTCCTATTCCCTTGCATGATCTGCCCTCGCTGTTGAAGAGCAACGTCATGTGTCGAGGGAGGCTGAGTGGCGGACAATAACGAACTACAAGTTGCGAGGCGTGAAGTCCACCACAGGGCCGTGGCGAACATCCTTCCAACCGCGTATGCGGGATGAAGTCCTCCTCACTCGTCTTTCTATAGGCCACTGCCCCATGACACACGGGTTCTTGTTCCGGCGGGAGGATCCTCCTTAGTGTGGTGCTTGCGATGTACCGTTAACTGTGCATCACGTTTTGGTTCAGCGTGTTTTATATTCAGATCAAGGGGAAGCAGCTCTGTTGCCGAGTGGTCTGCCCTCTAGTTTAAGCGATGATCCAACAACTGTGATTCGTGTTTTAAAATTTTGTGAATCCTCAGACTTGCTCCCTAAAATTTTAGGGCGACATTTTATCATCATATTGACTGGCTCTTCCGTCTTTTTATTATTGGTCAGCTAGTCTCTTCCACCTATGACTGTCCTTTAATGTTCTTAGTTTGAATAACCAGTTTTCGGTTGGGCACACATGTCAATGTGACTGCATGAGTTAAGCAACTTTTCAGTGTGCGTATTTTTATGGGTAGACTAACTTAATTTTCGCCGCTTCGCACGCGTGGACTGGTTGGTCTGAATTTGTTTGTATTTCTAAATATAAATTTTCATAAATTTAGCTTTAAAAATGCTTTCCTAATCAAATATTTTTATACAACTTGCCACACATTGCACCATTGATGGCACAATTCAAAACATCCCGAAACACTTTTTTTTTTTTTAATTCTAACCATGATTCCGACTCCAAATTTTCGCATTTCTAGCATCAAAATAGTCTTAGTAGCGCCCTAAAAATATTTCCCCTTATTTCCCCCGCTTAATGGTTGAATTTTCAATAATATCGAAACACGTGTTTCTAAAATTCCAATCAAAAATCTAAATCCGAAGTTTTATTTTTCTTGCTTCAAAATTGCCAGAAAAGCAACGTATTTTTAAAACACCGTTGATCTCCTATTTCACTCCCTTAGCGATGGGAATATCGAAAAATCACTGATGCCTACCTACAGTGTAAGATAAACAACGTCTACAAATTTCAAGTTTCTATCGTCTGTAGATTCACTTTTCAGGGCTGTTTTCTGTCTTTTGGAAACGGACAGAGAACGCGAAATTTTTTCTTACGCTTTGGCATCTTTCTTGGTAGTTTTACTTTTATAACTGCAATATGCACTTATTTTTCTTTATTCGTACGCTTGTTGCAGAAAAACAACTGAAGAATTTGCATCACGTTTCGTTGTATATAACCTTTTTGTTATCATAGTGTCAAAAGTCATCGCTGGTCTTCAGTCCGAATTTTATATAGGCTGACGACTTTCAACCACTATATCGTCCACCCTCTCATAGCTATCGAAACGAAACTGCTGTGGTGTACAACGGGAGACATTGTTTTACAATAACACAGAGTGATCGTTCGTCTCCATTGTGTAGTGTTTGCTGAAGAGCAAAATATTGACACCCACACGTAGAATTTGACATAAGTCGGTAATTTTCAACTCACATACCCCCCCTCCCCCCCTTATCGATATCACCGCGGTGGAGTAGCCGAGCGGTCTAAAGCGTCTCGCTGCGGAGCGCGCCATTGCTCGCCGTCGGGGGTTGAGTCCTCCCTGTGGCATGGGTGTCTGTGTTGTCCTTAGGTTAGTTTACCTAGGTTTAAGTAGTTTGTAAGCTGATCACCACGCAGTTTGGTCTGATGGATTTACAAAAATTTGAACATTTTTATCGATATCAACCCTCTACCACCATAGTGCACAATGAAAGACTGATACCTACTACCACATACAAACACTATTCGTTTGCGATGTGTGGTTTTGGCTGCAGAGTGAAATATAGGCAAAACACCTCAATTTTCATATATTGGGTGATCAAAAACTCGGAAAATATTTTAAAACTTAATAATTCAAGGAATAATGTAGATAGGTAAAAATTGACACACATGTTTGGAATTGGAATAACATAGTGTTTTATTAGAACAAAAAAAAAAAAAAAAAAAAAAAAAAAAAAAATACAAGAAATGTCCGACAGATGGGGCTTCATCTGATCAGAAAAGCAATAATTAGCATAAAAGAAAGGTGATGTTCTTTACAGGAAATGCTCAATATGTTCACCATCATTCCTTATCAATAGCTGTAGTCGAGGAATAATGTTCTGAACAGCACTGTAAAGCATGTCCGGAGATATGGTGAGGCATTGGCGTCGGATGTTGTCTTTCAGCATCCCTAGAGATGTCGGTCGATCACGATACACTTGCAACTTCAGGTAACATCAAAGCCAGTAATCGCACGGACTGAGGTCTGGGGACCTGGGAGGCCAATCATGACGAAAGTGGCGGCTGAGCACACGATCATCACCAAACAACGCGCGCAAGAGATCTTTCAGGCGTCTAGCAATACTTTTTTTCGGTTCTAATAAAACCTTATGTCATTCCAAGCATGTGTATCAATTTTTACCTCTCTATCTATGTTATTCCGTGATTTATTAAGTTTTGCCGGCCGCGGTGGCCAAGCGGTCTGCGGCGCGCCAGTCACGATCGGCACGGCCACTACGGTCGGGGGTTCGAATCCCCCCTCGGGCATGGATATTTGTGCCGTCCTTAGCGTTAGCTAGTTCATAAGTAGTCTGTAAGTTTAGGGACTGATGACCCCGTAGTTAATTTCTCTTAAGCTCTACAAACATTTAAACATTTTTTTAATTAAGTTTTCAAATTTATACTGATTTTTTGATCAACCGGTATATTAAGATCTGAGAGGCTCCAGATTTTGCTCACGTCCCGTTTCTCATGTGTTTTCTCACATTCGCTCATGAGATTTCGCTGTTGAGCGCCACTCCAACCCAAAAACAACATCAACAATCCACAAAGCACAGGACACGCTATTTGAGTACCAACACTTGAAGAGTTTGACCAAAAATGAGTATTCACACGGCAGCTGTGGCCGAGTGCCGTTAAGCGCACTTGAGAGTTGCTTTGTGCGCTCCTGCCCACTGCAGAAAGGAAAACACTGAGGCCGTGTAAACAGGCGGGAGCAGCGGTTTGCCAAGCGAGGCAGGAAGTGGCCGGCCGCTGTTCTGTTCTGACACTGTGTGAGGATGACGCGCGGCTTCTGCGAGTTTGTCGAGGGCCGGCCGTAGCGGACTACTGTAGCTGTACGGGGCAGCTAGCGGTGACACTGCGTCTGACGAGTGGAACTCCTGGCTGTCCCCTGAGACGTATTCAAGAGTCTGCACGTCACACGCCACGTCACGAGGCGCAAACACGAGCCAAAACAAACAGTTACCTTCACACTGTATACATATACTTTGTTCGAATACTATGAACTACCTCGAAGAGAACGACCTATTAACCCTTTCGTGGTTGTTGGGACATATACATCCCACTAACTTTGGACGTCATTTGTACCACAAGGTGGCGAGTTGCGTAATTCTGCATAGTGTTGCCATCTGTTGGTGGCCCTTCAGAACGCGTAAAAAAATCGAGGCACTGAAATTCTTACAGTGTAGAAGGCTGTGACTATTTATATGGGCCGCTGCGTGAATTTTCGCGCCGTAACCATTGTTTATTGTGCCTTGAATCGGTTTTCGTCGTTTTCTCGCTACCGAAAATGTCCGAAGTAAGTATATTTTATGTTTCTTAGAAGTTTACGAACAACAATTACGCTTTCTAAAACTCACTTTACTTCACAAGTTTTTTTCAGTGAATTTACAATTAGTGGGACGCATGTGTCCCAGTGACAATTGTGGAGCCCTACAGTGCCTTTATGTTGCGATATTATAGTTCTCATATTTCAAAGAAAAACAATTTTTCTGTAAATTTTTGCGCTATTAAAACACGGTATGTGGTTTACTATGATCTGCATTTTCTAATATAGAAACTCTTTTTTATTTATTTTAAATATGGTGTGCATTACAAACTTTTGAATCATGTACTTGTTTAGACCCTATGACAGTTAGGATAACTTACGAAATTATTTTAAAAAGCCTTAGGTAAATCGGTGCCAGAAATGATCAGTGGGACGTATGTGTGCCACTTTTTTTTTTTTTTTTTTTTTTTTTTTTTTTTTTTTTTTTTTTTAGGAAAAATGGAAAGTGCTAAAATTTTTTGGGTGTCATATTTGTAATCCTGACCCAAATCAGACTCTGTAACAGCTGAGATAACTTAGGATATTCTAAAAAATGAGTAAAAACCACGAAAGGGTTAACCAGTAGTCAACACGGATTCAGAAAGTATCACTCTTGCGAAACACAGCTTGCCCTTTATTCACATTAAGTGTTTAGTGCCATCGACAAGGGATCTCAACTCGATTCCATATTTCTGGATTTCAGGAAGGCTTTTGACACTGTACCCCACAAGCGGCTTCTTATGAAATTGCGTGCTTACGGAATATCTCCCCAATTATGCGGTTGGATTCACGATTTTCTATCAGAAAGAACACAGTTCGTTGTAATTGACGGTAAGTCATCGAGTAAAACAGAAGTGATATCTGGCGTTCCACAGGGAAGCGTTATAGGTCCCCTACTCTTCCTCGTGTTTATAAACGATTTAGGAGACAATCTGAATAGCTCCCTTAGATTGTTCGCGGATGGTGCTGTCGTTTATCGGTTAGTGAAGTCAACCGAGGATCAAAAGCAACTGCAAAGCGATTTAGACAAAATTTCTACTTCGTGCGAAAATTGGCAATTGACACTAAACAAAAAAAAGTGTGAAGTAATACACATGACCACTAAAAGAAATCCGCTGAACTTCAATTACACGATAAATCAGTCAAACCTTAAGGTCGTAAATTCTACCAAATACCTAGGAGTTACAATTACGAACAACTTTGACTGGAGAGAACACATAGAAAATATTGTGGGGAAGGCGAACCAAAGGTTACGTTTCATTGGCAGAACGCTTAGACGATGCACCAGCTCCACCAAAGAGACTGCCTACATCACACTTGTCCTCTATTGGAGTACTGTTGCCCCTTGTGGGACCCTCACCAGGTGGGACTGACGGAAGATATTGAGAAGGTTCAGAGAAGGGCAGCTCGTTTTGTTTTATCACGTTACGGGGGGGAAAGCGTCACGGAAATGTTGCACGAATTGGGGTGGAAATCATTAAAAGAAGGACGTTATTCATTGCGGCGTGATCTGTTTGCGAAGTTTTAACCACCGACTTTTAGTTCTGAATGTGAAAATATTTTGCTAGCACCCACCTACTTAGGGAGACATGACCATCCCAATAAAATAAGAGAAATCAGATCGAAAACGGAACGATTAAGGTGTTCCTTCTTCCCGAGCTCTATTAGAGAATGGAACGGTAGAGAAAAGTTATGAAAGTGGTTAATGAACCCTCTGCCAGGCACTTGAATGTGATTTGCAGATTATCGATGTAGATGTAGATGTAGACATACCAACGAATTGTAAACATAGACTACTTCGAGTTACAGAGGCCAGAATAAGTAACGTTGAAGTAAATATTCTCGGAGCAGTGAAGCAACTAAAATCACTTAACAAGAACAAGTCTTCTGGTCCGGACTGTATACTGTGATGATAGTGCCGGCCCTCTCATCTCAATGTTATCGTACGATACCGTCTGCGTCGGACCCGGAATCATGTGGTTCAATAGTGATACATGTTGCGTGTGAAGTTAGTTAAAAACGAAATAGCCAGCCTAGGAATCAGTGTAGGACAGTGTCTCTGTGATACTGTGATTAAAACAAGTGATAGATTTCATTAATTCAGAGATTTGTATAAGACGTTTCCAGACAGTTCTATAAACAATACTTTTGTCATCGTACATTATTTCAATAAATAGGCAGACGAAGGGTACAAACTTTTGTAAAGCATAAAGACATTAAAATAAATAGCGTTGTTTATATGTTAGGCTCATAAACAAGTTGTATTGACCAGCTAATTGTGTAATTAACGTAATAGTCAAAATTTGAATATCGTAATTCTTTGTATATATTGACTGACGTGAGATTTTGAACTTATTTTGAGAATTGACAAGATATTGTATAGTTCAATATATGTTAGGAACATGTATGATGTACTCTTTAACAAATTAATTGACATTTAACATATTGGTTTGTTGTCAAACAAAGAGTAGCATGATTAAAACAAAACAACAAAAAATTGTGGCATCTAAAATTAGTGTATATATAGTTTTATACAAAATTATCACATATTGTGATAATTTTTGTATACATGAAATGTTTTACTGTTATGTTCGGTAATTGTAAATCAGTATATTCAATTGTTATGAAAAATGCGTAATGTAATGTCATTATTGTCAATGTTATATATTTGCCTCGCCGCCTTGCGTGGTGTGGTCCGAGTTTTAGTGTTTGCAAAGTGCTGTGGAAGCTATGTCAGTCTGTGTATTGAAATGGAAGTACTACCAGCTAAGTTCTGATGCATTGCGTATGTTTTGAAGATGTAATGTTTTGGTGGAGAAGCAGTTTGATTGCAAATTAAAGAAGAAGTGATAAATTGTACCTACGAGTATTTATTTCTATCACGACGCCCCAGGAGAATAATGTTGCAGCGAGCAGAACCCCCATACATCGTAATGTTGAAAAGCTAAGTATCTTGTTTGGAAGTGGTAGAATGAACAGTAATTACTTAACAATCATGTAAACATTAAAATACCCATTAGATTTCTATCTGATTATGCTGAAGCGATAGCTCCTTACTCAACAGACATATACAACCGCTCTCTCAAAGAAGGATCTGTACCAAAAGATTGGAAATTTGCACAGGTCACACCAATATTCAAGAAAGGCAGTAGGAGTAACCCACTAAACTACAGACCAATTTCATGACGTCAATTTGCAGCAGGCTTTTGGAACATATCCTATATTCAAATATTATGAATTATCTCGAACAGAATGATCTATTGACACAACGTCAACACGGATTTAGAAAATATCATTCATGCGAAACATAAGTGATGAGTGTTATCGACAAGGGTTCGCAAATTGATTCCATATTTCTTGATTTCCAGAAGGCTTTTGACATGGCTTTTAATCAAACTGCGTGGTTATGGAATATCGCCCCAAATTTGCGAGTGGATAGGCGATTTCCTGTCTGTAGTAATCGATGGTAAAGCATCGACTAAAACAGAGGTGATATCGGACATTCCACAGGATAGTGTTATTGATCCTCTACTGTTCCTTATTTACATAAACGATTTTGGGGGAAATCTAAGTAGCTCTCTTAGGTTGTTTGTAGATGACGCCGTCATTTACCGTCTAGTAAAATCATCTGAAGATCTATACCAACTGCAGAACGATCTGTATAAGATATCGCTATGGTGTAAAAATTGGCAATTGACTCTAAATAATGAGAAGTGTGAAGTCGTACACATGAGTACGAAAAGAAATCCGTTGAACTTTGTTTACAAGATAAATCAATCAAAAGTGAAAAAAAAAATTTAAAAAAAAAAAAAAAAAAAAAAAATGTTTGTAAATCTATCGGATCAAACTGCGTGGTCATCAGTCCGTAGCTTACAAACTACTTAACTAAGGTAAACTAACCTAAGGACAACACACACACCCATGCCCCAGGGAGGACTCGAACCTCCACGGCGAGCAACCGCGCGATCCGCAGCGAGACGCTTTAGACCGCTCGGCTACTCCACGCGGCTCAAAAGTGAAGGCCGTAAACGCCACAAAATACCTAGGACTTACTATTACTTCAGACTTAAACTGGAAAGAACACGTAGATAATATCGTGGGAAAGACGATAATGTAGTCCATAACATTCGGACGCCATTTCCCACCTACAAAGTCTGGGGAAGGTGGTGTTCTTCTGCTGGTTCCCAGTTCATATGGGTATTCAAGGGAACGAAAGGGCAGACGTCGCTGCGAAAGAGGCGTGTTGTGCGAGTACGATGTCTCAGTGTCCTATTCCCTTGCATGATCTGCCCTCGCTGTTGAAGAACAACGTCATGTGTCGAGGGAGGCTGAGTGGCGGACAATAACTAACTACAAGTTGCGAGGCGTGAAGTCCACCACAGGGCCGTGGCGAACATCCTTCCAACCGCGTATGCGGGATGAAGCCTCCTCACTCGTCTTTCTATAGGCCACTGCCCCATGACACACGGGTTCTTGTTCCGGCGGGAGGATCCTCCTTAGTGTGGTGCTTGCGATGTACCGTTAACTGTGCATCACGTTTTGGTTCAGCGTGTTTTATATTCAGATCAAGGGGAAGCAGCTCTGTTGCCGAGTGGTCTGCCCTCTAGTTTAAGCGATGATCCAACAACTGTGATTCGTGTTTTAAAATTTTGTGAATCCTCAGACTTGCTCCCTAAAATTTTAGGGCGACATTTTATCATCATATTGACTGGCTCTTCCGTCTTTTTATTATTGGTCAGCTAGTCTCTTCCACCTATGACTGTCCTTTAATGTTCTTAGTTTGAATAACCAGTTTTCGGTTGGGCACACATGTCAATGTGACTGCATGAGTTAAGCAACTTTTCAGTGTGCGTATTTTTATGGGTAGACTAACTTAATGTTTGTAAATCTATCGGATCAAACTGCGTGGTCATCAGTCCGTAGCTTACAAACTACTTAACTAAGGTAAACTAACCTAAGGACAACACACACACCCATGCCCCAGGGAGGACTCGAACCTCCACGGCGAGCAACCGCGCGATCCTCAGCGAGACGCTTTAGACCGCTCGGCTACTCCACGCGGCTCAAAAGTGAAGGCCGTAAACGCCACAAAATACCTAGGACTTACTATTACTTCAGACTTAAACTGGAAAGAACACGTAGATAATATCGTGGGAAAGACGAACTAAAGACTGCGTTTTATTGGCAGAACCCTTAAAAGATGCAACAGGACTACTAAAGAAACTGCAAACACTACGCTTGTTCGTCCTTTTTTGGATTATTGTTGCCCAGTGTGGGATCCTTATCAGCTGGGTTTGACGGAGGACATTGAAAGAGTCCAAAGAAGGTCAGCCTGTTTCGTATTGTCACGATACAGGGGTGACAGCATTACGGAAATGATACAGGATCTGAGATTGTAATCATTACAACAACGGCGCTTATCGCTGCGGCGTGGGTTACTTACGAAACTACAATCGCCAACATTCTCCCCCGAATGCGAAAATATATTGTTGACTCCCACATAGGTAGAAATGATTATCAGAATAAAATACGAGAAATCAGAGCTCGAACGGAGAGATTCAGGTGTTCTTTCTTCCCGCGTGCTATTCGAGAGTGGAATGGGAGATAGATAGTATAATGATGGTACGATGAACCCTCTCCCAGGCACTTAAATGTGATTTGCAGAGTATCCCATGTAGATGTAGAACCCGTAACGCGATGTTGGGTGTCAGATACCCAGCTAAATCTTTGAAATCCCTATTGTCACCAATTTGTTCTGAGTACATCATTGTTGGTTGATAAACCTTCAAGCCAGCTCGTTGCGAGTCGGCCTGAATAACAGTAGTCAACAGAGCGGTGAGATGTTTGATTGCATACGCAATTTTTTAAAATACTTTGTATTATTTACCCAACCGCACCAGTTCGGGAACTTTCTTGGAATAGTCTCGTATTACATTTTATAGTTAGTATGGCATATTGCAGGCTTCCTATGATAACTTATAACCATGGCCGCAGTTCTCATCCAAGCAGTGAGTTTATTTGATTCATTATTACTAGAAACTCAGCTTACTGATAACCACTTCAGTTACCTGACCATATTTTTCGCTCTCATGAACATTAGCCTAGTGAATGCCTCCGTTATTCCCATGGAATCCACAGTAAACAGAGTGTAATGTATCAAAAATCTTGCCAAAGAACTTTTGGAGTCTCATTTCAGTCATCGACTTCAAAACAATCATTTGCCCCGTGAATTGCGGCTGCACTTCACGGGATACTCTACGTACCTGTTCCATATGAAGTCAGACGAGTCTTGGGCAAACAAGTGACGTATAAGACGTGACTATCAGGCTACGATAGAAAAATAAAAAAATATCTGTAACAGCTGCAACGTACCGAGCTGCTGAGCCTGAAAAATTCCTGCATGCTGCGATTGCGCAGAGTAATGGTTTACAAATTCTTGTGTGTGTAATAACTTGTCATAGAATAACGTTTTTTTATAAAGGTTCATTGTTTCTTTATACTATAAAACTAAAATCTGTTTTATTTATTTATAAAAAATTTGCCGATATATGGATTATGTAACAGTTTGTAAAATTTTTATGGACTTACATATTTTTGCAAGTTCGTCAATTCTGTTAACTGTAAATAATTTTCTGCTGCCAAAACTTGGTCAGTGATGTCAATAAAAGTAACTTTTGACATTGAAGTAGCATATTTTCATTTCTCCTACACCGTAGAAGTATGAGGGCCATAGAAATTATTGGGTATCTCACCAGTTGCGTTCCAAAAATATCACTTCACTAGTTACGGATTAAGCTGTAGGTTCCCTTTCCCCGGTTGGATAACTTGGGTGGGCTAGGGACACGGAAGTCACCGAAGTGGCGTCCAATTGAAAAAAAAAGTGCAAATGTTTGTATAGCTTATGGGACTTAGCTACGGCGTCATCAGTCCCTAAACTTACAAACTACTTATGAACTAACTAATACTAAGGACGGCACAAATATCCATGCCCGAGGGGGAGTTCGAACCCCCGACCGTAGTGGCCGTGCAGACCGTGACTGGCGCGCCTCAGTCCCCTCGGCCACCGCGTCCAGTTGAAAGACTTGCACCAGGCCAATGAGCCACACGGAATTATTATTATTATGCAAACATAGACTTCTTTATCACTTGTACATAAACTGAGGACATATTGTTACAATGACGTTGTGAATGATGTAATGATTGTAGTATATATATATTATTAAGTGGAATTCAGTATTACCACACGTATTACATTTGTAATTTTAGCTGTAACAGAACATTTGCTCTTTATTTTAGCGCAGAACAAAGTAACAAGAACAAAGTCATATCTGAACTACAGAAAAGGTAATAGAATCTACATTAAGAGCGTCCATAGCATCCATGGCAAAGACAAACCATTAAGTATACGCACTGATTCCAATTAATGACGTCCAACATATTGCATAAATAGTGAATAATTGCTTACAAGGGAACCTCCCCATCGCAATCCTCTCAGATTTATTTATAAGTTGGCGCAGTGGATAGGTCGTGTAAAACTGAACACAGATCAATCAAGAAAACTGGAAGAAGTTGTGTGGAGCAATGAAAAAGTAAGCAAAGTATAAAAACTGAACGGTGCATGGGAAAGATAGGCAATGTCGATAACATTATGAGCATAGCAGATCTGAGGTCTGGTGGCTAGTGCGAGGATGGAGAGCCTTACTGCGAACGAAAATTTTAATGTTTTATTTTCCCAAAATTATGATCTGTCTGTCCATTCATTGACGTCTCTGTTCGCTGTAATCAGTTTAGTGTCTGCGATTTGCGACCGCACCGCAAAAACGTGCGATTAGCAGACGAAAGGAAGTGCCTCTCCAATGGGAACCGAAAACATTTGATCATAAGATGATAGGTCAACCGATGACGGTAAGTCATCGAGTAAAACAGAAGTGATATCTGGCGTTCCACAGGGAAGCGTTATAGGTCCCCTACTCTTCCTCGTGTTTATAAACGATTTAGGAGACAATCTGAATAGCTCCCTTAGACTGTTCGCGGATGATGCTGTCGTTTATCGGTTAGTGAAGTCAACAGAGAATCAAAAGCAACTGCAAAGCGATTTAGACAAAATTTCTACTTCGTGCGAAAATTGGCAATTGACACTAAATAAAAAAAAAAATTTGAAGTAATACACATAACCACTAAAAGAAATCCGCTGAACTTCAATTACACGATAAATCAGTCAAACCTTAAGGTCGTAAATTCTACCAAATACCTAGGAGTTACAATTACCAACAACTTTGACTGGAGAGAACACATAGAAAATATTGTGGGGAAGGCGAACCAAAGGTTACGTTTCATTGGCAGAACGCTTCGAAGATGCACCAGCTTAACCAAAGAGACTGCCTACATCACACTTGTACGTCCTCTCCTGGAGTACTGTTGCCCCTTGTGGGACCCTCACCAGGTGGGACTGACGGAAGATATTGAGAAGGTTCAGAGAAGGGCCGCTCGTTTTGTTTTATCACGTTACGGGGGGGGGGGGGGGGGAGCGTCACGGAAATGTTGCACGAATTGGGGCGGAAATCATTAAAAGAAAGACGTTATTCATTACGGCGTGATCTTTTTGCGAAGTTTCAATCACCGACTATTACTTATGAATGTGAAAATATTTTGCTAGCACCCACCTACTTAGGGAGATATGACCATCCCAATAAAATAAGAGAAATCAGATCGAAAACGGAACGATTTAGGTGTTCTTTCTTCCCGCGCACTATTAGAGAATGGAACGGTAGAGAAAAGTTATGAAAGTGGTTAATGAACCCTCTGCCAGGCACTTAAATGTGATTTGCAGAGTATCTATGTAGATGTAGATGTAGATTCCTCCACAGGAAAACACGTCTGATGTATTCTGAAAGTAACGAACAGTCGACTGCCAGCCAGCGAGCCTCGTCAGCGGGAATATTCTCTCCGACGTGCATTGTAGTCGGCTGACGTCGAGTGTGTAGATGTTTGTTTAGGCGTAGCGGCCCTATACTACGGCGCAGTTACCTCGCTTCGGACTGAAGGAAAGATAATAATTTTCTCAAAAAGAAAAAAGAAAAACTTTCGCGCCGGGGAAGGTTCGAGCCAATGACCTGTCGTTCTGCAGCTCCTCACGCTAGTTACAAGGCCACAGCGTTCCTGTGCTTACAGCCTGCTAGACGTTGCTTATCTTTCCCACGGTCTGCTCATATTTCATATTTTTCTTATTTTTTTCATAGTTACACACGACTTCTTCCTGTTTCCTCGATTGATCTGTGTTCGGTTTTTCAAGTCCTATCCACTTATGACTAAATCTGGCGGGGGGGTGGGCGATGGGGAGGTTCCCTGGTTAGAAAAAAAGTCGCTCTGACGTGTTTTACGGCCCACTTCAGATATGCAGTTTTATAATTTTTTGCAAACATTTCGGACAAAAATAATAATGTAAATAATAAAAACTTATAGTGATATGATTAGGACTCTACTATTGTGATAATATCTATGCACCCAGCACGAAACCCTTTTAGGAAAAAAGGAGAAAAACTTTTTTGGTAGTGGCGGGTTTGCACCACTGACCAGGTGCTTTACAATTCAACACGCTGCCCACTACACAACTGCGAATAGTTACGAAATTCGTCCCTCAATCTTGTAATATTTATGTCAGTTGTTAATTGACGCTAATAAGGCATTTTAGACAATAGATAATCATTAATCGTACGAAGAACGGCGTATTTTTGTTAATTCTTCAGAGCGCCGTTGCTTTAAAATAACAACGTGTAAGTAATAATAAGAAAATCATCAAATACGCAACGCAAGATGGCGTATGCCAGAGAGAGTTCTGGGCGTGGAACGTCACGTGACATCTGCGAACGGCTGGTTTTCGTAAAATCAATGAACGTTGTCAAATCGCCGTTATTTTTGCAAATATCTCTCAAACGATATGAGATATGAAAAAAAAGACAGCAAAGTTGTAGAGAATTTTCTCCTCTACAAATTCGGTTATTCAATTTTCGTGTCAGATGAACGATTCGTTAGGAATTACAATTACATTACAAACAGCTTGAGATTAGGGGGTGGATCGAGTAACTAATGAGGTCTGTACCGAATTGGGAGAAAAGGAATTTCTGGCATACCTTGACTAAAAGAAGGGATCGATCGGTAGGACACATTCTGAGACATCAAGGAATCGTGAATTTAGCGTTGAAGGTAAGTGTGTGGGGTAAAAATCGCAGAGGGAGACCAAGAGATGAACACAGTAAGCAGATTCAAATGGATTTAGGGTGCCGTTCTTATGAGGAGATGAAGAGGCTTGTTCAGGATAGAGTAGGGTGGAGAGCTGCATCAAACCAGTCTCCAGACTGAAGACCACAACAACAACAATACCATACAGTTTTAAACCTTTTGAGTTATTCCCTCATCCTTACTCCTGCGATCCTGCTACTTCAACTTTTCAGTGTTTCCCATATGTACCTTTCTTTGCCGATTTTGCGGAGAACCTCTGCATTCGTTATCAATGCACCTCATTTTCAACATCTTTCTATATCACGGCAGAGAGGAGAGTGCCAGACTGAACACGAAGCTCGTGGGTTCGACCCCCGCCCAGTCCTAGGATTTCTTTTACCTCTGAAAATATTATTTATGTGTTAAATGCGAAGTTGCACCGTGGTTCGGAATCCGCGTTAAACTATATGTCTCTCTATAACTCAGTGGATATGTTACTTCAAACGCAGGACGAAGGCAACGAACACCACCTCTAAACAGGACTTTGGGGTTCAAACCGATCTGCAGACTGATGGCTGATTTAGCTCGCCTATTGCACAACATTTCTCGGTTTCCTACAGTCTGTAAATTACTAGACACATTCCAGGCATTGTTTTTTTCAGTTTTTTTTTTTTTCTCCTGAGTACCCATTTTGCCTGTGTCGGTCTGATTTTTATGTTGAACTTGCATCGTTCGTCGTATGTTAATTTGTTTCCCAAGTGTCAGAATTACACAGCTAACTGATCACCAATTTTAACTGTTACAATCAGTCCATGTTCTGTAGTCATTTGACTGCTCATTCCAAACAACCAGCCGCGGTGGAGTAGCCGAGCGGTCTAAAGCACCTCGCTGCGGAGCGCGCGGTTGCTCGCTGTGGAGGTTCGAGTCCTCCGTGGGGCATCGGTGTGTGTTGTCCCTAGGTTAGTTTACCTAGGTTTAAGTAGTTTGTAAGCTACGGACTGATGACCACGCAGTTTGGTCCGATAGATTTACAGACATTTGAACATTTCCAAATAACCTTCTTCACTTTCTCTGAGAATATCAGTATAATCAATGAATCTTATCAATTTTATTATTTCATCTTCAATTTTTATTTCATTCTGGAACCCTAATTATGTTTCCATCATTACTTCTTCAATGTACAAGGTCTGTCCAAAAATTCCGGAACATTCGTAATTGTTCGTCACTGGAGTGTGGAAGCGAAATCCGGTTGGCATCCGTCTCTGCACATGCCTGTGTTGAATGTTGTTGTTGTTGTTGTGGTCTTCAGTCTCTAGAGTGGTTTGATACAGCTCTCCATCCTACTCTATCCTGAGCAAGTCACTTCAGTCCTCATAAGAACCATCTGAATCTGCTTACTATATTCTTATCATGGTCTCCTTCTGCGATTTTTCCCCCACACACTTCCCTCCAATGCTCATTTTACGATTCCTTGATATCTAAGAATGTGTCCTACCAATCTATCCCTTCTTTTAGTCAACGTATGCCAAAAATTCCTTTTCTCCCACCTCATTACTTATCTATTCACCTAATCTTCAGCATTCTTCTGTAGCAGCACATTTCAAAAGCCTCGATCCTATTCCTGTCTGAACTATTTCACTTCCATAGAAGGCAACTCTCCACATAAATGCCTCCAAAATTGACTTTCTCACACTTGAATTAATATTCGATGTTAGCAAATTTCCCGTTTTCAAAACCGCTTTTCTTCCCATTGCCATTCTGCATTTTATATCCTCTCTACTGCGACCGTCATACGTTATTTTACTACCCAAGTACCAAAACTTATATACCACCTTTATTGTTTCAATATCTAATTCCTTCAGCATCGCATGATTTTCTAAGATTGCATTCCATTACCCTTGTTTTGCTCTTGTTAATGTTCATCTTATAAGCTTCTTTCAAGACACTGTCCATTCCGTTCAATTGCTCTTTCAGGTCCTTTGCTGTCTCTGACAGAATTACAATATCATCAGCAAAATGCAATGTTTTTATTTCTTGTATATGTAACTGATAAAAGTTTCATTACTGTATTCCTGTTATTTTGATCAGTTCCGCTTTGACTAGAGCGTTGCGTCGCGCAGTTTTCGAATTTCGAGATGGCAGAGCTAGAGGAGCAATGCGCCTGCATCACGTTTCGGTAAAACAGAAACACACCAAATGATGCAGAAAGCTTACGGTGATGATACTGAAACCAAGGTTTAATCTGCAGAATGGGCCGTGAAAGGTTCCATGCTCAATAAAGGCTCGTCAGGTGAGGTCGATAGTTTCTATTGACTTTGAAAGATTAGTTCATCATGAATTCGTGTCAAAAGGACAAACTGTTAATTGAAGCTACTATCGGCAAGTGTTGTGACGCCTGTGAGAACGTGTGAGAAGGAAACTGCCTGAAATGTGCATGTGGAGTGTGGCAGCTAGCTCTCAATGTAGAAAAATGTAAGGTGATGCGCATGAGTAGAAAAAACAATCCCATAATGTTCGAATACAGCATTAGTAGTGAGCTTCTTGATGCTGTCGCGTCGTTCAGATACCTAGGCGTTACATTGCAGAGCGATATGAAATGGAACGAGCATGTAAGGACAGTTGTGAGTAAGGCGGACAGCCGACCTCGGTTTATTGGGATAATTTTGGGAAGATTCACCTGTAAAGGAGACCGCGTATAAAACACTTGTGCGACCACGTCTTGAGTATTGCTCAAGTGTTTGGGACCCGCAGCAGATCAGTTTAAAGGAAGACATAGAGGCGGTTCAGAGACGAGCAGCTAGATTTGTTACCGGTAGGTTCGACCAATGCGCGAGTGTCACGGAAATGCTCCGGCAACTCAATTGGGGATCGCTGGAAGAAAGACGACGTTCTTTTCGTGAATTTCTGTTAAGTAAATTTAGAGGGCCGGAATTTGAAGCTGAGTGTAGTACGATCTTGCTGCCGCCTACTTACATTTCGCGTAAAGATCACAAAGACAAGATAAGAGAAATTAGGGCTCGTACGGATGCATATAGGCATTCTTTTTTTCCTCGTTCAATTTGGGAGTGGAATAGGAAAGGAAATAACTAGTAGTGGTACAGTGTACCCTCCGCCACGCACCTTACGGTGAATTGCGGAGTATGGATGTAGATGTAGATGTAGAGACAATGCGTGACTTGCATTTCCTGTTGGTGCGCGACTGTTGCACAAAAAACGAAATCATTGTGTTTTCTTATCCTCCGTACTCTTTAGACCTGGCCCTTTATTTCCAAAGTGGAAAACCACACTAAAAGGATGAAAAGTTGCAACGGTAGACGAGTGAAAAGAAAATTCGCAGATAGTGCTCGCGCGATCCAGCAAGAGGCGTACCAGGACTGTTTTTGGAAGTGAAAGCGGGGCTGGGAGCGATGCATCAATTGTTAAAGAGACAATGCACAATAAGGACGAGGTAAACGTAGAAAAATTTTGTGTTCGAAGTTCCGGGATTTTTATAAACAGACCTCATACAGGTTCAACAGAAGGACAGAAAGGCTGCATCACACACCTCTCACAGGTTCAAGGGAAGGACAGAAAGGCTGCATCACTGTCTTACTCCTTTTTCAGTACTAACATTTCACTTTTATTCTTCCATTTTTGTTGCTCCCTCTGTGTTTTGGTACGTTTTGTCCATTAACCGACATTCCCCGTGTCATTTACTGCCCATTTTGAATAATTTGAACCATCGTAAGAGGGTTAGAACGTAAATAGTGGCAACTACTTATTTTATCTGCTTTTGGTGCAAGAGGCGATACAATATTGTGAAAGATTCCAAAAACTAAAATGCCAAAATCGCTAATATATAATTTTATTTTAACGACTGGTTTCAATGGTCTCTGCCATCATCTTCTAGTCAATAAAAATTTTATAAACTCGTCTTCTTGTGATGTCAACAGTTGTAGTCTAAAATAATTTAAATGCATACATGCACCATTCATTCGATTGCAATGAAACTTTGGTGAACTGTTCACCGCACGCCCACGAAAGTTCCTGACCCAAAAACAAAAGAGCACGACACATAGCTCAGGAGATATGACGTCGTAAATATTGAGAGGCCACCGCGTGAGAATACGCAGATTTATGCATCAATTATTGGAAAATGGGAGTGGTTAGGGACCTGCAACAGAGTATGCATGTAATTTCGGACGTTTATGAAGCTATTTGTAACTGACCCCCCTCCCCACAAAATGATGAAACGAAAGAAGTCTACTGCTCAAAACAGTTTCGCGGTAGACGCCGTAAAACTGTCGCATCAGGCATGACCTTTGTATCAAATAAGGTTAGCATTAAGATTTGCATGTTACTATTCATTTTTGTCTGCAAGTCTGCCTTAATTCTCTTGCCTACAAAATTAAGCAATCTGTTTTCTTAATCTCTATCTATATAAAAGCGAAAGGACACTCACTCACTCACTGACTAAACACGAGATCTCGAAAACTACGTCACCTTTGAAGCTGAAATTTGGCAGGAATGTAGTTTATAGGTATGCTAAGAAGGTATTTTGTGGTAGGTGGATTGCGGAGCATACTTCCCCTACAGACGCACGAAATCTACAGTTTCATTCCGAACCTTTTTATTTTATTTTATTTATTTATTATTATTATTTTTTCGTTATTCTCAGAACAAGGGTTGTATGAAATAAAACTGAAATATTTTTAACAATAAAATGTGTTTTTCAATGTGACCCTGTGCAATAGAATTGCATAGAAATCTATAGTTTTGTTCTGATATTGATGAAATTTTGCACACTCTATCTTAAAAACGAGAGGAATGTTACTGTCTGTATAAAATTTCGTTCGGTGCATAGTGGAGGGTACTTAACTTACGTAATTTTGCAGAATGCATATTTTTGCTCCATTCTTTGTGAATTTTTGCACACATGACCTTTAAACCAAGAGGAAATCACTGGGTACATAAATGTTTGTATGGTACATGACAGAGGGTACCTTGCTGAAAACTTTGCTGAGAGAGGGAAAGGTGGCAATGAACAGAGAGATGAGAGAGTAAGAGGTGGATGCAGAGAGAGGAAGGGGATGTGGACTACGAGAGTGTAGAATAAATAAACACCCGGGCAACGCCGGGCTTACAGCTAGTTGTAGATAAAATATACTTGTCATTATAAGTGACAGTTTATTTTGAACAACTATTGACATCACAAGAATTTTTTTCTTTTATAGTTCTCACATGCAGACAAGCAAGAAAGACAGTTATGATTTCTTATGCACTTTACGTATTTCTCTGTGAATTATATTTTGCAGAATAATGTTTGTCATTCCGGAGGTCGGTATATTGACATAATGATCACCAAATGAAGTATTGCGAAAATGAGTTATTTCTACAATTACTTCCTTCACAGTTTGCACACTAAATATATTGTTTTCGCAGTCCATAAAATATTTGTGACGGAAAATATTCTTTCCACATCGGCATTTGTTCCAGGTATGTTAAAATGCAAGTAAGTTGAAAATGAGAGTCCAGTTTTTACCAATTCGCTACACGGTTCTCAATTAATACATTTTCTCTTCACTTATATTTTAGAGATGGTTAACTTTCTCAGTAAGTTGATCACAACATCTTTCTTGCAAAATATTTTCATCAAAATCAGGTAAATATTTAATTATTTCCTGAACAAACTTCCATTGAAGAGGATATTTGAGCTGAGTCTAGTTAAATGCGTTCAGCACATGAAATGGGTAAGCCCATTTCGCTACATAATCAGTTAACGTCTCGTGGAATTAACTTAAAATGTCCAAGAAATCTGATTCTTTTAGCACGCTGTCTTTTGCAATGAATTAATTAATCACTGAATTTCGGAATTTGGAAGTTGCACATGTCGTGTAAAAGCATAACTTAAAAAAAAGTGCAAAAACTCATAGATTGACCGAGAATTCTGTAAAATATATACGGTGTAGGGAATTTAGGCACCTTATGCTTTTTTTGCATTTAAAATAAAAACTATCGCCCCCGAAGGTTGAACTATTGGAAATATACGAAAGAATTACGTCATTCCCATTAACCCTTTCGACCCCAAATTTTATTAATTTATGAGCATAAATATTTATTTGCATTTTTCTGTACATAATGATTGGAATAATGTATATTTGTCAGAATTCTTGATTATTTTTAGTTTTTGGAGGGAAACTAGGGATGACTACATATGGCATCATTGGGCAGGATGTGTGTCCTTTATCGTAACTAATAACATTTTCAAACAGTTTACTACTAATTTAGACATTGGACAATTATTTAGTAATACAATTTCTAAATTACTTTGTTTCCGTTACGTTGATATAATTATTTGAAGCCGGCCGCGGTGGCCGAGGGGACTTTGGCGCTTCAGTCACGGTCTGCACGGCCACTACGGTCGGGGGTTCGAATCCCCCCTCGGGCATGGATATTTGTGCCGTCCTTAGTCTTAGTTAGTTCATAAGTAGTTTGTAAGTTTAGGGACTGATGACCCCGTAGTTAAGTTCCATAGACTATACAAACATTTGAACATTTTTTGAATTATTTGAAAGTCTTGATGCATGTGATTCAACTCAGAGGTTAAGCAACGGTGCATATTTTGACAATCCATTGTAGCCTGATGCTGTTTCCTCAAGCTAATGGTAGACAACACAATGACAATGAATTGTTGCAAGTCCTGCTGTGTTCTTTACAATCTTCGGACAAATGCTTGTGGATATAGGAGCAGATAAAGTTGATGTTGCCATATGGCAACACTGGGAAGGAAAGGGTTAAGTTGAAGCCAGTTTCCTTCATTGCTTGATTATGACTACGTTTGTTCTCCGTTTGGTTACGCTAACATTATTTTTAAAAAATATTAATTCAAAATATATGGGACGTTTAGTTAAATACGGGACAATATACGTCGTGTATTTGTTTTGTCGGGACAACGGGACACTTAGGCAAAATAAGGGACGATCCCGTAAAATATGGGACGTCTGGTTACCCTTTCTTAGTCCCATTGTCAAGTGAAGCAGATTTGCTCCTCAGGTAGCTTCACCTCTTCTTGAGCTGAACTGTACTTCACCGGTTACTGCTGTTATCTTCCCTTGTAGATGGTGCGACCTGTAACTCCTGCTCTGCTCTG
Source organism: Locusta migratoria (assembly GCA_026315105.1). NCBI lineage: Eukaryota > Metazoa > Arthropoda > Insecta > Orthoptera > Acrididae > Locusta > Locusta migratoria. The sequence goes on along the minus strand of CM048745.1, from coordinate 157,328,426 downwards.
CAGAATAAAAGCAGGCGGCCAGAGGCATTTTCTTGAAGGCATGTTCAAGCTAACTTAACACGGCTCCAACGACAACTAGACAGAACTGCTGAATGCTGTAGGCTGAATAAAGTACAACTCAATGCAGCACAAACCACGGCGATCTATTTTCCAGGAAACGACCACAGATGCCAACTAACTTACGACTTCGTGGACAGGACATCCCATGGGGAGCGGCGGTCACTTACCTGGGAGTTACCCTCGATAAGCACTTTTTTCTCCACAAACATATTGATAACTTGCGACCTAAGGTCTATGCAATGGCCAAAAACTTAATGCCGTTCTTTCTCAGTGCAAAGTTGAATACCAGTACCAAACTGCGACTATACAAAGCAACAGTGCTATCCAAAATGTTACATGGAAGCTTAGTCTGGGGCCTAGTTAGTGCGACCCAAATCTCAAGACTGCAAGTCATCCAGAATAAGACGTTACGATGGATTCTCAGAGATTTGACGTTACACGAGAAACGTAGATATCCACCAGGAACTCCATATGGACACTCTCATGGAGGGAATTAAGTAGAGAACGACGAAGATACACAATAAAATAGATCAACTTAGGGCCACAGTACATAACATCCAAACCTTAGGAATGACAGCTCCACACCCGTGGCATAGGTACAAGGTGCCACGATCGTTAGTAGGAAGATGTGGTAACGTAATTTACATTGTAACCTTCATGTGAATTACTCGACAATGGAACTACGTACTAAAATCAAGTGGGGTACCTTACGGACCGACATACTGGCCCTTAGAAGCCTACCCCCAAAGTTTATTGTAAATGAAGTTATCATTAACCCACATACCTCTGTAATCCCAGGAAGTGTGAGTCGCCAGTTGGCGATGGGACTTCATCTACCTTCCAGAATGAATCTTTCACTCTGCAGCGGAGTGTGCGCTGATATGAAACTTCCTGGCAGATTAAAATTGTGTGCCGGAACCGGGACTCGAACCTGGGACCTTTGCCTTTCGCGGGCAAGCGCACTACCGACTGTGCTATCCCGACACGACTCACGATGCCGCCTCACAACTTTACTTCCGCCAGTACCTCTCCTCCTACTTTCCAAACTTCACAGAAGCTCTTCTGCGAACCATGCAAGACTAGCACTCCTGGAAGAAAGGATATGGTGGAGACATGGCTTAGCCACAGGCTAAGGGATGTTTCCAGAATGAATCTTTCACTCTGCAGCGGAGTGTGCGCTGATATGAAACTTCGCGCTTGCTCGTGAAAGGCAAAGGTCCCAGGTTGGAGTCCCGGTTCCGGCACACAATTTTAATCTGCCAGGAAGTTTCATCTACCTTGTTCAACTAAGAAAAAGTTTTTTTCCTGCTGACGCTTTTCCTGGTCCTGGATTGCTGGGATGAGTCACAAACCGGCTGCTCGGGTCCTCCTATATGAGGACACAGGTGCTCCCGTCCAGCAGCTACAGATTATAGCGCTTCCCAGAAAGGCGAGGGTCCGTCTCCGCCGCCCCCACTGGTCGACGGTCGTGTGGGAGTCGATGGACGGCCACGCCAAAGCACTCAGCGTTCCCTGTGACTCAGGCGCGGCTACTTGCCGTCTATGCCACTGGAGCAGCCCCGCTAATAGTCTGCAAGTGCCCGGCAGGTTGCGGTTGAGTGGATCGTGGCCAGCTTGCACTGCTAATTCACTACGTCTACATGCAACACATCTTCCGGAAGACGAAAACCGATTTTCGTAAACCGTTTTTCGCTTTCGTGTTTATGGCCATTTCACACTGTCCGTCACGTCAACGTCACGTCACGGCACAGTCACGTTAAGTTGTATTCACACTGTCCTTCAAGTCAATTCGCCCCTCTCAATATGCGATGTTGAAAGTGAGGTTATAAGTGGCGATCTGTTATTTAGAAAGTCACAGTTTAATACTATAATTGAGGGAATAACAACGCTAAATCTTATTGACGGCCAAAGAAAACTTTACAGTGTATGTCTTTGGCAAACATACTGGGAACTGAAACAACATTTCAAAACATCGACATCTATTTTCAAGCGAAAAAGTAAACATATGAAAACATCAAACAATACATATAAGAGCATAAATAGCGCCTGTTTACTTTATCAGTTACGATTTGCCCGCTGACATTGTTAATACCGTCGAAAAACAACTGAATTTTTTTCTTTCATTAGAACTGACTTTTTCATTTAAAGTGTTACTTAACGAAAAATGCGTAATCAAAGTACAATCTTATTCAAATAAACAGTTTGCTTCAGTATTTTCTGTTACAATGTTACGTAACATAAACCATTTTTTGTTGTAATGTAATGTTTGTTAAGCTTAAGGGACTTAACTACGGGGTCATCAGTCCCTAAACTTACAAACTACTTATGAACTACCTACAACTAAGGACGGCACAAATATCCATGCCCGAGGGGGGTTTCGAACCCCCGACCGTAGTGGCCGCGCAGACCGTGACTGAAGCGCCTCAGTCTCCTCGGCCACCGCGGCCGGCAAACCATTTTTTGGTTTCCGATATCCGACCTCGATTTTAGGGGGCCACTCAATTGACAAAAATATTTAAGTCGTCATGAAACATTGAGATTTACCCCTAAAATGAAGTATAACAACAATATAAAGATGTATAAGACACATATACACAGTGCAATCATCGCCTGCAACATTTAATTCACGTGACGAAAATGGGTTATTTCCGGTGTTAGCAAATGGCCGTTCCGTCAAAACATTCTTCTCGAGAAAGCTTGACGTGACGTTGACGTGACGTGACGGTCCGGTGACCGACAGTGTGAATGCCGCCATTAGAAATACATTGCGGAATGTTCTGACGGTCGCTGACGTGATGTGACGTGACGGACAGTGTGAATTGGCCTTTACATGGCTTAGCCTGAATCGGATTTCCTAGCTCACTTAACATGGCGGCTGGAAAACAGGTGATTCAGTTTCTTATTTAGTCTGCACAATCGCAATTTTTCTTTATTTAAATACACAGATTTAGTTCACTCTAATATTTAGACTTTTATTTCACATTGGAAAATATCACTGTTCCCATGTGTGTCGAAATTTCATAACAAGAAAACACAATCTGACAAGCCAAGAACGCTTCAAAAACGGTTGCGTTTACATGGGCACAAAAATCGATTGTGGAACTGGAAAACCGCTTTTAGAGAAGCGGATTTCCAGAATCGATTTTGGAGTGTTTACATGACCAACCAAAAGCGGAATTGGAAAATCGGTTTACGAAATCCGGTTTTGGGAGCCCATGTAAACGGGGTGATTCTCTTCTGTAGGAAACCAATTAACACAGTCGTACAACAAGGAAGGATAGGATAGGATGTTGTAGGCGCACGATAACTAGGTATTTAGCTCCCTTACAAGATAGCTAGACGACATGAGTGACCTGAGTAAAAGGAAATGAATGAAAACAAGAAACAGAAAGGGAATTAACCAAACTAGACAAACGACACAGGGGAAGAAGCAAATATACAAACAAATATTGCACATCGGTAATGTATGTTGGCCCACTAAGGTACATAGTCGTAGAAGCTGAAAGGTGGAAGAGGGCCTATACAAAGGAAATGAACTTAAAGGTAGTATTCACATGGGATACTCTGCAAATCACATTTAAGTGCCTGGCAGAGCGTTCATCGAACCACCGTTATATTATTTATCTTCCATTCCATTCTCGAATAGCGCGCGGGAAGAAAGAACGCCTGAATCTCTCCGTTCGAGCTCTGATTTCCCGTATTTTATTCTGATGATTATTTCTACCTATGTAAGTGGGAGTCAACAGTATATTTTCGCATTCGGAGGAGAATATTGGCAATTGTAGTTTCGTAAATAACCCACGCCGCAGCGATAAGCGCCGTTGTTGTAATGATTCCCATCCCAGATCCTGTTATCATTTCCGTAACGCTGTCTCCCCTGTATCGTGACAATACGAAACGAGCTGCCCTTCTTTGGACTCTTTCGATGCCCTCCGTCAAACCTACCTGATAAGGATCCCACACTGGGCAGCAATACTCCAAACAAGGACGGACGAGCGTAGTCTATGCAGCCTCTTCAGTAGTTCTGTGCATCGTTTAAGGGCTCTGCCAATAAAACACTCTGGTTCGCCTTTCCCACGACATTATCTACGTCTTCTATCCAGTTTAAGTCTGAAGAAATAGTAATTCCTTGGTATTTTGTGGAGTTTACGGCCTTCACTTTTAATTGATTTATCTTGTAAACAAAGTTTAACGGTTTTCTTTTCGTAGACTCAATTGCCAATTTTTACACCATACTGATATCTTATTCAGAACGTTCTGCAGTTGGTTTTGATCTTCAGATGATTTTACTAGACGGTAAATGACGGCGTCACCTGCAAACAACCTAAAGGATCTACTCAGGGCCGGCGCAAGGTACGTGCGAAACGTGCGGCCGCACAGGGCGTCACTTTCCGAGGGGCGACAAATCTGCCGCCCCGCTCTTTTTTTTTGTCATCAGGGCGTGTGTGGAGGAGATTTTGCATAGGTGCTAAAAAAAACCGTAGCATCTATATCTATTCAGACAGCCAGGCAGTCCTGAGATCACTGGCAGCTCCTGCAACAAGATCTAAAATTGTTGCAGAATGTCACAGGGTTCTGGTGGAGCTAGGGGAAAGCAATAGAGTAAACCTATTGTGGGTCCCTGGCCACTCGGGGATCAGTGACAACGAACATGCCGACAGATTAGCCAGGATGGGGCAGAGACTCCATTTATTGGACCGGAACCTGTCCTGACAATCACCAAGGCAATGATCAAATTGGAGCTACATAACTGGCCAGAAGACAGCACGTAGAATATTGGACCAAAGTCTATCAACAAAAACATGGCAAGGTAATGATGCCAAAGCCATATTTTAAAAGAAGCTCTGCAATCCTGGGCCTGAACAGGAGAGGATTAGACTCATGGTTGGATTGCTGACAGGCCATGGGAATTTCAAAAAACACCTACATACAATGGGAATAACAGAAGAGGACCCTAAATGTAGGATCTGTGATGACGGTGATGAAACTTCATCACTTCTAATCTTCGAATGCATTGCATTGGAAAGTAAAAGGCACAGAACATTTGTGACAACCAGACCCGAACAAATTGTGTCTAACAAAGAACTGGTAAAGGGACTCCTTGCACTGTTCAGAGGCATTGGTTGGCTTTACTAGATATGCAGGGAGCGGTACCGCACAATAAACTTAGTTTCGATGCGGGCAGTGGCGGGTTGGACCAAGACTGTTTTGGCTTCCCTGAGAAAATCAAATCAAATCAAGCCTGGCATAAGTTGGGTTCCGACGTATTTTTGAAAATTTTTGCTATCCGTTTCTGAATGATTGTCGGTGTTTTGGTTTTTGAGCCATGAAACACCTGTCTCCGCCTGTATGAAAACAATTAAACTCTGACCGGCGCTTTTGTTTGACAATACTACTCGCACACTATCACTTTGCCAACATTTGTTTACTGTATAATGCGTGTGAATCCATGTTTCATCCAAGTAAACTACTGGTCACTTTTATTCCGATGAAAACCTGAGAAAGTATGGTCTTTTAGCAACTAGCAACAATGCCCTCTCGTCCGCACAAAAAAACCCTTAATTTTGACACCTTCTAAAACGAAGATCCATAGAACATTGCCTCTAAGGCTTTCCTTGCTAGCTTCGAACGTAGTTTTGTGTAGTTCGCGAACGAAATAGTTCGGAAGACCGCTCCCACAGGCGAACTACGCGAACTAGTTCGCAGATCCCTCGCCTCTTAGTTCATCCGCTCCTTTTCCAAAGACTTAGGGGAACAGCAAGAGGATGCGAGAGCGCGCAGAATCGCGTGATTTCCTTCTGCCAGTTACCTTCATTTAGAGCTGAGATGCAGCTCAGCTGTAGTTTCATAGTTAACTGCCACAATAAATCTATTTTAAAAATAAAGTACTACGAGTACTCTGTATCCAAAGTAGTTGAATACCATTGTATCATCCATGCGTGTAAATAACTGGTTTTTTTGCCTAAGTATTTGATGTCAAATTGCCCAAAAATACGGGTAATAGCACACGCTTTGGCAACACTGATTCATTATATAAAAAAGCTGTCATAAAAAAGAGCTATTTTAGTAGCGGTAGCAAAAGCCAAAAATTGCGGACGAACTAGGAGCAGAGGACGAACTAGGGGCAGCTGACGATTGTGCCAAAAGTATCTCGCTTCATAGTTCGTTGGATTCTTGTCCGTAGACCGACGGGCAATAGCGAGGGGGCGCGTAGCAGAATTAAAAATCACGTGTTTGCCTTCTGCCGATGAGTCATTTCGAGGTGAGCGTCTGCCTGCTAGATTACATAGTCCACTGCTACAAAATCTCTGTTTTGATGTGTTCTGCACTCTGCAATATCTAATAAATTCCATAATGCCAAGATATAGTGATAACTCTAAACTTAAACGCGAGAAATTATCCACAAACTGTTTCTTTTGGTTTGCGTGATATCGTTTGCGGCTCAAGCTGCAAGCGCCTGAAGCAGCTAGGTTTTGGAAATTCCCTCCACCTGCACGCGCAGACCAGGCCGCTCAGCCGTCACTGGGAGCGGACGAACTGAAAGAGCGCTCCCGATCGCAAATTATTATGCGCAAGTCTACTTTGAAGATAATTTCTGTATGACAAATTTGTGCAGTTTTCGCAAAGTTCGTATTTCTTTCTATTGTTCCTAATGCCATAGAAATTGCTGCCCGATAATACATTTCTCCATATCGGTCACATACTTATTCTGAGCTTTTTTCTTCTTCTTCGTAGGCACTAGTTTAACCGTAACCTCCCTGTACCTGTCACGTGACCTAGTTCTTGACACTGCCGCGTCAACACATTTCCAGGCAATACGTATTGTTGCGTTCTCTACAATGAAAACTACAGAGTTCGTTTCGGTAGTTGGCCAGGGGAATCAAGATTGGTCGGAAGCGCTTTCATTGCGTTTCGTAAGAACAGTATTGGTGCGTCCGAACTTCTTGCAGCCGCAGTCGATGAAACGCGCGTACTGGAGCGCCTTGTTGCGGTGCGCGCGGTCGTCCGCTGTCGGGGATTCGAATCCTCCCTCGGCCATGGATGTTTGTGTCGTCTTTAGTATATGGTATGACCCCGCAGTTAAATCCCTTAAGCTCTACAAACATTTGAACATTTTTTGAATTTCTTGCAACTTGGGATGTAATAGGTAAGTGCGTTTCATATAACGTGCAATTAGTTTTGCGCATGCACGTTACTCATAAGTAAGAATTTTTCTCCTTCAAGAATGCAGAATAGGAAAATTTATTGTTCGTAAGATATATTACTTCAAAAATTGGTAAGTCGCCAAATAAGCACGCGTCGTCCCAATAGCTAGAATGAAAATAATGGTAAGAAAAGTGAAGTGATACGGCGGTGACTAATTTGTTACCCCTTATTCCATAATCAGATACGAAAGAACTGACACATGGAAATTAACGACAGATGTCGACTGTCGGTTCTTTGAAATGAACCGCAGTGCAATGAGATAATATATTTCGACTAGCATTAGTACCCGTCGATGCCCGGGTGTGTATTTGCTGCATTATTATGTTACTCCATCTCCTTATTCTTCCTCTCTCCATTGTCTTCCGCCCCACTCTTTGACCGTTTCACTTGCGTCTGTAGTGAAATTCTACCTGAAACTAAATTTCACGCAGCTCAATTCTTATGAGTAAATCTCCTGAACAGTGTATCCTACAGTAATATACGATTTCATACACATTAGAACATTTTTGTAAATTCACAAGGCTTATTAAAATTAGGTAGACTTCCTCAAACAGGTTTGACTCCATTTTTGAGCTGGCGCCCAGCGACTATTTTGTACACATCTGTAGAGAATGTCATCAATCCGTCGCAATGTTTGTTTTTATTTTCCAGTTCTACATAGATTTCGAGCGCAGTGTGACTATTCTCAATGCTTCGAGTTAGGTTTACATCTTTACCGTCATACTGAACGTAACTGTCAACCTGACAAAAAAAAGAGAGAGAGAGGGGCGGCGGCAATTTAGCAGATCGCACGGGGCGGCACTTGGGCTTGTGCCGGCCCTGGAGCTACTTAGATTATCCCCTAAATCGTTTATATAAATAAGGAACAGCAGAGGACCAATAACGGAAGACGAGGTAGAAGATGAGATACGAGATACGACACTGCGAGAAGAACTGACAGATCAGTAAAAGATTTGAGTCGAAGTAAGGCTCCTGGAGTAGATGGTATTCCGTCTTAACTGCTGATATCGTTAGGAGAGCCAGTCATGAAGAAATTGTTACACCTGGTACGCAATATGTATGAGACAGGGGATATACCCTCCGACTTTGTAAAGAATATAGTAATTCCTATTCTAAAGAAAGCAAGCACAAACATATTTGAAAATTACAGAACTGTCAGTTTAATAAGTCATGAATGCAAAATTCTAACACCAATTATTTACAGATGAATGTAAAAACTTCTGGGATCTGACCTTGGCGAAGATTAGTTTGGATTTAGAAGAAATGTAGGAACACGAGAAGCAATACTTACATTACAATTTCTCTTAGAAGATAGGTTAAGGAAAAGCAAACCTATGTTTTTAGCATTTGTAGATCTGGAGAAACCTTTTGACGATGTTGACTGGAATACACTCTTTCAAATTGTGAACGTATCAGAGGTAACATATAGGCAGCGAAGAGTAATACTCATCTCGTACAAGAACCAGGCAGCAGTTGTTAGAATCGGAGGGACGCAGTGGTTGCGAAGAGAGTAAGTGTTGTAGCCTTTCCCCAATATTGTTCAATCTGTACATTGAGCAAGCTGTGAAAGAATGCAAGGAGACATTTGGAGAGGGAATTAAAGTCCAGGGAAGGGGAATAAAAACGTTGCGGTTTGCTGACGACATAGAAATTCTGTCAGAGACAGCAAAGGACCTGGAAGAGCAATTAAACGGAATGGGCAGTGTCTTGAAAGGAAGGTATAAGATTGACAAGAGTATAACAAAGGTAGTGGAATGTCGTGTCACAACATCAGGTGATGCAGAAGAAATTACATTACTTAATAAGGCAATAATAATAGTAGATGAGTTTGCTATTTGTGTGAGAAGATATAAATGCAGAGTGGCTATGGGAAGAAAAGCGTTTCTGAAGAAGAGAAATTTATTGACATCCAATATTAGTTTATATGTTAGGAAGTTCATGTATTACTTTTAAAAAGTAACTTTTGAGATTTGGAGCCCCCCCCCCCTCCCTCCCAGGACAAGAGGCACAGACAGTCTAAAAAAACATTTGGGTTTGGAGGCTCCAGAACTAGGGGCTAATAGTGCAAAAAAAAAAAAAAAAAAAAAAAAAAAGTGCTTTCAAGATATTTGGAGGCCCCCCAAGACAAGGGCCCGGGGCAGTCCACCCCTCCCCCTCCCCCCTTAGTCCGCCACAGCATAGTACCCCACAGCAATTTTCAGAACAGTTGCACTTCTGTCACACTTAACGAATCTCTTCAGTCGTCATTGGTACCATTCTTGCAGGATCTTTTTGTGGCCCCAGCAATATCAGAGATTTGATGTTTTGCCAGATCCCCAATATTCACGGTGCACTAGTGAAAGGGTTGTATGTGAAAATCCCAACCTCATCATCATCTCAGAGATAATGGTTCCCACTCTTGTGCGCAGAGTATAACACTATGTTCAGACTCACATAAATCGTGATAACCTTCCATTGTAGCAGTAACCCAACTAACGCCAGTGCCAGACACCTGTTGCCTTATACAGGTGTTGCCGATTGCAGCTACATCCTCTGAGTGTTTACACATCTCTCTGTTTCATATGTATACCCAGTGGCGGACTAAGGGGGGGGGGGAGGGGGAAGAGGGGGCGAACTGCCCTGGGCCTCTTATCTTGGGGGGGGGGGGCCTAAAAATACCTCAAAAGCACTTTTTTGTTGTTGTTTTTTTAGTGGTCTTGGCCTCTCGTTTTGGAGCCGCCAAATCTTGAAAGCTATTTTTTTTAGACTGTCCATACCTCTCGTTCTGGGGGGGGCCTACCTTCTAGTGGGCCCAGCTTCATTACAATGGCATCACACATTGGCCCAACATTCTGTGTAACAACCTTGCATCATCTTTTTCTTGCTTGTCGTATGATGCATATCACTGCTGTCTATATCAATGTATTCACAAGAAATATTTCCAATTTGTTGTGGGAGTCAGTGTTTATTTTGAAAATAAAGGCATAGTGTGCATGTACCATAAACCATTTTCAGTACCAGTAAGACCCTTGATTTTATGAATAACTTGTATTTACAACTTATTATCAGAGATTTTTATTTGTGCAAGATACTTCCACTTTTCATAGTCTTGTTTAAATTGACATTTTGTAACTACATACAAATTTTAAAAATGTGCTGCCAATAAAATCTGTCACAATGATGATGGGGCAAGCATGGTTCGCAGTCCACACCCCAGAGACGGCCCGGTGCTTGATGTTCTGGTATCAGTTTCACCCAGTACTAAATATGTATGATGTTACCACTGTTTGTGTTTGGCAGGTGGTGCATTCCTACCGGAGGTAGACGACATGTGCCTTGGCTGCCTGTGTGAGGCGACGTCGGGCTGCAACATGAGCGCCATGTGCCTGCCACAGCCGCGGCCACAGAGGACACTGTGCGGACCATTTCTGGTGGCACCGCAGTACTGGAGGGAGGCGGGGGCACCACTGCTCCGTGGGGACTGGCCTACCAATCCTGGAGGTAAGCAGTAGTGGAAGGGACAGAAACATTGTAAGTGATAAGGGGAAGTGGGGGCAAGTAATGCAGATAAGATGCTTTATAATGTGGAGGATAGGTCAATATAAAAATTTTTGAGACATGGTACATGGCACTCATGACAACTGGAAAGATGTATGCTTAACCCAGATGTTCCTGAATTTTTTTTCGCTTACTTCTCGTTTAAAAGATAGTTTATTACATCTGTAATAGATCGTTGAAATATCGCAACATTGATTGACGCGAATTCCTCCCCTAGTCTTGGCATAAAAGGGTGCCCTTATTGAACAAGAGTAAAAATTAAAACACTAATATTACATGTTATATATGACTTTTTAATTGTAAAGCCATCCATATGTTTCTGAATAATAAATATCAAATTTATGTGTAAGTACTTACACACCCAAAATCATGATTTAACTCATACGTTGCTTCTGAAACCCTCTCTTCAATGGTGACTAATATAGAACAAACAATGATTGTCAGTATTTGCATGTCAATGATCGATATTCAAATGGCAGTCCAATGTTGGAGAAAATGTTTTGTGCCAAAAGGAAACAATTTACTTTAAATGTTAAAAAAAAAAAAAAAAAAACACCATCCTTCTGGAAGGACATCAGGGTCATTTGGGTTAAAAAAGGAAACTTTAAAAGGGGAGTGTAAAGTGCTGGAATCATTTTAGGATAGGGAATCAAGGGTTTAAATTATTTCATAAATCTATGAGGGTGCAGGATGTATAATTTGTACAGTGCTAGTATTTCACAAAACACATTAATCTACAAACTCTTCCAAAAGTTTTCTCTGGTTTATGTACCCTCTAATGGTAGTTGTGGACATGTTGTACAGTTACACCCACTTAGGCTGTGGCTAATGGTGTTCACATGTATGAGTGTTAGTGTCTTTCTTACATGCCTCTTTGAGTCAGTGATCATCTTTACAGTTAGTTGTAACTTACTTGTAGATAACGATAGTAATTAGGACAGGCAGCAAACCATACACATGAACATAGAAAAGGCAATCACATTCAGGCAACTTCAATTTTCTTCTACTTTCAATAAATGATGGTTTGGTTTCTTTTCCCCTTTCCTGCATACAGGCAATACTGTCCCCATTTGTTACAGATCTGTACACTTATGTATCAAGCTCTGTTTCCTTTATAATTATAATCCATATTTTTTCATTTGTAGACGCTTCATCTCCACAGTTTGAATTCAGAGTTATAGCTCGTGCAAGACGTTGTGGCCCCTGCCTTCTCAACTTGGGTGCTGGGCGAGTCTATTTTTTGGTTTTGGTTTGGCAGCCGCCTCAGTTGCGTGTTGCCCACTGGTCGTGGGGCGCAGTTGACTGCCGGCTTAACAGGCAAAGTGTACGGTCCATCAGGCAACGTGCAACTGAGCCAGCCACCCCTCAGAAACAAAGACGTGCACTCATCCAGCACACAACTTGAGAATGCACATGGGCCACAACTTCTTGCACAATGCTGTACTACCTACTACTAAAATACACTACTATCTTTCCCAGTTAAAAGTAATTCAATAATAATTATAACATTTTTTCTCAAAAGATCATTTTCATTTGTTACAAATATCTTTTCCGTGAATTCTCTTCCTCACTTTAACACAGATTTTACTAATCTGGCTACTTTTTCCTAACTCGCAGTAGTCTATTCATTCAGGTAAGAATTTTTCAGAACAATGAGACAATTTTTTTCTTGTGTTCAGCTCTGTTGTAATGCACACACATACAGTTGAAAAGACTATGTGCACCCATTAGGGGAAGCCTTGCCTACCCTGGTGAGTGACTACGGTTAGTGCCTATGACCAATGGAACTTACTGCACAGGTTCTACTTAAAGGCATGCACAGTTCCACTCATCCTTGTTTGAGTGCTTTTTCTGATGGGTAATATTCAGTGAACTGTTGCTTGTCAAATGTGCCTGTATCAGTGTTAGTTACTTCAGTGGTGACAACAGTGTTATCATTCCAGGCATGTTCTCTTCCATGGTTGGAACTTTGTTCTGTAGTTTAATCAGATGATACAAAGGATGAGAGCCATCATAGGCTAGTAGAAAAGCAAGATGTTTTGTTATTACTTTCCAATGTAAGACTCATATTCTACAACCATTAACAACAAGGATGTTGGACCAGACAGTTACTTCAGAATCAGTGTTTCATATTCTCAACAAAAGATCTCTAATTCCTCTAACTTTCATAAATCAATCATATTTTATTTCTGATCATAATTTTGATTTTACATACACATGAGGCTGGGTAAGCAGTATTGGATAACTAAATGACCAATTAAAAGAATGCAGTACTTCATTGTGTTTAGTGTAATTGAATGTGAGATGACCAGGCCTTCATCCATGACAAGCACAGCCAGTATTTGAAATATCGTGAGGTCCATTTGACCAGAATTTCAAATTTTTGTATTTCTGTTATATATTTAACCAACTAAAATTTGCAGCTTCCCTTTGGTCCAGTTTATGTCCAATGTATTAGTAGTTTGTGTGGAAATGGAGATCCATGAAAAAGATAGTTAAATAACTTGGGACAGCAAAATCAGTTATTATTAAATGAGGTTCTGTTCCCGAGATCTAGCAGCTCCTTGAGGTTCAATGTACACATTGGTTTTTCTAGTTTGTATAAACATCTCCAATAGGAAGCCATGATTTCTTTTATTTTTAAATAAAATTTTTTAATATTTTAAATAAAACATTGAACAGTTTTCTGCATTTATATATCAACTCTTTTTTTTCCCCCCAGCATACTACCGCTGTGTCACAGATATTTTCTGTGCTGCTGCTACTGTTAGAGGCTATCTCAGTAGACATGCACAGGTAAGATGTAATTTATAATTTACATTTCAGACTTTCTTTTGGGGAATTCAGCTTTAACATCATAGAGCCATTAATATTAAATGTTTTTATTTAGATAATTTTTAAAAAATATATTAATTTTGGTGGGAGAATTAATTGTATATAATAAAAGAACATCGTGTTGTTGTTGTTGTGGTCTTCAGTCCGGAGACTGGTTTGATGCAGCTCTCCACAATACCCTATCCTGAGCAAGAATCTTCATCTCCACATAAGAACAGCAACCTACATCTGTCTGAATCTGCTTACTGTATCCATCTCTTGGTCTCCCTCTGCGGTTTTTACCCCACACACTCCCCTCCAATGCTAAATTCACGATTCCTTAAAAACATCAGCTGCATTTATTTGTGAAACTATACTATGAAAAACATATACTTCATACAGATTTTCATATCTACAAATGTTGTTTCATCTTGTTGATTTTTCAATAGAATGAGAATTATTCAGACTTCCATTCAACATCAAATAAAACATTAGTTCCAGAGTTAAACACAAATTTCTGCAGATTTCTTATCTGCAAATTTAATTGCGTGGAAAAGAGGGGAGGAGGCAAGAAATTGTAGATAATTAAATGTAAGTGATCTTCATAAAATATCTTATGTGTGAAACTTATTGAACTACGGTACAACAGAGAACAAGATTTCCCTTCTGCATCTCTCTTGACCTGGAAACCAAAGCTATTTTTCATTTAGTTTCCCTCTTAGTATTTTGACAAACAGCAGCATCTCTACTCAACTAGGAAAATTGTATCATTTCATTTATTTTCGAAACAAATAATTCATAAGAATTAATATTTTTTGTTTCATTATACTGTGTCGGAGGAAACAAACACAGTTATGATGATGACAACATTATGTTACCACTTATAATTTAAATAGATTGAAAGGTTAACTATAAATTTGCAAATATGTACTCAGGCTTGTGAGTGGAATAAGCAATGTATACCTCACTGTTGTATTTTCTTTCTTTACAAAAGTCATTAACTTGTTAATATGTAAATAATTATAATGTTTCAGGACTGTAACTGGGATGGAAGAGTGGACTGTGATGATTACGCTCGCATACATTACATGGGCGGACATCAGTGTACTCTGCCAGTTGAACATCTAGGGTACTATAAGGTGTTCAGGGAGTGCATGGACAGTGTTCAACAACTCAACGGTTGAAAAGAAATTATCACTTTTATTCTTGATAATTTTACTCACCCACCGACATTTGTATGATATTCTTTGTAAGGACTGCATTCTTCAACCACTTCCGAGACAACTAGTGTAAAACATAAAAGTTTACAAGGGGGTAGAAATTTCTGAATATAATGTAAGAGTTTATATGAAACAAGTTATTGGAAAAAAGATAAAATTTAATTTTATTGTTAATATCAGTGTTTTGAAGTAAATGCTGAACCTTTGATATGTCTAAGCAGTAATTTTATACTTTAAAAAATATAGTGTGGAAAGGTGCTGTCAATGTGTTTCTAGAATAATAAACTAGAGACATAATAACCAGGAATGTGTAATCATAAGGCTTTTGATTTATATTTAAGAAATAAATTATTTAAGAAATAAGTATGCTTCTTTTTTCCCTTTACAAGCTATATTAACTAGTTGGTTTCATAATAGACTGCATTGTTATTTCCAGAAAAATTATATATATATATATATATATATATATATATATATATATATATATATATATATATATATATATATATATATATATATTTTTTTTTTTTTAATTTTTGATACAGGATACAGAAATTTGTAATCAACAAGAGAACATGTTGATGATCTCAGTGACATAACTATGTCAACATTAATTTTATGTAATCCCTGTGACAGAAATCTTCACAACTTCAGCTTTTTAAATGTATAACCTGCCAAAATATTAAAACAGATACCTTCATTTCCTCCTTTAAACTGTAATGAAGCTCAAGAATGCTATTATATTTTTATATTTATTTACTATAATGTGTCTGTAAGTTAAAGGCCTTTCTGTTTAAAATAAACAGTTTTGTAAACATTGATATATTTTTATTTTTGCATATGATGTACATTAGGCACAACATAACTTCAAAGTGCATGTTTTAACTGACATTTTGCAGTTTATTATGTCACTTGATTATTTATTCCCAAAATGTATTCAATCAATAATGTTATATGACAGAAGGTCACATGAAATATTGTAATTAAAATAAATGTATACATTTATTTATTATGCAATATGTTGTTGTTGTTGATGATGATGATGCTGTGGTCTTCAGTTCAGAGACTGGTTTGATGCAGCTCCCCCCCCCCCCCCCCCACTACTCTGTCGTGAGGAAGCCTCTTCATCTCCTCATAAGAACAGCAACCAACATCTATTAGATTCTGCTTACTGTATTTATCTCTTGGTCTCCCTCTGTGATTTCCCCCCCCCCCCCAATACACTTCCCTCCAATGCTACAGATTCCTTGATGTCTAAGATTGGTAGGATACAATCAATCCCTTCTATTAGTCAAGGTATGCCAAAAATTCCTTTTCTCCACAATTCTGTTCAGTACCTCTTCATTACGAGATCTACCCACCTAATCTTCAGTAAGTTATTCTTCTGTAGCACCACATTTCGTAAGCCTCTATCCTCTCCCTGTTTGAACTATTTATCCTTTAAGTTTCACTCTCGTTAAAGCAACAATAAATGCAAATGCCTTCACAAAAGACTTCCTAACATCTATAAACGTTCAATGTTAGCAAATTTCTCTTCTTCAAAAATGCTTTTCTTCCCATCGCTATTCTGCATTTTACATCCTCTGTACTGTGACCATCATATGTTATTTTACTGCCCAAGTAACAAAACTCACCTACTACCTTTATTGTTTTGTTAGCTAATCTAATTATTTCAGCACCGCCTGATTTTCTAAGACTGCATTCCATTAGCCTTGTTAATATTGGTCTTATATGCTCCTTTTAACACAGTGTCCTTTCTGTCCAATTGCTCTTCCAAGTCATTTGCTGTCTCTGATAGAATTACAATGTCATCAGCAAAACATAATGCTTTTATTTCTCCAACCTGAACTCCAATCCCCTCTCCAAATTTCTCTTTGCTTTCCTTCACAGCTTACATTATGTACAAATTGAATAACATTGGAGAAACAATAATCTTAGTCCCTTCCCAACCACTGGGTTCCTTTCACCCCCTTCAACTCTAACAACTGCTGTTAAAAACTATTAGTTTAATATGTCACAGTTGTAAAATACCGACACAAATTATTTACTGTCAATTGGTAAAACTGGTAGAATCTGATCTTGGGGAAGATCAATTTGTATTTAGGAGAAATGTAGGAACACACAAGGCAATACTCACATTATGACCTATCATAGAAGATAGATTAAGGAAAGACAAACCTATGTTTTTAGATTTTGTAGATTTGGAGAAAGCTTTTGACAGGTTCGACTGGAATAATCTCTTTCAATTCTGAAGGTTGCAGGGGTAAAATATAGGGAACAAAATGTTATACACAACTTCTACAGAAACCAGATAGCAGTTGTAAGACTGGAAGGCCATGAAAGGGGTGCAGTAGTTGAGAAGAGAGGGTTGTAGCCTTCCCCAATCTTGTTCAGTCTGTACATTAAGCAAACTGTGAAAGAATGGAAGGAGAAATTTGGAGAGGGACAGAAGAAATAAAAGCCTTGCAGTTTGCTCATGAGACAGTAGAATACCTGGAAGAGCTATTGAATGGAATGTACAGTGTCTTGAAAGAAGATTAAAGATGAAAATTAACAAGATTAATTGAATGAAGTCTAAGAAAATCAGGCAATGCTGAAGGAATTAAATAGGCAATGATACAATTCCCCCAAGTTCTTTACACATTCCCACCAGTTTTCCATGCATTCCCACCAGTTTTTCACACTTTCCCATGGGGTTTTCACATGTTCCTATGTGTTGTTACACATCTCTCATGCAATTTTCACGGCCTTTTCATTTTATTTGTGGAGCTTGTGTTTCTGAGCTTGAATTTTATCCATTTTAATACCCCTCCATGGAACCTTGCACCTTCTATTTCTGCCAATACAGAAAGTTTTTCCTATCCTTAGCCAGAACTGCCTAGCTCATGCTACCCCCCACCCAAATGACTTAATCATTAAATTAACCATTTCTGCACTGTAATCCCTCCCTCCATAATTACCTCCACCTCTTCAGATTCCATCAGTCCACAGTACTCACAAACCTAATCCTACAAAACCATAAAAACCAGGCTCAAACAGCCTTGAAGCATCTCACCTTCATCTGAAAAATTCTCTTGCTTTGCAACCCAAAATACTTGCATCCCATCTCTCAGACTGATACCCTTACCTTCCAAGTACTAGAGCAGCATTTACAATGCCACCTAAAAAAAATCTTTTTCACCTCCTACTTCTGCCTAGAGTTGTCATTATCCACCCCCTCAACAATAGCTTGCAAACTTACCCCACAGCCCCTCACAGCTGACAAACCTTGCCTAGCAGACCTTTTACATGTACCACACCCTCAGAAACTCCCCACGAAGCCATACAAAATTTACAACCTAATCAGAGCCGCAACACAGTCATGAACCTGACTTCCAGAAGTCTCAGTCCCACAGAAGTACCTGTCCTTTCCAAAGGCCTTACCTTTAGCCCCACTTCCAAATTCAACCAAGCTGGTCTTGTTAAGGATCTTCTCTCCTTCACCTGATCCTTACAATGGAAACACCATTTTGCTACCAACTCCACTATTCACTCACATACCAATACCAATATTGAACCCTGCCTGACCCAGTTCACTCCTCCATCTAGTTGAGATCCACCCTTACTGCCCCCATATCATCCCCTTCTAAATTTTCAGAATTCCCTAACCTCTAGCCTGGCCTCGCCTTCTTTTGCCAAATCACTCAAAATGGATACCAACCGCACACCCTCAGAAAAAAATGCTATCCACCACCTAAAAACTGATCTTGATCTTATGATCCTACCTGCTGACAAAGGCTCCACCACTATGGTTTGAGACCGAAAGGACTATGTCGCAGAGGGTCTCCGCCAACTTTCTTATTCTTCCATCTACACACCCTGCCAAAATGATCCCATTCCAAAAACCCAACAGCATCTCCAGTCACTCCTCAAATCCTTTGGACCATCCCACAATGTTTCACCAGAGTCGTCTCTTCTCACCCCTCCTACAGCCTGCACCCCCACCTTGGACTATTTGTGTTGACACTGCATGTCCTCTTGCTGCCTGGAGGATGTGTTGCAGCTGAGTTGCATTCACCCTTCTTGTCTCGATGGGCTGGCTGCTAGCCAGAGATAATAGTCATCTCTTGCTGATGTTGTCCCTGGACAACCTTAGCCTTGCCTTCTTTTAACAGTTCCTGTTTTTCTGGAATTGTGTCCTGGTCCTGGAAATTACACTTTGGGACGCTCCAATAGCTGCAACCATCCCCCTCTGTGTCTATCCCACTTCCAACCTTCCTATGTCTCTCCATGCCAAAGCTTCAGGCAAGTCATGCTATTGTTGCATTTCACTACCTGCTCACTACATTATCTGAACCCAATTGCTTGTGTAATTCATTTGGTAGAGTAAACATATCTCAGCAACTCTCTGTTATTAGCACTATCTCAGTTGCTGTAATGTTGTTGTCTCCACTCCATTGAACAGACAGAAATATAACAAACCATTTTAGTTCATTCTGCCAAGGACAATACTTCAAAACCTAGTTATCTCAATGTATCCCCTAATTGTTTTGAGCAGTGTCAATTCAGGACAAAGTGGTACACTTTGCAGAATAAAGTCCTCACCCTGATACAGTGCTTGGCAGTACATCAAGACTTGATCCTGTATTGAGTATAGCAAACTGTCAACGCAACTTTTAAAGTATTCACACAGATGTGAAACTTCTCAAATGCCAAGAGCTGAGTATTCATTTGTTTGTAATAAATTACACATGTCAAAGTTGTGGCATGTTTCTATTAAAATGTACTTGTGTTGCCTTACCAGTAACACCCTCACAACAGTTTTCACCTACTTGAATTGTGATCCATTGTATTTCTCAGACAGTTGAGCTCACTGTGTCCAAATTGTATGTTTCAACTTAATGCTTATTTTGATTGCTGCAGCATACATTAGATGCATCTGTGCTTTTAGCTAGTGTTACAGTTTACATCTGTGTTGGCAGCTCTATTATTACCATGATGTTTCCATTTCATACATCATCTTCCATGTTACTATCAGCAATTTTTAAAAATAAAGGAAGATACAGAATTTATGGTCCCTCAACAAGCATGATCATTAGAGACAGATGACAAGCTTGAATTATTATTATTATTATTATTATTTTTTTTTTTTTTTTTTTTTTTTTTTTTAAGGGTGCGGATGGAAATCAGTTTTGCCCTTTCAAAAGAACCATTCCAAAATTTGTCTGGAGTGATTTAAGGAAATCACAGCAAACCTAAATCAGTATGACTGGAAGTAAATTTGAACTGCAGTCCTCCCAAAATGTGAGTCGAGTACAAATTTGTTATAGTGTACAACAGAACAATTCGCTGGACAGTAATGTGTATACCCTTCAGGCAAGTTAGTACAACAATTTCTACCATTGAGGTCTTCTTGAAATTCAGTTTTACAGATTTATAAAATATCTGGTAGTGTTTATTACCTTTGTCATAGTTGGGTCTTTGTGCATCCTAACACCCATTATTAGTTTCTTTCACAGTCAGTATAGCAGATTATGGTAAGGTTCCCCCTCCCTTTCCTTTCTTCAGTACCTGTCTTATTATTTCTATAGTCAGTCTGGTATGAAGTGGTTAGCTACACTGGTGAAACACATGCCACATAAATACTGTATTTAGCAAGACCATGTTCAACGCTATGAAATCTTAATGTGTTATCAGCAGACGCCACTCGCCAAGATAAATGTGTAGTTTACTTTTTTTTTTTTTTTTTTTTTTTTTTTTTTTTTTTTTTTTTTTTTTTTTTTTTAATAGTTAATGACTTAAGAAAAGGAACAATATCTTTATAAAGAATGGTAATTTAAGGTTATATTAAGTTCATCTGTAATAATGTTACATGAACCATCTCTATTTTTGAACAGACACCAAAACCTTTATACCAGATGGCAACAGCCTCCATCTCATTAATTCTGCATCGATTCATAGTTTTAACAAATGACATGTTACTCATCAAATAAAGTTTACCATAATCCTTACTACCAACTTCAGAAATTGTCAGTCACCTTATACACAGGAAATTGGGAATGTCTAAATCTCTTACCATAACGTGGCATGCTCTCCCTAGTCTTCAATCCTGTTGCTTCAGTCCCGTCACAAGCTTATCCTACCCATCAGAGGTCGGGCCACCTGTGGAAGCAGTCATGTGATATACTAACTCTGCTTCAATCGTTGCCCAGCGTTTTGTATCGGTGTGGCGACAAACCAGCTATACATCAGCAAAAAAAAAAATGAGAATATCGAATGCAGCAATGGCCAGCCTATATAACCAAACATTGTGTAATCACCATGTATACAATAATCACACCTAAGCTGCCAGCACAGGGCAAAGACAGTGTTAAAATCTTTTCTGTGCACGTCTCCATAGCCCTCATATATTTAAAACAAACTGCATACACCATTATACATATAACTAACAAATCAAGCACCATGAACACATACAAACTGTAGTAGTAATTGTGCTCATTTACACATTTGAGTACCTACAGCAGCAAGGACGAATTAAAATACTGAAAGTAAATTAACCTAGAGCCTGTGAAAATTCCAGAATGTCCACTGACTTGAAGTTTTCAACTAACATTACAACAGACATACTGGGCAGATACTTCATTATCCACAGATATCTGCTCACAATTTTATCTGCAAAGTAACAAATACTGTGGCTATATCCATATCTGCACAGATCTCTAGCAATGTGCATTTGTGTGCAACAGTTCTGATCAGGCAGAATGTCATGTGACAATACACCACAACAATCTCGGCCTCACACCAGCCAGTCTAATGACATGATCAAGCAAAATGGAGGAAATTGTTTTGAGAGATCACTGAAAGAATGTGAAACACCTCAAAGTTGGGATTTCCACGAGATCTCTGTACAGAAGCCTGCACGAGGATCTGAAAATGTAAAAAGTGTCCTTCTGGTGGGTGCCATGAATGCGGATGGGTGACCCCAAGGATGTTCATATGGTGTGTTACACAATATTGATGTAAGCTGATGGCATGAATGGGGCTGTTTTCATCAAATGTGACAGTGGGTGAAACGTGGATGCCATTTATCAAGTATGTGGATTCTCCTCCCCTCTACCAGCTTTTCTGAACTAGACTGAAGGAGTTATCCTTAAAGTACAATCCCGAAATTATCCAGGCCTGAACATAAATCTCTCCTATTCCGTACGCAATGTGACTGCCCCCCTTCCTACTCCATTCCTAAGCTACATCTCTTACGATATATTTTGTACTTACATGCTTTATAAAGAGTGCTGCATCTATCCTCACCACCTTTTTGCAACCTCGTTGCCTGCTGCGCACACTGACCAATCAGAAGAGGGGCTCGCCAAGAAATGCCGGCGCACTACTGCCACAAGTTCAGTGTACCAGTCAGCGGAAAAGTACAAAGCAGAGCTAGCAGTGCTACCGTTCCAGGAGATCCATCTACAGCGCCAAGCTGGAAAACAACTACTGACTGTACCTAGGAAGAGATCATAGCAGAATTATTTTGCATCTTTGAAGAAGTGTACCACTACAAGCACCTCACCTAAAGTTAAATATTACCTTCAATTGTAATAAAAGTATATATGACCTAATCACTTCTTTCAGTTGCAGACCTTATCCACAATCTTAGCTAGACACAGCCCACCACCTTTCAAACCTAAGCATCCAGAGGACACAAAAATGCCCCCCTCCCCACTCCACTTCTAAGCTGCATCTCTTCCCATTTTGTACTTACATGCTCTGTAAGACTGTACTGCATCCTTCCTACCCTCCCCCACCCCCCTATTCTTTCTATCCCTCACTGCAGTGTGTGATATGGGGAGGGGCAGCTATAGATGACGGTAGAGTTCCTGAAGTTTGCCTGTATGATTAATGTCTTTTTCTTATGAAGACTAATGGCCAAAAGCTAGAATTTACTTTGTATGAATGTTATATGTGTCTGTTGCTGCTTAACATATGTCTTTGCATTGAGATATAAACTACTCAATGTTTATTTCACATATTTGACACAAAATGGCTACACAAATCACTGAATGTAATTTCACGTACTTAACAAAACAAGTTGAAGCAGAAATAACTAAATGAGATTGTTATTACTTTTACAGACAAAGGTGTATAAAGCCTTTGGTGCTTTTTTATAATCTGTATTGGATAGTAATATTTAATGTTTAAGACAAATATACATCATACTACATTAAGATTAATTTTGCACTGTATGTTCTGTGACCTTACAATTAAAACACTGCATTTATCCATTTTCATAAACTATGTAGTTTATATGAAGACACCTAATGTTCTTGAGAATTTCATAGATTTAGGCAACAATTTACAGAAACTTTGAAAATAAAACAGTAGAAGAGGAATGGGTAGCTTTGAGAGATGAAATAACATACTTACCCGAACGCAAACCACTTTTTTCCATTTTCTGCTTTAGAAGTATCTTACAGGAAGTGCTACCTTGTATCAAATTGTGAAAAAGCATGGTTGTAATAGACACAATTGAATTGTCGCATGCAGCTCAAATATTTTAACCCTTTCACTGATCCCTACGTAAATATGCACTAATAGTCTCCATGTGTCCAACTGCGCCTCTCTCTCTCTCTGTCTGTGTGTGTGTGTGTGTGGGGGGGGGGGGGGGGTGCACACAAATATGATCCATATTTGTTTAAATTTTTAAGTACAGATAGAATTCCCTCCCACCCTAGCGAGTCTTAATTTCTAGGGTGCGGTTTGCATTTGAGGTCAGCCTGCATTCAGGTACATACTGTGGTCATGGAAACAGAGCACCAAATAGGCAGAAAGGCAAGGCCTGCAAAAATCCTTAGATATCACAGGAAATACTAAATTTGATGAAAGAAGATATAATAATGCAGTGAATGGAGCAGGTAAAATGAAGTACAAGCCACTAATAAATGAGATTGACAAAGTGCAAAATGGCTACGTAGGAGAGGCTAGAAGGCAAAAGCAAGTTGTTAAAGAATATATAACCAAGGGAAAAGTAAGTACCACCTAAAGGAAAATAAAACAGTCATTTGGAGACTAGAAAGAAGTGCACAAGTATCATGAACTCTGACTGGATAACAGTTCTGAGTAAAGAAGGGAAAGCTAAGAGGCAGACAGAGAATATGGAGAAGTTCTACAAAGGAAAATAACTTACAGACAATATTGCAAGAAGGGAAGAGGATATAAAAGAAGATGAAATAGGAGATAGTATACTGAGATATGAGTTTGAAAGAGCACTGAAAGACCTAAGTCAGAATAAGGCCCCCTGGAGTAGATGACATTCCTGCAGCCACTGAAGTCTCTGAGAACCAGCCATGACAAAACTATTTCACCTGGTGCATAAGATGTATGCAACAGGCAAAATACCCTCAGACTTCAAGACAAATTTAATAACCTACATTCCAAAGAAAGCAGGTTCAGACAGGCATGGAAATTACAGAACCATTAGTTTAATATGTCATGGCTGCAACATTTTAAGAGAAATTACTTACAAAAGAATGTAAAGGCTGATAGAAGGTGACCTCAGGGAAGATCAGTTCAGATTCAGGAGTCATGAAGGAACACAGGAGGCAATATTCACCTTTTAGCTTGTATTAGAAGCTAGATTAAGGAAAGGCACACACACATTTCTATCTTTTGTAGATAGCTTTTGACAAACTTGGAGTACACTCTTTCAAATTCTGAAGTAAACAGGTGTAAAATATAGAGAACAGAAGCTTATTTACATTTTGTACAACAGACAGCAGTTATTAGAGTCGAAGGGCATGGAAGGTACACAGTGGTTGGGAAGGGAGTAAGAGTTCCAGCCTTTCTCCAATGTTATTCAATTAGTACAATGAGCAAGTTATAAAGGAAAGCAAAGAGAAATTTGGAGAAGGAATTAAGGTTCAGGATGAAGAAATAAAAACATTGCATTTTGCCAATGACATTCTAATTCTGTCGGACAGCAAAGGACCAGGAAGAGAAATTGAACAAAATAGACAAGGTGTTTAAAGGAGCATATATGAGGAACATTAACAAAAGAAATGGGATGCTGTCTAAGAAAATCAGGCGATGCTGAAGGAATTAGATTATGTAATGAAACAATAAAGGTGGTGGACGAGTTTTGTTACTTGCGCATATGATGGTCATACAGGGTGGCTACTCAAACCCTCAAAAAAATTCTCTGAGAATTCCAGGTGGGTATTCCAAATTTCTAGGTGAATATGTTAGGATTTTTTTCCGGAAGCTAAGAGGGGGGAAGGGGGCATATAGCCAATACAAATTAAATTATTTAAGAAGTAAAGAAAAAAGTATACAAATTATTAATGTATGTTACATTCCAATTTCTGAAAAAAAATCACAATGACATTGAAAGATTTCTACTACATAGTTTTGTGCTTAAATAATTCCCTAGATTGTGAATTTTTTATGAAATGAAAATATTAATGGATAAACGGATACACAAAAGGAAATTTTAAAAAATTCTGATGAAGTTTTTTAAAAACTGAGATAAACGTGTTATTTCAAGTAGATACACTCAGGCCTGCAGCCACTGCTTCAGATTTTCATGAAACTTATTACTTTTGCCACTAGAACGTTTTTATCAACAGCAAAATATTCAAAAATACGAAATTCCCTGATATTTTATGAAATTTGCAAAATTTCCTGAGAATTCCCTGATTTTTCCAGGTAAATATAATTCCAGGTTTTCCAGATGAATCACCACCCTGGTCATAGTACAGAGGATATGAAAAGCAGAACAGCAATGGAAAGAAAAGCATTTTTGAAAAGAGAAATTTGCTAACATCTAATTTAGATGTTAGGAAGTCTTCTGATAGCATTTGTGGAGTGTTGCCTTATAATCAGAGTGAAACTTTTACAATAAATAGCTCAGACAGGAAGAGTATACAGGTTTTGAAATGTGATGCTACAGAAGATTAGGTGGGTAGATCACGTAACTATACCTGGCGTCACGTAAGAAGGCGCTTCCACACAGAGGAAGAGTGATGGGGGAAGTGAAAGAGGTGAGGAGCTACGGCCGATTGCGAACAGTTCCACCTGCGGGAGAAACACTGCATAACTCGTGGCTGTCACATGTCTACAGAATGAACATTATTGGATGTCATTGCGGTAATGGAGGGGGACGAGCAGAACGGCTGAAAACTGGGCCACCTTTGTACGTGACACTGACTATAATGAAGAGGTACTGAACAGAATTGGGGAGAAAAGGAATTTTTGGCATACCTTGGCTAAAAGAAGGTATCGATTGACAGGGCACATTCTTAGACATCAAGGAGGGGGGGGGGGGGGAGATCAAAGAAGGAGAGCAAACGATGAATACAATAAGCAGATTCAGATGGATGTGGGTTGCTGTTCTTAAGAGGAAACGAAGATGCTTGCTCAGGATGGAGTAGGGTGAAGAGCTGCATCAAACCAGACTGAAAACCACAACAGAACAGCATGGTCAGCATAATGGCAAAGTGAACTAAACACTAATTTGATAAAATGCATTCTACAGTAATGAACTAAGAGCCACTGGTAAAAAAACAACCAAAAGGAAAGGAAATTTTGTTTCGTTGGCTGCAAGTGTAGCAACACCCCCCCCCACCAGAACTAAGCAATATATAAGATAGCTAACCTAATTTTTGATAAAAACAAAATTTAATAGGTTTTGAACAACTTGAGTGATGTTTCATTCTCAGGAAGCAATGAGTACATTTCTTTAATTTCCTCTGGTACATTTAATACTTAAGTAAATCTGAAGTTTTGTTCTGTCCACAAGGACATGTTTCTAAACCTATCACACCACTCACAGGGTACTAAGTTACATGCTCAGTATTTATTTTAATTTAATGAATTGCATTCTATTTTATTATTTATAGTGTAACCCACCGAATTAATTGTAAACACCTCCAAGCAAACTGAACAGATTTCTTCCCTACGAGAAGTTTAGAAACACAAATTACAAATCCATAGAAAGATACACAAAAAAGTTTCATGGATAAGAATTACGGAAATACAAGACACATCAAGCATGGTGCAGTTTAAGCACACATGACCAAGTGCCATAGTATGTGAACTAGACATACAATAAAAAAAGGAAAAAATAAAAATGGACTGCCACATAATTTTGCTGCTCATGTGTGACACTCTTCACCCCCAACACCATGGAATTTCTGCTAACAAGTTAAAGGACATCAAGCACCTACTTTAATATGTCCCACATATCTTCCATGAATTCTACCTACACCTAATGCAAAT
Source organism: Locusta migratoria (assembly GCA_026315105.1). NCBI lineage: Eukaryota > Metazoa > Arthropoda > Insecta > Orthoptera > Acrididae > Locusta > Locusta migratoria. The sequence goes on along the minus strand of CM048745.1, from coordinate 157,301,340 downwards.
TGTAAACATGGTAGAAGAAGACAGAGATGTACTACAATTATATTCTGTGATAAAAGAAAAGAGACAGCATGGCAAATGGAGATTTGGGTGTGGTGGGAGACGTGCAGGAAGGAGTCCTCTGCAGTCGGGCTCGTCACTGTGTCTTCAGTGGCAGAGTGGTCAATGTGTCTGCCTAGGAAGCAGGAGATACCGGGTTTGAATCCCGGCCAGGCACAAATTTTCATTCGCCAAACTTTGGTATTCCCTCCAAACCTAGTACAGTGAATTTATAACTGATTGCCATTTGGAGATGTAATAGGCCTGGAGGAATTTATTTTGGAGGCTTATGGAGATTAAGGCGATAGGAGAATGAAAACAATAAGTTAGAATGAAATAGGCTAGTATATTATGGGGCCACTGCTCAGTATAAGAATTGGCATTTTGTTTGTTTATTTAATAAAAGTATTTTTTAAAGCAACCTTTAAGTCTTGCTTTATTTCAATTGCCCAAATACCTTTCTGATCAATGCAATTTTTTTTTTTTTTACAGTGTATACAGTATAAGGTGCTACTTTAAATTGATCACATCCGACCGAAGTGCACTACGTAACAGTATAAAATTTGAATGTATTAAAAAAATCCTATTGTTAATCCTATTTTGTCTGTGAATACTATAAAAGGCAAAGGTCAATTTTTGTGGTTCAAATGTGATATAAGTTAATGTAATCCTATTTTACAACACCAAACTTTGACCTGTTTTCTCATAATAGAGTGACATTTAGTTCAGCATGTTCATTATATCAAAATAAAATTCCCAGAGAAATCAAGATTGTGAAAGACAATGATTCCAAATCACCACCTTGAAAGCTTAGGCCATGGGATTTTACACACTAACTACCTGATGCTCCCAGTGTGTGCATTAAGTACTGAATTACTAAACATGAGCGAATGGCTAGATACTAACAAACCTGTGAGCACGAGAGGTGTATTTGAAGTACGATTAAACGAAAGGCAAGATGGTTAAACTATTTAAATAAAGGAAATGCATGAATAATCAAAATGAATTCATTTTGAAATTTTATTTTTTTACACAAAAATAATCTTATTAATACCACAATTAGATTTTATTAAAAGCAGCAATATCTACAGATTGCACATGATCTTCAAAATTCTGTATCTCTTCCACAAGCAAATCCACAGAAACCTTTTCATCTTCAACAACACACATGATCTGCAGCTTGTTAATTCCGTAACCAACAGCAACCAGTTTGGCTGTGTGACAAAAAATACCATTAGACAAATTTGACAGTGACAGGTGAAACCATAACTACAATTTACACAAAGATGCCACACATTTTACTGTCAATATAATTATATGATTAATATATGGTGCCATATCTAACTTCTTTGTGCAAGACAAATATTTCATTTTGTCAAGTATATTGACAATTTAGTGTTCACCTTGGCACGCTCTGACTACAGTAAGTTAAAATGTTTGGACGTTTACACACACACACACACACACACACACACACACACACACACACACACACACACACCCACACACACACACACACCCACACACACAAACGGGTTGGAATTGCCAGCAAAGTGGAAGGCGTAGTGTACCGTTAGTAGTGCCTGTTCTGTTGCTGGAGTAAATGTAGCAGTCTACTGTCTGTCAAATTTCTGGAACAGTTCTGAGGTGAACGCCACGAAGTGGTTCCTCCATCTTTGGAATCCAATCAAAGTCAGAAAGACTTAAATATGTGGAGTATGGTGGATAGTACAGTACTTCCCAGTCCCATCGACCAAACAGAACAACCACAGCAAGCACTGTATGTGCCTGCACATTGTTGTGCATAATGATGGTTGGGTTGGGTTGCACAGAGAGTGTTGCCACTTCTTTCGGAAAGCTGGTTGCAGATGATGCTCCAAAAACTAACAGTTATAATTTGCACTGATTGTCTGTCGTGGAGGAACATAATGCGTTATAATACCACCACCACAGTCAATGAGACCATCCACCATACTCCCCAGATTAATATCCCTGTGACTGATTTGCTTCCGAAGAAGGAACCACCTCATGGCATTCGCTACAGAACTGTTTCGGTTTGACAGGCAGTAGACCACTCCATTTGCTCAATCAACAGAACAGGGTCTGCTAACAGTATACTATGGCTTCCACTTCGGAGGCAACAGGTTCTACAGAACACTGGTGATTACTTTGAAGCAGAGAAACAGGTGCAAACATGTAATGCTTTTGTATCAGTTGTGAATAAATAGTTGGCAATATTTAAGTTCCATCTCTCTCTCTCTCTCTCTCTCTCTCTCTCTCTCTCTCTCTCTCTCTCTCTCTGTGTGTGTGTGTGTGTGTGTGTGTGTGTGTGTGTGTGTGTGTGTGTGTGTGTGTGTGTGTGTGTGTGTGTGTGTGTGTGTGTAATATAGAGGAAAACATGCCTGTTCAGAAAAATATTACTTACCAGGCAAAAAGGCACAACCTTAGGGTGCTTCTTCAGAAAAAGAGCAGCGAAGGAGATGGAAAAGGAAAGGACACACACACACACACACACACACACACACACACACACACACACACACACACACACACACACACACACACACACACACACACACCCCAAGGCAGACACATGCAAAATGCAAAGAAGTTGGACAGAGATGCCAGTCGGGGCAGAGGCTCTGTCCAAAAGATTGGAGGCAAAGACTATGTAGAATGGTGGGTGGGAAGTTAAAACTAATGAAGGTTGAGCCCTGGTGGGCAACAGGAAGAGAGCATAAGTAGAAGGGCAAGTTCCCATCTCCAAGAGTTCTGAAAGATTGGTGTCAGTGGGAAGTAACCATATAACCTGGACGGTGTAACACTGCCAAGATGAGCTGGCCATGTGCCAAGGCATGCTTAGCCACAGGGTGATCCTCATTACCAACAAACACTGTGTCTGTTCATGCGAATGGACAGTTTGCTGCTGGTCATTCCCACAAAAAAGGCTTCACAGTGCAGGCATGTCAGCTGGTAAATCACTCCTTACCCACTCCCTTAAAACCAGCATCCTTTCCTTTTCCCTCTCCTTCCCTGCTCTCTTACTGAAGAAGCAACCCAGGGTTGTGAAAGCTCAGTGTGTGTGTGTGTGTGTGTGTGTGTGTGTGTGTGTGTGTGTGTGTGTGTGTGTGTACACACCTATGCTCTTTCGCCTTTTAAGTAAACCACATTTACTTTTTATATATAATTTTTCCTCCTAGAATTTTTTCCTCTAAAATGTCACTATTATCGAAAATGAAATAATAGAAAATTCAATTGGAATGTCAATAATAGAGGATAGATACCAATGCACGGTAAATACAATCACAGACCCACTTATAGGCAACTTAGAAGAGAATCACTTTCACACAACTTACATTTTTGGGCAGCATTCATCACAAAAATACAGATACACTCACAAAACCATTTAGATATACAGTAGAACCTCGTTTCAGGGGACTTCAGTGAAATGGAGTAAAATGCAGGAAAACGTAAAAGGCAGGATATAATGTTTTAAATGGTAAAATATGCTTACTGGATCAGCCTTGCATTTTCGTAGTTTGTGTGTGATATATGTACATAATAGACATCTAAATACACGCCAGGGAGTTGATTATACAATACAGGTTATCCAAATTTTTACTATTTTAAGCGCCAGACAAAACTGGTAATTTTATGGGAAGTAGAAATTTTTGACGTAATTTCAGTCATTATAATCAAGGACGCCACTATTTTAAGTGCCAGGCCAACTGGTAATTTTATGGGAAGTAGAATTTTTTTACATAATTTCATTCATTGTAATCGAGGACGCCACTCCTGGGCTATAACAGATCTTCCAAAATTACCTGAACCGCTTCGATAGATATTGTTTGGATGCTGCTGCCAGGCTATGTAACTCTTCTTCAAAATTACTGCCTTTTACCGGAATTATTCACATAGTAATACTCCTACAGTTCCATTCTTTTTGTATTTTTCGATGTTTCACACGATAATATTAGAGAATTTATTCGCGTTCTTGAGTACAAACATATGCATAACTATTTTTGTGACGTTTGCATAGGATCGGCATCTCTCACTATTATCGCATTTTTGAGGTTGTGGGTATTATGATACCCAACTTTGACAGATAAAGTTCTTTATTAATCAGAAATGTGTATCACAAAAACAACGCAACTATTTATTCTCACTTCAACAAAGCAACTGGTTCTGATTGATTGAGTACATGCCAGGCGCTTTGCCAAAGAAGCTGGTGAAAAGAAGAACTACATTGCCACAAATCTGCGCGTCGTTAAGTCAGCAATGAAACGCGAAATATACGTTTATTCAAACGAAAAGTGTCAAGAAACTCGAATGCGAATAATTTTTAAGCGCTATACTTTAAGGGGAAAGCTATGCTAGTGTCAATTTATGTACATTACGTCATTTTTCTTCACGAACATACTTTCAAAAAGTGTAAAACGCGGGAAAAGCGTAAATATGATAATGCAAAAACATTGTAAAGATAGGAAATTTGACAGGACTGACAAAAAATAGTGTAAATGGCGGGAAAACTTAAAAATCGAGAATGTAAAAACGAGGTTTTACTGTAATTATGCACAACAACCACCATCTGTGGCCATATAGTGTGGTCATGTGTGCTTGAGTTATGTCTGAGCAACTGTGTGAATATAGGCTCTGTGTTTCTTTTTCTGATGAAGGCCATGGCTGAAAATTTAAGTTAAGTGAATGACTGTCCATTTGACATATCTGTCAGCGGCTCAGCAACTGTCTTTACAGTGATTTAGTATCTACTCTCTATTATTGACATTATCAATAATTACTTATATAAGTATCTTAATTATGCTATTAAATTCACCACTGTCAGTTTCAAATTACTGCAGTGTCCAGTTATCATTTGATACACACAAATGTACTCGTTTTTGATAGTGACACTAATCTGAATAACATTACTGACATTATATAATGACAGTACATAGAATTGTGTCATTGTGAATCTTATTTATGAGACACATCATGAATCAGAATTGTTTTCAAGTCAGTAGCCTTCAGAAGTTTTTTTGGAATGATACTAGTCCAGGATGGTATATTCTGTCATGAGTGCTTGGAAATGATTAAGTAGAAATTGACCAATAAAATAAACAAATGAAAATTTCAGCCTAATGTGGAAAATGTTTTCTGTTAAATAATTGTGAATATACATCTAACAATTGTGAACTTGCTTTACATGCCAATTGTAATAACATTTTAACAGCGACTTCTTATTACTTGATTAAATGTATCTAAGTTCAATTTCAATCAAATGCCTTAGATAGTACTGTCAATTTAAATTGGTTACAGAGATTAAATTGATTTTGGTTTGTGATATACTTACATGCCCCCCATACAAGACCGTCCATTGTAATACTTCTAACTTTGTTTTCCATTTCTTTCATATCAGTTTCATCATCCCATGGTTTGACATCAAGAACAATACTCGATTTTGCAATAAGTGCTGGCTTCTTAGCTTTCTTTTCTGCGTAGGCCTTTAACCTTTCTTCCCTAATCCTTTCTGCATCAGCATCCTATTTTAAAGGGAAAAATAAGCATTAAATTAGTAAGGAAAGTACACAGACAAATTATACAGGGACATAGCAACAAATCTTTATTTCATTTAATCTAAAATTAACTTCTTGCATAATGTACACACACACACACACACACACACACACACACACACACACACACACACACACACACAAAACTTCAGTTATTGGCCATAGTGCTGTGTGCCTGTGTGATTGCATGAAGAAGGCCATGGCCAATAGCTGAAGTGTTGGGACAGTGTGTGTGTGTGTGTGTGTGTGTGTGTGTGTGTGTGTGTGTGTGTGTGTGTGTGTGGATTTTACACACTATTTTGATTATGGGTTTGAGTTGTTTGGGTGGGATAGGGGGACTAAACTGCTAAGATTATCAGCCCCCCCCCCCCCCCCGAGGGGAGGTGATGGAGTGAGGATAAAGGAGAGGAGGGGAGAAAGGAAATTTAATGCAGTTTGAGAAGTAGAGATGGAAGAAAGACTTCATTAGCTCGGGGTCCCATCGCGCCACGCACATACTCATGAAAAAAACCATGAACCCTCTGGAGGAGGGGATTTGAGATTTATAGATGGATTTTTAATGCTCAAATGTCCACCAATCAGACAAATGTATAATATAATATAGAAGTTTTAAGATGCTACTGTTGTTACAACAGTGAACATTTGTTCAAAAAGAGACAAGTTACAAAGTAACTGAAAAAAGCACTGTTATTTTATATATTTTTAAGTTTTATAATTTGAACTCTTACAACTTGTTATTTTATTATTAACAGATCTGAAGATGGGCAACTGGCCTGAAACCGGTTAATTATAGAAGTGATTTAAGGACTGACATTGAAGTATTTACTTCATTTAATGTCCAGTGAATAGTACATTGAGAAGGCTTAAGAAGAACATCAAAGAGTTCATCAAGAGTGATCCTCCAATTTTTTAGAATTTTTTTCAACCTTTGCGACTTTTTTTTGGAAATCTGAGTGGCTACAGACCGTTTTCTCATGGGAGAAATGGAAGACGTTTGAGACACTCCAGGAATAGAGACTGTCAAGGCAATGCTGAAGACGATGCTCTAGGAGACACTTTCTCTGAGCGCCGCAATAGAGCATGATGTCATCCACAGAGAGGGAGCCTGAAACATCAACTGGGATACAATCCATAATTAGGTTGATCGCAATGGCGAAAAGTGCCAAGCTCAGAACGGAGCCCTGTGGCACCCCATTCTCCTGGCAAAAGGTGTCCGACAAAACAGAGCCCACTCGTACCCTGAACATTCGATCTTTCAAAAAGGCACGAATAAAGAGGGGGAGATGGCCGTGAAGACCCCATGTGTGCTTGGTGCGAAGAATGCCCGCCTGCCAACAAGTGTCGTAATCCTTCTCCAAATCGAAGCAAACAGCCACCGTCTGACGCTTCCGCAAAAAGTTATCCATAATGAAGGTCGACAAGGTAACGAGGTGATCAATAGAAGAGCGATGCCTTCGAAACCCACATTGGACATTAGTGATGAGATGTCAAGATGCGAATATCCAAACCAGCCGAGCATTGACCATGCGCTCCATTACCTTACAGACACAGCTGGTCACGGAAATGGGGCGATAACTGGAAGGAAGATGTTTGTCCTTTCCTGGTTTGGGTATGGGGACAACAATTGCTTCATGCCAACGAGTGGCAACTTCAGTCCAGACGCGATTATAAGTGCGAAGAAGAAAGCATTTACGTGCAGAGGAGAGGTTCTTCAGCATCTGAATATGAATGGTATTGTGCCCCAGAGCAGAGGATCGGGAGACGGCACAGGCATATTCTAGCTCATGCATGGTGAAGGTAGCATTGTAATTTTCACGATTGTGAGATGTAAAAGAAGGCATTTGTGCCTCCTCAACCTGCTTTCGGGGGAGGAAGGCAGGGTCATAATCAGCTGAGCTTGAGACCTCAGCGAAAGAGCGGCCCAAGGCATTGCAGATATCAACAGGTTCCACAAGAACTTTGTTTGCTATGTTCAGGCTGGGGGGGGGGGGGGGGGGGGGGAATGGACCTTAGTGCCAGGTAACCGGCGTAGGTTACCCCAGACGACCGACGAAGTAGTAGATCTGTTGAAAGAACTCGAGAAAGCAGTCAAGCATGCTTTTTTGCTTTCTTTAATAACACGGCGGCATTTCACTTGTAGTCTTTTGTAATTAATACAATTTTCCAAAGTAGGACAGCGTTGAAACAGACAGAGCATATCGCCGGGCTCAAATAGTGTCGCTACATGCTGCATTCCACCAGGGAACTGGGACCCTATGTGGAGATGTTGAACTTCGGGGTATGGAATTTACAGCAGGGGTGAGGATGACGTCCATGAGATAATTGACCTGACTGTCACAGCTGGGGAAATAATGATCATGGAAAACCACCTTGGAAGGAAAGAGCCCCCAGTCGGCTTTCGAGACATTCCAGTTGGCGGAACATGGAAAAGTAGTATGATGTAGTAAAGAAATTATGCAGGGGAAATGGTCGCTCAAGTACCTATCAGACTGAACATACCATTCGAGATGATGTGCAAGTGGAGTACAGCAAATTGCGGGGTGCAGAAGGGAATAGGTATGCGTTGTGTTGGATAGGAAAGTCTGTTCGCCGGTATTTAGGCAGGCAAGGTTAAGGTGGTTGAAGATGTCAGCCAAAAGAGAGCCCCTCTGGCAAGAAGCTGGAGAGCCCCATAGAGAGTGGTTGGCATTGAAGTTGCCGATCAACAAAAATGGCATAGGAAGCTGAGCAGCAAGGTCTAGTATGTCTGCCCTAAGAACGGCAGGCAACGACGGGGTGTAGACATTACAAATAGAGAAGGTGAATGCGGGGATGGTGACACAGACAGCAACTGCCTGGAGGGAAGTTTGCAGGGGGATGAGATGATAATAGACGTCTTCCCAAATGAGCAGCATAGCTCCTCCATGGGCAGAATACCTTCCACAGGAGGTAAATCAAAACACACTGCAGTATAATGTGGGAAATCTATTTGATCGGTTGGAAGGAGCTTCGTTTCTTGTAAACCGACTATAAGCGGGCAGTGCAATCGTAGCAGTAGTCTTAATTCATCACGGTTGGAATGAATGCCTCTGATGTTTCATTGAAGGAGTGTCATAAAGAAAGCAAAGGAAGAAGAAAAAGGGAGAAACCAAGAGGGGATCACCTCGACGGCCGCTGAGGGCCTGGCTGCGAGGGGGCGCTGCTACTGCCATCGACAGATGGACAATCATGTTCCATGGGTTCAGACATCTATTCTGCCTCCTTCCTGGATGGATCGGAAGGGGCTGCTTCCTCTGCCGGTGAAATGCCGGCAGATTGGCAGGCAGTAGAGCATCCTGGTGAGACAGAGGATGGCTGGGGCCATCTACTGCTGGATGGTGTGACCGAAGAGTCAATTTTAATTCCACCAACCTCCCCCCCTTGAAATCAGTAAAATAACAAATTCACTGAAAAATAAAAGCTCTTACGGAATTTATGGCATTTCTAACCGGGTACTTGAAGCTAGATAAATAGGATTCTCTGTCACTTATGTAATAGCTCTCTGAAGCAAGGTGTTTTCCCTGAGACTGAAATATGCCATTGTCAAACCATTGCATAAAAAAGGGGATACATCAGATGTTAACAACTACCACCCAATCTCTCTTCTGACAGCTTTATCGAAAATTTTTGAGAAAGTAATGTATTGAAGAGTAGCCTCCAATATTTGTAAAATCAAAGTACTAACCAAATGTCAGTTTGGTTTTCAGAAAGGCTTTTCAACAGAAAATGCTATATATGCTTTAACCAATCAAATATTAAATGCTCTGAATAGCCGGACATCACCCATTGGTAATTTTTGTGATCTTTCAAAGGCCTTTGATTATGTAAATCATGGAATTCTTCTAAATAAGCTTAATCATTATGGTTTGGCTGGGATAGTGCTCAAATGGTTTAATTCATATTTAACTGGAAAAATGCAGTTCTAAAGTTAAAATAAGTGGTTCATGTAATGTCAAAACATCACCCGATTCCACAAAATGGGGGTCTCAAGGATAGGGTGCCACAGGCAGGGCCGGCCTTACCCCTCCAGGCACCCCTGGCGAGTTCTCACTTGGCACCCTTAGCGGGCATCCATTAATTACGTTTTCTTTTTCTTTCGGGGGGAGGGTGTCTAACCGAATCCACCAAATTCCATGTGGTGGAGAGGGGGGTCTCAGCAAATCTCCCGCAATTTTTTTTCTGCAAGAAACAGTGCAAAACTGTGTTAAATTAAGTAACATGTTTCACGTCTATCATGTGGCTAAATCCTACGCAATAATACTTATCGTGGCTATGCAAACATCACATAGTAACACAGCAGCCCCTCTATAGTTTCTCTAATGTTACACAGCCATTTATTTCCCCACACACATTTTTGTCTGAACTGGGATGCAACACTCGCAGCAGCAACAGTGTTAACCACCACCCGGGCGCCTCTCTCTCACTGCGTGAAGCCCAGGCCAGTCCACTCTGCTACAGCCATACCAGCGTTCATATTTCTTGTGTCTAATTGTTCATAGTCTAAAGTATTATTTGCTAATACAGAAACTTCAGATTCAATGTCTGAAGTACTTGGCTTAGAATTTCATTTTATGTATTTATAAATGTTCATGTGCTTTTTAGTTTCTTTAATAAGTTTTTCTTTTTCCGCTTTTCTGAACCATGAAGCTTTTTCTTAATTGTTTCTTCTGCCACGATTTAATAATGTGGCAAATTATGTTGTAGACATTGGTCTATTTCATGACCAAAATGTTAGATCTATAACAAGTAAATAAAATCACCTATCACTAGATGTAACTAGAAACGAAAACCAACTAAATTTTTTAAACTTACCAGAAAATTAAAATGTCGGCCCCATCGCACCACTCTTTTCTGTCACTACAATTCACCATGAAAACTCAAGCCCTGTCTCCACCTCCTACTAACAGTTTGAGATGTGGGTGTAAATAGTAGTGCTTCCGACATATGCAGTCCAACACATATTGGGTGGTACTGTACAATTTCTGTACATTAGGGGAATATTCTCCGTGAATGCAATGCATGTCTATTAATTGCTGTAGATGAGTCATTAAGTCACAAATATTAAGTAAAAATCTATTCAAATTAATTTCAAATGTAATGACTATTTCACATTCTGTCTTTTCCTTTATTTGGATCGGCAGCTACTTGTAGTTTGTGAGATGCACGAGATGTTGCGGCTGCATGGGCACTCTGGTTTTGCAGTTCTTGAAACAAACAACAGGGGCGCTGTGGTAGACCCGCCCCCAAGTCTTCAAACAAAGTCCCCATGAAACATGGATGGATGCAGTCAATAAGAAGACTTAATTCAGCATGATATCTTAATTCAGCACCCGTTTGTGAGATTAATGACATATGTTGAATGAGATTGAATAATATTTTATATTTGCAAGACGGACGACTAAACTGTTATATTGACGGTGTAGTATGGTACCGGCATGTTTTTGGACATACGTTGACCTTCGCGGCGACCCTGGGCCTCCGTGCCCGAGTCGCCCCCACCCTAAAGCCGGCGCTGGCCACAGGGTTCGGTCTCAGTTCCTTTACTATTCTTGATATACATAAATGACTTGCCATTCTACAATGATTAAGATGCAAAGTAAGTTCTTTCTGCAGACGATACAAACATAGTAATCACATCCAAGAAACAAGAACTATGTGATGTAATCGTAAATAATGTTTTCCACAAAATTATTAAGTGGTTCTCTGCAAACGGACTCATTAAATTTTGATAAAACACCGAATATACAGTTCTGCACAGTAAATGGCACAACTCCAGTAATAAATATAGACTTTCAACAGAAGTCAGTAACTACAGAAGAATGTTCATAATTTTTAGGTGTATGCATTGATGAGAGATTAAACTGCTGAAACGTTTGAGTTCAGCTATGTATGCTGTTAGGGTTATTGCAAATTTTGGTGAGAAGAATCTCAGTAAATTAGCTCAATATGCTTATTTTCATTCACTGCTTTTGTATGGCATCATATTCTGGGGTAACTCCACATTGAGTAAACAAGTATTCATTGCACAAAAGAGTAACAAGAATAACTGCTGGAGTCCTCCCATGATCATCCTTCAGACATCTATTTAAGGATTTAGGTAACCTCTCAATAACTTCACAGTATATATATTCACTTTCGAAATTTGTTGTTAACAATCCAACCCAATTCAAAAGTATAAGCTGTGTGCACAGCTATAACACCAGGAGAAAGGATGATCTTCACTATGTAAGGCTAAATCTGGGTTTGGCACAGAAAGGGGTAAATCGTGCTACCATGAAAGTTTTTGGTCACCTATCAAGCAGCATCAGAAGCCTCACAGATAGGATTTAAAAATAAAGTAAAATAATTTCTGAATGAAAACTCCAACTAATTGGACCAGTTCAGATACAAATTAGTAGATAAAAATAAATAATAGTCTCATATTCAAGATCTATGGAACAAGTATTAATCTGATCCTTCAGTAGGTGAAAATGTCTGCTTTAATAATTACAATCACAGACTACTCTAAATCTTTTTTTCCCTCCTTTTCTTTTCCACCCTTAATAATAGGTTTCAATCTTAGCATTAAAACCTAAAATTAAGAATAATTATAATCTTAAAAAGAGTGCAACCTCATAACTAAGATGTTATCCAATGACTAGCTTCACTGTACAACCTCAGACAACTGAATCAGCTTATCTTACAATATTGACCCAAGAAATTTGTTGTACTTTCTACCTGAGCTGTTTCACATCAATTGAGGCTGGTTTCTCCTAGGAGTCGTTACAAATTCTGGGTATAATTATTTAACTTCATAGCCCATTAGACCTGATTGTTAACTTTATTACTTTTGAGATAGCAAGAACCACTGGTAAAATTTTACTTATGGCAGCAACAGTGTAGCTTTTATAGTTGTAGGGTGCAAAACTACCGAGGTCATAAGCGCCCAAGTCTGAACACAGTTTAAACACATGACGATGCAAAGGCAAATAAAAGGAGAAGGCTCTTTGCAGTCAGTCAGCTATCTAAAAGGAATAGGTAAAAAACCAGACAATTCCGTAGTAGCTTTCTATTTACTATAGAAACACAGCTGGATTCCACGGTCGATAACTGTTAAATTTACTTCGCCATACTACTATGGCGAATAGAGAGTAAAATGCGACCCGCAGACCGTGTGTCATCTGCTGAGATTTCAGGGAACTCTGATGGGAAATAGACTGTGGTGTAGACTATTAAAAAATGGGCATTCGACCACAGGATGGAGTACAGTCAATTGTTGGGAACAGTGACCACAAGGAGGAGTAGGGTCGCCACTTAGTAAGTGGCGGTGCTGAAACGTCACTGTCATATACATAACCGAGTGAGAATGACCTCTTCACAACAAAGAGGCCGAGAGGTGGTCAGCCAAACAGTCGGAAGAGGTTTAATGTCCTGAAGTTTGTTCCTTTCAAGGGAAGACCAATGGGAGCACCAAAGTGATATCGCATGGCCAGAGACACTGAGATCATCTGTTGGGACTGAATAGGAAGCAAACTGAGGGAGGAGGGCTTCATCCTCTGCAGCCGAGCCTGCCTTCTCATTCCCAACACCGATGTGGCCAGGAACCCACAAGAACTCTACTTTGGTCCCACTGTCAATGAGGGTGGAAATGTTCCTGGATTCTGTGAACCAAGATTCTGTACAGCATACAGCAGCAAAGGCTCTGGAAAGCACTCAGAGAATCTGATCAGATGGTATTATTAGAGAGCTTGCGTCGCCTGGTGTACTGCTTGGCCTGATAGACGGCAAAGAGTTCCACATTAAAGACTGCGCACTCATCAGGAAGACCATATTGGAAAGAATCGTTGCCGAGTATGAAAGCACACCCAACACCATGATCAGTCTTGGAATCTTCCTGAAGCTGTGCACGAAGGGCAAGAAACTGGCTGCAATACCCCAAACTTGGGGTAGTGTCTTTGGGAAATGAACGGAGTGCAAGGTTAACAGGGACGTCAGGACAGAGCCGGGGAGGTGGAGGACCCACGCCCATTGAGAATGTGAAGGAACCATATAGTCAATCCACCGAAGTAGCAACCGAAAGCTAACTCCTGCAGGTAGTACATAAGACAAGACTGCTGCATACTGTCAGTCCAGCGAATCATCAAAAAATAGAGTGTAAGATGGATGATCGTGCATAGACAATAACCGGCATGTGTAGTGACTAAGGAGGATTTCCCACCGATAAGAAGTGGTAATTCAACAGCTTGCATAGAGGCTCTCAACAGGACTGATGTAAATAGCCCTTGTGGCTAGATGAATCCCATGGTGATGGATTGTGTTGAAACGACGTAAAATGGACGAGCATGCAGATAGTTTTGAGCGGACAAAGGATCGGTACAAGCGAAGAAGGGTGGTCCAGCCAGCTCCCCAAATAAGAGGAATACCCCGCATGTGCACGCACGCATGCACACAAAACAACCCACAGAAAACAACATTCTGAAACAAAACTAAACCAGAGATGCCAAGTTGGCAAAGAATCTGTCTGTAATGGGACACGGTTTGGAGAAATGGGGGATGAACCAGGTCTTTACCCCACTATTTACTTGAAAAATTGACAGAAATCAGTTTGGAGTATTACAGGAGTAGGTCTGATAATGAATAAGAAAATAGGAATGCAGGTAAACTATGAGCAGTGCAGTGATTGCATTATCATAGTCAAGATTGATACAAAGCCAACACTGACCACCGTAGTACAAGTTTATATGCCCACTAGCTCCACCGATAAGGAGATCAAAGAAATGTATGAGGCGGTAAAGGAAATTATTCAGACAATTAAGGGAGAGGAAAATTTAATTGTTATGGGAGACTGGAATTCGGTAGTAGGAAAAGGAAGGGATGGAAAACTTGTAGGTGAATATGGACTTGGCAAAAGGAAAGAAAGAGGAGATCGCCTGGCAGAATTTTGCACAGAACATAATTTAATCATAACAAACACACGGTTTAAGAATCATGAAAGAAGGTTGTATATGTGGCAGAGACAAGTAGTACTGGAAGGTACCAGACATATTTTATAATGTTAAGACATTGATTTCTGAACCAGGTTTTACACTGTAAAACATACCCAGGGGTAGATATAGACTGACCATAACTTGGTCATGAACTGTAGGTTAAAACTGAAAAAAGGTAGGCAAATATGGAGATGGGGCCTTGATAAATTGAAGGAACCTGAAGTTCTTGAGAAATCAGAGGGATCGTTAGGCAACAATTGACAGAAATTGGGGGAAATAAAACAGTAGATGAAGAATGGGTAGCATAAGAGATGAAATAGTGAAGGCAGCAGAGGACAAATAGGTAGAAAGGCAAGACCTACAAAATCTTTTGATATCACAGGAAATACTAAATTTAATTGATGAAAGTAGGAAGTATAAAAATGCAGTAAATGAAATAGCCAAAATGAAGTACAGACAACTAAGAAAAGAGATTGACAGGAAGTGCAATATAGCTAAGCAGGAGTGACAAATTTAAATGCAAGTCTGTAGAAGAATGTAAAAATATGAGGAAAAAAAAAAAAAAAAAACATCTGCAGACAAGAAAAGCAGCTGTATGAACATAAAGAACTCAGATGGAAAACCAGTTCTCAGCAAAGAAGGGAAAGCTGAAAGGTGGAAAGAGTATATAGAGGGGCTCTACAAATGAAATGAACTTACAAACAAAATTGTAATAAGGGATGAGGAAATACATGAAGATGAAATAGGAGATACTATACTGAGAGAAGAATTGGACAGAGCACTGAAAGACCTATGTCGAAACAAGGCCACTGGAATGGACTACATTCCCACAGAACTACCTACTGAAGTCTCTGGGAGAGCCAGCCATGACAAAACTGTTTCACCTGGTGTGCAAGATGTACGAGACACAGCAAATACCTTCAGACTAAGAAAAATGTAATAATCCCCATCCCAAAGAAAGCAGGTGCAGACAGGTGTGAAAATTACAGAACCATCAGTTTAATAAGTTATGGTTGCAAAATTTTAACACTAATTATTTACAGAAGGATGGAAAAGCTGGCAGAAGACGACCTTGGGGAAGACCAGATTGGATTCAGGAGAATTGTTGAAACACGGGAGGCAATCCTCACTTTATGGCTTATCCTAGAAGATAGATTAAGGAAAAGCAAACCTACATTTCTAGCTTTTGTAGATTTGAAAAGAGCTTTTGACAATGTTGATTGGAATACACAGTTTCAAATTCTGAAATCAGCATGAGTAAAATATAGGTTATTTACAACTTGTACAAAAATGAGACAGTGGTTGTCAGAGTTAAAAGAGCATGGGCTAAACTGCAGAGTCTGTTGCCCTCGCTCTGCAAATATTGGCAACACCACAGCAGACACCCATAGAACAGGTATATGTTTTATTTATTTTCTGATCTGTACGAAAGTGATGATTTTAAGTGAAAGTTAGGTTAGGTATATGTTAAACAAGATTTCGTTTTTAGCATGTGAGCGCGCGTAGTGCCCGAATCTCCAGTCCAGAAACGATCTATTTCCAGTTGCCAACAACCACACCATGCTAAAAACACAGGCAACAGATGCAGAGGTGTAAGACTTCCCCCAACGTTATTCAATTTGTACATTGAGCAAGCTATACAGGAAAGCAAGGAGAAATTTGGAGAAGGAATTAAAGTTCACGGTGAAGAATTAAAAACATTGTGTTGGCCAAAGTCTCAGTAGCATGGGTAGTGTCGCAGTGGGTCCGTAGCAGTGTTAGATTAGCAGCATAGTATATTTTGAGTAGCCTATGGCGTGTACGATAATTCAATTACCGACTGTAAAAGGGTACATCGACGAATATTATTATTTTTACAAATATGTCATGATTTTGAGGGTTGTGGTTAGGCAGAAACCTAAGAGTAGCTTAAATTGTTGCAAGCATTTTACCAAATTATCAACATTGAAAAGAAAAAAAAAAAAAAAAAAAAAAAAAAAAAAAAAAAAAAAAAAAAAAAAAAAAAAAAAAAAAAAAAAAATGTAAGTCATATCAGTTGAGAGACAGACACCCCGGTATTTCAATTTACATAATAAAGTGGTACATCTGAACAGAAAGACAATGCACGTGGAGAAAAGTAGTTTTGTAGTGTGCGATCTTCTACATTCGAACACCAAGATTCATTTCTAAAATAAAATTATTCAAACGTGATGTTAATACATTAATTTTCACACCTTGTGAAAATTGTGTGCCACCATTCATCCCATCATCCACAGCGACTGTTGCCACCCGCTTCACGTCACGGAAATACATTAGGCCATGCCGCTGATCGAGACTTTTATCCATTGCGTTTTGCCGACGACATAGTAATTCTGTCAGAGACAGGAAAAGATCTGGAGGAGCAATTGAACGGATTGGACAGAGTGTTGAAAGGAGCATATAAGATGAACATTAACAAGAGCAAAACAATGGTAATGGAGAGCAGCCTAAAAAAAATAGGCGATACCGAAGGAATTAGATTAGGTAACGAAACAACAAATATGGTAAATGAGTTTTGTTACTTGGGCAGTAAAATAACATGGCCTATGATGGTCACATTACAGAGGATTTAAAATGCAGAATGGCAATGGGAAGAAAAGCGTTTTTGAAAAAGAGAAATTTGCTAATATCTAATATTAATTTAAGCATAAGGAAGTCCTTTCTGAAGGAATTTGTGTGGAGTGTTTCCTTGTATGGGAGTGAAACATGGACGATAAAACATTGCAGACAGGAAGAGAATAGAAGCTTTTGAAATGTGGCATTAAAGAAGGCTGAAGATTAGGTGAGTAGATTGCGTAACAAATGAGGTACGGAACTGAATTGGAGAGAAAAGGAATTTCTGGCATACCTTTACTAAAAGAAGGGATCAACTAGTAGGACACATTCATAGATATCAAGGAATCGTGAATTTAGCATTGGAGGAAAGTGGGTGTGTGTGTGTGTGTGTGTGTGTGTGTGTGTGTGTGTGTGTGGCAAAAATGGCAGATGGAGACCAAGAGATGAATATAGTAAGCAAATTCAAATGCATGTAGGTTGTCGTTCTTATGAGAAGATGAAGAGGCTTGCTCAGGATAGAGTAGGGTGGAGAGCTGCATCAAACCAGTCTCTGGACTGAAGACAACAACAACAACAAACCCAATATTTCATTGCCAACATTAGCACAATGTCACTGTTGCCTTAAGTAAAATTTAAGTTAACCATTGCCATAGCATTATGTATAGGCCTAAGGATTGTAGGTTATATAAACTCCTGCACATCCCTCTGAATTTTAACAACAGCAGGCCCAATGACAGTGCATGTTCACATTGAGATATTAATAAACATAAACATTAGCCAATTTTTCAATAGAAATTAAAAAAAAATGTTACCAAGAAATGGCCATAGTATACTAATCGGATCATTATTACTCTTGGTAGGAGCAAAAACTCATGTTAACACTGGGAGCTAATTTGTCAGGCAAGGGAAGTTCATGATACACAGAGGGTATAGACCTACTAACGACCATATACATAACAATCTTTCACATAGGTTATCGAACAATGCTGTGTCACAACCACCATAATAATAAAGAAGGTCATTTTACTTTAGGGAACGATAATAAACAAATCTTAATGCATTCCCAACTGAAAACAATGACCACAACAGTCATCACAAATGTCAACAGCTTGTGACAACAGCCCTTTTCGTAATACCACCAATAATAGGGTTGTCATCTAGCACAATCTTAGAGGAGTTCACATGCGGCAAAAATAATTTACTTACTTCCTCGTCGTCTGAGCCGAATAGATCCACGTCGTCGTCGTCGTCGTCATCTTTCTTGCCTCCAGCTGGAGCACTGCCATTTGTTACCGCTCCGGCAAACGCCGCCGGAGGTTTCTTTTCGCCGGGAAACTTCTTGCTGTCAGCTCCATATGATTTAATATGATTGTACCAACGGAGTGCATGGGGTGTATCGGCTGCTGGAGGCTTTCCTAACGCTTCGAAGACGCAAACGTCGGCCTGGGTAGGTTGGAAGCTAGAAATAATAGTCTACTTTAATTCGACGGTGCAATATAACTGTTTCTGACTACAGTCTCTACTCAGGAATCACACAGTACTCAGAACACGTGTACCACGGTATCTCACCCATATCTCAATTATAACTCACCCGTCGACATAGCTTCTATCCGCAAGGTATGCGTCTAGGGATTTTACACCAGCTGCCGTTTTCAGATCTCCTACAACCATTGTGATATTTAAATACAAAAGTAATATATGGGGTCTCCTTCTGGCACCCAACTTTAATTGAGCACAGACGTGGGTAGAAGGAAGGGGGGATGAGATGTACTAACTTCAAACATACACGCAACTTCTTTGGACTATTTATCCCGACATCGTTATTCAGGTGTCTACTCTCATGGGCGCACAATATGAAGTGCCGTATCTAGCACATTAGTCGTTTTTCGGTTCCTGTACCTGGTGTGAAGCTTTTAAATTACCATTTCGTGTACAGTGGAATATAACTAACGTAATTGGTCACCTGATTCTGTGTAACTGTAAGAAATTCGAATCTGAAGTCCCATAAATGGAAGCAAATTCACTGTAGTGGTGAAACCGGTATCCTTTCTTTCATTCTCACTGAAGACAACAAATCCCTGGGAACTGTCAATAATCCCACAAACAACTCCATATCAGTTTCCTGTATTGCAGGCCCACAGAATGTTTGATGTCTGTTACAGACTTGATATATTACATAAATCCAGGCAACTGCTTTACTGATATTATTATATTTCATTGTGCAATAGATCTATTTCGGCATATCGTCATTTTCTAGCTCCTGCGAATTATAATGAACAGAATTGTTATTTATTTAGTTACAGTCATATTATAGTCTACTGTGATGGTTTTCTAATGTTTACAAAAACGTTTTACTTACAATATATTCTGATGTACAAAATTCATCTGGTGCGGTCAATTTCGTAGAAAAAAAACATAAAAAATAAATAAATAAAATAAGAAAAAAATCTTAATCCACTATTAAACAGAGAACCAATTAAAAAAAATTCAAACAATCACAGTGGAATCGTCTAAATAAATGAAATTTTTCGACGTTTTCCTTAGGACAGCAACCGCAAATTTTTGTAAACATTATAAAACCATCACAGTAGGCTATAATATAATATGACTAACTAGATAAATAACGATATAATTCGCAGGAGGTTGAAAATGGCAATATGCTGAAATAGATCTATTGCACAATAAAATATAATAACATAAATTAAGCAGCTACCTGGATTTATTTAAAATATAACTCCATATCAGCAGCATCAGATGTGGGGAGGGGGGGAGGCAACCAGTGTGTCTGGTCTGGGTGATACTCAGGGACAACGAGCAGGGCGAGGGGGGGTTACAGGGCAACAAATAGAGAGACGCCTAGCACTAGCAGGTGGGAGAGGACGCCAAAAGTCTGTCACCGAGTGTGGAGGGGATGGGCTATGGGATGCCACTATCAAGTGTGTGTCGTGGTTGGGAAATGTTCTTGATCTGAAACTGATGTTATATATCCAAGTCTATCCAAAATGGACCCCGTAGTTAAGTCCCATAAGTTCTACAAACATCTACCCAAAATGAGCTCAGTCTTGTAGAGTACAGAAATAATTTATATTTTCAACCATTCTTTGCAAGCAACTATGAAGTCCATGGCAGATGATCTATCCCGTTGTACCAGGATTAATATAATTATTTTAATTGTTATTTCGTGACAATATTCAATCTAGAGGTGTTCTAGTAAAGGTTCGTCAGTTATTTTAGCGTTTGTTGTGCCGTAATTGCTTTAAGTGGTGTTATTTGTGTTCGCGTGTGCGCCGGCATCGACGTCTTACTGCTTTGTTTACATCTGGTGGCGAGTGGTTCCAGCCGTAGCGGTCTCCGAAAGCTAAGTTCTAATAAGTGTTTGTGTATTGTAGTTAAATTATTAAAGTTTTAGATTTCAGGAGGTGTTATCGCGCTAGTTGTTTATTAACTTTAGTACTTTTCAACAGGTGACTTGCTGTTTTTAACGTAGTTGAGGTTGGGAAACTTTAAGTTACGGTATTTGATAACTCTTGTACTCTCACAGTGTTTAGTTGTTTTATTAGTGACGCTTGAATTTGAACTTGTTTATACAAGCAACAGTGTAAAGTTTCTGTGGTAGTGTTATTTGCTCTTTTCTGATACTATTAGTTGTTGTTACTTGATTTGTAGAGACTGAGGTTTGTTGATTGCTGTAGTTAAGAGGTACTTCCTACTTATTTTGTAGAAACTTAACTTCATAACGTAGACGTCTAGTTTTTCTTAACAAATTATTGTAAAATTTTACCATGAGTGAAAAGTGTGGGCTCTGTCGTAGGGTCGTGCGTAGTGGGCTGCAGTGTGGGATTTGTAGTAAGTATTTTCATGGGGGGGAGTGCAGTGGGGAAGACAGTGGGCATTGTGGTGAGGTTCTCTCCTGGAACTGTAGGATTTGCAGCAGGAATAAGTTGATAGAGGAGCAGGAGCGTTTGATCTGCGCCCTTCAGGTGCAGTTGAAAAACGCTGAAGAGGAACTAGGTAGGTTGAGGAGGGGAAGGGGGGCTGGGGAATGGGAACTGGCAGTTGGCAAGAAGGCAGCTAGGAGAAGGTATTCAGATAGCTTTACATTGCAAGTTGCAAATAGGTTTGACCAACTGTCAGAGTTGAGTGGAGATGAACCTCCTGTAGCTGTAGGTGTAGGAAGTACGCAGCAGACCTCAGCTTTTGGTAAGCCGAAATCTGTAGAGAGGTCTCTTAGGAAGAAGAAGGTTCTGCTGCTAGGTAGTTCTCATGGCAGAGGTGTTGGCCAACAGGTGCAGGAAGTACTTGGGAGTGAGTACCAGGTCACCAGCATAGTGAAGCCTAGTGCAGGGTTAGATCAGGTCACTTGTAACATAGGGGACTTATGTAGGAATTTTTCAAAAGAGGATCAGGTAGTTATAGTGGGTGGGGCCGGGAACAGTCTTGATAGGGACGGGGAATATGATATAGGTGGTGATCTGGAAAGGATAGCAACTGAGACTGGTGGCACGAATGTGCATTTCGTGCAGCTGTTTCAGCGTCATGATAGGCCTTGTCTTAATACGGCTGTCAGCCGTCTTAACATGGGGCTTGAGAAGGCGCTGATGACGGAGGGCATGGATCACATTGCAGTGGTGCCAGTTGAAACTATCCAAAGGTCGGATTTTACTAGGCACGGTCTGCACCTCAATAGGTATGGGAAGGGGAGGTTGGCAAAGCTCATAGGTGACAGTGTAGTAGGGGGTGGGGGTTTCACTCATGGAAAAATTCCTGTAGTAGTTGGTGTTAGGGCTGCACCTTTTTTAGACTGAAGACAGCTGATAGATATTCCTGCTTAAAGGAAGTCCCTCTAAGAAATCATGAACCACCTTTGACAAAGTCTAAGAATATAAGTAATAAGGGAATTACTGTTTTTCATCAAAATATACAGGGTATCAGAGATAAAGTTAATGAAATGCTTATTGATACTGATTCTGACATTATTGGAATTTCAGAGCACTTTTTAAGTGGTGTGACAATTAAGAGACTTCCTTTGCCAGGATACAGGTTAGCTGCCTTCTACTCTAGGAGTTCTTTGCAGTGTGGGGGAGTGGCCATGTATGTAAAAAACGATTTTTCATCGGAGTCAATCGATTTTTCTAAACACTGCACAGAACAGATATTTGAATGTTGTGCAGGAGTTGTTAATGTTAATGGAACTAAACTAGTAATAGTTGTTATTTATAGATCCCCTGACTCAGATTTTAAAATGTTTCTGCCCAAGCTGGAATTGGTTCTGGGTTCACTGTATAGGAAGTATAAAAATTTAATTGTGTGTGGAGATTTCAACATTAATTGTGTAGGTGATAGCTCAAGGAAAAGTCAGCTGTTAGATCTATTTAATTCCTATAACATGATGCAAACAGTATTTTTTCCAACGAGAGTGCAAGGAAATAGCAGTTCTACCATTGACAATATTTTTGTTCATTCTTCATTATTAGAGGGGCACTCTGTCAGCAGAATAGTAAATGGCCTATCAGACCACGATGCCCAACTTTTAATTCTAAAAAGTATTTGTTCTCAAACAAATGTTAAACATAAATATCAACTACTCAGAAAAGTTAATCCAGTTGCAATTGAGACCTTTTTAAGCCTAATTAAGGAACAAGAATGGCAGGATGTTTATAGTGCTGATAATGCAGATGATAAATATAATGCTTTTCTGAACACATTTATTATGCTGTTTGAAAGTTGCTTTCCGCTAGAACGCTCAAAACAGGGTACTTTCAGTAACAGACAGCCAGGGTGGATGACAAAGGGGATAAGAGTATCATGTAGAACTAAGCGGGAGTTGTATCAAAATGTTAGAAGCAGTCAGAATGAAGATGCAGTAGCTCATTACAAACAGTACTGTAAGGTTCTGAAAAATGTCATTAAGAATGCAAAAAGTATGTGGTACGCAAAAAGAATAGCAAACTCTCGGGATAAAATTAAAACTATCTGGTCAGTCGTGAAGGAAGTGTCTGGTCAGGAGCAGCAGGTAGAAGATATAACGTCAGTGCGTAGTAGGAATGTTTCTGTTACTGACAAGTTAGATATATGTGCAATATTCAATAATCACTTTCTGAATATAGTAGAGGAACTAAACAAAACTCTAGTTTCTACAGGTAATCATATAACGTTTTTAGAAAATGCGTTTCCGAGGCTGTTGCCTGAAATGATCCTTCATGATACTTCCATAGGTGAGATTGAGTCAATAATTAAATCACTAAAGACTAAGGACTCTTGTGGATATGATGGGGTATCTAGCAGAATTCTAAAGTACTGTTCTCCATATGTTAGCCCAGTACTAAGCCATATTTGTAATTTTTCCTTTCAGAATGGTCAGTTTCCTAACAGATTAAAGTACTCAGTAGTGAAACCGCTTTATAAAAAAGGAGAAAGGGATCATGTAGACAACTATAGACCTATTTCTATGCCATCGGTTTTTTCCAAAGTTATTGAAAAGGCTGTATATTCAAGATTAATTGATCATTTCAGTTCACATAATTTCCTGTCAAACGTACAGTTTGGTTTTAGAAGTGGTTTAACGACCGAAAACGCTATATTTTCGTTTCTCTGTGAGGCACTTGATGGGTTAAATAAGAGGCTACGGACATTAGGCGTCTTCTTTGATTTAACAAAAGCGTTTGATTGTGTTGATCACAAAATATTGTTGCAGAAGTTGGAACATTATGGAATACGGGGAGTAGCCCACAACTGGTTCACCTCTTACTTTAATAATAGACAACAGAAGGTAATTCTCCGCAGTGTAGAAAATGGCTATGACGTGCAATCCCAATGGGGCACAATTAAGTATGGGGTGCCCCAGGGGTCTGTTTTGGGACCATTGCTGTTTCTTATTTATATAAATGATATGCCTTCGAGTATAACAGGTGATTGTAAAATATTTTTGTTTGCTGATGATACCAGCTTGGTAGTGAAGGATGTTGCTCGTAATATTGACACAGTATCAAATAATGCAGTTCAGGAGATACGTTCATGGCTAATAGAAAACAAGTTGATGTTAAATCACAGTAAAACTCAGTTTTTACAATTTCTAACACATAATTTGACGAAATCTGACATTATGATTACACATAATGGGCATGTGATAAGTGAGACTGAACAGTTCAAATTTCTAGGTGTTCATATAGACAGTAAGCTGTCATGGAAAGCCCATGTTCAGGATCTTGTTCCAAAACTAAATTCTGCTATATTTACCATTAGAACAATATCTGAGATAAGTGATTTTTCAACACGAAAAGTAGTCTACTTCGCTTACTTTCACTCACTTATGACGTACGGCATTGTTTTTTGGGGTAACTCGCCTGCTGCAAAAAGGATATTTCTGGCTCAAAAACGGGCGGTTCGAGCAATATCTGGTGTAAGTTCGCGAACGTCATGTCGACCCCTTTTCAGTAGTTTGGGAATTTTGACTCTGGCGTCACAATACGTTTTTTCTTTAATGTCGTTTGTTGTTAATAATATCAGCTTATTCCCACGAGTTAGTAGCTTTCACTCGGTGAATACTAGACAGATGTCTAATCTACATTTGCACCACACCACCTTAACACTTGTGCAGAAAGGGGTGCAGTATTCTGCGGCATCCATTTTCAATAAGCTGCCACAAGAACTTAAGAATCTTAGCACTAATCCACATGCTTTCAAATCTAAATTGAAGAGTTACCTCGTGGCTCACTCCTTTTATTCTGTCGAGGAACTCCTAGAAAAGTTAAAGAATTAAGCTAATTTATTTTTTCTTTATTGATTCTTTTCACTTTGTCTTAAGATTGTCGTGTGCAAAGGACTACTTAAAATTTTTCTATTACCATTATTGTGTAACAATTAATGTATTGACTTGTTCCATGACCATGGAGTCTTACTCCTGAAGTGGGTCCTATGGAACAGAAAAAAACAAATAAAATAAATAAAATTTCCATTCAGGGATGGTACGAAGCATGGGAAGCATGACAGTTTAAATGCTGAAGATGTAATTAATGTAGTGTCTTCACAGTCTCTATGGAAATGATATGTAGTGGTCGTAGTATATTCCCAGAGTCTTCCTTTAATGTCACCCTTGAAACTTTTTAAGTAGGGTTTTTCAGGATATTGAAAATGTATCTAGAAGAGTCGATATGTTCAATATCTCTATAACACACTCGCATGAGTGACACAAACCTATAAATTATCATGCTACCATTGTTTGTAACCAAAAATGTTCAATCGTTTATAAAGCTTGAAAGATGGCTCTCTGCCTCTTTTCATTTATTTCAATGTTTGCTCACTTCCCTTTGAAGTTATAGAGGCATTGCACTTGTTAGATTCTATTTACAATTTAAAAACTTATTGATTAATTGACTATAAGTTAAAGTATTAACTTGCATTGACATGTAGTTATGCTCCCCACCCTGCCTCGTTCAGCCACTTCCCACTAGGGGCGCTACTGTTAGTCGCGTGTGCACCGATCGACCTGGCGCAGGCAGTTAGACTCTTTGCGCGAGTATGGTATGTCTCCGCTATGATCTTTGGGAGCTTTGGCGCGAGGATTCGTACGTATCGGAGTGGCGTCGTCAATCTCTCTCCGGTTTCGGCTTAGGTAAGATGTTCGTATTATCTAAATGGTGAGCCACAGCTAGGTCCATGCTACGCTATGCAGCAGTAATAAGATACGTGTGCTTTAGGCGTGTGTGAATTATGTTATTCTCGGGAATGTGGCGTATTCCTGTCGTGTATATTTTCGGTGTGACTTTGATTTCTGTTAAAACAGTAAATGATGACTAGTGAGTTTTAGTTTGGTGTCCGTTACAGCATGTGGAACAAAGACCTATTCTTTGTTCAACGTTTTCCAGCCCTTCAGGCGTTGAAATAATGCTACCTCCTACTATTTCCGTAATATCTTTCCGCGTCCTTCTGTTATTGAATTTACCAGATTTTCTACATCTTGTGCCCACGTGGTGTTTAACTTTCGATTCAGCTTATCTGCCTGGTTGTGCATTGTGCTGTATTTCATAACGCAGTCTTTTGTGAGAGTAAGTGTCGCAGCTATGCGCTTGTGAATGATTGTGTCCCATGTCCTACCAATCCTCCTGTTTCTTATATGCTTTACATCCTCGTTTTGCTTATCTGACTCCTCTTGGTGTGTGAACAAAATTAGTACCTAGTAAATTAGTGGGATGCACTTTTATTGTGTTTCAAATCGGTGTTGCCCCCATTTCCGTGTGATCTGGCAATACATCAGGTTAGTTAAATTTTCCCTTGTTTGTAATTTAACCTCAGATCCGTTTTGTTATGGTTTCCCTCTGCTTCCTGGATGAAACCTCATGTATTCCGTTGCGCAAATCTCTTATCTTGGATCCCTTTTGCTAGGACTTGTTAGTTTTAAATAACTTTTATATGGCGGTTTCCAGTCAGGATTCGTCATTTGAAATTTAACAAACGTCTTTTATCTGGCAGTTCCCTGCCGGGATCAGTTATTTGAAATTAACAAGCCGCTTTTAAGCTATGGGACCAAATTTCAGTGATCGTCAGTCCCTAGTCTTACAAACGACATGACCAAAGGAGAACTCAAACCTCTGATGGAAAGCAGTCACATGCTCAGCAGCAAGGTGCCTTAGAGTGTATGGTCAATGCTGCACGGCTCTTTGCAAACATTTTGTGTTCCCTGTTAACAGGGCCGTATTTAAGGTATGTGATGCCCCTGTGCAGTTATTTATTTTATGCCCCCTGGCATCTGGGATTCAAATTGATAAAAAAAAACCTCTCTGGATACGCCACTGCTATCAAAAATCGGAATTTTAAAATTAATCTAAACTCTGAATAAAAAACATCGATTAATCAATTATTTAGGTAACATATAACACAAGGCAAAATTTTGCCGCCCCCAAAATTTTGCCACCCTGTGCAACTGCACATGTTGCACCTGCCTAAATAGGCCCTGTCTGTTAATCCTATTTGATACAGATTTCATGCACTTGATTAATATTTTGCGATGGATTGCTGTCTTTCAGAAATGGAAAATTTGATACAACATTCCTTGCCCTTCAAATGAGATGATGATGGCCGATGGACTTATTTTTGTAACATAGTCTAAATTGCATGAATTTAAAACTCAGTAACTCTAAGAGTAACAGAGATATGCTGGATATCCCGATGACTCAGTTGCCAGGTGTCTAACCTTTCCATGTTATTTGTTGTGAATATTTATAACAATGGGTGCTGTCTATTTCTACCACTTTAACGTTATCTTTTATTACTGTGATGCATTGAAGTATTTCTAAGTCAATTTGCTACTAACAGTCCCTCCATAAAGCAAAAATTTCTTGGCAATTTTTGTGTTGACAGAAAACTCTGTTCAAAGTGATATCCTGAAAAAGACAACTGTAACCGCTGGCATTCACAAGAAAGTCTTTAAAATATCAGATAATAGGAGTGATTAGTGTGTTATGTCATCACCCCTGTAGCAATGAACACAATTCGTGAAGTATTATTTGAATAACATAATACATTTTTGCCACTTTTTCATTTTTCTATATATAGTTAATAGTGCCCATCGAACTGGATCTTGAACTTCAGCTGTCTGAGCATACCAACCATGAAAGACCTATATAATCAACATAGACTGGCCACAGTGTCGCCATAGTTGTAGCCAATTGGAAAGGTTGCCGCCATCTTTGAGAAGGTCAGTGTCATGCCAGGTGATACTGGGCGTCTGCTAACACTGAATCATATGTTTTATATTAAACATTGTCAGTCTCGATTTTTCTATAATTTCTGGGCGACGCATTTCGGAAAGTAATTCCCACTACGAATAGCAATTCTCGTTTACTATTGCATCCTAAGTGTAATGTATATATGCTCAGTGTATGTTTGGCTTACAACTGCAGCAACCACAATGACAAAACTTTTGTAATACCCTAGGTAGGTATAAAGAAATAATTATATAGGTCGTTGTGTATCAGCATGTATTTGTTTATAAACATTCATTATACTTAACTTTACAATTACCAAGTTTCAAAATTATGTTTACTTCATGACCATCAAAAAGCTAGGCAGATGACGATTTTTTTTTTGTGCTTTAATGTATTGACAGTTGTTTATATAGTTTACACATTAGTTTAGATTGCGAACAGAAGCGACTGCTCACTCTGCTGCATCAAACTAACGTTCTCAAATATGGCGCCCGATGTTGGTTAGTGCTGCCACCCAGAGGGTCTCCCTCCTTTCACGACGTTGGCCTTCACTAAACAGTGATCTAGCCTTCGTGGTGACGTCAAAATGACGCCTGGCGGCCAAGTTGCATACCTAACGACTGCTGTCGAGTTTTGTGGTCGAACACAGCTACGGCGCAGGGAACGCTCATTTCTCACTTCCATATTGTCCATCTATCTTGATTGTTGTCTTTTGAACTAGCTAGCGATCGAATATGTGCGAAGTTTACGAAAATATATTTCGTGAAATTCTGAAAGAGTTTATCGTTTCAGAAGAAGACCAGATTTCTGGCTACTGTGATTCGTCAGATAAGGTAATAATAGTTTTAGTTTAACGATTATATGTCGCCTAGAGACAATGGACTGGTTTATAATAACTTTTTTCTACTGCAAAGATTTATTTTGCTTTTGTACCACACATTCAGGGAAATGAAGTGTTTTTGGCTCACCTCGACTGTCCAATTCCACCTGTCGGCTTTGACTAATTGCGTCATGTATTACGTCATTTTGTCATAGATCTTACCAAAGATATAATGAAATATAAGATCTTTGTAAACATATAGCATCATAACAGCTGTCAGATAAGAAAGTCATTACATTAAAAATTACTAAAAAACGGCTTTCTAGGAAACATCCTGTAAAAATCATTTAGAGGTACAGATGTAAAAAGAGTTCAAATGTTTGTAAATCTATGGACCTAACTGCGTGCTCATCAGTCCGTAGCTTACAAACTACTTAAACCTAGGTAAACTAACCTAAGGACAAACACACATGCCCATGCCCCAGGGAGGACTCGAACCTCCATGGCGAGCAACTGCGTGCTCCGCAGCGAGACGCTTTAGACCGCTCGGCTACTCCACCGCGGCAGTACAGATGCTGTGTTTGTGTTACCAACAAATGGAATACCACTTGACAATGCCAAATACGGCGAAACAGCTGTAGTGTATAAATAAATAAAGCTAATAAGCAGCAGTAAAGGATATCATACTTAATTGAAAATAGCAGTGAAATGACCGGCAATCACATTAGTATAGATCATTCTTAATAAAGTTACAGACCGTGTCTGTGAGCTTATTAAACGTCGATCAGTCCGCATCACGTAAGTTTTTGCCCCCTTTTAGAAAGTACATTAATCTGGGCATTCCTGTGACTGTAGAAAAAGATAGATCTGTCTGCATCCTGTGAGATTTTTTTTTTTTTAATAAACTGAAACACGAAGACTCATGTCATACTTAAAAACACGCGCTATAGCGCATGTGTAACATTTCTGGAACTAGTTTTTTCTCTAAACAGACTCCATTCCCTTCACTTTTACACTTCGCTAGTCTCTCGCGCCATATTCCACCAGTTTCCTAATTGTACCCACCACCATAAACGACAGACATTGCCGGTGGGGTGGCTAGCGTGCCTCAATGGTGAAGATAGCCGTATCATATGTCCAACCACAGTGGAGGGTTATCTGTGGAGAGGCCAGACAAACATGTGGTTCCTGAAGACGGGCAACAGTCTGCATGATTGACTGAGCTGGCCTTGTAACATTAGTTAACATGGCTTTGACATGCAGTTACTGCGAAAGGCTGAAAGCAAGGCGAAACTACAGTCGTTACTTCTCCCGAGGACATGCAGCACTACTGTATGACTATATGATGATGGCGTCTTCTTGGGTAAAATATTCCTGAGGTAAAATAGTCCCCCATTCGGATCTCTGGGAGGGGACTACTCAGAAGGATGTCGTCATCAAGAAAATCAAAGCAGGCATTCTACGGGTTGGAGCGTGGAATGTTCTAACTCTTAATCACATAGGTAAGCTAGAAAATTTGAAAAGAGAAATGGATAGGTTAAAGTTAGATATGGTAGGGATTAGTGAAGTTCGGTGGCAGGATGAACAGGATTTCTGGTCGGGTGAGTACAGGGTTATCAATACAAAATCAGTTGGTGGTAATGCAGGATTAGGTCTGATAATTAATAAGAAAATAGGTATGCGGGTAAGTAACTATGAACAGCATAGTGAATGCATTATCATAGTAAAATGTTCAAATATTTGTATAGCTTTTGGACTTAACTACGGGGTCATCAGTCCCTAAACTTACAAACTACTTATGAACTAACTAATTCTAAGGACGGTACAAAAATCCATGCCCGAGGGGGGATTCGAACCCCCGACCGCAGTGGCCGTGCAGACCATGACTGGAGTGCCTCAGTCCCCTTGGCCACCGGCTATAGTAGTAAAGATAGACACGAAGCCAACACCGACCACAGTAGTGCAAGTTTACATGTCAACTAGCACAATCGAAAAAATCAATGAGGATATAAAAGAAGTTAAGGGAGACGAAAACGTGATTGTGATGGGGGAGTGGAACTCGGTAGTAGAAAAGGAAAGAGAAGGAAATGTAGTAGGTGAATGTGTACTGGGAAAAAGGAATGAAAGAGGAGATCGTTTGGTAGAATATTGCACAGAGCACAATTTAATGATCACCAACATTTGGTTTAATCATCATGAAAGAAGGCTGTATGTGTGGAAGAGACCAGGAGACACTGGAAGGTACCAGATTGACTTTGCAGTGGTAAGGAATAGATTTAGAAACCAGGTTCTAAACTGTAAGACATATCCAGGAGCAGATATAGATTCTGACCATAACTTATTGGTTATGAACTGCAGATTAAAACTTAAGAGACTGCAGAAAGGTAAAACGGTTAGGAGATGGAACCTGTACAAATTGAAGGAACCAGAGGTGTTTGAGAGTTTCAGATGGACCATTAGGCAAGGATTGGCTGAAACAAGGGAAAGAATGACAGTGGAAGAAGATTGGGTAGCTCTGAGAGATAGGGTAGTGAAGGCAGCAGAGGACCATATAAACAGAAGGACAAGGCCTAATAGAAATCCCTGGATAACACAGGATATTCAGAACTTAATTGAGGAGAGGAGAAAATATAAAAATTCAGCAAATGAAACAGGAAAAAAGGGAGTACAAACGTCTGAAAAATGAGATTGATAGGAAGTGCAGACTGGCTAAGCAGGAGTGGCTAGAGGACAAATGCAGAACCATAGAAGAATGCATAACAAGAGGAAAGATAGATACCGCCTACAGGAAAATAAAAGAGACATTTGGAGACAAGAAAAGCAGCTGTATGAATATCAAGAACTCAGACGGAAAACCACTACTAAGCAAAGAGGGGAAAGCTGAACTGTGGAAGGAATATATAGAGGGCCTATACAAAGGAAATAAACTTGAAGGCAGTATTCTAGAAATGGAAGACGAAGTGGAGGGAGATGAGATAGGTTATATGATAGTGTGAGAAGAATTTCACAGAGCACTGAAGGACTTGAATTGAAAGAAGGCCCTTGGAATAGATGATATTCTGTCTGAACTGCTGATATCGTTAGGAGAGCCTGTCATGAATTGTATCACCTGGTATGCAAGATGTATGAGACAGGGAAAATACCCTCCAACTTCAAGAAGAATATCGTAATTCCGATTCCAAAGAAAGCAAGTGCAGACAAGCGTGAAAATTACTGAACTATCAGTTTAATAACTAACACGAATTATTTACAGACGAATGGAAAAACTTGTGGAATCCAACCTCAGGGAAGATCAGTTTGGATTTAGGAGAAATGTAGGAACATGGGAGGCAATACTCACATTACGACTTATCTTAGAACGTAGGCTAAGGAAAGGAAAACCTACGTTTTCAGCGTTTGTCGATTTGGAGAAAGCGTTTGACAATGTCGACCGTCGGTTATCGTCATGAGGATGTGCCTGACGTCTTGGGTCAAAGCAGACGGCTGGTATCGGAATATCCAGTATTGCAGTGTATTTATGTGTTTAGTAATTTTTTGTAAGAGGCTGTGAAAATGTGTGTCTGTACAGGCCGAGAGACAATGGACTGCTATATTAACTTTATTCTGTAGCTAACGATTTCTTTTTCGTGTTCTTCTGTATGATGTTTTTTATGTGTGAGGCGCTACATTGTCATTCTACTATGTTAACAGGCCCATATTTAAACACTATCGAATTGTCTTGTGGTCTGATAACCAGTACTGTATTTTACTTGTCTAATTTAAAATGTTGCAATGGGAAAACGCAACTAAACTGGGCAATGTAATACCAAGCTCATGTTCTGCATGTGTGTATGTGTTTTCAGTCCATTGTCTCTAAGCCTAAAGGAACCTACATCCGCCAGCGCCTTACAATAGTCAAAATTAAGCCATTATAACCTCATCCAACGAATCACAGTAGCCACAAATCTGGCCTCCTCCTGAAACGCTAAACTCTTTCAGAATTTCACGAAATGTACTTACGTAAACATAGCATATTTTCAATCGCTAGCTTTACGTAAATTACATATCTGTTACTTCGATACACAAACACATCAATCCAATCTGGCAAAGAAATAAGTAAAAATCTAATAACTACAACAGCCTCTATGAATAACACCTAGTTTGCTCTGCACTCAAAAGTCTCGGCTCGTTTCGCAAGTCTTTCCTAATAATAACACACGTACAACTGCCCACTACTGTCAGTGTATGAGTGTAGTGACAAGCAAGCATTTTGCGCTCTCCACGGCTTAGTTGATTAGACCACAAAAACTCGACAACAGTTGATAGGTATTCGACTTTGATGCTATACATCATTTTGATGTCACTGCAAAGGCCAATGTCATGAAACTAGGGAGACCCCCACCCATAGCGCTGTAGCTTGCCTATAGCCTCTCTATGTTGTTTATATACCTCTTTGCCAGCCATAAATATTCATATTTCGTTTCTTACCGCATTCAAATATGGCTTCTATGATGTATTACAGGAAAACGAAAAGAAAATACACTTCGAATCTGCTCCCATTTTAACCTCTCACATAGCATATTGACATAAACTTCAAATCAAGAGGTAAACAAGCAGTTATTTGTAATGTAATAACCAATGGAAATTCGTTTGCAAAATTTAAAGAGGGCAGAAACTTGTGTAAAACATTTGAATGTGTGGGCGTGCTGCAGTCCTATGCTCAGACACCAGAGATAGGCTGTGTCCTTCGTGGGCGACAAAAATGAGTGACTGCGCATGCAGCTTCAAGTGATAAATCTGAACTGCATGTATGGTTACGAGTCTGTCCTACATGAGCAACATCTGCATGGCTGCACGTCAGACGCGCCAATCAGCGACGTTTTAATCTCAAACATGCTTGAATCTTGTTGGTGCCACATGTGTGACAAAGTATTGAGTTGATTGAGAATCGTCTGCTTGTTGGGATTATAAAGGATGTCGCTAGAATTCTGTGACCTAATTATCCCTGAGGTTTATGAAACTGTAAATGTTTCTGAAATAACATAATATAAAATTGCAGTTGTACATATAATTAATAATTTTGATTGAGATAAGAAGTGTCGAAAAATAACTATGTCGTAAATTTTCTCTTGGCCTTTAAAGACGACTGAAGTTACATTTTTTAATTGTTACTAATATGACACTCCTTTTTTTTATTCTGAGTAGTAGTTTGATTTACACAATGAAGAATGTGTTTTCAACAATTATATTTATGTGCTTTTTGAGCATTTGCAGTAACAACAGATTTACTCCCGAGAGAGAGAAAGAGATATATACCTCTAGGATGTCACACGAGATGTGCATAAAATAACGTTTCTGATTAAATATCTTGATATAATGTTTCAGTAGGAATTTCATGTGTTTGGTAGGTCTTCAGTGGGGTGCGTTTATTTGAAATAAAGATGAATATGTTGGCATGAACATGGTAAAAAATTACAACTTGGTAGCCCTCATCACTATTCCTATGCAATGCCCACTGCTAGCACATCTGTCCAGAATTAAATGATTTACTGTCGTCTTACAATATGATTCATTTTGTACTTATTCAGTTGTTGATGGTTTATAGCCACAAAAGAAAAACTCGAAAGTATCTGTATTTGTCGTTGAATTTGGCTGGTGATCACTATTTTCTTATTTGTAGTTATAGTCCTCAAACATTCTTCACTTTTTAATTTAATGCATAGTACTCTGTTCTATGTCTTATTTCCTAAGGTAAACGAAACTTTATTGCCTTACTCTGGAGCTATAGTTATTCTACAGTTTACAGGTGCCAAATTTTAGAAACAGCTGATCGGTTCTAGCCGCCATCTTGTAATGAGAAGCTGTCGCTCACGTAGGACATGTCTCTAACCTCCTTGTCTTTTACATCCAGTTTGTATAGAGATCACGGGAACTTACACTTGAGTCACAGACACAGACAGTCGCAAAACTCTCTAGGAAAAAATTCCAACTGAAGCGATACTATCTCTCCAAGGAGCCAGTTGGGAATAACAGGGGAATGCAATGATACAAAATGAGTAGTTGCCGTTTTTTACGTTGTTACTTTCATATATCCTAGTCACTGAACGTTTTTGTGAACCTAATAGTAGAAAAACATAATTAAAATAATAGCATTGCTTCTGTTAATAGCAGTCTAAAATTGTCAGTGCAGTGTAATTCATACAGTTCACAATACCTGAGTCGTAAACATATCATCCAAAATCTTTTTGAAAGCAGAAATAAACCGTAATCTGATGTGCTCAAGTATGAAATAATTGATTAAAATTATGTTCGCGTACTCAGTGCATACTGACATGTTGCATGAGAATTGGTTTAGGGGATTTCGTATATTGTAATATTTTCAAAACAGTGTACGATTTTACATGTAGGAGACTATATTCTACATCACCGTATAATTTTTCTTTTTACCTTGCCCTTGCTTCTGTGCCTTTCGTGTACCTATCATAATTTTTTTAGCTACTTGACAGGTATCAGACTGAATATCTTCAAGAATGACACGTGCTAACATTAACAGTTTATATATGGACATATTATTTATTTGTTGCTACATATTCACTTTATCAAACTAGTAGGTAACCGCCAAATATGTTAGCATAGATGCTTATAATTTTTGTGAAACTGAGGTGCGAAACTAAGCAGGCTCTACTGAAATAGTTAACTGCTACTGGAAGCGTTCAGACATTACTTTTATACAGCAGTAATATTACGAAGTAGTTGTTAAGTATTTACGATTATAATTAAGAGCAGACGTTTGGATGTGAATGAACTGTTAAAGATTTACTTCTGTGCCTAAAAGTATAACTAACCACCATAAATGAACACTCGTTATTCATACTGTAACATTATTGTCTTATTTCTGAGCATCCTTTGCAAATGAGAGATTTTCGAATTACATTTTTGATAGTTGCTACAATTTATAGCGTCACAGAAGCTCATAAATATAAGATATTTAGAACATGCTGCTTCACTCCAAATACACATTGATTACTCAATAGTTTCGGGGTATGTTTTTTACGACCCAGCCGCTTGGCAGTGCTGCAGTCTCGAAGTTGCAAAAAATTCACTAGGAGTTTCGTGAATCTTATGTTATACTCTGCTGGAATGTAGAACTGTATTCTCTGAGCGTATAGCGTCAGGGAGTCTGTAGATTTCTCAGTCCCACATGGGCACAGTCAAACACATACAGTCGCGACACTCACTGCTGTGAATGTTGTTACCAATTGACAGTTGCAATGACACTAGTGCTCCTAGCGGTGGACAAGCCGCCAAAGGAGTGATGTTTTTTAACTATTATTGTGCGTAATTAACAAAATAGTTTATGTAATTTTTGCATTACAAGGTTTAGTAAAATATCATAGACATGCATAATACTGAAATTAGTGTAAAAACAACCGAACTTAACTGATTCAGTGGTATAACGAAGAACTTTGTCATGAACCAATACTTCTGAATATGTGTATATTTGCAGCTCATTCTGCTGAAAGTAAGTAGAATATAAACATAAATTTGTATTATGTTCTGTTCTTACTATAACAAAGAGTTTTTTGACACATATCAATTCCTTGTGGACTCTAATGATTCACACATTTTTAGGCTTCACTCGTCTTTCATACAAGCGCATGTTGTTTTGAGTATCATTACTTTAGATTAAGAAGAAAAGTCTTGAAGAGTCTTGCCATTTGTGGTTCAGCTGTAACAACAATTGAGGAATTGAGTTCTTCTTTGTTCACAGCAGTTTGATTGTGTTTTTCCGTATTCTTGACACGTCAGTGACATTTTTCCCCTGAGTTGCAGTTGTGGTGCTGATTTGCTATGTTAAATTATATAGTTATTGCATTCTATGTTCGTTTCCTACATTCCACTCTAACCGATTGTACTGGAATTTTAGTGAAGAACTGTTAACGGTTTTGCGTAGAAACGTTACGTCTTTCTGCCAAAGGGTAGGTCTTCTGGTGTTTCCTAGCCATTTTTCTATTTTTAATAGTAAATCAAGTTATTCAGTAAAAGCCTGCAGGTTACAAAATAACTGTAAATAAACTGTCCTGCAATGTACCATTCCGTACCTTGTCAGGGATCTCAGGAAAACTAAGAGAGACAAAGGCGTATCTATTTTTACGTTATTACCTATTTTATGCACTACATTTGTTACCTAATGTAAAAAGTATGTTAAAATCAATATAAACGATACTATTTGCACTCATCCAATATCGTATTCAGAAATGCAGCTTGCCGCCAGCTTGGAGCACTGCTGCCACAGTGTATAACAAGAATCTGTGTATCGTGATGGTATATGTTAGACTGTGACCTGGGCAGCCATGTGGAGTGCATTGTTGTGCTGAGCACTCTGGTA
This sequence comes from Locusta migratoria, assembly GCA_026315105.1. NCBI lineage: Eukaryota > Metazoa > Arthropoda > Insecta > Orthoptera > Acrididae > Locusta > Locusta migratoria. Next base: position 157,264,282 of record CM048745.1, on the reverse strand, counting down.
CTTTAGAGCAGCTGTGTCAGCATTGCCTACAACAGTATAGGCAGCCAAAGGCAAAACAGCAGTGAAAAGAAAATCTTGTGGCATCACTATTCTCCACAATGCTGGTGGCTACATAAGTTGCTGCACCACTACAAAAAGAGGCGATAAGTCGCTCCACAGTACATCGTCCACCAGGTACGCCAGAAGCACAAGAAGTGTTTTCTTAATTGAGTCGACATTTTCGCGTCAAACAAAGACGCAAAAACGTAAACCTCGAATGCAGACACACTGATACGAAGTAAAATGGTTCGAAATACCTCGCGATGTGACAGTCGAATGTCGATAATAGGTGGTGGGGGAGGAAAGTAGCAAAACAAAGTATAACCATGTTGAACTTTTTGTTGCGTGGAAAAAGTAGCGCCTCTTAATTGGCCCATCTAAAACCAGGATGTTCACACTTGCTACTGAACTAAAACTTCACTATGCAACTAGCTGTTGTACACAATTAGTTGTTTGTCTGAACCCGGCGGTCTGAGCCACACCGCATGGATACAAAGAACACCAGCAGTGTGAGTGCGGTATCGGCAGGGAACAAACACGTTTGTAATTTCTATATCGAATGTCGCGAATGGTATACATTAGCGGCGGAAAAATACCACTTACGTTTTGGACCAGAGACTATACCATAGACTTACTAAATAGAAACTAGACCGCTCGCTGGCGATAGTGTCGCGTCCCCACATTGAAAGTGACAGAAGCCGCCATTTGCAGGGAAACAAAGCGTAAACACGGTTAGTTCGTATACTGCTTTTAATTACAACAGTGAGAATGGAAGCAAAGACGAAACGGAAACGATGTTATATTTCACAGACCAGTCATTACATGCATACCGTATAGTATTTTCATGAAGAAATAATAAATCAAGAGCGTATTTTTTGGTTTATGTTTCCTCTTACAAATGATTCTCTAAAAGTAGATAAAAGTATTTTCTTGCATGTAAAGGACTTATATTTTATTTGCATATAAATTAGTAAAAATACTAACACCATTAATGTAATAAGCTGAGCTGAATGAAGAACTAGGCGTATAAGAAGTATTTAAATTTTTAATCTCATATATATATATATATATATATATATATATATATATATATATATATATATATATATATATAAGAGTGATGCAGAAGTAGGTCGAATAATTGCTTTTAGACACTTGACAGGTGATGATAGTACTTCGTAAATGTCCAAATATTTGATCGAATGTTGCATACTCAGCCACATTGAGACGTAATGTCTCTGTTAAAAAGTTATGTGTGAGTGAAATGTTTATTTAAAGTTGTATGGGTTATTACAATTATTCATACCGAAATTCGCGGAATTTTAAGAAAAATTCCATGTAATAATACGGAATGGAATGTAGACAAAAATGTGCTATACAAAAGCATGCATGCAAAACATATGGAGTAGTCTGCAAAAAGTACACAGGGCCTGACAGAAAATTATGTGAATTAAATCATAATCTCACTCTTTGCTACTTTACAAGTTTTATGGAATCATATTATGCAAATATCTCTATGAAAATTCGCTCAACCTTCTCAGCAAAGAGTCTTACATTCTTAAATTTTTATGCAGTCGTATTACGGAAATTAGGAAATTTCAGACATTTAAGAATACTTTTTAAACAGACTGCAATAGTCAGTAATTTTTTTAAGGAAACATACGTTTATTTTGTGCTTCATTTTGCTCTTGTTGCGTCTCATACACTTCAAATCACAACGCTAGTACTAGGATTCTTCCCTCCAAATGGCGGCGATCAGCTGCTTCAATGCGGGGACAGTTTCCTTGCTTCCCCGGTGCAGCGTGCTAGCGGCTTGGACTATACCAGTGATCTCTATACTACAGAGATCACTGGGCTATACTCAGCATGAGTAGTATCTTTGGGTTGATGTGACAGGCGCCATTTTGTATTCAGCTTATTCAGAAATGAGGACGGTGCAGTATGCCATTATGATCCCTTTAAGAGTAATCACGAAAACGCTTACCTTACAAATAAATAGTAGTTTGTAACAAATTAATAGCATAACTATTCAGATTTAGGTATGTATACTTTTAAAGGGTGGAATGGGCCTATGTAATAACAGCATAATGGATAGTGTGATGGACTGCTAATTTGAATCACACTGTGCTCGTAATTCAGATCATCACATGTTATAAATTTTTTATATCATTTCATTGTAGTTGTACTTCTCTGAATGTATTAAAAGTTTGTTCTACGTTTCTGTCTTTTATTTACATTTGCAACTGATGAGAAAAAAAGGATGAAACAGTTATTTCGATAGGAATTTGCGAATATGTGACGATTTCCGAGTGTGTGTTTAGGGAATGAAGGAAGGAATCTTAGGGTTTAATGTCCTGTCGACTGCTTGGTCATTAGAGACGGAGCTCATGCTCGGATTTTTGGGGGAGGATGGGGGAAGTAAATCGGCTGTGCCCTTTGAAAGGAACCATCCCGGCATTTGCTTGGAGTGAGTGTGTTTAGGGACATAATGTCTAAATAACAAACTATTGTAACTGTAATGTTATGTTCAGATAGGTAACATCACTTAACAAAGTAGACTTAAAAGGATAAGTATTTATGTATTTGAGATTTTACAGTAGACATTATTCATTGGTGGGACCATTAATAAAGAAAACGTTGCTAGCCTAACTCAGGTTTGTCTGGGTAATGTGGTAATACAAATATTTTATAAGCAGCTTCTTCTCCATCTGCAGAAAAGGGGCCCTAAATGAACTACTGACACAGTGTGCAGTGGTGGTTGTTGTCGTTGTTTGGATGATTTAGGGGACAAAACTGCAACAAAGTGTGCATTAAAATGTTTTTTGTGGGTGCAAGGTAGGTACAAACCAAACAATATATTGGTATTGGCAATGATAAGATAAATACCGTAACTGTTGCAGCTACTGGACCGTCAAGATGCTGGGAAAAATAGATGTTGTAAAGATGTGTCCCAAATTATCTACTATACATTTTAAGCTTTTATGGCCATTTGCTGACATGTTGTCCGTTGGCAGCTGTCTCGAGATTATCTGTCGAAGTTTGAGGATTTTTAGACGTTTCGCCCAGCATGAGCTGCTGTCATTGCCCAAGTTTCACCTTCCAAGGGCAGTGAAGTTTGAAACTTTAACAGTGCAACTGGTGTTGTGATTTGAAGTGTATGAGACGCAACAAGCGCAAAATGAAGCACAAAATAAACGTATGTTTCCTTAAAAAATTACTGACTATTGCAGTCTGTTTAAAATGTATTCTTAAATGACTGAAATTTCCTAATTTCCGTAATACGACTGCATAGAAATTTAAGAATGTAAGACTCTTTTCTGAGAAGGTTGAGCGAATTTTCATCGAGATATTTGCATAAGATGATTCCATGAAACTTGTAAAGCAAATAAATGTGGGCTGAAAACTCTGAGGCAGAAGCCAGCAGGCTATGTGTATAATATTATTGTTGCTTGGTACATGGTTTAAAGAACATTGATATTGAATATTGATTTTTAAAAGTAAGTAGTTGAATAGTCACCAAAAGATCCGCACTGTCTGTGAAACAGTTAATTTTCACTCGGGCAGTAAAGATAATTAACCAATAAGTAAAGAAACAACAAGCTTTTTTGTGGGTAATCAACTGAGATAATCACTAACGGAGTGTTAACCATAATAGCATGATCGTCTGCTTTGTTTACATTCTGAGGTGTCACTTTGCTTTGCATAGCCTACTCTAAGATCTTGACAACACAGATACTATACTTCTGATTGCCAAATTACAGGCACTACCGGTTGGTATTTTTCCGCCGCTAACGTCATGTGTCGCGAACCTCGAGTGTAAAGCACCAAGCGCGCTTCCCACCTTCAATTACGCGAATGCATTCGCCGACGCCGTTTCGATTTCTCTTTCGGATTCTGTGCGAAACCTCTGTGACTGACAGTTCGCGCGTCTCATCGTATTTCGCGATCATCGATTTCGCGTTGCTGCGACTGTCGTGTTTATGCATTAGATCGCTGAGGAGTTTACACTCTTTCCTTTTGGAATCGGTGGTCGAGTCTTTTACCCATGGAGGTAAAAGTTCCATGCTTTTACCGCGGCAACACACACAATTGCAGACATGGACTTTGCAGATTAGACAAGGAGGTTAAAATATAGGGCGTTACCTATGCTGACATCAGGCATTGGTTGAAGCCAGAGGAGTCATGTTTTGTGCCCAAAACAAAGATTTCTCGGTTAAAACCCTGTGTGAATATTGCCTTCTTTACGTAAAGCAACTAAATTGACAGTCACATTGCAGTATTTACTTACATCTGACGTACATTTCAATGACTAGATCTCCTATACACAGACACTATGACCAATATTTTGGGTACAAAGAAATGCTGGAATACGCATTTTGCTTGCTTCACTTTTTTAGTGTTAGGGCGTCTCCATAGATTCTAACCTCCTTGAGATTAGATTAATACCTATTCCACAGATCATATACACAACATTTTGTAATGATGTGGAATGTGTCGGTTTAGTAAATGTTGTCTATACATGACAATCAATATTTAAAAAAAAATTTTAATTTACATTTTTTTCTTTTCTTTTTCCCCCTTGTTTTAACGTATTAAGGGGGGTTGACACGGACATGTATCATTGGTGCACGTTGACTTGCGCACATCGAAATGTACGTGTGAACACCCAAATTCTGAACTTGCGCAAGTAAAATTGAAAGTTGAGGTCGAGTCAACTTACTTGCGCAAGTTGGCTTTCCCCCACTACTTTTTGCGTAAATTGAATCGTACTACAGTTCTGCCGGGTAGAAGTAGGCGGAGTCTCTTGAGTACATGACTGGTCTTCAGTAGCGCTTCCAAGCGGCAGACAGCAAAAGCTTCGGTCACTTTTGTTTACAGTTTACGTGCGTTATTGCGTGATTTTACGTGTAGGTTAGGTTGTGTGGAATGTGAATTTCATTCCCAGAGCAGACTCAGCAAAGTAACATGAAAATATTGTACAGCAGTCGGAACACAAGAGTGAATTACTGCCTTCCTTATGTGATTTTAGTAGCCTCAAACGAAACGGGAAGCTTCAATGCTTTATTCTTCTATTCGTGATGTAACTACCCGTGAAAAAAAATCATTAGTTTTGTAATGAATGTCAATTGAGTGTGGAAGTGCCTCTCACGTCTTTCCATCGAAGAAAATGTAAAGAATGATGCTGACAATATCCTTATACCGATATCCGAATATTTGAGCCGACGTGTGTAATTTATGCCAAGTTTCTGAAATAAAAAAATATATATTTCTCACCATCTGATATAAAATTTCTCATTTGCTGTAAGTGCCTTTTAAATACATAATTTATGAAACATTTATAATTATACATATCAAAGACGTGCGCTACAGTCATCTCCCTATAATAATAATAATTTCGTGTGGCTCGTTGGCCAGGTGCAAGTCTTTAAATTGGACGGCACTTCGGCGACTTGCGTAAAAGAATGTGTGTTGTCACATGCTTTTATTCTCTTTAAACTCGTTGCCAGTAGCGTAGGTGTGAATTTAAGTTTACTGTTTATAAGTAAAAACCCCAGTGGCACTCAGTCAGCACAGACAGATAAAGACCATAATTTTTTATTCCTGTAGTGGAGACTATGGGAATTGTAACATAAATCAAATAATATATGAGATAAAATTTACAGTACCGGTAGGCCTGAGTGAATGTTTACACTTTTCCAATTCTATCTTTTTTTTTTTTTTTTGTAACTCAGAACTGACCCACTCCTTCAGGCTTGCAATTTATGTAGCATATTGTAGGGATAGTATGGAGAAACGTAACCTTGGTAGTACCTACTATGAAATTTCACTAAATTAGGAACATTCATGAGCTACAGACGTCAAAAATATAAGACAGCAACAGCTGACAGCGTTAAGCTTTTGCTTTGTGCCGCTGGGAAGCGCTACTGCAGACTAGTCACGTGCACAACATGCCCCGCCTCCTTCTGCCCTTGTGTAGGGGATGTGGCAGGACTGTAGTACGATTCAATTTACTCACTACTTTTTCATCGCTTCCGCAAGATGGCCGCTGGTGTCGAATAACATATGTAGTGTCAGTTTTTACGTTCACGTGTTGGTTTTGATATCTACACTTTGTTTTTCTATTATGAAACGCAATGTCAGTTACAAGAAAGTGTCCGTTGCACTTTACAATGCAGTTTCTGGAGCTCTACGAAGAACGTCCCTGTTTATGGAACATTCATCTTCCAATTTATAAAGATAGAAACATGAAAGAGGACGCAATAAAATCAATCATCATCGGAATGCGAGAAAACGTGCCATAGATAGATGAGAATGCGGTGAAGGCAAAAATAAGGAGTTGAAGGAACGCTTACCTCCTCGCGAAGAACAAAGTTAGAAATTCTATGAAAAGTGGCTTATCAAAAAGTGAAATTTACGTACCTACATTGCCGTGGTTTAACACTGCTCAACGGTTTTTAAATAATATTGCGGCGGCAAGAGAAACAATTTTTCCTCTGAATAGTTGGGCCCACCAGACTCAAGAAATGCCGTAACTTGATCTAGTTCATTCTAAAATGATTTTCAAATGATGCTTCGTCCTCGTTTTCTAACTCCCTAATCAGAACTGTGGAAGCTCCCAGCTCATTTCTCCTCGCGATCCACTTTCGCTATCCACTTCCGATCTAAGCACTCGGTGATTTTTTGTATTGCAATAAAGGCAACAACGTGGACGCTCACACGTATCAAATCATTTGGCGCCATTTTGAAAAGCTACACTGGACTTGCTTGGACTGAAAACTTACGCGGGCGTGTGAACGATCACTTGCGCAAGTTGACGTCCATTGGCGCACGTAAACATGATCGTGTCAACTCTCCTTTACCTAAAATTCATATATAGTGTAGAAGGAGTTGCCACTCACAAAATTCCTTTAAATTCTTTTTAAATATTAGTTGGCTATCTGTCAGACTTTTTATGCTACTTGGTAAGTGACCGAAGACTTTTGAGGCAGCATTGCCTCAAAAGGTTTCTCTAATAACCCGTTTCCAATTGATTGACCCATTCATTTTGACTTATATTACCAATCAGGGTCCCAATAACAATAAATAAGATCAGAGAGAGGTGGAGGAGGAGATTGAGATTGGGAATGAAGTGGATTTAAAAAGGGGGGATGATATAAACGCAGAGAGGAGATGGAGAATATGGATATGGTGAGGGATAAGAGGGAGTGGTGTGAAGCTGATGGAAATAAGACAGGAGGAGGAGGCAATGTGAAAATAGAGGAGGGAGGAAGGGATAGACATGGGGAGAAGAAGAGGAGAGATTGGGGTATATAACCCATATAACCCATACACATTAACTACTGTGAACCATTGCTGGGTTTGCTAGTTAATAAATATCCCCTCCTTTGGAAAATCAGACAGAGGTTACATACTATGAATTGGAATTGATCAAAATAGAGACTGTGTTTTTGTAAAGTCAGAGCTAGCATATGCGGTTATACGATTTCTGTCCAAGCGTCTGTTTGAAAGGAAATTTTTGACTGGAGGCATCATTCAATATGATTACTTGGTTTACTCTTCCAGTGAAAGGTCACTTTACTGTGCACCATGTAAACTGTTTGTGGACTTATCCCAGTTCTGTACCAGTGGCTTTAGTGATTGGAAACACAGTAATCAAACGGTAACTTACCACAAAAAATTCAAGTGTACATAATGACTGTGTTGTAGGTTTCAAAGAAAGGTGAAATACTCTATGTAGACTTGATAAACAATTTTTACTCAGTTACAAGAAGGAGTAAAATACTGGAGAAATGTACTACAGAGAGTAGTCACTTTAATGAAAAAACTTTCTTCAAGGGGATTGCCATTATGTGGAGAAGAAGAACAATTTGGTTGCTAGCTGAGCAGTTATCTTATTATGCGTTTGGAGGTCAAAGCTAAATTTGATCCATTTTTAACATAAATATGGAAACCCAGGTAAAGGAAACACCTTGTATTTATAATTTAGCACCTATGAAGAAATTATACATATTATAGGTAAGACTGTCATATAAGATATCATAAAGATGATAGCTGATGCAAAGTGTTTCTCCATTTTTGTGAATTCTATCCCCGTGAATAGAGATGGTGTACCACAAGAGAAGTTTGCATTTTTAATTAAAAAAAAATGCTGGAGAAGAATTGACAATGCGGTATTTTAATTCCTCAGCTACCATGGATTACATATAAGCAATTTGCTTGGCCAACGTTATGATAATGCTGTAGGAATTTACTTTGGTGTATGGCCTTAATTCAGGTAGGTATTCTGCCAAGGAATTTACTTTGGCCTACAAGACAGAATCACGTTATTTAAGTCCTTGGAAATTTGCATCTCTTTTTCCACTCATTCCCTGAATGTAGGAATATTGAAATGTCCTAAAGAAGTGGAATTAACGTAAACATGGAAAAAGACGTTGCCACTGTGTCGTTTGGTCTTTCCTGCAATGTAGTAAAATTATTAGGTGAATATATAATTAAATGTAGGTGAATATATAATTAAATCTGGTTGTTACGGTAAAATCTGTCGCAATTACATAGTAATATACATTTTAAATAGCTACTGACAGCGGTTGTGAGATTTTTAAATGTCTCTTCAACTTATAAAGAAAACATCAAGAATAATATTTAAAATAGTTTTTAATTGTATTTTTGCAAAAATCACAAAGGGATATAATTTTGACATATTTCCAATTGTTTGCGGAGATACCCAATTCCTACGGATTTTTTGATGATATTCTGATGGAAAATAGTAATGTGTTTGCAGCACTGACTGAGTGTAAGTATTGTATTCCACCAATCTTCCGGCCCCAGATAGAATAGATTTCATTACTTTATCTAACTCTTTGAGGTAAACAGTCCGCATATAATTATATTTTATTACCGTTTTTTTTCTGCCATTAGTCAACTGGGTTAATAACTCTACCCTAGAGCACTGATAAATAAATTCCAGCCGCGGTGGAATATCCGAGCGGTCTAAGGCGCCTCGCTGCGGAACGTGCAGTTGCTCGCCGTCAGAGGTTCGAGTCCTCCCTGGGGCATGGGTGTGTGTTTGTCCTTAGGTTAGTTTAGCTTAGTTTAAGTAGTTTGTAAGCTATGAACTGATGACCACGCAGTTTGGTCCGATAGATTTACAAACATTTGAACATTTAGTAAATGCCATTCTAAAATCCGCTATGAACCCACCGACGTGAAACACTGGGCGGAGTAAACAATTTACTCACACACCGTTTCCTGAGGCAGATTGCGGGGATAGCCTCTTCAAAAACTCAAACTTGTATGTACATGTGTATTTTGAACCTACAGGTTGACGCAATTCCCTCAAAGTACTAGGTTTGCACACATTTCATCTGCTGGCTACGTGAGACGATATAAAATTAAGTAAATGATGCATTTGGCTAAATAGTAGCGTAGTCAAAAGCCAAATAAATACAGGTGAAAGGTTTGGCTAGTAAAGGCCAATTCACACTGTCCGTCACGTCACGTCACGTCACGTCACCGACCGTCAGAACATTCCGCAATGTATTTCTAATGGCAGCATTCACACTGTCCATCACCGGACCGTCACGTCACGTCAACGTCCGTCAAGCTTTCTCGAGAAGAATGTTTTGACGGAATGGCCGTCTGCTAACATTGGAAGTTAACCTATTTTCGTCACGCGAATTACATGTTGCAGTCGACGATTGCACCGTTTATATGCAAATGTGTTTTATTCATCTTTGTGTTGTTGTTGTACCTTGTTTAGGGGTAAATCTCAAATGTTTCATGGCGACTTGATTATTTTTGTCAATTGAGTGTCCCCCTAAAATCAAGGTCGGATATCTGAAACCAAAAAATCGTTTATGTTACGTAACATTGTAAAAGAAACGACTGAAGCAAACTGTTTATTTGAATAAGATTGTAATTTGATTACGCATTTTTCATTAAATAACACTTTAAATGAAAATGTCAGTTCTAATGAAAGACAAAAATTCAGTTGTTTACGACGGTATTAACAATGTCAGCGAGCAAATCGTAATGGTAAAGTATACAGGCGCTATTTATGCTCTTACAAGTATGGTTTGATGTCTTCATATGTTTATTTTCTCGCTTGAAAATAGATGTCGATGCCGCGGTGGAGTAGCCGAGCGGTCTAAAGCGTCTCGCTGCGGAGCGCGCGGTTGCTCGCCGTGGAGGTTCGAGTCCTCCCCGGGGCATGGGTGTGTGTGTTTGTCCTTAGGTTAGTTTACCTAGGTTTAAGTAGTTTGTAAGCTACGGACTGATGACCACGCAGTTTGGTCCGATAGATAAAAAAATAAATAAATAAATAAATAAAAAAAAAATAGATGTCGATGTTTTGAAATGTTGTTTCAGTTCCCAGTAAGTTGGCCAAAAACATACACTGTAAAGTTTTCTTTGGCCGTTAATAACATTTAGCGTTGTTGTTCCCCCTTTCTAGTATTAAACTATGATTTTCTACATGACAGATCGCCACTTATAACCTCACTTTCAACATCGCGTATTGAGATGAACGAATGGACGTGACGGACACGCACGGACAGTGTGAATACAACTTGACGTGACGGTTTCGTGACGTGACGTTGACGTGACGGACAGGGTGAATTGGCCTTAAATATCATGACATTCTTGAGTAACATTTTTATTCTGTACGTACGAAGATTAAGCCATCTAGTTGTAAAGACTGTAAAAATCGGGCAGATGAAGATGGATTTACAATATCTGGCGACAATTTTGGATTATACAGTATGAGCAGCGAATGGACACGGACTAAAAAAATGTGTTTTCCAATTGTAGTTCGCTGTCGACGCTCGATATGCACCATTTTTGTTGGTTGGAACTCAGCTCCTACTGCAGTGTGACCAACACTCCAGCAGAATGTGCTGGTACTGCTGCTGACCTCTGTTGCAGTACTAACAACCTATGCTGTGGACGGTATAGGTTCACGGATTGGGTTGTCGGGGTACGAAGTAGCTTTATTGATGTTATTTGGTAGTAATTCGCATTTGTTTGCACATAGAAATATGTGTCATAACACCAATCTCACACGACTTCATTATGAAATATATTCTCAATTGTGTTATTCTAGAAGCCTACGTATATGATCAATTTCTGTGATTTGCGTTTGTCTCATTTCCATAGGCCGAACTGAAAATGTTGCGATTGCCGGTTTTACGGGTTCTTGCCTTGCAGAGGCCGCAGACGGCCTCTTGTGTTAGAGGCACTGCTAATAAAGCACCAGAAAAATTGGAAGTTTTTATCGATGATAAACGTGTACTTGTGGATCCTGGAACAACTGTTCTACAGGTCAGTGTGTTTATTTCGTTTTATGATGAACTTCATTCCTACCACATCCCACTTCTAAAAAGTATGACAATGACAATAAGCTTGGTGAAAACTGCCTTCGAATTGATTACAAAATAATTGGAAAGTTCAGTGTATTTGTTATCATGGTTTACAATAAACTGTCTACTTCCTGTGGTATCTACCTGTACAGTAATTCTGCCTTCAAATCAAGCATTCAGCCTACAATGTTCTCTTCATTCCATAACAGATGTTTACTCTTGTCAAGTTTTCCATGAATAGCATGACTTAATTTTACTTTGACATAAAAAGAAATAAACAATATTCACCTCGCCAAATAATATGTAATGTTAGGTGATAAACATGTGATGGAAATATTTCTTTTTGAGTGGTATCCATTCTGCAAGAAAAATACAAATGAAATAAATAAATTCTCTAATAGTCATTCCATTAAATCTTTTTATTTATTGAAATAAAACCTAGACTAAAATTAATGACAGATAAATAAAATACACTTCTGTATTTGTCAGCATGTAGCCCCACAAATTTGTGGCAATAGGCCTACATATACAATTTGCCAACACGGGCTATTTTAAAGTTATGGATTGTGCAAATAAATTCAACAGTTTTAAAATATATGTCAGCTTCTTTAATGAAAGAGTTCTCCACTGTCTTCCAATGTCATATTGGTTGATATAACCATACCTGTGTAGTGGAGAAGCCCAAAGAAACAGTACTACCAATAGTCTGTTATTACCATGCAAGCTGTGAATTAATTTGCATATGAGAACAACAGACTGTAAAAATGTTTGGCTATTGCTAGGCTTAAGATAAGTAATCACAGTAATTGTTATGGACTACTTAATGACAAGAGGAAAAATATGTCTTCAAAGTGTACCACATAATGTGAAAATAATAAAAGCTAGGCCTACTTGATGTGTGACAGTGCAGAACAAAAATTGTCCATATTTGCTATAATGAAGAGTGTAGTCAATATATTGTTACTTGATAATGGAAAAAAAATCTTGCAACACTGCATTCTTTAACATCGATTATTACAGCTGTTTTACTGTCTTACAGGCTATATTATGTTGTTAATAAATAGGAGTGATTTAGAGGTAAACTGCAGGAAAAGAGAGAGGCAGTGTTACTTGCCTGACAACTCTGTGTTTAATTTGTCCTTATTAAGCAACAGGGTAGTTACTCATTATGAAGTCACAGTAAGTTAGTTGTTTTCTTCCTTGTTCATCCCCTACCCTTCACTAATTGTATGTGTAAGCTTATTTTCCTCCTTGAAGAATGATGCTATATCTAACACATTTGATTTTTCTCATATGAACAATTTTTAGTTTTTTGACAGAATGACAGATACTGTTGTGAAATTTCCAGGAAATTAAAATCGAGGAAATATTCGCAGGGAATATTGCCAGCAATATTCCCAAAATTCATGAATTCCTAGGAATTTGAGTAATTAGCCAGATAGCTCAATAAAAATCAATAGGTTTAAGGGAGTAATTAAATAGTTAAACACAAAAAATGAATTATATGTTAAGAAAGAATTGTAATTAAATAAATTTCTTGGGAGTTTATAATTTTAAAAACGAAATCACTTAAATTAATAGGTCAGTGTGGTAATTGTGGGATTTAAAAAAGTCTTAAATGTAAAAAAAAAACTATAATTGAACAAAAAGAATTTAACTGCTCATCTGCTGTGGTCGAAGGTGGATGATACTCTTCATCACTGTCATGTACGTTATCAGAATACACTTCATTTTTCAGCAGTGTGACACACCTTGAACATAATTTCTGTTCTGGTTTTGTGTCAAGTCCCATGCATTGATTCACTTTCAATACTGTTTTTATATCAACTGCTTGAAGCCTACACCTCACTGCCTTCTTATGGATCCCAAATGGATCAAAACAATTTCTTTGTAGGAAAGAATACTTATCTAGAAACACTTTCATATGATAAACACTGTTCCCCTCAACTGTACTTCTTATGCCAACAGGACACATCCCAGATCTCCACAGCAGATGTACATGTTGAGAAGTTATGCTTTAATTCGTATTGAAGTTTCCATTGTGATTTGTCAGCGAAGTCTATTGCATTGCAGCATGTAAACATGCTGAGCATGTTATAATTACGTAGGCTTCCGCAGCCAGAGTTAGATGACATAAAAGTTTTCTGGGTATTGTACCGTGTCATGATATAAGGCTATTACTTAAATAACCGACGATTCGGCCAGTATACTCAGATGAAGGCCACTGTAACGCTGGCCGAAACGTCAGTTATTTAAGTAATAGCCTTACATCATGACGCGGTACAATACCCGGAAAACTTTTCTGTCATGCTGAGCATGTATTTTCACCTGCTGAATGTACCAATGTGGTATTTCTTTCTTGATCTTGTAATGGAAATGGTGTTGCTGCTGCTTGTAGAAAATAAGGCATATGATTTCCTAACAACAGATACCAGATTCTGAAGTGTTAGTTATCTGTTCAGTACACTGCATTGCGCGGGTACAGTACCCGGTTGTTCTGTTGCATCCGAAAATGTAAATGAACAGACTAGCTGAAGTAGGAAACATTATTCATTCAGTCAGAATATAATCCTCAAACAAGAACATGTAGAATTTCTGCATGTATCTGTGTTCCACATACATGGGTATAGTGGACATTACATATTCATGGTTCCATCCAATTCATTTATAGCTCATTCAACATGATCAAGCAGGATATGAAGCTGCAAAATTGGAATTTTGTCATTGGATGCTTAAAAACCTGAAAGTAATCACATTTTTACTCTTCGCTGATGAAGCCACTGTCACTTGTTACAGCATCAATAACACTCATAATTCACTAGTGCTTTGAAGAAAAGCCACTTGCCATTGCAGAGAGAAATTGTCAAGAACGCACCTCACTAAAAATGAGGTGTAGTTTGATAGACAATCAGTAGATTGTGGGCTGTTGTGTTAGTGTACAATCTTATTCGATTTTTTCCTCTCGAAATGGTTGAAAGGCAAAGTATAAAAAGAAAAAGGAAACACAAGAGCCGATTCCATCATTTGGAATATGAATAGTGCAATCCTCATAAAATAACTTAAATATGACCTCAGAAGAGGTAAATATGGTGTCATCAAGAGATCAAAAGAAGTAAAAAGTTCATTGAAGTTAGTGCTGCAATTTTTGAAAATCACTTTAAATGTCCTCATTTATTGTGCTCTAAGATTGTTTCAGTTGCATACTAACAGCTGTCTCTTTGTACTGAATGAAATTGGACATTTTATATGACATTTTTATTGTAATTTGCCTATACTACACTGGTCAATACAATTAGGGGATAAGTTGAGATATCTAGGTTCTGAAGTATTTTCATCTGCGGAATGAACTAAAATGGTTCAACATCTTTCTGTCAGTTCTACGAAGTGGAGACAACAACATTACGGCAACCGAGATAGTGGTAATAACAGAAAGTTGCTGCAGAGGGGGTTGGTGTTGACTTGTGTTTACTCTACCAAACAAATTACACCAGCAATTGGGTTCAAATAATGTAGTGAGTGGGTAGTGCAATGCAACAACAACATGACTTGCCTGAACCTATGGCATGGAGAGCCATAGGAAGGTTAGAACCAGAACAGACACAGAGGGAGGTGGCTGCAGCTATTGGAGTATCCTAAGGTGTAATTTCCAGGACCGGGATGCAATTTCAGGCAACAGGGACAGGAATGCAATACCAAAGTCAATCACAGGCAACACCAGTAAGAGATGACAGTTACCTCTGGTTAACAGCCTGTCGAGACAGGAGGCTGAATGCAACTCAGATGCAACAGTGCATCCTTCAGGCAGCATCAGAACACTCAATATCAACACATGCTGTCCAACATTGCCTTCAGGAATTTGGGCTCTATGCATGGAGGCTTGTGGTGTGTCCCTCATTAAAACTGCAACACTGTTTAGCCTGCAGAAACTGGGTGGGGGGAACATCTGTATTGGAGTTCTAATGAATGTTGCTGTGTTCTGTTCACAAATTAGCGAAGATTTTGTGTTCAGCCAGACAATCTTCGTTCTCTCATCTGGAGAGAACTTGGAACAATCCTGCAGATGTACAGGAAACGTCACCATTTGAAATGAAATGACTGTTTGACATTTTTGGCTGGGAGATCACATGTGGTATTGTTTGACTGCTTAGTTGACACCACTTCGGCGACTAGCATGTCGATGATGATGATAACACACAACACCCAGTCCCCTGCCGGGAATCGAACCTGAGCCCCCTGCGTGGTACTCGGCAACGCTGCTATCTGAGCTATAGGTGGTGGTGGTGGATGAATAGTGTGGCCTGGAGTCAGTATTGGATGACCTACAGACCTCTATGTTGTTCAGAATGGTGAATTGTTTGCTCAGAGGTACATAGATGAGATTCTTCAATCTTTTATTGTGCTCTACATTGGTGGCATAGAGAAGAGTTCCTTTTGGTGGACGATAATGCTCTCCCCACAGAGTTGCTCTGGTGGACAACACACTTGAAGCTGAGGGAATTGAATGAATGGAGTGGCCAGCTTGTTCACTGGACGTAACCCAATTGAGCATGTCTGGGATGCACTTGGCAGACGCATTGCAGGCAGACCAGCACTTCCCACGACACTTGCAGAGGTGGCTGTTCCACTCATGAAAGAATGGAAAAATATCCCCCAAGAGCTGATCGAAAACTTCATACTGTCCATGCCACACAGTTGTGCATTACTGGCCATCTGAGGTTTTCACATACACCATACTAGAGGGCTATGAGAATAACTTTTTCACTATTATGGTAGTCCCACAGTGCCTCAATGTAAGTAAATGCCATGTAAACCTTGAGTAAAGAATTGCGACAGGAAACTATCATACTGTATTACACACAAATTACAATTGTAACACATATCTGAATAAAATATGTTACCATATGTATACTGTTTGTGGTATCTCACTTGATCCTGTAATTGTTTTGAGCAGTGTATCATCTCCTAAAAGATTTGCTACTACTGCTGAAGCATCCTTTATACTAGTTGCTGATTGTCTGCTTACAGTCCCAGTGACTTCCCTGGTAAATGTGCCAGGCTGTATTGCGCATATGATATGTCATTTTACTCAAAATACTATCAAAAATATGTATAATTATTGTGTTTCTATTAACAGGCAGCAGCCATGGTTGGTGTAGAAATACCACGTTTCTGTTATCATGAAAGATTGTCTGTTGCGGGAAACTGCAGAATGTGCTTGGTAGAAGTGGAAAAATCTCCAAAGGTATGAACATGCAGTTTCTTATTGTAATTGTTACCAATTTTCTTTTCTTACCTTCAGTTATCACGTTCAAATGGATATGACTATAAGAACCTTAGAGAAGAAAGCTGCTAATCACACAGATGAAGTTCTTATTCACATTCTCTCCCTCCCCCCCCCCCCTCTCTCTCTCTCTCTCTCTCTCTCTCTCTCTCTCTCTCTCTCTCTCTCTCTCCAGTTAATGTCATATTTTATGTTATTTATTGCTATTTTTAATGTTATTTATGGACACTAATGTAAATCAAACCATTGTAAATATTTTTGTTACTTTTTATATGCAGTATGTTAGATTTACAGATCAGGCAATTAAACATAGCCCCTGAGCGGAGAATATTGGGAGCTGAAGCTTGCATTCAGCTCGTAGCTCATTGGCTGTTAAAACAATCCCTGCCTCTTTCTCCCAGTGCTGCCAGCTTACGGCCTATAGCTTACAGGTTTTAAAAGAAACAACATCTAAAGCGTCACAGATGGAACACGAAATCAAGTATCACTTTAATGTTTGAGTAATAAAAAACTGGAATGTACATCTACGAAATATGAATATTTTAAGGTACTTAAGCAGGTGTAGCAATGCTTTCTGCCTCTTTTTATGTCACAACTGAGTAACAATTGGAATTAACATTCTTCATAACACTTTCAAAGACAGCCTTCCTTTTTCTAAAAGAAGTCGTCCGAGCATGTGGACTTATTTTAGCAAATAACAAAGTGGAAGACAACAATCAGTACCATGCATGAATCAACAATACATTGACAATGTCTACCGTGTACAAGGTGTTATGAGATAAGGTTGGTAGAGAGCATAAACATATGAAATCAGCCGACTTCCGCTGATCAGAGGGGCCACGAAAAAGGGTGTGACCTGTTTGTTTACTTGCAATCAGTATTTTGGAACTATGAGTAATATCCATCAGATCATATATACATAGTAAAATGTAGTAGTTCTATACTGGCATCTTATGGTAGTATTGGAATTCTCTCTATATCTGAAAATTTCATTCCATCAGGAATTTTGTCTTGGTGTTTTATTTACAACAAAGTTGTGAATTCAATTGAAAACCCAGTTTGATTATAATTAACCTATTATTTTGGTAAATTAACAACAGTGTGGAACTGAATTGAATATCATAGAGAAGTTGTGAAAATTGGCATTAATATGGGCTTAAATCACTGTGTATCAGATGTATGAACAGAGGGAGATGTGTTATATGAGATCTTTGTATATGGAACCAATTCTCATTTTAAAATGGCCGGGGGGGGGGGGAGGTTCATTTTCCACGCAATCATGATCCAAAAATGTGTCCCATAGTTTAACAGATGGCTGTCAGCAATGTAAGCTTGTAATTAAGAGGGTAGATAAATATAGTTTGTACCCATAATGTAGACAGCTCTGATTGTCAGAATGAAATAAGCATGCACTAGCATAGAAAACAGAAACATCAAAATTTTTATTGCACATATGGTTAGTTATGTTTTATAAGTTGATGAGTTATATACTTGACTGTTTTCAACTGTCATTATGATGTCCATAATTACAAAGAGGTTGGATAGAGATGGTGGTTAGGAGGAGCAGGAGGTGGTTAAATTTTATTTACCATGTTTGTGGCCTAGCGTGTTGATGTTGGTAATAGATACGAATGGTTGGAAATGTGGCGACCAATGATGTAGTGGATACAGGCAGCCAATCAGAATTCAGTTGTGTTTACTTATTATGTGAAAAAGTAATTATAAGGAAGAAAGGATGTAGAAGAATGTTTGATGCATCCCCTCTTTCACACGTTTTGATGAATCACAACGCGGTTAAGTTAAACACAGGGCAGTGGCGATGTAGTGAGCTAATGTTGACATTGAAATGTTCCCTTTAGAATGATAATTAACTAACCAGACAAGAGTAAATACAAATTCCTGTCAAACTTACAGCAGGGACAGCATTAATTATTTAGGTCTGCTTTATGATCAAAAGAAAGGCACAATTGGGAGTCAAGCGGCATGAGTCAGTTGTTTTCACTGTGTATGGTGGCAGAACACAGCTGCCCCGTGTTTCAATGAAAAATCTGAAGGTGGTTGCGCCCGCCCCCCTCCACACACACACACACACACACACACACACACACACACACACACACACACACACACACACACCCCTAAAACACTGTCCTTCACCATAGCAATCTGCCAAGCAATTTTAATCTGAATATGATCATTGGTTCAAGGGATAAGGTATTTTTAATTTTGGATGGGTGAATGTAAATTGATCAGTATGTGTTGCAAAAAGTAACAACACACTATTAACAAAACAAATATTGAATACTAGCTGAAAACCCGGCGT
This sequence comes from Locusta migratoria, assembly GCA_026315105.1. NCBI lineage: Eukaryota > Metazoa > Arthropoda > Insecta > Orthoptera > Acrididae > Locusta > Locusta migratoria. Next base: position 157,245,282 of record CM048745.1, on the reverse strand, counting down.
TGCCCAGGTGTTTATTTAGATATTCCAGCCTTGAGTTAGTACTTCTCCTATCCCTTCTCTATCTCTCTGTGAATCTCTTTTTTCTTCTTCTAAAAGCATGCTACATATATGGGAGTATACATAAGAAATAAGGCTGTCTTGCATAATGTACAAAATTATAAGTGTAATATCCAAACAATGAAAGGTAGTAATTAAAATACAAATGATATATACAATTCATACAATCTCATATTTATTGAGTTATATGTTGTACAGTTGCACAATTTTTCAAGTATATATTTATTAAGTGCTATATGTCTGTAAAATTTGTTGTAAATACAATTAGTAGAAAAGAAGTAATTGATTAAAACTTGGTACGTGATGCGGCGGTTTTCCATGAACATTCCTGTTTTTGTGCTCAAATCTCATGAACTACGTGCCGTACTGTGGTACAATATCGAAGATACAGTCAGCTATATGTGTGTATACTGTATGTAAAATTATAAATTGTAACTTCATACCGAATGTTGTAGTTTTAGACCATGAACAGTGGAAAAGTAGTAAGTGAGAAACTTCTTTTCTTTTATCTCTCTATTTTTTTTTTTAATTTTTTTAATTTAATTTTTTTATTTATTTTTTTATTTTCTTTTTTTTTTAATTTTTTTTTTGGGGGGGGGGGGGGGGCAGTCAGTGAGAAAAATTTTCTAGCAAGTCATGGGTAAAAATTGTGAATTGTGATTTGAGAACTGTTACTTTCAAAGTAAATTGCCTTTTCTGCAATATGAATTACGTTAATAGTGAGAATGTTGCATAGATAAATCATTTCTTTGAAAATGTCACGATTTTCAATTAATTTGTTGTGCGTAAGCATAATAAAACAACAAAAGTATGACCAAAATGTATAATTGAGCAAAAGATCATGCCAAGAAACCAAAAAAATACTGGTCCTATGTAAAATTGGTAGGGGATCAAATGCCTCTATTCAGTCACTGGTTGATCATTCTGGGGTGGCGATAGACATAAAAATGAAAGCCAAAGTTTTAAAATTAACATTTAAGAAATCATTCACACAGGAGGACCATGCAAACATAGCTTCATTTGGTGCTCACACTAACTCACAAATGGAGGACATAGATGGTGTAGAGAAACAGCTGAGTTTAAAACAAACAAGCTGCCAGTTATTTAGTTTTTCAAAGAGGACTGTGCCATTGGCCTCTTACTTAGCTTGCATTTATCACGTATCTTTGATCCAGCACAAAGTTTCAGATAACTGGAAAAAGGCACAGGTAACTCCCTGTGAATAAGGATGGCAAAAGAATGGACCCACACAATTGTAGACCAATATCATTAACATCAGTTTGCTGTAGAATTCTTGAAGATATTCTCAATTCTTAATATATTAAATGTCCTTGAGATGGAAAAGCTTCTGTCCACACATCAGCACAGCTTTCGGAAGCATCGATCATGTGAAACTCAGCCTGCCCTTTAATTTCATGACATCTTGTGATCTATGGATGGAGGGCAACAGGCAGACAGCATATTTCTTATTTTTACAAAAAACTTTTGACAAGATGCTACACTACAGACTGATAATGATGGTACAACAATATGGAATAGGTATCCAAATATGTGAATGTCTTGAAGACTACTTAAGTAATTGAATCCAGTATGTTGTTCTCGATGACGAGTGTTCATTAGACTAGGGTATCATCAAGAGTGCCACAGGAAACTGTGATAGGACCATTACTATTTTCTATCTGTATAAATGATCTGACAAAGAGAGTAACTTTCCATCTGTGGCTGTTTGCTGATGATGCTGTGTTGTACAGGAAGGTGTCATGATTGAATGACTGTAGTCAGATGGAGATTGAGTTGGACAAAATTTCTAGATGGTGTGAGAAATGGCAGCTAGTTCTAAATGTAGAAAAATGTAAGGTGATGCAGATGAGTAGGAGAAACAATCCCATAATGTTCAAATACAGCCTTAGTAGTTTGCTTCTTGAGAGAGTCGCATCAATTATATAGGGTAATCAATCCTCAGCACAACTGCCTTTGGGGCGTGTGACTTGCCAGCGACGGCAGCTGCATGGCCAGTTTAGTGGGCTGCGTGACCTCCGCACTAAATTCAATATGGGTTGGTGCTCAAGTTATTTCTGACATACACAACACACACTTACAAAGAAAAGTTTATTATTCACCTGTATTACGCAAGGAGGTGCTGGAACTGCCTCCCTTCATTGTTCGAGCATTTCTGTCACCTGCTGAGGAATATGCTTATTACACTCATTGATTCTGAAAAAGGTGCATGACAGAGAAATGGACCCGAACTTAACTTTCTTTTTGGATGAATCATGGTTCCACTTAAGTGGGTATGTTAATTTGCAAAATAATCTTACTGAACTTAATTCACTTTCAAAGAATAGGAGTTTGGGGCGCTGTTAGCGGCGAGAGAATAATAAGCCCTATATTTTTTCAGGAAACAGTTAATAGTGACAGGTATGTTGAAAACATATTGCGGCCTTTATTTGCCCAATTAACTAAAAGAACATGCTTTCCCTACATTTTGTCAAGACTCTGCGATGGCACATATAGCCAACTTATCATTACGGGAAATTGGTAGGCCTAATGTGTTCGGTGAAAGAATTATCTCTACGAACATTTGGCCCCCTCGTTCTCTCGATTTAACCCCGTGCAATTTTTATCGGTGGGGATCATAAAAGAGAAAGTGTACAAATGAAATCCCCACATTTTAGATGATCTAAAAACAAACATTCGTCATGAAATTGCTGCAATTTCTGTGGGCGAACTTCAGACTAATGAGCAACTTCCTCAGCAGGTGTCAGAAATGCTTGAACAATGAAGGGAGGTAGTTCCAGCACCTCCTTGCGTAATACAGGTGAGTAATAAATTTTTCTTTCTAAGTTTTTGTGTTTTGTTTGTCACTTGTGTTCCAACCCATATTAAATTTAATGCGAAGGTCGTCCAACCTGCTAAGCGGGCGGCGCAGCTGCTGTCGTCGGCAAGTCAAACGCCACAAAGGCAGTTGCGCTGAGTATTGATCACCCTGTATATCCAGGCGTAATGCTGCACATCAATATGAGATGGAACAAACATAGAAGAACAGTCGTGGGGAAAGCAGGTGTTAGAGTTTGGTTTATTGGGAGAATTTTGGAAAGATGTGATTGGTCTGTAAAGGAGACCGCATATAAAACGCTTGTGTGATCCCATCTTGAGTACTGCTCTAGTGTTTGGGGTTCCCGCCAGTTTGGCTTAAAGGAATACGTGGAAGCAATTCAGAGGCAGGTGGCTAGGTTTGTTACTGGTAGGTTTTATTAATGCGAAAGTGTTACTGAAATGCTTTGGGAACTCAAATGGGAGTAGCTGGAGGGAAGGTGACAACGTACATTTCATGTAAAGACCACAAAGATAAGATCAGAGAGATTAACACTCGTGCAGATGCATACAAGCATTCATTTTTCCCTCGTTCTGTATGGGAGTGGAACAGAAAAGCAAGTGACTAGTGATAGTACTGGCTACTCTACGCTGTGAACCTTTGGATGGATTGCGGAGTATGTATGTACATGCAGATGTTTTGAAATGTTCAAATAATGATTTTCAAAAGAAATGGTGTGATCAGTTAACATGCAATTAATCTCAAGATATACTTTGTGCTAACTGTTATATTGCTTCTATTTGCCACTGTAAACACAAAGTTTATGCTCCACACACTTCTGAACCTGGGTATGCCCAATGCTCTGATCCTGGGCTAAAATTATTGGTGCCGAGCAATCTTTTTGTCTCGTTTTGTATGCTGTGACAGAAAGATCCCACAATGTCAGTAACATAATATTTATAACAAATAAATGGATACTCAACTCCTGACAGTGTGTGTTAAAACTTTGAAGTTCGTTGACTGTTTGTGATAATTTCTAAGTCTCAGTGTAAACATGTCTTCCAGTGCTGTATCAAGGTGAGGTCTCTTTGGTGTACTAGAGCAATCTGTCCTGAATAGTGGAACTCTCTGCTGGTTGGAAGCACACACTGTGGACTCAATGCGTGTGCACACTCTTGTAGGCGGTATGTGCCCACTAATTAACTTTGCTTAAGCCAATCATGTTTTATACATGTGATATTGTTATTACTGCATAGCCTCTTGCAGGAATGTATGAATTTGTACTACCAAATGTCTGCGTTCCTGTGGTTGTATTATTGATAGTGGTCTTTGGTGCCACCACAATAGGTGACACTACATTATATACAGACTGTTGACTGACAGTAAAGCTATTTCCTTGCTTCATAGAACTTGATACATAATTGTGTACAACATTTACAGCCAGTTGCTGCCTGTGCGATGCCAGTGATGAAAGGCTGGCGAATTAAGACAAACTCTGAGATGACCCGCAAGGCTCGAGAGGGTGTCATGGAATTCCTGCTGGTGAATCATCCCTTGGACTGTCCTATATGTGACCAGGGTGGTGAATGTGATTTGCAGGATCAGAGCATGGCGTTTGGAAGTGATAGAAGCAGATTTGTAGACATAAACTTTTCAGGGAAAAGGTGAGTGTGTGTGTGTTTGTTTCACAATTTTCCAGTTCCATTACTGCTATAAACACACATTTGGTTTACAATGACTGTCTTAATGTACAGTGAATTCTTTGCTGGCAATTCAACACTTCCCTTGTACCTATAAATTTTGTCTGTGCTGCGTAACATTGAGTTTGATACATTATTGTGTCAATTTCCTGTTGTATGCTTTCTGGTGAATGTCAGGCCTTTCCAAGAATGATGGTGGGTCATAAAAGTCCTGGCACAGACAGGGATAGCAGTGTTGTTTGTTTCTAATGACAGTCATTGCTGTCTTGCTAATGTAAAATATATTGCAAACATCACTATCACCGATGATGACTAACAGTAAATGGAATAAAATTCACTAAATAACTCAATTCAATCATATTTAATGCTTGTAATTGGTATGGCATTGGCAACAGTCCTGAGAACACTACTGATTGTTCATTGGCGACTGAAGAATACCCAAGATAGGTGCACAGAACAAGTCTAATTTCAATCATCATTTGTTGCTTGAACTGTGGTGTTTGGGTACCCAGATATTAACCAGCCTGTGTGCAATTGGACATGAGCTACAACTGAGGACGTAAGCCATAAGATGAAGTAGATATGGGCATATAAAGCCAAGTGGTAGGTGTACAGCTGTAATCTGTATTATTAGTAGATATCAGTAGAATTTGTTACAGCTACACAAGTTACAACTATGATAAGCTTAAGAAATAGCTTCATTTTCATAATGTGTCACTTAAAACTGAACAGTAATATTCTATGGAGGAGAACTAAATGAATAAGTTAAATGGAGCATTTGAAGCTTAAATGAATGTTATTTAATTTATAAACTTTTTAAAGAAAGTATCACAACATTGGTGATAGTAAGTTTATTTGTCCTCATGTGCTTCCAGCTAAGAACTAAGACTTGTACAATTTTTCCTTCTGGTATTCATGATGTCATACAGAATGTAATGTTAGACCATTGCCATCCTTCTGCTGATAAGTAAGTAAAATTTGAGATCCAGGACAATGGGAGGTGTGATACATGAAACATGCTGATCCAATGGAATCGTCTGCAAGCAGTTTTTCCATTTACTGTCATCTGTGATGAAATCGCACTGTGTTTGGTTTAAAGTGCAGCTTATGTGTCAGCTGCCACTGCGAGACATGTTGTTGTTCGTGGCAGCACGATGAATGACAGAAGGTGGAGGCAGCCAAACATGAGCTGATAAGGACGTGTCTTTACGTATTTTTGCTTTGTAAACAATTTGGTGTTGTGGACATAATTTTTTAAAGACTAATGTATTGCAAAATTGCTACCACATTTTGAATTGAAAAAGTACTGTACATCAAGAACCAGGCACTGCATAGTTGTAAGAGTTTGTTTTACATAATGAAAATTGAGTGCATTCTTACAGCTGTAGTTTTTATTGATCATCAATTAAGACCGTTCCAGTCAGGGCTATGTAATTAATAAAAACTGTTAAGCCCATGTACTGATTAGTTCTCTATGTACTTTTTTAAGAACATCTCCAGCAGTTTCTTCTCTGACTAAAGTGCAATCTGTAATTTTTATTTCTGTTTACATGGCAAAATTTTGATTATTTGTCATCCTTCTTGGTAAGTATACAAATGCATCATTAAGAGGCCATGCCTGCAACATGAAAAGCTTCTTTCAAGTTATGTTATACTGTAACTTGTCAAAAACATAAACTACTGTTTATGAATATGTCTCGCTTTTTGATTATGTCCTTAAACCAGTACCCATTAGTACGGCCTTAACTCTGTTTGTGAAAGGCACAGCAATAACATTTATAATGCAACTCATAAAAATATTACTGTAGTTACTATGAATGTGTCAAAATTTTGCTATATATTATTCATAAGAAAAAAATTACACCCATAACACCAAATTTTTTACAAAGTGAAAAAGCATAAAGACACATTATGGCTTCCTTCACCTTCCATCATTCATTGCGCCACTACAAACATCTATATGTCAAACAATGGCAGCCGACATATAAACTACCCTTTAACTCTGGTTTAATAAATAACATTAGTGGCATTCCCTGCAATTCCACAGATCATGGTTTTACAAATATCATTACCATTGTAACCAAATCATCTTCTTCCTGAAGTGCTTATGTCAGTGACAGTCATTGTTGTGGAATGGGATAGTTATTCCTCTGTATTGACAGATTCAGAAGATTGCAAATATTTATTGTACATGCACAATGTTTGAGTTCTCTTTTTTTCTAGAGTAATTGTGAGTGTAAGCCTAAAGTTCTTCTGCTTTGAGAGACAATATGAACACATCCATAGATTAGAAAAAATATTGTACGGAAGGAATTTAGATTTTTTACCGTTACGTATTTGTATACCCTTCAGTATATATGTATTACTTGGGATGCAATGAAATATAATCTTAGTCTGTACTGTTGCCGCTACTGTTGCTCTCCATAATTTTACTGATGAGTGTTACCAAATATTTTATACCATGTGAACAACTGAAGTTACTATATATATATATTTGCAACACCTGTTGAGCCCAGCACAAACATCCTGTTGTTACATGTAACAATAATGTACTGTGTTTCATTTCTGTAGGGCAGTTGAAGACAAAGATGTTGGTCCTTTAATTAAAACCATCATGACAAGATGCATTCATTGCACAAGATGTATTCGATTTGCGTCAGAAGTAGCAGGCGTTGATGACCTAGGTACTACTGGTCGTGGCAGTGATATGCAGGTAACAATATTTTTTAACTACTTAACTGCCAGTGAGTAACCCTTCCCAGGGCTCATGATTAATGTATGTACACTATTGTATTATTGCAGCATAACATAGTTGTGGCTGCTGGCTAAGTACTTAAAAAAATACGAAAGGGGTGCCTTCACTGTCAATGTTTAATACACAATTATGAACTTTACATGGATGTTGCTGCAGTTGTTGCTCATTTTGGCAATGGAAGTAACTAGTCAAGTTGTTTGCTTTATAGTAAGATTGAAATAGACAGAGTTAATCAATAATAAATGTGTCATTTATCCCCCTCAGGGGCTCAGCATTAATTTGCTGAGTACGGGCTTGGCGAACCCGGGGTCCTGAGCTGAGGACTGGTAAGCGCCGCTAGTCCTCTAGACACCGTAACCTCTAGGCACGCTTCAGCGACCACCGCGTGGCGCGGCGGTGGAACGTTGTGTGTACTGGGGAATGGGGATCTTGGCTTGACCGCCCGGGTCGCGAGGATGGTACAAACCTCTATAAAAAACCCTTCAATCCCAAGGTGTGCTACGTGCTGATGGGATGCATGGCTGTTGAAGAGGAACAGTCGCTAGCGAGCAACCTCTGGGGATACTGCCGCACCTCAGTTGTATAAGGCTTACCTAGGCACGCGGGGCTCTGTCTAGGTGGACATGTACTTCCCTAGCTGCTCGTGGGACCGACATGAGCACTTCCAATTTGTCCCTTGAACCTTCCAGTGGGATGGGTGTACCACTGGGGGGTACCAACACCCAATCCAAAAAGAGGGCTAGGATATCCAGTCCTCCTGATTCGGGGAGTAAGAAAAAGTATTTTGGGAATAGTAACAGAACACAGGCTGTTGTACAGAATGTGTTTATTGTTGTGAAACGAAAGGACGGCTCGTTTGAGGGAGTGTCTCCCTTCTATATTCAAAAAGGCCTTGAGGGAATTGCTGGCAGTTTAAAATCTGTGAAACGTTTGCGGAATGGGACATTACTGATCAAAACATCGAGTTCCCAGCAGGCAACCAACCTGCAGCAGGCGAAATTCCTGGGTGAATATGCCATAGAGGCGGAGTTGCATAACACCTTGAACTACAGTAAAGGCGTAGTGACCTGTAGGGATATAGTAAACATCCCTTTGGAAGAATTGAAATCTGAGTGGGCACAGGAGGGTATTTTGGATGTGCAAAATATTATGAAAAGGGTGGATGGTGAGTTGGTGAAATCGGACTCATTCATCCTTACCTTCAATAATCCCCAACTTCCAGATAATGTCAAAGCAGGTTTTCTTCGTTTGAAAGTTCGACCTTACGTCCCCAACCCAATGCGCTGCTTCAAATGCCAGCGCTTTGGGCATACCACCCTGGGGTGCAAAGGTGAGGCCACCTGTGGCAAATGTGGCAAGGTGGCACATGACGGAGCAGAGTGTACACCACCTGCCACGTGTGTCAACTGCTCTGGGGATCACCCTGTCTGGAGTCGTAATTGTAAAGTCTTCCTTGAGGAAAAAAAGGTGCAGGAAATAAAGACCACGAAGCGCATCTCGTATGCTGAGGCCAAGAAAATCTTCCAGGCCATGCAACCACCAGCTTTTGCCGCTTCTTTCGCTTCTGTTGTCCAGAAGCCGATTGTCAAGTGTGATGCTGTTACGCAAACTGAGTCTGTCTGTGTTGGTACTAGCACCTGCACTTGCCAGTGCACCTGCCAGGCGGCTGCTGCAGTCGTAGACGATTCCAGTCCGGTTGGTCCCCAAACATCGGAAAAAGGAACTGATCCGCCTCCTGTGGAGATGATGGCCCCCCCAGTAGTAGAGGTTGTGCAGAAATCCACCACAGCCACTACCTCTGCAACAGGCTCCCATCCGAAACCACCTAAGGCTAAAAAAGCAGTTGAAAAGTATCTGTCACAGGATAAAGTAGAAGTTACTTTGTTTGAGCCTGTCCATGTACGTGTAACAGATGCTCCATCTGACTCTCTGTCCGAGCAAATGGACCTTGATGTGCGTTTGGGGCAGCCAAACCGCCCCAAGTCGGACCCTCTACCCCATAGCGTCTCGCCCCCTCGGCGGAGAGAGAAAGTGAGGGTGAAACCTCCGTAAGCGATGGCTCCCATACTACAATGGAATATGCAGGGCTTTAGGACCCATGTGGAGGAACTTCGTCTCTTATCTCAGGGTCGACCTCTGTGTATGTGTCTCCAGGAGACAAATTTTAAGCCTTCAGACTCCCCTGAGATACGTGGTTACACGCTATGTAGGAAGGATGACGTAAGTGGGGCGAGAGCTAGGGGTGGAGTGGCTATTTTTGTTTGTACAGCCTACCACTCCGAGCCCCTCTCCCTCACCACAAGCCTCCAAGCAGTCGCAGTATCTGTATATGTGCGTCATCGACTGACTGTTTGCTCCCTCTATCTGCCCCCTCATGATACGCTTAATGAAGAGGACCTCAAGGACCTTCTTACTCAACTTCCCCAGCCTTTTCTTCTGTGTGGAGACTTTAATGCACATAATGTGCTTTGGGGCTCTGTCACTACTTGCCCCAGGGGTAGGGCCATTGAGCGGCTCCTCTTGTCGTCGAACACACATTTACTTAACACCGGTCAACCAACACACCTTTGTACTGCGACAGGGTCATTATCTGCCATAGACCTCACTCTTTGCTCTCCGTCCCTTGCCCACACTATACAATGGGACGTGGTCGATGATCTCCATGGCAGCGATCACTTTCCAATCTCCATTTCCCAACCGTATGGAATCGAACCTGAAAGACACCCGCCACGATGGATACTCAGTAGAGCGGATTGGGCACTTTACAGCCAACTTGCCCGCTTTGAACATCGTGACAATGTCACAGAATGGGTGCACCATATTACTGCCGTGATGCACTCCGCCGCTGATGCATCCATTCCACAGTCTTCGGGACGTCGAAAACGGCAGCCAGTCCCTTGGTGGAATGACGAATGCCGATCTGCCCTCAGGACCAGGCGGGCGGCTCTGCGACGGTTCAAGTGTCGTCCGACTTCAGAGAACCTCGCTGCTTTCCGGGTTGCAAGGGCCAAGTGTCGTCAGGTTATTAGAGAGAGCAAACGGAGGTCATGGCAGCAGTTCCTGAGTTCCATTAACCGTTCTACAACCAGCACGAAAGTATGGGAGACCATCAGGAGGATTTCTGGAAGAGGAGGAAGGTGCCCCATAGCTGCTGTGATGTGTAACGGAATTTTACAAACACGACCAACAGACATTGCCCAAGCCATGGCTACTTATTTCGCTTCCGTTACTGCCACTGCTTGTCAGGATCCAGAATTCCGGCGCCGCAGAGCGGCTGCTGAGAGGGGCCCCATGGACTTCAGGTCCGCGATTACGGAGGAGTACAACCGCCCCTTCTCCCTGTGGGAATTAGATTCTGCATTGTGTGTAGCCCGAGACACTTCACCTGGTCACGATGGGATCCACTATGCTATGTTACGGCACCTTACAGATCGCAACAAAGTTATCCTCCTTAACCTTTTTAATGCCATTTGGATGTCAGGACACTTTCCCGACTTGTGGAGAGAGGCTCTTTTAATTCCCCTTTTAAAACCCGGTAAAGATTCCACATGCCCCAGCAGTTACCGTAGTGTTGCCCTCACTAGCTGCATTGGAAAGACCCTGGAGCGGATGGTCAACCGCCGCCTTGTCTGGATGTTGGAATCCAGGCAGCTACTTAGTCGCTTCCAGTGTGGGTTCAGGCGATATCGTTCCACCTTCGATAACCTGGCCTCTCTGGAGGCGGCAATACAACAGGCTTTCCTGCGCCGTCATCACCTTCTGGGTGTATTTTTTGATATCGAGAAGGCCTACGACACTACTTGGAGGCATCTTATACTTAGGCAGCTTCACGAATGGGGATTTCGCGGTTACCTTCCAATTTTTATCCGGTCATTCCTTTCTCCACGTTTTTTTAGATACCGAGTCGGTGGCATGCTCTCTGACCGCTTTGAGCAGGAGAACGGTGTCCCTCAGGGTAGTGTTTTAAGTGTGACGTTGTTTGCTATAGCCATTAACAGTATCACGTGTGTTGTGAAAAGTCCTGTCCAGTGTTCACTATTTGTTGATGACTTCTCTGTCTTCTGTTCTTCTTCCAGTCTTGCAACGACAACTCGTCAGTTGCAGCTCACTCTCCGGCGGCTCGACGAATGGGCACAGAAGACCGGTTTCAAATTTTCAACAGAGAAGTCGGTGTGTGTTTGTTTTAACCGTTCTCGTTCTATTTTTAACTTACCTGAACTGCGGATGAGGGACACCGTTCTGAATTTTAAAGACACTGTGCGTTTTCTGGGCGTGACATTTGACTCTAAACTTACCTGGTTGCCACATCTTAAGGATTTGAAGAGACGGTGCCTGAAGGCACTAAGTATTTTAAAGTGTCTTAGCCACACTTCATGGGGAGCCGACAGAACTTGTCTGCTACAATTTTATAGAGCATTTGTGCGTTCTCGCCTAGACTACGGGTGCACCGTGTATGGGTCAGCAAGACCCTCTTATTTAAAGATGCTGGACGTGGTGCATCATGAGGGGATTCGGCTCGCTACTGGGGCATTCCGCACGAGTCCCATACCAAGTATCTGCGCCGAGGCTGGTGAGCCCCCACTTCACATGCGGCGGCAGTTTCTCGTGGCACGCCAGGCATATACGACTTTGTCCTCGCCAAATACACCAGCCCATCCGGTCGTTGCCCACCCTCCTGCGGAACGGCTGTTTCGTAACAGGCTACGGGCAACGAGGCCTTTTGGGATACGTTCTCAAGATTGTCTTTTAGATATGGATGTGTCTGGTTTTAATGTTTTACAGCGAGGTTGGAGTAAACGTCCGCCGTGGCTCCTCCAGCGGCCGAGACTACTTTTAGAGTTGACACATTTTCAGAAGCATTCTACTTCCGATTTTATATTTCAATCTCTGTTCTCACACATTTTAGATCAGCATCGTGATTTTACCGTGGTGTACACGGATGGGTCCAAACAGGGGGACTCGATAGGCTGTTCCATAGTGTTCCCCAACACCACCATCAGGATTCGCCTCCCTCCTGCATACTCAGTTTTCTCAGCAGAACTCCTTGCAATCCTGTGGGCGCTGGAACAAATGCAGCGGGTTCGTGGCACGAAGTTTCTCCTGTGCTCTGATTCTCTCAGTGCGCTGCAATCAATACGAAATTTGTATCCAGCTGAGAAGATAGTGCAGCTCATTCATGACAGACTGTCCACTCTCCAGCAGCGGGGGAAGCAAGTGACATTCTGTTGGGTGCCAGGACACGTCGGTATTAGTGGTAACGAAATGGCTGATCGGGCTGCCAAGGAGGCTTGCGACAGATCTGGTATTACTCATTGTGCCGTTCCCCTGCCGGACATCCTCTCTGTGGTGCGCCGGAAGTCCCTTCGTTTGTGGGAGGAGACGTGGCAGGCAGTGACGAACAATAAACAGCGGTTGATTAAGCCCACTGTCCGACCGTGGCGAACGTCCTGCCATTCATTGAGGCAGCATGAGGTGGCCTTGACACGTCTCCGAATCGGGCATTGTCCTTTGACACATGGCTATTTACTCCGTCAGGAGGACCCTCCGATTTGCGATGCTTGTGGTGTGCAAGTCACTGTACGCCACATTTTACTGGAATGTATTTCCTACCGTGCTGCTAGGGCAGCGGTGGCTCTTTGTGGTCCCCTGCCCTCTGTTTTAGCTGATGACAAGGCGAGTGTGACGAAAGTATTCAATTTCTGTGAACTTTCCGGCCTCTGGCCTAAGCTTTTAGGCTGGAGGTTTTAGGACGTTAACGAATGGTTAGCCCACCACTCCTCTGGCTTGGCAATTTGAGTACGTCTGTAAACCTTAGACGCTCACCAACTGTTCCTACCTTGCCATGTTTGGTTGGGTCTTTGCTTCGTTCCCCTTATCGTTTGGCTACTTTCTCTTCTGTTCCCTATTTGTCGTCATTTCATTTTCATCAGGTCACACGTATCGCCTAATTATCTTGTACGGGCGCTAAAGACCTAGTTGTCGTGCGCCCATAACATCATATCCATCCATCCATCCATCCTGTCATTTATCATTTGAGATGGGAATGGTTGAACTGAACTGAACAATGTAGTATAAACAAATGATCAGTGAACATAAACAAATATACCAACAATAAGAAATTGAAAAGTGGTCAGTGGCGTATTGAGGATTGAGATCTGGGGAGGGGGGAGGTGGGCTAAGGTAAAAAAAAAAAAAAGACTGTGCCTCTCTCTCTCTCTCTCTCTCTCTCTCTCTCTCTCTCTCTCTCTCTCTCTCTCTCTCGGGAAAGCTGCAGCAGGGCGGGAGGGGGGGGGGATGGCTCCAGGAGGGTCTGACGGCAGGGGGGGGGGGGGCGGCTGCAGCCCCACTGAAAGTGGTTCAACAAACTCTAAGTGATACGTCTTCTTTGATTATGAATATGAGGACAAATATATTGTTTGTGGGAAAATAAATTTTTTGGTCTTTTGAAAACAAAGGCAAAATTCTGGAAGGGTTGCAGTGTATAGAAGATATCTTTCTCACCTATTTCTGCAACATCCTTGTTCATATATCTGCTTTACTGTAATACACCTCTGTACTGAATGTAGTACTTGAGGAGATGATCTGTAAATTTTCCTACCAATCCCTTTAAAAATAAATATCATCAAATATAAGTCCAATGGGCCTGCAGTGCAGAAAATTTCTCATACCATCTCTGTCTCGGCACCGTTGCTCTCCCATTCTTGGAGACGACAAAATTCTTGGGGCTAATGTTGAATCGGAAACTTTGCTGGTCCCCACACATGTCCTACCTGGCTGCCCGTTTTGCCCGATCCCTTAATGTTTTTCGTGTCCTTAGAGGCACATCATGGGGAGCGGATTGTACCATCCTGCTTCACCTTTACCAGGCCATTGTTCAGTCGAAGCTGGACTACGGAAGCTTTGTATACTCTTCTGCATGGCCGTCCCTTCTCCGCCGTCTCAACTCCATTCACTATCAGGGATTACGTCTGGCGACTGGTGCATTTTATACCAGCCCTGTTGAAAGTCTTTATGCTGAAGCTGCTGTTTTACCCCTGACCTCTCGGCGTGACATACTCGTGTCGGTACACATGCCGACTGCTGTCGATGCCTAACCATCCATCTTAATCATTATTCTTTGTTGACTCCCTTGATAGCCAATATCGGTTGTCTGCGAGAGCCTTGCTTCCACCTGGAGTTCGGTTTCACCACCTGCTTCAGTGGCTCAATTTTACCCTTCCTTCCACTTTTCGGTTGAGCGAGAGCCCACTGCCACCGTGGCACCAGGCCCAGATTCACACCCACCTTGAACTTAGTTCACTCCCCAAGGAGCGCACTCCGGATTTGGTATATCGGTTGAGGCTTGTCAAACTCCATTCGCAGTTCGATAATGCCATATTTATCTACACTGATGGTTCCAAGAACACTGATGGTGTCGGATCTGCCTTCGTCATCGGGGACGACCTGTTCCAATATAAGCTCCCTGACCGGTGCTAGAATTTCACAGCTGAGCTTTTTGCCCTCCACCAGGCTGTTTTATACATCCGCCGTCGCCATCATCCCTTTTATGCCATCTGCTCTGAATCCCTTAGTGCCCCGAGGAGTCTTAGGGACCCTTTCTTGACACATCCTGTCATGTACCGCATCCAACGCTCCTTTTAGTTGCTAGCAGATAACGGCTGCCACGTTTGTTCTTTGTGGGTCCCTGGCCACATGGCTGTGCCCGGGAATGAGACTGCCGACATTGCGGCCAAGGCTGCAGCTCTTTTGCCTCGCATGGCTACCTTTTGCGTCCCATCAGTTGATATTCAACGGGCTCTTCGCCGGTGTATTGTGTTGTCCTGGCACAGTTCGTGGTTCTCACTCCACGACAATAAACTGAGAACCATAAAACCAATCCCGACCACTTGGAGGACCTCCTCACGCCTCTCTCGGCGAGAGGTCATCCTGGCCCGGTTGTGGATTGATCACTGCCGATTCAGTCGGCGTCATTTGTTAACCACTGACCCTGCACCGCTGTGCTCCTGCGGTGAATTGCTGACAGTGCAACATGTTTTTTGTCTTGTCCCATAATAAAATAAACAAAATATAGATACAAAAATGAAACACGCACGCGCGCGCGCACACACACACACACACACACACACACACACACACACACACACACCTCAAAATAGGAGAGGTTTAGGATACAGAGATAGGAACTGTAAGGTGTTGAAGAAAGTTATCATAGGTTGTTGCCTGGATAATTTCGGGATCGGAGAATGTACTGTAGGGATAATTGCCATATGTCCAGCTGTCCATTAGGATGAATGGCCACCACCAAACTGTGGCCAAAAACAAGGTGGACCACCCTGTGGCACAGCATCCAGCAAAGCACATGTTTGATTTCAATGGCTGCTTCACAACCTGGGCCATCTGGATCCTTCCACCCATCACCAGCTTTTATGAACTACACAGATAGCAATTATCTCTACAGTACATTCTCCAATCCCGAAATCACCCAGGCCTCAACCTATAATAACTTCCCTTTTTTCCACACTTTACAGTTCCTACCTCTCTATCCTAAACTTCTCCTATTTTAAGTGGTGCGTCCATGTGCGTCCGTCCGTGTGTGCCTGTGTGTGTTCTAAATGTATATCTTATTTTTCGGAAGGATTAGGTTGCGCCACAAATTTTGAAGCATGCATCACTGGGAAATCAGCGGCTCAACCGTGATCTTTTCATGTGTGCCTTATTCCTGTTGCCTTGCGTGATCAGGTCAAAGCCGAATTAGACAACGGACTTCTACGGGTACCATTTAACCTATTCCATCTAGCGAGTGGTCGTCACCTCTGTGGTGATTTCAGTTATTGTCAATACTCAGTCCAACATTGATACTTATCCTTTGACAAGTCCAGGTGTTGTTTGCTATACTTGCTACAGGTCAGTTCTTTTCCAAGATTGAATTATTTATAAGTTCTGCGGGATGAGGCTTTTAAGCAGTTTCTTGT
This sequence comes from Locusta migratoria, assembly GCA_026315105.1. Classification (NCBI taxonomy): domain Eukaryota; kingdom Metazoa; phylum Arthropoda; class Insecta; order Orthoptera; family Acrididae; genus Locusta; species Locusta migratoria. The sequence continues at coordinate 157,228,983 of CM048745.1, read as the reverse complement.
GCTTAACACACATTTTGGCTTGTATCAGCATCTTCTGTTTGGGATAGTCAGTACTGCCACAATTTTTCAACATTTTCTAGAACAACTGTCCCTGGATGCATCAAGTATCAAGATGACATTGTGGTAACCAGTGCATATGCAGAAGAGCATTTGTGTAACTTGCATACATTGTTTAAGGTCCTCCCAACTGCTGGATTGAAGTTCTACTTGACTAAGTCTAGTTCTTCTTTTTCTTTCCAGCCCTCCATTGTGTATTTAGGGTTTGAGTTTACTATTCCTTTGCAACACCATAATGCTGCTGTTACTGTCATGCCTCGTCCCACAAATGTTAAGGACTTTCAGGCATTTTTAGGCATAATTCCCACAAATTTTTTCCAGTTGCAGCAACATTGGCTCATTCAGTTCATACTGTGCTCTGCTAAAAACATTCTTTTCCACTCCAACTTGTGAGCATGCATTTACCCGCTTGAAATCAATATTACATTTTGCCCTGTGTTTGGCTACCTTCCATCCTGGCCAACATTTGGTATTGGACACAGGTGCATTGGAACAATGATTGGGCACTGTTCTTGCACATTGGTTTGCTGATGGCTCGTAGATTGAATACACCTCCAAAACCCTCAACTTTGCAAAGCAACCTTACTCACAAACTAAAAGGGAAGCCCTTGCTATAGCCTGTGCTCTTCAAAAATTTTGTGTGTTCTTATATGCATCAAAGCTCCATCTCATTAATTACCACAAACCCATGGTTGCATTGTTTTGTCCTTCTATTCCATTGCTTTACAATGTGGTGCATCACTTTCAGCATTGGGCCTTGTTTTTGTCATGATTCATCTGTGAAATACATTTTCATCCTACTGCTCAGCGTGCCAATGCTGATGTGCTGTCCCAGCTTCTGATGGGTCTGCTGTGCTTTGAATTAGATGCTGAAACTTAGCATACTGTTGAAGGGTTCTCCATTATTGGTTCCGGTGTTAAGTTGTTTCATACGTTTAGCATAGCATAGACGTTCCGGCAAGAATTCATATCCTGTGCGTAACTACTGTGCCCTTAGTTACTGTCTTCAATGGCGTTTTGCTTATGGCCACAGACGGGTTGGCCGCAAGGGTGCTGATCCCAGTTGTTTTTCAGAGGAACATCCTGTGGCTCCTCCATCGATGTCATTGGGGAGTTTGGTGCACCAAGTCTCTGGCCTGTCAGTATGTATTCTGGTTTGGAATTGACAGTGACATTACGTACATGGTTGCGACTTGCCTATAGATGTGTTTATCAGCAGGCTGCACCAGGCACAATGCTCTCTCCATGGCCTGCAGTGCAACGTCTGTGGGAACATGTCCATATTGACTTGACAGGTCCTTTCCTGTCTTCATCCTGATTGGCCCTTTGTAAATTCCTGTATGTTTGTGTTCATTGACAGTAACTGCAACTATGACTTGGTCTTTGTTGCACATTTTTGCTAGCGACAAGCACTTATCTATAGTTGTCTGATAGTGCTCCTCAATTTGTGTTTGTCTTTTTTCGAGATTTCTGTACCCATCAAGGCATTTGCCATATCCCTGCTCCTCCCTTTCACCTCCAGTCTAATGGCTAAGTGGAGTAGACGGGCTGCGTGCTTTAAGGTTCAAATGTAGAAATAAGTTGAAGACAGCTTCATCATTGAGACATTGACTCACTTCTTGAATAATTCCAGTTTTTCACCATTTGTATACAAGAGACTGCCAAGTTGCTTCATGACTGACATCCTCACACCATTTTGCATCTCCTGAGGCCTTCTCCTCATGGATCGAACTGGGGAGGGGGGGACACTTTGGGTATGTGACTTATATAACTGGCCAAAATGGATCCCGGCCGTCTTTCACAGCTGCCAGGGCTGCCATCTCTGCAAGGTACACACATATCCATGATGGCATAATGTTGCATTACCATGATCAGATGTCCTTCTGTAGTCATGAGCATGGGGCCGCCACTGTTTGTTCTGGGGGCACTCCTGTCGTGGAGAAGAAATCATTTTCCTTCTCTGTGCCAAGGCCGTCTGTTGATTGTCTGGGTGCCATGGTGTGGGTTTCTGCCACTGAAACATCTGGCACGACTTCACTACAATCACCAATCACAGCTGACAGGTTGTTTCCACTGGCTCCAGTCACACCCATGCAAGCAATGTTATTGCTGGCCTAGCCTGCCTCATCATCAGCACTGCTGTGCCATAGCAATGAGACATGCCAGGGGTCACAACGCAACTTGCATTGTCTCTCACCAATCCTCAGCCAATGTCACGTGTCCAAGACTGAGCCATATCCATCCTTATTCATCAGCTCCAGTCTGGAACTTCGTGTCGCCACCAGTTCCATCCTTCCTGGACAGCATGGACAACGACAATGTTCCTACATCTACATTGGCAGAGCACATGCTACAACCTGCAATAGAATTGCAATGTGGCACAAGTAATTGCTGTGCAATAAGTCGAACGTATGTCATGTAATTCTAGGCTGTCCACCAGAGGCCGCTCGCAATGTCTGTTGCACATGGCATGGCCTGATGGCAAATTCAAGCATATAGACGAGGACACAGGTTTGCGGGTTCAGTTTATGTCTTATGTCCAGTGATGCTAATATCTTATCTTCTGTATCCTTTTACTATTCATTAATGATTTGTTGCCATTTATTTATTGTGCTGTGTTGCAAAACTTGTCATACAATTTTAAGAAAACAATTCACTGAAAAAAATTTGTTTGTCACAGTGAACATTTTGATGTTTTCACTCTACATGGGTTACACTTTCTTTTTGTTATTAATTGTAGTTATTGTGCGGCATCAAATTAAGTAAGGCACTACAAGGTATTTCACTGAGTTCACAGAGGTAAAATGGCATTTCATAATTGTTGCCTCTGGACGATGTTAGGTCATACAGTGCTGTGTATGAAATGTAGATAAGATATCGAATTTTAATTAAAATTAACATAAGAAAGATAGCTCATTTCATTCTCAAGATATTGTTCCATATCAATTGTACTGATCTGTGCAGTGTGTCATGTTATGCTGTGTGTGGACAGGGCATCTGTTATGTAAGTCAACTATTCAGTGAAAAAGTTTATCTTCTCTTGATAATGGACTGGTTATTTGTCTGATATTTTGTTCATGATGTAAATGATATATTGGTGTTTATATCTCTCCTACTACACATTTTCATTAGTGAGAAAACTCTCACCATTACCATTTGTTAGGCCAAAAGTTTGAAAATACTTTCATTAGCTTAATCAAACGTTTTGTAAGTGTACCTATTTTAACTTATTTTGTATAATATTGATGTAAATTGTTTCAATTTTAGGTTGGGACATATGTGCAGAAGTTTTTCCTTTCTGAACTCTCGGGAAATGTGATTGATTTGTGCCCGGTGGGTGCTTTAACATCAAAGCCTTATTCATTTACTGCTCGACCTTGGGAAACAAGGAAAACAGAAAGTGTGGATGTTCTGGATGCTGTGGGAAGCAACATTGTGGTTACTACAAGAACAGGCGAGGTTCTCAGGATACTTCCACGAGAAAATGAGGTATGTTGGAAAGCAGGCATTGATTTATTTAGTGAAAGACACAGTTTCATCATAACTTGAAAACTGAATGTGGCATTAATTTTTTGGGAAAATTAGCTTCTATTTTTGTCAAACTAAGTATATGTTTTGAAAATTATAGAAGGAAACTTTGCTGGTGATATAAACAAATGTAAAAAATAGAAAACAGATGACTTACCCAAAGGACCGGCTCGTCGATAGACACAACTAAAATCACACACAAACACACATACAAGCCTTTGCAACCGTTGGTCGCTCCTTCAGGATAAGAGGAAAAAAAGGGAGGAGAAAGGGAAGGATATGGGCTTCAAAGAAGCGGAAAAGGAGCCACTCCAATCCCAGGAGTGGAAGGACCCACCCTAGGGGGAAAAAAAAGGAAGGCAAACACACACACACACACACACACACACACACACACACACACACACACACAAATGCAAACACACCTAGACAGACATATATGTTTTTATTTCTACTAATTACATATACCAGTTTAATAAGGTTGTCTTGCTAAGCAGCTGAAGACTGAGCTTTGTGCTTTGAAATTGATTGTAAAAAAAAGTTGTGATTGGAGGAAAAAATAATAGAACAATTTTTACTCTTCACAGAAAGTTTTTTTTTCATTGTAGTATTGTCTGTTGCAAAACTTGGAAATGGTTTCCAAGTGTGTTGTTCTTTTGGCTGGGTTTTAGCTTTTAGAAATTATAATGTCTATTGAGAATTAGCAGCACATTATCATCAATAATCACAGTGCTGCTCTCATTTTAGGTGTTTCTTGACATTTTTCGTTTCCCCCCAATTCGATAACTAACAAAATATTTTTGGTATGGATTCTTCCGTCACTTCTTGGTAGAACAATTTCATATTTCAGGTTAAAACAATAAAACTTCTTTTTGTTCTACTGATTTTTCTATTCTCTTCAAATTAGATTTTGGCTTATTAGGCCATCACCAGGAAACAACTGTGGTTGGTGGGGAGGGGGGGGGGGGAGAAAGAAAAGAAACACAGAGTAAGTTACAATCTGAACATTTTTCAGTTGAGAACTTTTACAGACTGACGTAAAACATTATTTCCATTACATCTAAAATAAAACGTTTTGTATCTTTTGACTTACTGAATTATTTGCAAGTCATTTTAACTGCCTGGTAATACTAATATCTGGTCATTGAAATATGTTGTAGAATTATTTCTGAATTAAATGGAATTACCCTGATTTTTCTTGTTTTTAAGTGAGAACATAGACTTTTAGGTGGTTCATTCTTGTCATAAATGATGTGTATGTAGTCTAGCATAATAAAACCATCATAAAACAGTTGATCTTCTTCTTATATGTTTGACTCAAATAGTTATACTTCTCAAACTACTTGAATGAGCATTCTCATCCATTTATACTTGAGAAGCATATTTATTCATATTTAACTTTAAATAACTGAACAATAAGGTTTTCACAGTCACAGTTCTAGCTCACTCTTGAACAACCTTTTACAAAAAATCTATTGAAAGTACAGCGAGTTACTCTTGGAATAAACAGAATGTCATTTGTTTAATAATGGAAATACATGTTCCATAGTCCCATCCATAGCTTCTGGCATTCCATGCTGCTGCAGACCAATCAAAGAGACACTCTGACCAATTTGCTGCACTTCATACCACCAGAAACTGCAACACACAGACATTCTGGCGGCAGTAACAATTCAAGTGTGGTCAGAAATTGTCCAAAAAATGATAGGATAGGAGATGTTGGATTATCTCAAGGCGATTTAGGCCTATGTAGCGGTTTGTTCCACTACAACTTCCAAAGAAAAGAGGATAAGTGTGGAGGAAGAAGTTCCCAACTCACTTTAATAGACTTAGTGTTCTTTCATCACATGTAGGCTTTTAAGGCTGGTGACTTCATTAATTTAAACTTTGGGACTAAAATGCCATGGACAATCTGCAAAAAGTTTTCTCACGATGTTTTGTTGCCTACTACGGGAAACAAAACATAGGGAGAAAGAAGTTTCACAGATGGACTATGGCAACTTAGCCCGGAAGTTTTAATAATAATTTTAGTGTTCTTGTTTTTTCGAAATGCTCATAGATGTAGAAATTAGTTCTGGTGTTTTGACAGTCCATTAATTTTGTAACAATTGCATTTCACTTTATAGTCAATTATCAGTTTAGTTAATGTGTTGTTCTGTGTATGCCAACATGTTTTAATGATTTTGATGATTTAATATTGGGTTGGAGTGAGTGATAAGTGGTAAACTTGAAATTGTTGTAAAATAATTGTCATACAATTTTTGTTTGTCAGGAAATAAATGAAGAATGGCTGTCAGATAAATCACGGTTTGCCTGTGATGGGCTCAAACGACAGAGGCTAGTGACTCCCATGCTGAAAAATGCATCTGGTGAGCTGATAGCAGTTGAGTGGGAAGATGTCCTAATAGCAGCAGCTAAGGCAATTACAGCTGCAGGCAGCAGTGTGGCTGCTATTGCTGGTGGGATGGCAGATGCGGAGGTAAGTTCTTTTCACTTTAACTGGCTAGCTGAACCAAGTTTCATGATAGAGAAGGCAAGGAAGTACATCTTGCCAAATTGAACAGTGTGTGATCTTCAAAGGAACCCTTACTTGGATGACAAGTCTACTTTATTATAGTGTAAATTCTTGTCTTACTCTCGAAATAGAAAGAAATGACAGTTTTAAGGTCAGTAGATCAATCCATGTTGAGAGTTGCAGATCAGTTTTAGTTGTCAGATCGTATGGCCTGTTACCACCATTGTAGCAGGAACCTAGTTTCAAAATAAATTAACAATAAGGATGGTGAAATTAGTTTTGAATTTCTTGTGCTACTATTTTTATCTGGCTGTGAAAGTTCATGACTAGAAATAGAAGAAGGTTATTTTATTTTATGGCTAATTTTGGCCTTATTTTTGTGTTTTTATATTTGTATTTTCGTTAATTTTGGTGTTATTTTTGATTCCTCATTTTTCAAGTATGTTGTTTACATTTACAGTTTTTGTTGTTTCCCACTTTTATGTTGATAATGAAAATAAACCTGTTAGTTGCATTATAATTAATGACATCACAAGCATAATTAACTTTCAGTTTTAGAAAAATGTTTAAATTAAACCTATTGAATCCAACCTATTAAAGAACAAATAATCCCGCAACCAAACACTATTGGTTAAAGCATTCTTGTAACTTTGAGATTTAGTACCAAGACATACTGCTGCCATTTTGTCAAGAGTTCACTAGGTTTGTGTGCCAAGCTGTTGGAGAGGGTTGGGGTCTGGGTGGAGGGGGGAGGAGAGAGGGAGAGGGAAAGGGAGAGGGAGACTGAACACCGTACAGTTGGCATGACACCAACTGTCGGAACACCGTACAGTTGGCTAGTTAATTTTTCTGTTGGTAGTTGTACTATCAAGAGAGTTGTCATTCAAGGCATACCAGATTCTACCTTGTACCACTTCAGTCATTTCCTTTCCTGATCCACTTCCAAATAGAGTGAAATTGACTGTTTTTATGCCTCCATATGAGCTCTAATTTCTCTTATCTTTGCTGTCTGTAAGTGAAATGTAAGTCGGCAGCAGAAATATTGTTCTAGAGTCAGCTTCAAATGCGACCCCTTCAAATTTTCCCATTAGTGTTTCTTAAAAAGAATGTAGTCTTTCCTCCAAGGATTCCATTTGAGTCAACAAAGCACATCTTTATTACTTATTATGGTGCACAAGTAGGTCAAGAAGTGCAGTATTGGTAGAAAAGCTGTTATCAATGTAAGGGGCATCAAATATGAGTTTTTTATGCATATAATGAATGGACTTCTTAAGGTATCTTCAAAAAAGTTAAGATCCAGCTTTACCATTAAATAACAGTCAGTTATCAATATTAGTAAACTATTGTCTTCAGAATTCAGATGATTTTACACAAGAATAGAAAAAATGGAATATTAAATGAGTTTTTTTATTTTTTTATTTTATTTTATTTTTTTTTTTTTTTTTTTTTTTTTTTTTTTTTTTTTTTTTTTTTTTTTTTAAGGAAGTGGGCATTTGGAATTATATTGGTAAAAACTGCCAAAATATCACGTGCCTTATCATTTACACAACATTTTCAGTCTCATGGTGTTTTTTTTATTTTTTTTTTAATGACATAGTATTGGGCCATTAGGGATACACTTACAGCCACTGAGGTTGCCAAGCATAGTTTCAAAATTAACCTTATTTCTTTTTCAGCCCCCTCTCCCTGCCTCCCTTACATTCCCTTCTCCATCCCCCTTAAATGTTCTCTCTCTCTCTCTCTCTCTCTCTCTCTCTCTCTCTCTCTCTCTCTCTCTCTCTCATTTTTTGAAGCTTGTTGACAATGTGGAACAGTATGTTGGATCAGATCTTAAACTCTGATCACTGTTTCAGTAAGTCATTCTGTACCATCAGAGTCCTTAACAGTATTATTCAGTTGCAATTTGGAAGCCTGTATAAATTTTCTTAGTCTTTGTATATTTGTCCTGCACATATGCGTGGCTTCTTCTCCTCCTTTCCCTGTACACGTAGCTGCCATAGTCTGAGATCTCATCCTCTTCAGAGTGGGCTGCAGGAAAATTGTAGATATTTAAGAAAAGCAACACAATTCTCTACAATGTCTCCTACTTGCCACACTATTCAATGTATTTTAAGATTTGCATCTTCATGTTTTCAGTTTTCAGTTTCGGGCGTGCTGCCGCATAAAGTTTATTTCATCTAATATTTCGGCTGAGAAACGTTCAGCGGGCCGCGCGTTTATAAGCACGAAGCGTGTGCTGGAGCATCAGTCTTTGACTCGTTTCTGAAGATGGCTGAACGTTTCTCAGCCGAAATATTAGATGAAATAAACTTTATACGGCTGCACGCCCGAAACTTCTATTTTAAGATTGTTTGTCCCTTTCTTAGACCCATTTTGCAAAAAGTCACCAACTTCATTAAAAAAAGTCCTTATTTTTCTTTGTTTGTCGTGGTTGTTCATATGACACTTCCAGTATTCAGCAAATTATCATTACAGGTGGAAAATTTCTACAAAGTTTAATCTCAAATTATAGTCAGTGTCACTGAAGATGATATTTGTGTACCAACCTACTTCTAAGATGATCATATTTCTAATTAGCTGCAGAACAGTCTCTTAAAATTGCCAATAAGAAACAAAATTTTCGGTGGCTCATGTACTTGACAGATTTAATTTGTGCTACTGTTTTTAAGAGTTTATTCTCGCTTATTTGCCAAATACTGTGATATATAGTTTTCGTCTGTGACTTGTGTATTTCAAAACAAGTCCAAGACCATTGCTACAGCTAGTTATGTTCGTCTACTGCCAGCTGCCACCAGTGTCTTCATCATTCTGAGCACTAAGTACCACAATTTAATTTGTGTGCAATTTCATTACCAGTCAATTTCTTCATTTTCGTTAATGCTTCTGTTTTGCGGTTTATTCTCGTGTACTTGGCAGATTTCATTCTTGCTGCAAGCTACGTAATTTAAGTATTAACTTTATTGCTTGTCACTTCTTTATTTCATGTGTTTCGCTTTTACAAAGCTTTCATTCTTGCATATTTGATAATAGTGTGCTCCATAGATTTTCGTGTTTATTTTGAAAAGAACCAGAGACATTTTTATTGTTTTTGACGGTATAGTTACCACTGACCACAGTTCATTCAACTGCCAGTCACCTTTATTAAAGTATTAGACTAGTTACATGTTGATTATTTAGTTTTCTACTCTTCACAATTAATTGTATCGATAGGATGGGTAGGATGTGTGTCTGCTGTGTGTGGATGCAGGAGGAGTTGGACACAGTTCGTGAACAGCTGAGCGTGCTGTTGGCTACGGTCTGCCGTCTTCAGGCTGCTGTCTCGAGATGCAGTGGCAGTGGGAGTCAGGTGCATCAAGTGGGACACCTCGTGTACACTATTCTACCCAACACTATATAATGCACAAAATGTCAGCACTTTCATAAACACATTATTCGCTTCCTCTATGTTCTGTAATGTAAAAGGGAATAATGCAATACTGGTTTGTACAATTTTTTTGATTAGGAGTGAAAAATAATTCAAACTTAATGTGGCAGACTTACCATGAATCCCAGCAGCCACTAAGCACAAATTAAATAGGAATCTTGACTTGGGGCTTCCTTCCACAGAAATAAAAAAGAAAACTCACATAACATCACATTCACAGATTAGGCTATTAAATTGAATTGTTTGTATATGAAACACAAAAGACATTTGAAATCAAAGTTTTACTTACAGGATAAAGACTTGTTAATTAAATAGGTCTACTATACATTCATTTCTTAAGCCAGTCCAGAATACTCTTTTATTTTGATTTTTCCTGAAGCTTGAGTACATAGAGGTTGTTTTCCAAATTCGACAACATTCCCAACATGCTGTCTTCCACATCTGATTGCTGCACATATTTTCTTACAGTCTCTAGGCTATGTAGTGCCTGCAAGAAACTCACTTTCTCGGGGATTTCCTCATCAGATTCCTCCTCCCCCTTGTCTTCTTTCTCTCTAGCACAATGATCTTTTAGTATGTTTTCAACAAAAATGATTTCACACACACCTAAATTTTTGTCACACGAAATCTATTCTGTGAAATCTATGTCTGCTGAACGCACTGCATTCCAGTCTTTTGCTTCTTTGTCCAGTAGGCTTACATTAGGCACGCCAGTAGTGTCTCCATGGCCCAGAAAACCACATTTCCTGAAACAGTTTCCTATTGTGGTGGCACTTATCCTGTTCCACACCTCCGAAGTAAAGTTCAGTGCAAGAAGAATCTTCAGTGTGGAAGCATATCCAAGCAGTCCTCTATCAATCATTGCAACTGCTTTCCGCACTAGCTGCTTTTGGTAATTATATTTGAAAACGTGGATAATACTCAAATTTAGTGGCTTCAAGTGACTTGTGCAATTGGGTGGAAAAAATATGTTTTAATATTTCGAAGATTACCAAAATGTTTCGGATGTGCAGGACACGGATTGAAAAATGGAATAATTTTTCTATTTTTTGCCCCTATCTGCCGATCTAACTGAATAAGAAAATCTTCAAAAATTGTTCATAGTCATTCAGGAATTTGAATTCGCCGTGTATTTTGGGCATATTTTTAATATTTTTCAGGGAGCGTGGTTTTTAAACTTCCCAATTACAAGTGGTGGCAGCTTCTCCTAACCATCAGCATTGCAGCACAGCAAAACTGTGACTCTTTGTTTTGATTTGGTGCCACCATGACAAAGTTTTTTGGTTGCAGATTAAAGAACAGTCCTGTTTCATCTGCATTGAAAATGTCTTTCAACTTGTAGCCCTCAATCAATTCACTCAACTCATTTTTCCAGTCAGAAACAGTTTTTTCATCAACACTAGCACATTCACCACACAATGTGTTATATACCAGATTATGGCAATTTTTAAATCTGTCTGTCCATCCATTGGATGCACGGAAATCGTCAAGCCTAACTGTGCAGCAATATGCAGTGCCTTTTCTTTTAAGACAGTGCCGTCTATGGCAACATTCGCTGTGCGGGCTTGTTTGAACCATGTCACGAGAATTGTTTCTAGTTCTTAAAGTGGTGATGATGTCATGGATTTCCTCTGCTTAGAAGACAATGATTCTTCTCAATCTCTTCACGTTGCTTCACAATCGTGTTTAAAGAGGATACTGGAATCCCCAGAGTGGCAGCTAACTGAACACGTGTCCCTGCATTTGAATCAGAATCTGTATCTTTTTTTTCCAATGAAAAGGCTCTGTGTTTTTTTGTTAGAATTACTGTTCATGTTTAAAACAAAGTCTTTCACTTGCAACACACACACACACACACACACACACACACACACACACACACACACACACACACACACACAGTCACAACAGTTTACAGAACAATGAACTTCTAAAAATTCGTATTTTGCTATTTATCATGTGTCAGCTTGGTCCGGAATACTTCGTGTCTACAGAGTACAGTCCTGTTTCTCCTTTATTGCAGCAACATGGAGGACTTTGCACGGTGAAGGCAAATGTTGCAAGTTGTTCAGGCAACGCCAATTGGGGATTTTGTCAGCATTTCCTCTCTCACGCTTCATGTCTGCCCTTTCCATTGAGAGCGAGACTTCATGTAAAAATATAAATTCGAGGGCAAACTTCGTAGGAAAAAATGTAAAATTGGGGAATTTTTAGCATTGATCTTATGAATTAGTCATAGGGGCTACAGATTTATGGTGTAAAATCACAAAAAATGTAAAATCGGAGAATGTAAAATTGAGGTTTCATTGTTTTCGTTAATCGTTTCAGTGCAAGTCTGGATATACTGAGAAATTATTTTTGACAAGTGACATTGTAAAATCAAGCTGTGTTGTAAATTATTAATTCTATTCCTGCTTTATGGTGTATAGGTTATTGTTATGTACCCTTGTCCACTCAGTAAATTAATAAAGGTAGTAAATCATGAATATATATATTTTTAAATTACACAAACCTTTATTTTCATAAATCTTTCCTTCATGATGTAAACTGCAGACTAAATTTCAATCTAATTTTTTTGTACCGTTGCGTAAGACAGACATCGGATTTCGAGGCTTTTTTTAATGATTCAGTGATCGTCTTATCTGCGGAAATATATGGTAAATAGAAAGCTGAAGTTATAAATTTAACTTTTAAGAAATCTTTCATGCAGGAGGACTGTACAAACGTACCATAATTTGATCAACACACAAACTCCCTAATAGAGGACATAGTAATAGGTATTACTGGTGAAGAGAAGCAGCTGAGAGAGCTGAATACAAAAAAGTCTCCTCGTCCGGATGGAATACCAGTTGGGTTTTACAAAGAGTATTATGTGGAATTGGCCCCTTACTTAGCTTGCATTTATTTACAATCTTTAATTAAGTGCAAAGTTCCTAGTGATTAAAAAAGCACAGATGACTCCCATGTATAAGAAAGTTAAAAGAACTGACCCACATAATTACAGGCCAGTATTGTTGACATTAGTTTCCTGTAGAATTTTGGAGCATATTCTCAACTGGAATATAGTAAACTTCCTCGAGACAGATAAACTTCTTTCTATGAGCCAGCACATCATTCATGTGAAATTCAGGCTGCCTTTTTCTCATGTAATATCTTGTAAGCCATGGCTGAGGGGCATCAGGCAGATTGTGTTTTTCTCGATTTCAAAAAGGCATTTGGTGCGGTGCCACACTACAGGCAGCTAACGAAGATACGAGCATATGGAATAGGTTCACAGATTTGTGTCTGGCTGGAAGACTTCCTAAGTAAAATAATGCAGTACGTTATTCTTGATGTCGAGTGTTCATCAGAGACGAGTGTTTCCTCAGGCGTGCCACCAGGAGAGTGTGATAGAATCGCTATTATTTTGTGTCTATATAAATGATCTGATAGTCAGAGTAACTTGTGGCTGTTTGTTGATGTGTATGGGAGGGTGTCGTCATTGACTGTAGTAGCATACAGGATGTCTTAGACAAAATTTCTAGTTGATGTGAAGAATGGAAGCTAGCACTAAATGTAGAAAAATGTAAGGTGATGCAAGTGAGTAGGAAAAACTATCCCATAATGTTAGAATACAGCATTAGTAGTGAGCTGCTTGATGCAGTCGCGTCATTCAAATATCTAAGCATATCATTGCAGAGTGATATGAAATGGAACAAACGTGTAAGTACAGTTGTGAGTAAGGCAGACAACAGACTTTGGTTTATTGGGAGAATTTTGGGAGATGTACTTCATCTGTAAAGGAGACCGTGTATAAAACACTTTTATGCCCACGTCTTGACTATTGCTCAAGTGTTTGGGACCCGCAACAGATCAGTTGAAAGGAAGACATGGAAGCTGTTCAGAGGTGAGCAGGTAGGTTCGCTACTGGTAGGTTTGATCAATGCGCGAGTGTGATGAAAATGCACTGGGAACTCAAATGGGAATTGCTGAAGGAAAGATGAAATTTTTTTTTAAGATATTCTGTTGAGGAAATTTAGAGGACCAGAATTTGAAGCTGACTGTAAAACGATCTTGCTGCCATTTACTTACATTTCAAGAAAATATCACAAAGACAAGATAAGAGAAGTTAGGGCTCTTACAGAGGCATATAGACATTCTTTTTTCTCTCATTCTATTTGGGAGTGGAATAGGAAAAGAAATGCCTAGTAGTGGTACAGTGTACCCTCCACCATGCACCTTACAGAGAATAGCAGAGTGTATATGTATATGTAGATGTAGGTAACTGATCACTTAACCACAACTACATCTTTTGTAGAATATAAGTAAAATAGAAATAATTTTGCCTGTGACTCATTGATTATTTTGTTGTTTCAGAGCTTAAACATTCAGTCTTTATAGAGTTTACTGATACACATTGAATCTGCTGATTTCAATTTCAGGCCCTTGTAGCACTGAAAGATTTGCTGAACAAATTGGGATCAGAGGCGCTATGCACAGAATACACATTTCCTCAAGATGGTTCTGGAACAGATCTGAGATCAAATTACATCCTGAATAGCAGGATAGCAGGTAAATGTTACATAATTATCATATATTTTGCATGACAGTATCAAAACTTGAAATGAAAAGATTGCCTTTGGGTATTTAATTGTTCATGCTAATTTTCATTTTATCCTACACATTATAGTACATGATCACTACACTTTTTTCTTGATTTTTTATTAATTTAATTCAATTTTTATTATTGTTTATTTTTAGTGACATGTTTCTTTTTTTCCTCTGCTCTCTCTCCCTCCTTTCTCTTTTTCTGTACTAATTCATCTGGAACTATTTCAGGGGTTGAGGAAGCTGATCGTATTTTGTTGATTGGTACCAATCCTAGGTTTGAAGCACCAATTTTGAATGCTAGGATACGAAAGGCATATCTACACAAGGAGAGTGAAATAGCTCTTATTGGCCCTAAAGTTAACTTAACATACAACTATGAGGTAGGCAAATTGAAAATTTTAATAAAGACTTAAGATAATATGCACTGGAAAAGATACAATTTATTACATTAAAAGTTGATTGTCATTGTATATTATAAATTACAGTACTCAGCATTGCTATTTTCTGTTATCTGGGACATTATTCAGCATAGTTAATCCTAGTTGCTTGGTGGGTTACTGGAGCAGATTTTATTACTCAATGTTGGTATTTCATGATTAGGGACAGGAAAAAATCTGTGTTCTTTTATGTCCAAAATCAGTGTTATTTTTTGCACTTGTCAGTTTTATTTTCTGGTAAGCTTTTTTCCATTTTTGGTACTATACTTTTGTCATATTTCCCAATTTTTCAATTGTATGCTACTCCTAAGATAGGGTGAGTCAAATTTTATACAGGTGTTTAAAAAATAATTTTTACAAAAATATTGATTCAAATCTTTATATAAAAATTAAGGTGTTTGTGCCTATATTTCACTCTGCAGCCAAAACTGCACATTGCAAACGAGTAGTGTTTGTATGTGGTGGTAGGTATCAGTCTCCCCTGGTGCACTATGGTGATAGAGGGTTGATAATAAGGGCGTGGAAGATATAGGACTTGAAAGCTACAAACTTGCATAAAATTCTATGTGTGGGCATCAATATTTCGCTCTTCAGCAAAAACTACACAGTGAAGACGAATGATCTCTATGTGTTGTTAGAGTACAAAGTCTCCTGTTGTACACCACAGCAGTTCTGTGTTGATAGCTATAAGAGGGTGGAAGATATAGTGGTTGAAAGTCGTCAGCTTATGTAATATTTGGTCTGAAGACCAGCGATGATTTTTAACACTATACCGTATTTACTCACATAATCTTCACTCCCCCCCCCCCCCCTTTTCCTGTATTTTGCGCAACTAATTTCTGTCCTTTTTAATCATCATGTAATGCTAATTGTTTAGCATTTTCTAGTTTTTTTAAAACTTCGTAAAATTTTCTCTCGTACGATATTTATGAAATGGCAAGGATTGTAGGAGCTGTGGTTAAGTATTTTCACGATCCGTTCCCAATGTGGAACATGCCGTAGTCACTAATCGTTATGACTGTTAAGAGGCTACGAGCGGGCATAAACATTCCCCCTCTCGTTGCCCTCTCGCGCGGCAGCACAGCCAACAGACTTCTTTTCAGAACCAAATACCATAGTATATACGGAGTTTGTGCAAACTCCTTGAGGGTACGTCCATGTTAATGTGAGCGTGTATTAATTAAATGAAACTTTTCCGAAAGCTCTACAAACCTTACTTTAATTTGCGCCTTTCGGCTGCCCACTGTTTTCTGTCTGTAGTGCACGATCTGCTTTCCTACACAATTTACACTTTTAATGCTGCCTACTGTAACCACGCCGTACTAAAACCTTCACCTTCTTTTAATATGGTAAAAATAAGGCGCGAAAGGAATATTGTTTACATGAAAGCTATTTATTAAGAAGTGGTAGTACATATCATGAAAAATATGTTGTTGAAAGTTACAGTACAATTTCATGTTACTATAGTGCTACAATACAGTACTTGTATTGCAATACAGTAATTTTTGCAATCATAGGATGTGTAAATGTTAAATAATATTGACATATCAGGCATTCTGTGAGTGACGAACAGGACATTTAGACAGAGGGAAATCTGCGTTTATTCGACGTGTGTGTACTTATTGCCACGAACACATTTCAGAACTGTGAAAACTACTTAACGCGCAGATTGCGCATTCCGGAGGGTTAAGCAAGAATATTTTGTAAATTTATTTTTTCTTTAAAACATTTAAGATCACGTAACTTGTCTGCTCAGAATTTTTATTCCTAGAAGATTTAAAAACCAGTACTGGTACTAGAAGTCAGTTGCCATGCTTCATTTCTAACTATCCCCGTTCAGCAAAAGGGTTTGTTAGGCGGACGGAATTTAAATGCGGTAACAGCTAACGCGGAAGATTACTTGGCTTAGTGTTTACATTTGTATTATTCTTATGGTGAAGAAAGTGTGGAATTAACAATCTCTTGCACTAATAGAAAAACACGTAAATTGTAGCATGAAGGCAGTGGTTGTAGCATTAGGCATATTGACGCAACACAGGCTTGTAAGTCAGCTTTAGGTAGTAGCTTTTAGATAAAACTTCAAATGTACGGCTATTGTATGAAACTAAATGCGGATATATAAAACAATTTCATTAGACTAATAATAAAATTTTTACGAAATGTTTATAATAGCAATTAGATACCGGTGGGGTAATTATGAGTCACAGTTACTTCGTTCTACAGATCATCCCCCCTCGTACAATCTAATGCATTCTACATCGAACATTTTTAAATGCTTGTTACACAATCTGTTTTGGAACCCACTTCCATGTATCATCATTCCAGTGACACACTTGCACATTTTACACGACCTGTTGGTGCCAGCTGTCTGTCACTTTTCGAAAGGCAGTCGGTGTACATGTGTTTAAGCTTTACCTTACCCGATTTATTGAAACAGACGTCAAGTGGTTACTGAATTGACGCCATCCCGCCTGGATGGCACATGATTAGAACTTTTTTTCCACATCATAAATAACTCTCTTCTTGAAATCCTAGTGCTTCGTTACAGTTCACACACCACAACACTTCACAAAATTCGCCGAAACAATACGTGAACTCAGAATGAGGCAACTCGTGTAAGAATCCTAAAGGCTTATGTATTGTTGGTATTTATTTGAAAATTTATTTTTTGTTGCTACTTATATTTGAAAGGCTGTTACATTTGAAGTTGAGCAATACTTAAGTTCTATTTCCTACGCTGGATGGTGTGTATTAAAATTCATTAGTTGAAAATGAAAAGGAAATTAGACTCGTTTTCCTTATTTTTTAAATTATTTTTACGAGGGCAAAAGTTTTAGCGCCAGACGGGAAAAGTTACCTGTGGCGGCTCCTAGCACCATTTATCAGAACTATTTAAAGTGAGGTCGTTTCTTTTAGAACATCGTATTTCAGTGGATCTATGGAAAATAAAATAAATAACGCAAACGAAAGTGTATTGTTATGCGAAGCAAATTACAACATTTGTAACTAAAGGTTTGCAGATATCAATTTGGATTCGGGATTCGGTGGTATTCGGCCATTATGCCCCGAATCTTGAATCCGAAGCCAGTGTGCTAGGTTAGACGAATAATGGATTCGGCCGAACCACCCGGACACAACCGTAATTTTAATGAAGGTTCACATATTTTAAAAGTATTTCTCAGAAACAAAATCTTTATAAATATTTAGAAAAGGTGTTTAACTCAAGGTTAAAATGTTACAAAATTGAATTTTCTATAATTTTTAATGCTTAGTCACATCTGGCTTTGAAGCCAAGTTTATAATATACCTTTTGGTACAAGTTCGAGTTTTAAGTTTTGTTTTCTGTCAGTAATAAAAATGTTCTTCTATTTTTGACACACAAACAAATTGTAGTAAGGCTTATTTATGCTCTGCATTTTTGGTTGTTTTTCAGTGTTGGATCTTTGACTTCGGGACACACAATCTACTTCCTACCCACCCCCCCCTCCCCCTCTGACTCTGCGTCCTTTTGTTGCACCCCCTTCCCTGATAAGTGCCGTTTTTACAAATATCTGGCTAAGTGGCATAAAAACAGACAAAACACAAATACATCTTCAAGGAAAAGTAATTTTTCTTACAGCAGTGGTGGCATAGTATGCTAATATTGGTAACGAAATGTTGGTTTTCAAAGATAATTGACTGGCAGGACAAAGGTTCATAAAAGAATGTGTCAAGAATACAGCAGGAACAACTTTAATTATTTATTTCGTAGTCAACACAAAATATTATTTCCCTCATTCTATGTGATTGACTTTTTGAAGAGCATTCAAAGATTGTTGCCAACAGTAGTACATTTCACCAGTGCTTTCGTAAATAAAATTTTACCGACTGGGTTAAAATGGACAAAGCCCAGAAGATGATAAAAATGAGCATCCAAAAATGAGCGTCTGTTTAAATCCAGTTGCAGCGATTATAAGCCTAAGAGAAATACATCATCAATTCCAAAAGTAGTTATGAAAGTCGCAGCGAAACAGTAACGATAACAACAACAGCACATTCATAGAATCTAGCAGCAAATCCGTTCAGCTTCGACACTGTTCAAATACTTTATTAAAATGCAGTTCTGTCGGCCAAAGCTGAGCATGCACAAGACATCGAATTTACAAGCTGTCAGGTTGGCGTTCAATCACTTAACATAATCTCAAATGGGTTCAAAATACTAGAAACACTTCAACGAAGAAATCCATCGAAATTGGAAATCAATCATATTGATATTAATCACTGTAATATCTTCATAACTTAACACAGAGAGAGAAATAAGCGTGCAGACAGTTATCGATCAGAAATTGTACTCCTGTCAATGTGTAGCACTATATTATTACAATATCTATTACAAAATAATAAAATAGCCGCCACATTTCGATATGGAACATTTCTGCATTAAATATAGCACAGGCACCATTAAACTTAATGACATTTCTTACCAGATGCAGCGTAATTTCGTTGGAAACAGCTGATTTCGCGTTAGTGAAAGAAAAGAAAAAAAACCCTTGCTGAATTCGCATTATTTCCTTAAAAACCAGCAAATTTGTGTTATTCGTTACGGTTAAATGAGTTTTTCCTGTCCCTATTCATGGTTCTTTACTCATGTCCATGTTAATCCATACTTCTATATGCCCAGTTCAGTTAGCATTCATGTGTATATAATTTTGAACATTGTGGTGAAATGGATGATTTTGTTTCTTTCATACTTTCTCATTCCTAACTGATACATCTTCCTACAAATCTGTAGTTTTATTTGAGACATGCACTTTTATAAGCCAAGTGGGAAAAGATTGATCAATAATATCATTAAATGATAGGTTGCTACTATATGGAACAACAACATTCTGAGCTACAGACAGGCCAGACACAAATATTTGTTACATCATCTTTGCCTTTTTCAACAAAAAGAACACCTTGTCTCCATTACACACAAACATATATTACATATATTCATACAGCTCGTGCACACATGACCACTATCTAAAGCCATTCTGGCTCTGCCAGAGCATCTTTAGATAAGAATTGTGTGTGTGTGTGTGTGTGTGTGTGTGTGTGTGTGTGTGTGTGTGTGTGTGTGTGTGTGTGTGTGTCAGCTTGTATGCAAGATCGTGATAGGTGTAGAAGGATAGTCGGACTCGAAGTGCAGTGGCAGGAGATAACTGTTGTGTGTCTGTGAAGTATCATTGAGATTTACATTTGATTAGACTGTTTTTGCATTAACTAGTTTCCAGTCTTTGCAATGGCCTCTCTTTTGAACACATTATATACTTTTAGTTTATACTGTTCATTGTTGAAATCGTTATTCCATGCAGTCTTGCACAGAAAAGTGGCCTTCAATGTGGTAACTGATTGTGAATGTAATAAAAAAAGTGCTACATCATTTATTTATTTATTTACTCAGAATGGACTATAACCAAGATCTATTGCTGTGAAATATTCATAGATTTAACCCTCCAGTGGATGCGCCTCCTGATTTTGCGTGAGTGGACCCACTATGGCATTTACACCGTAATTTCGTTTTCATATAAGTGTAGTTTTTAGAGAGACCAGAATGTAAAAATGAAATAAGACAACTTGTCATTTTGTTAATTATTTATTTGAGGATAAAATAGTCAAAAATAGTTAACATTAATTAGAAAATATTTTGGTGAACATCTTCAATCTGCAAATATACTTTATGGGTTTGCTGCCGGATAACAATATGAAAATTCAACATTATTTCACCGTAACAACTGTAAGACATTGTCAGGTAGTGGTAGATGCTGTTGTCCACACTGCAAGCTTTGACTTAAGATAATCTTGCCACTCTGTTGAGATTTACAAGGTCTGGAGCACGAATTATGCATATGCGGAAAGTCACATCATCGTGCGATTGCATTCCCATCCGTTGGTCATTAGAATCACAATAGAAACACACAGTATTGTTATGTGAATGATTCTTGCATACTTTGTTTCCACAGTAGTTGCATGATGTCTTCGTTCTGACAGTTTTTTGTTGTCCACATATGTGACAATTTCCACGCATAAAAACAAAGCCCTAAAAAGGGTCTGAAATTCTTCTACTGTTGTGTCTTCACAATCTTGAGCTCAAGAACAGTGGGTATCACTACGTCTTTCACTAATCCATCTGTGGGTATGAGCTACGATATCTTCTACCATGTTTTCAGTGATAAACAGATGAAATGCTTCTAAATATGTAAATGCATTTCTGGCACTACCTTTTTGCCCAAGTAATATTCTAATAAATAATATAGTGAGGACAGTTACAACTCACCGCAAAGACGTGGCGACGAGATGCGACAGGCACATACAAAAGACACACACATACAACACATTCAGCTATCGGCCATGGCCTTCCTCAGAAATAGAGCACTCACGCAATCACACAGGCACACAACACAGTCATACAACCATCACCTCCGACTGCCACACTCTGCAGCGAATCGGGGACGGGAGGGGAGGGGAGGGGGAGGGGATAGAAAGGTTACGTCACGGTGGTGGGGATGGGTTAGATGGGAATAACGAGATGCAGCTTAGGAATGGAGTGGGGAGGCGGGTGAGGGGAGAAAATAAAATAAAGTAAAATAATATATATATATATATATATATATATATATATATATATATATATATATATATATATATATATATGAAAATTCATGCACACTGCAAGTGCACAAGACCACATACACACACATACGCACGCACGCACGCACACACACACACACACACACACATACATACATATACACACACATGATCACACATTCACACACCACTCAAATCAGGCGAGGTTTGGGATACAGAGGTAGGAACTGTAAGGTATGGAAAAATATATATATAGGGAAATTATCGTAGGTTGAGGCCTGGTTGATTTCGGGATCGGAGAATGTATTGTAGGGATAACTCCCATCTGTGCAGTTCAGAAAAGCTGGTGGTGGATGGGAGGATCCAGATGGCCCGGGTTGTGAAGCAGCCATTGAAATCAAGCATGTGCTCCGCTGCATGCTGTGCCACAGGGTGGTCCACCTTGTTTTTGGCCACAGTTTGGCGGTGGCCATTCATCCTAATGGACAGCTGGTTGGTGGTCATGCCAATATAGAAAGCTGTACAGTGCTTGCAGCACAGTTGGTAAATTACGTGGCTGCTTTCACAAGTGGCCCGGCCTCTGATGGGGTAGGATAAGCCTGTGACAGGACTGGAATAGGAAGTGCTGGGTGGGTGGATTGGACAGGTCTTGCAGCGGGGTCTTCCACAAGGATATGATCCCTGTGGCAGTGAGCTGGGTTTCGGGGTGAATTGAGGTTCTGAAGAAAGGAGGATAGGGTGTCCTGGCCGTGAGTCCAGATCATGAAAATATCATCAATGAACCGGAACCAGGCCAGAGGCTTGAGGTTTTGGGATGCTTGGAAGGATTCCTCCAGACGGCCCATGAACAGGTTGGCATAGGAGGGTGCCATGCGGGTGCCCATGGCTGTGCCTTGGATTTGATGGTAAACTTTCCCCTCAAAGGAAAAGTAGTTGTTAAGTAGGATGAAATTGGTAAGGGTTATGAGGAATGAGGTATCAGGCTTGCGTTCAGAGGGACGTTGGGAGAGGTAGTGTTCCAGAGCGGCAAGGCCATGGGCATGTGGGATGTTGGTGTATAGGGAGGTGGCATCCACTGTGACAAGTAAAGATCCAGGAGGCAAAGGGGTGGGAATGGTGGAGAGTCGGTGAAGGAAGTGGTTGGTATCCTTGATGTGGGAAGGTAGATTTTGGACAATAGGTTGGAGGTGTTGGTCAACTAGGGCTGAAATTCGTTCGGTAGGCGCACAGTAACCAGCCACAATAGGGCGTCCAGGATTATTAGGTTTGTGGATTTTGGGGAGCATGTAAAAGGTGGGTGTGCGGGGTGCTGCTGGGGTGAGGAGGGAGATGGATTCAGGGGAGAGTTTCTGGGAGGGGCCATAGGATTTTAGTAGGGATTGGAGATCTTGTTGGACTTTGGGGATGGGGTCAATCTGGCACAACTTGTAGGTGGAGGAGTCAGATAGTTGGCGGAGCCCTTCTGCCAGGTAGTCACTGTGATCCATAACTACAGTGGTGGAACCCCATCTAACCCATCCCCACCACCGTGACGTAACCTTTCTATCCCCTCCCCCTCCCCTCCCCTCCCGTCCCCGATTCGCTGCAGAGTGTGGCAGTCGGAGGTGATGGTTGTATGACTGTGTTGTGTGCCTGTGTGATTGCGTGAGTGCTCTATTTCTGAGGAAGGCCATGGCCGATAGCTGAATGTGTTGTATGTGTGTGTCTTTTGTATGTGCCTGTCGCATCTCGTCGCCACGTCTTTGCGGTGAGTTGTAACTGTCCTCACTATATTATTTATTCCAATCTGGACTTTCCATTATTATAATATTCTAATAATATTTTTAGCATTTGGTTTTCCCGTAAATAGAGGCAGATCATACCAGAGTGTTCCACTGTCTTTTCCAATATAAATTTTATAGTTGCCTGCTGTAATATCAAGAACAACAGTTTCCTGACACTTCAGAGTCTCTATTGTGGTCAACAGTTTCTATAATTCCCTATTCCATATCAACATCGTCATCAATGATGTCAACTCATTTTTAGAAACTTCAGCTAGTATTCGTAGGATATCTTCAGGGTCCCTTACAATATCACTATAATTGAGAAAAAATGGGTGCATAAACAAGTAACACTGTAAAGTAAGAGTGAATATTGAAAATATATGTAGAAAATCGTAATCAAAATAACTTGAATAATTACTTCCATAATAAAGCATGTGTCACACACTGCAAAGGCCGATTGCAAATTAATAATGGTGTTGCAACTAAAAAATGGCCAGTTCTGGTTTCAAACTATTTGAAACACACTCCAAATGTGCAAATCAAATACTAGATTCCATGAAAGCACACACCAGTGTGTGGACACTCAACTAAAAGTTGCAGTGTGCATGCAGCAGCATGTCCACCAGAGATTTAAGGTGAACTATCCTTAGTGTGATCCTGATGTTGCATTGAGGTATTTATTTCTCAATATATATATACAATCTCTTCCCCCTTCCCTTGATTCTCCTTCGCTCTTCTGAAATACTGAAAATAAGAATAAAATAAATGAAGGGCATCAACTGAAAAATGGTTTGACTTGTAAAAGGATTCTTGCCTAGTTAAACCACAATATTCCAAGTACTGTTTACATGTGTTTATTTTATTGTATTCATGCATATTAAAATATGACCTGTACTAGTTTCATCTAGAACAAGAAAATGATCAGTCTTCTTCTGTTACAGCATTTAGGTGACAGTGCAGATGTGTTGAAGCAATTGGTGTCAGGACAGCATCCTTACAGCAAAGTTTTGTCTGGCTCCAAGAGGCCAATAATTATTCTTGGTGCAGATCAGCTGCAGAGGCCAGATGGTGCCACCATACTAGCCCTGGCACAACAGCTTGCACGGAATACAGCTACTGCCACAAAGGTAGGCGAGTGTGCTTTGTTTGTTGTCAGCTTAGTATTACCACATTCCATAGACAAGCAAACATGGGTTTGAATCATGTGCTAAATGTTACTGCCTTCATTTTTGTGAAAGGTGAGGCATAGCAGTAGATCTTGGTTGTGTGTATAACATACAGTGAAGTTTGCAATATATACACACAATATTGTAGAGTAGTGTTACAACTTGCTCACAGAATTGCTATGATGTACTATAGTATATAAATAAAGCATCAGTATCATATTGCTATCTTACAGCATTGCCAATAAGTGACAATTTCAAATGTTATAAGAAATTCTGAAACAAATACTAGTCATCTCTATTTTTAGTCTAAGATATGATGGAGTACTTTCCAGAAGAAAATTCTTGTCACTGCTATGAAAAATGAAATAAAAACTAATATTATAAGAAATTATGAAGAAATTTTACTTTTGGTAGAAACATAAGGTTGACATATCTTGACTGTACTTTTTTTCATTCTCACATTTCATAGCTGTCAATGGTATATGTTTTATTGTAGAAACATAAATGTATTGTGAGATAAAAAAAAAGTAATCATAAAAGGTGTGAAACTGTTCCCGGTATGTAACAAAAAATTTAGTTGATGATGATAATTAATACTGTCTTATTTTGAAGAAACTTCTTGTGAAAAAGACGACTATAAATCAGTTTTGCTAATATCTCGGGCTTCATTATAGCGTTGTGTTGCATGTGGGCATAATTTGTTTCTGAGATAGTCCACATACAATAGTGCACTTGTAGTTGTAAGTTGTAAGCTGCTGACAAGGTTTTTCATTCCAAACGCCCACATTAAAAGGACCTACTTCCCAACATTTTTTTAGATACAGATCTCTCAGTCAAACTGCCGATATATATACTGAACAAAAGTAACTGTAGTTATGAATTCAAAATGATAATAGAACATCAAAAATGTTACAGGACATTGAAATTAATTCAATAGCAAAGTTGAACTTACAAGGAACTGGTCAGACATGTCATGTCGAAACATGTATTGATTTTTTTATCACTGTTAGTTAATATTGAAGGAAGTCTGTATGCAGAATGTTAGCTGCTGACGTAACCTGGAAGTCACTTAAAAAAAAAAAAAAAAAAAAAATCACGAAAATGGCCGTTTTTCCTGCTTGGCGCTTGTGGTGACGTCTGGGAACCCCTGGAATGGCGAATTGTGAGCTGTTGTCATGGTGAGCATTGTGTGCATGGTCGGGAGGTGCGGTTGTCTTATCGCGGCATTCACTAAAGAGGAATATCGTTGCACGGTTTTGGTGGAAAGGGGGAAACAAATATTCGTTTCTGTGGCATGCACTTCCATTTCATTTCTGGTACGTATTTCGAAACATACCGTCCTGAAACGAGCTAGAGATGTGAAAGATATTCTGTACATCTACATATATACTCCACTAGCAACTTTACGGTGAACATTTAATCTCCCCTCACAGATGATGGCAAACCCTGTAAATGTTTTGCTGCTTGCCATGGAGATATACCATAGACGCCAAATGAAGCAATCAACAGAAAACACATGTGAAGGCTATGTGATGTGCGACATGGTAGTTAAACTTCTAGTCGAGTATGTAAATAGCGCAGACATATGGCTAGAAATGACTGAAACACTCAATATTACAGATTGTGAATCTACAGATGGCGAAGAAACGGAAGAAAGTTGCACACATGAAGACTCTTAAAGTGATAGTGCCACGTACCATCATCAATTATCTCCGGAAGCAACACCAGCAACTACAATTACATTATCAGACAAAGAAAAAGTGATGAGGTATTGCTTGAACGAAAGTGGTAAGAAACACCTACGTGTCAGTACTGTTCAAAATAGGTATAGCTTTGTCCGTTCTGAACGTGAATTGTTTAGATGGAAAAAGGAAGTCGCTGAACGACGTAAGAGTCGAATGGAAATTGTGACGGAGATAAATGTGCAACTTTTTGAGCAATTTATCAATGCCAGATGACAGTCATTGAGTGTCAGCGACACAACTTTGCATGTTTGGGCGTTAGAGATTGCCAACACGATAGGCGGTAAAGAATTTACAACTTCTCAAAGTTGGATTAGTTGCTTCAAAAGATCACATAAAATTGTCGTATGAAAAATAACAATAACTGTATCAAGAAACAGGTCGGAAAATGAAGTGACTCAAATGGAAATGATAGAAGCTTTTCTTAAGACTGCAAAAAATAAGATCACCAGTTTTAGTGAAGCATACGTTAACAATGCAGATCAGTCTGGTTTTCAAAAAGAAATGTGTGCGAAAAGAACACTGTCATTCAAAGCGGAAAATCATATTGAGGCAATTGCTTAGTCCAAGACTGCACTCACCCATTCATACACTATAATTCCGATAATTAGTCTGGATGGTTCATTGCTGCCTAAACTATATGTGGGTCTTCAAGAAACAACTGAACATTTGGGACTATGTGTCAAACAAACAATGTTCTATGCAGACAATCTTGTAGTAGACGCATCAAAGTCTGGAAAAATGGGAAATGATAACGTTACACTTTTCATGTGTCATGCTTTTCTTCCTTTCTCTGGGAACAAATCTCTTCTCCTTCTAGATTTGTGGTCAGGTCATAAAAGTTCTGAATCATTAAAAGATGTATTTCGAGCTTACCCTGACAAAGAAGTAGAGATACTTCTGGCACAAAGAACCGTAATTCAACCGTTAGACAGACAATTTTTCCGCCAGTGGAAGGCGTTTTACAGAAAACTAACAGAGAAAATTATTGTGTGCAAATCACTGCAGTTTCCTGTCTATCACCATGACAATATTCTCAAGTTGCAATCAGTTGTACATTATCAGTTTTCCTCCCCACAGTTTCAAAATGTGATTAAATATTCGTGGCACGCCTCGAAATATACTGATATTAGGCCTGATTCCTTCCTAACACCAACAGAGTTTTGTCTACGGACATCTAACAATGTCTGTGATTCGCTGGGCTGTCATATGTCGTCTTTGCTTGTATGTTCTTCGTGCACAAAAAAAAAACCTATGTTTTGAACATTCTATCAATATTTCACATTTTTGCAGTAATTACAAGAAATAAAAGTTTGACGTGTTCTAAACTGTATATGTATTTGTGTCTATTTCATAGATATTTGGAAAGAATGTTGTAGATAACATATCAGCTACATTTGTCAACTAATTTATTATTATCTTATTTATTCATTATTGTACGATCGCTTTCATTGGTAGAATCAGATCTCTCACTGCTGTGGCAGGAGAGCGGTGCGTAGCTAACGCCACCTTGTCCCTAGATGGTGTATAACATAGCGAGAGAGGTCAGGGTTGTACAACAGGCAGTTATAAGCACAGAAACCATGCGACAATAATGTTATTTTTCATAAAAATTTTTACAGACTTCCAGGTCGTGTCAACAGCTAACAGTCAGCATACAGACTTCCTTCAGTGTTAACTCACAGTGGTAAAAACAGCAACACAGGTTTTGACATGACAAGTCTGACCATTCCCTTGTTAATGCTAGACTGGGATTCCAACCCGTATTTCCTGCTTTAGGCCAGTGATCACCTTAACCAATTATGCTTCTGGACATGCTTCTTGTTCTGCCCAAATTTTCATCTTATTGCACACTATAATTGTAGTGCTCACTGCCTAATTGGATAAGGCGACCACATCAGGGTTTGAAACCCAGTCCAACACAAATTTTTGATTTGGCCATTGCCTTTATTTCAGTGCCCTATAACAGTTTAGTTGTAAAATTTTTTCAAATTAATAAATTTATGACTGCTAATGTAAACAAATGGTGTCTTTTCTTTTGACCCTGTGTGAAAGAGCACACACCATATATACTTACTTTCAGACCAGTATTTTTGTTGAAGTCAAGCAAAATATTATTCATACAAATGGTTTTGCGAAACCCAAGTTTTATGAAAATAAAAAGGAGGCCTGCTTTCGTTCATCATTGCATTTCCTGAATTAAAACGATCAAGAACGATAGTATCTGAACCTGAATTATTCAATTATTCACAGAGATTACTTTATGTAGTCTTAGCCACTTGGTACTCTTTTTTTGTATAATAAGTTTCCACATACACACACTTTGCATGAAATAGTCAATTCTGTAGATACAGTTCTCCTTTTTTTTTTTTTTTTTTTTTTTTTTTTTTTTTTTTTTTTTTTTGTTAATCAGAACACTTGGTCACATCAGGAAATTTATTACTGATTTGGTAATATGGCATACAGTCAACTTGAAAATACAAAACACTTTTGCTGACAGCTTATGAATTTGCACAAAATTTATATTATTCCTCAGTTCTTCATTGTTGCACAGAACAATTTAAAAAAAAAAAAAAAAAAAAAAAACGGTATTCAGTATGATTTTTGCGAAATTTCTGCACTAAGGTCCTTGACTCTGCATTTTATTCCATAACAAAAGTATGTCACTGTTCCTTTTTACAACACTCTGAAACAAAAAGTGATCAGACACACTGAATATTCAGCTGGCTCTGCCTTACCACAATGACAACATTGCCTTTGAGGCAACAAAGATTAGTGGGGACAATTGCAACCCTCATTTCCTGTGAACTACGTATAGTGAACATGATTGTGAGAGATTTCCACTATAACATCAATCCGAGTCACTTGATGATGAAAATATGTTTTAAAATCTCAGCATACAAGCTCGTATTGTAGGTTCGGATATACAGTGTTTATATTTCAAAGTAATAAAGTTCATGTTTTTATATTACTGGTGTATAAAACTTATTATCAATAAGAATTCTGGATGAGAGTAGAATGACTATAGAAGTAGGCAAGCATGTGTAGAAATAGCAGGTAACTTTCAAGGTCTTTGAATATAAGATGATCTTTCATAAAACACTCCATGAGAATTTTTTTTATTTTTAACATATTTTGACTAATCAGAATGCTAAACTACTTTATTGATACAAAGTATCTCCTTACAAAGTTATTTTAACAATGGAAAATCCGATAGGAATATCAGTAATGGAGGATAGCTAACAACTCACCATAAAGAGGCTCGCTGAGCTGCTGACACACGAAAATAGATAAATACATTCACACAATTTAAATTTTCGGTCATGGCCTTTGTCAGAAGAAGAAATACTCATTCACACAATCACTCAGACAATTATACAAACACAGCTATCATGTCCGACCACTCCAGCAAAAAAAGCTAGACTGAGTGTGAGGTGGGGAAGTTTGCTGGGTAAAGGTGGGGATGGAAAGTTCTGCATGCATGATGAAATTTAAAGGCTCTTATAGGCGGGAATTTGAATTGCGGCAATGAATGCAGTGGAGGGAAGGGGTGGGAAAGGATAAAAGGGAGGTGTGTAGGAGTTGGGGGATTTGAAATGATAAGAATAATAAGGAAATATAAAGTAGGAAAAAAGGAAAATAATAAATGTAGGTAGAAAGGGAAAAAATAAAGTTGGGGAAATAGGAAAAAAATGAAAAAAATAAGTAAAAATAAAAGTAATAAATTAAGGGGATATTGTAAGTAGTGATACATAGTTGTATGGAAGACATGGATACAAGATAATGGGTGGGGAAGGAAGAGGGGAGGGGGGAGAGATGTTAGGCATAGGGTGCAGGGTTGGGAAGTTATCTTAGTTTGAGGCCTATGCCTAATGTCTCCTCCTCCCCTCTTCCTTCCCCACCTATTATCCTGTATCCATGTCTTCCTTACAACTGTATCACCACTTACAATATCCCCTTAATTTACTACTTTTATTTTTACTTACTTTGTTTCCAGTTTCCCCAGATTTATTTTTTTCCATTTTTTCCCCAAATTTATTTTTTTCCATTTTTTCCCCAAATTTATTTTTTTCATCTTTTCCTCAAATTTATTTTTTTCTAACTTTTTTTTTTTCCTTTTTTTCCTAACTTTAGTTTTTCCTAACTTTATTTTTTTCCTTATTATTCTTATCATTTCAAATCTTTCCCTTCACTGTATTCATTGCTACAATTCAAATTCCCACCTATCAGAGCCTTTAAATTCCATCACTCAATGCAGAACTTTCCATCCACCCCCCCCTCTTTTATCCAGTATCCTTCCCCCTTCACTCCCCACCTCACTCACAGTCTAGCTTGTGTTGCTGGAGTGGCCGAACGCGACAGTGTATAGTTGCCTGAGTGATTGCGTGAATGTATGTGTTTCTTTTTCTGACGAAGGCCGTGGCCAAAAATTTAAGTTGTGTGAATGTGATTATCTATTTTCATGTCTGTCAGCAGCTCAATGAGTCTCCTTACAGTGAATTGTTGCATATCGTCCAATATTGATATCTCTACAAATTTAACACTATACCAATATTAAACTTATTGTTTAAATTTTGATATCAGAATGAAAAATAAAATAAACAAAAATATATGATTTACACCAATTTTCACTTTAACTTCCATTTCTGCTTACTGTCTTGTGGTTATCTGTGGTATAAGTATTTTTAATAACCGCCATCTCCACCATTGGCTCATTCAAAATTCCAGATGTTCTGCTCCTTCCTTCCTCTTCCATAATTTTATAGCTCAGCGAGTGTAGTTTTAGCTGCTTTTACAGAACTGGCTAAAAATCTGATGTATCTAGATATACAAGGGGGTTGAAAAGTTTCTAGCCTTACAAATAAAGCAAGGCAGAAATTTCATAATACCAATTTATTTTACAATATGATAACTTTGTATACTGATACATTTGCAGGCACATTCTGGTAATTTCTGCAAACCATTGAAATGAAAGGTCTTCAATTTTGAGTCCAACCAAGCGTTCACAGCATCAGTCACTGCATCATCATTGTCAAATTACCATCATTTTAGGTTGTTTTATTTATCCACTGTTTTCCATGGGAAAAGAAAAGAGAGTCTAATGGAGCCAAGTCTGGAGAAAATAGCAGATGACGTAACAATTTGAACCTGCAGTCCCATGGAGTTTCTAGTGTTGTGAGGGCTTTGTGTGCAGAAGCATTGCCTGAAACACACTTTTTTCCGTTATCTCTTCTCTCAAACAGCACTGGAGGATGCAATAGTATGATGCATTGATAGATACACCTTTTTGCAAGTAATTTACCCTTATTACCCCTTCCGCAACCCAGAAAATAGATGGCACCACCTTATTGACTGATTTTTGCACCCAAAATTTATATGGACTAGGGGATGAAGGATGTTTAATTTGTTGTAACTTGTTTTGTCTCAGGATCAAAGTGGTGAACGTACATGTTGTCCATTGTCACATTTCTAGCAAGAAATCAGCCTTCATTCACTTAAAATTTCAATTTCTTTACAATACCGCACACACTCCCTTCTCTTATCCGTATTCAAGTGTTTTGGGACCCAATGAGGTGTTTCACTGTTGTGAAAGATGGAGCACTGCCCTTAAGTGTATTCCACACGTCCTGCAATTTCCGTAGGCATCATTCACTTCAGATGAAGATACTAATTCATGGCACGGTTCTTCATTTTCTTGATTTATTTAAACTATGTTATACAACATATCCTAGTGGAAAAACTAACAAAGCTGGGTCCACGAAATTTGTCGTGCATATCCACAAAGGATCACCATAAAAGTAGTTCATGGTGTACAGTTCCTATATTGGGCTAGAAACTTTTCTACCGCGCATCATATTTCGATATCTTGTAAACATATACAGTGGAAAAATCTTAAAAGTGACTCAACTATTCGTGAAGAAATATATAGAATGATTGTGGAGAACCTGACTAAGAAAAGGAAGGCATTTCATTGCATCAGTTATGCCTCAAAATGTTTAAAATTGGAGTCACATGAAACAGCAGAACCATGTAACTCCAAAAGAAATTGTACTGGAATTCTCAGGGATGAAAAAAAAAAAAAAGGAATATTACTAATAGGGATGGGTCAAACCCCAATTTTACCGAATCGAATCCGAATACCGAATCTTAAATAAAACATTTGCCGAATACCGAACCCGAATCGAATTTCCGAATCTCGAACCAAAATAATCTGTCAACTCAAGTACATGAATTTAAAAAGAATTACAACTCTATCACAGCCAGTGATTAAGATAAAGCCTTCTGGGGTGAATCCCAAATGAGAATATTAACAGTAAAATTTAAGAAATTAAAATTTGATGAACATTTTTATTTTCAAACTTAAGGATTTTTTAATACCCCCTACACTTAAAAGAAATTTGAATGAAACATTTGGATATAAATATTATGATCTAAAATATAATAAGAAACTTTCTTCACTCTGTTACAAATATTTCATATTGTGAAATAAAAAACAGCAAATGGAAAGGATTACTTTTTTTTCTTCTTTTTTCAAAGGCGAAGACTCAAAAATAAAATCTGAGAAGATAAGTAGATATTTTGTAAGTTAAAAAATAGGATGTGTAAATGTCAAATAATTTTATAGTGACATATCAGGCATTCTATAAGTGACATACAACACATTCAGGCAGAGAGAAATCCGCGTTTAATCGACGTGTGTGTACTTGTTATTGCCACGAAGACATTTCACAACTGTGAAAAGTAATGCGCAGATTGAGCATTCCGGAAGGTTAAGGAACGGTTTTTAGATTCATTTATTCTTTCAAACATTTAAGATCACGTAACTAGTCTGCATAGAATTTTTATTCGTAGAAGATTAAAAAATCAGTACTAGAAATCAGTTGCCGTGCATCATTTCTATCTATCTCCATTCAGCATAGGAATAATACAAATGTAAATATTAACGTGAAACGTATTCTTCTGCGTTCGCCGTTGTCTTTCGGGTTTGTTAGGCGGACGGAATTTAAATGTGGTAACAACTAACACGGAAGAGTACATGGCGTAATGTTTACATTTGTACTATAGTTATGGCAAAAAGAGTGTGGAATTCACGAATCACGACTCATAGGATCAATCCCTTGCCTCTAATAGAAAACACGTAAGTTTTAGCACGAAGGCAGTGGTTATAGCGTCAGGCATATTGACGCAACACATGCTTTACGTAGTAGCTTTTAGATAAGACTCCAAATGTACAGCTATTTTATGAACCTAAATGCGGAAATATAAAACAATTTTATTAGTCTTATAATACAAATTTTACAAAATGTTTATACTTGAAATCAGAATGAGGCAAGAATCCTAAAGCCTTATGTATTGTTGCCAATTACGCGAAGAAATTTATTTTTGTTGCTACTTATAACTGAAAGGCTTGTTTTTATGAGAGCAAATGTTTTAGGCAGTATTTATATTTTCGCCTGCTAAGCAAGCGTGTGTAGACGGGAAACATTACTTGTGGCAGCTCCTAGCGCCATTTATCTGAACTATTCAAAGTGAGGTCGTTTCATTATGTGACATCGCGTCTTTCTGCGGATCTGTGGAAAATAAAGTAAATAACGCAGACGAAAGCGCACTGTTATGCAAAAAAACTCTAACATTCGTATCTGAAGGTTTCCATATAGCACTTTGGATTCGGGATTCGGTAGTATTCGGCCATTATGCGCCGAATCCCAAATCCGAAGCCAGTGTGCTAGATTCGGCGAATAATGGATTCGGCCGAACCACTCGGACACAACCCTAATTACTAATAATATAAACCAGTTGGGGGGGGGGGAGTTGAAATAAACCTCCTCTTTAAGTACAGTAAAAATAGTTTTTACATTCCCAGTTTTTACGTTTGCTCGCCATTTACACCATTTTTTGTTGGTCTCGTCAATTTTTTCCTATGTTAACAATGTTAATTCACCCCTGTTTTTGCGTTTACATATCTACTCTTTTCCAGCACTTTACGCTTTTCGTAGGAAGGTTCGTGAAGCGAAACTGACGAAATCTATACAAATTAACGCTGGCATGGCTTTCGCCTTAAAGTATAGTGCTTAAAAATTATTCGCAGTCTAGTTTCTTGACACTTTGCATTTATTCGAACGTATATTTTGCGTTTCGTTGTTGGCAGTATGCGTCTAGTTGACTTACGATGCGCCGATTTGTGGCGGTGTACTTCCTCTTTCCGCCAGCTTCTTTGCCAGACTGACTGGCGTGTACTCAATCTGTCAGAACCAGTTGCTTTGTTGACGTGAGAATCAAGAGTTGCATCGTTTTTGCGATACGTATTTCTGATTAATAAAGAACGTTATCTGTTAAAGTTGGGTATCATAATACCCACAACCTCAAAAAAGCGATAATAGTGTGAGGTGCCGATCCTATGCAAATGTCACAAAAATACTTATGCATATATTTGCACTTGAGAACGCGAATAAATTCTCTAATATAGTCGTGTGAAACATCGAAAAATACAAAAAGAATGGAACTTCAGGAGTTTTACTACGTAAATAATTAACGCTGGTAAAAGGCAGTAATTTGGAAGATGTGTTACATAGCCTGGCAGCGGCATCCAAATGATATCTATCGAAGCAGTTCAGGTAATTTTGAAGATGTGTTACATAGCCCAGCAGCGGCGTCCTCGATTATAATGAATGCAATTAAGCCAAAAATTTCTACTTGCCATAAAATTACCAGTCTGCCTGGCACTTAATATAGTGAAAATTTGGTAAACCTTTATTATATAATAAACATCCTGGCGAGTATTTAGATGCCTATTATGTACATATATCACAAATAACCTGCAAAAATCCAAAGCTGATCCAGTAAGCATATTTTACCATTTACAAAATTATTTCCTGCGTTTTGCATTTTCCTGCATTTTACACCACTTCACTGAAGTCCCTTGAACAGTGTGAAATTGAGGTTCTGCTGTAGTTTATTCACGGTGGTTCCTATACAGTACGGGAGTTCTGAAGGAGATGAGCAGGAGGCACAGTTTAGTGATGGATCTTACACATACAGTGTTTGTATTACTCTTAATGGAAGGAACAAATGTCCATGCGCGTTTTATATTATAGTGAGGCCAATTTCACTATGTTGTGTTAACTGTGTGTTTACATGAAGTGTGTGGTTGGCAATAGTTTCTGCAGAGTGGGGGTTAGAATATTTCAAAATCTGTTGCCATATTGGAGAGTGTTTAACATTTTGTGTAATAACATCCTGAATCATTGTCACAGAAGTTTTTCCACACTCAGATTTAAAATTTGCACTGTCCAGTAAGGCTTGAAGGTCCATGTATGTCTGTCCAAGTAGTTTCTGTAACTCAAAGAACTTGTGGCAAGCAGTTGCTATGTGAACTTCAGTTTCATAGCACTTGTTATGGCCCTTTGATAGTTCCTCAAAATAAAACAGAAAAAGAAAGAAAAAAAGTTCATATTGGGCCATAGTGGATAGAGATAGCTCTCATGTGCAGGACTTGTCTTAGTTATTGTGTGAATCTATGCATGCTGTGGCCAAAAATTCAAGTTTTGTGAATGTGCTAATCTTTTCTATGTTACTGTCTGCTGCTCAGTGATTGTGTCAACACTAAGTTGCTACCTCTCCTCATATTATTAATTTAAATTTATGATTTGAAGAAAGAGATCTTGATTATAGGCTTACAGTATGATTTAAAAAAAAAAAAAAAGATTGCCTACATTCAAGCAAATATGGTACGTTAAATACAACACATCTTGTTTCTATAGAGCATAAATCATTATTGTTCCAGTATGTTGTCTACTCATTTGGTATTTGTTCAGTACTCTCTTCTTACACATTGACAGACTCATTGATATACAGACTGTCCCGTGACACCGTGATTAATAAATAACACAAATAGAAGATCATTATCCAGACTTCAGGAAATGATATTTAATGATGAGTAAATAAATTTGAATCTGTTATGATATCATATTTTATTTTAATTAACAGGCACCAGGTGACTGGAAAATTCTGAATGTTCTGCACCGTGTAGCATCTCAGGTAGCAGCACTTGACATTGGATATAAAGCAGGAGTTGAAGAAATCCGAAATAATCCACCAAAAGTTCTCTTCTTGTTAGGTGCAGATGAAGACACTATATCTCGTTCAGATTTACCTGCTGATGCATTTGTGATTTATCAAGGCAAGTATAATCACCTAATCCTTACTTATTTATTTTTCTGGAAAGAGATTCATTGAAATATATTTTCTTGTATATAATATAAATTCTAATGGTGACATTTTATATTGGAGTGCTTGTTTTGACTGTTGAGGAAGTGTCCATGCATGTATCATGGGTGATAGAAAAGTAATGGAAATTTTTGTTTATCTTTATGAAAATCTTTTTTTATTTTTATTTTTTTATTAATCAACATGAAGTTTGACCCATTCAAAGTAATTCTCCTCAGATACAATATACTTCTTCCGATGCTTTTTCCAATATTGAAAACACTTTCATACCTGCCAACTTTTACGGTTTATCCGTAAAATTTACGGAAATTGCATCACTTTACGGTTTTACGGATGGTCGGTGTTATTTTACGACTAGCACAAAAAATTGAAACGTTAACGATCGATAATCACACCACATATGCTCAATCGATTGTTTGTGTGGGTCGAAGACACGTCTACGATAGTCGAAAATTTATTCATTGATCTGATTGGTACTTTTAACTCTGATGTTCGTGACGTCGTGTTCTGTGGTGACGCCATTGCAATTGAATTTAAAGGCGGGATAACAGTTCTTAGAGTTTTATGTGAATCTCAGGTGTCGACAGGCTCTGCTCTGCGAATTCAAAGAATTGCTGATGAGTCAGTTATTGGCATTCAGACTTAGAACATACTTATCGATTTCCTGGATACAGATAAATACTTCTTTCCATCAATGAGGAAGTACTTCTTTACGTACCGCATGTGACTACATAATTACGTTTGCACTCAAGGCGAGACAAAATTGAAGATGCACAGTTTTCTTCCATTCCTTTTTTCGTGGTAAAGTTTTCCCTTTATTCAAGAAAGAAAATTAGGCTATAGTCGAACTAGCATATCATTTGCAGTGTGTGTTATTATTGCTTGCCTTTAAACAAGTTTTTATTGTGTGAAACCTTTTTCAGCTATATCATATCTGCTTAATTTCTCAATGAAGTCCGGTTTTGTATGCTGTAAACCAATATTCACCGCGCCTACTGCTATTTGACGTGGATTTCTTCTTGATTGTTATATCCGCTTGAACAATGGCCTATGACGTATACGATTACATTATTGTATTTTGTAACGTTGAAAAAAATCATTATTTTCGTCAAGCCGGACTATGTGGGCGCTATTTCCCAGATTTTTGCGGCACGTGAGTTTTACTGAAAGCCCTTTTCAAAAGTTGGCAGGTATGCACTTTGATGTTCATCTCCTTTCGCAACTCTATTTTTATCCAATGTGTATCCGCCTCAGGACAAATGTGAAATCCAGGAAATTTTTTTCATCTGGGAGATACACGAGAAAAATAAGGAAAATTTTTAGAATTCCAGGAATTTTTTCAATGTTTACAATCAGTTAAATTTTTGTAATGATTCATGGTAAGAACTCATATTCGAACAATGAAGTTTACTTTAGCTAGCTATAGCAAAATAATATATTGCAACAATAAAACAACACCAAAAGAAGATGGAACATTACGACGATAAAACATCATGCACACAAAGGCGTCTGTCATCAACAAAATGTTTTGAAGACTAAAGGACAAAGACTGCAATAATTTTCAACAATAATACATTTTCAATGAGCATGACATCACAACCCTTTTCATTTCTAGTAGGCGGTAGGAAAATTTTGAAACTCATGTTTGAAAAGTGTTACTCTCAAAGTAAGTTCCGCTTTATCCAAGATGAATTTTGTTCAGAGTGAGAAT
This sequence comes from Locusta migratoria, assembly GCA_026315105.1. Lineage (NCBI taxonomy): Eukaryota > Metazoa > Arthropoda > Insecta > Orthoptera > Acrididae > Locusta > Locusta migratoria. The sequence goes on along the minus strand of CM048745.1, from coordinate 157,191,211 downwards.
GTGGCTAGTTTTTAGTTCTTTTAAGATTAGAAATTTTGCAGCAGTGATGGTAAAAGTATAATCATCTTTCAAAAAAATTTATGGGGCGGAAGAAACCCAATCAGGAGGCACATACAGCCAGCCAATGGCTTTTTAAATAATTCTGTATTGCAAGTTGTACTTTCACTCTGCTATTAAATTCCTGCCCCCCCCCCCCCCCCCCCCCCACACACACACCAAGTCGTTTTCGGGGGCTCAGCATTCATTTACTGAGTAGGAGCTTGGAAAACCCCTGATCCCAGAGCTGGGGACTGTGTCGTGCCAACAGTCCTACATAATGTAGCCTCTGTGGTCTCAACGACCACCATATGGCACGGCAGTGGAATATTGTATACTACAAAGCCCAGGGATCTCGACTTAGTTTCCTGGGTCGTGATGAAGGTATAAACCTCAAAAACAAAAGAAAAAATCCCTCAATCTCAAGATTAGCTATGTGCCGGGAAGATGCATGGATGTTGAGGTGGAACAGTCGCTAGCAAGCAACCTTTAGGGTACCTGCTGTTCCTCAGTTGTATCAGGCTTACCCAGGTAAGTGGGGGGGGGGGGGGGGGGCTCCGCCTAGGTGGAATTCATTTATCTAGCTGCTCTGTCAGAACAAGATGAAACGAGCTAATTATGTTGGCAGATGTAAAACTGCCATCTCTAATTGTGGGAGAACAGATTACGATGTTACAGCATACGACCCGAAGTTGTTCCCTTCCCTGGCTATGCCTTGGTAGGAATGCAGGCCCCTCCACAGGTCTGAGCTGTAATCGGTCCTAATACCTGGTTTGTTCACGTACTGATGGGGATTCTTTCTTGTCCACAGTTCTTCATCGATCACCTCGAAAATAAGTATGGTGAGATGGAGTCTTTATCAAAAATTAGAAGTGGGACTGTTCTGACGTAGATGGCATCCCCTGCCCAGATGAAAGCATTACTTGCCTGTGATGAGCAGGGTGATATTCCCGTCAGTCTCACACCCCACAAGACACTCAACATGGTCCAGGGTCTCATTTACCACCAGGATCTGCTGTCACAATGAGTTGCACACAAACTTAAAACGAAGATGTCATCACTTCATCCATCACATTTATAGGGACTGAAAGACCACAGGGTTGCCACTGGTGCTTTCATCCTGGCAATACACTGCCCCAGAAGATCAAGGTTATGATATACCAGTGTGATGTAAAACAATGTGTCCATTCCCCTATGTGGTGCTTCAGGAGCTGGAAGTTCAGGCATATGTCCCCCCACATGCAGGGAATGTGGATGGTCATCACGTACAGATGATCCATGCACCCTCACCTCCCATCTGTGTGAACTGTCAGCAGTAGCATCCACCTTGCTCGCTGGACTGTACTATTTTCCACAGGGAATGAAAGATCACGGAGAACAAGACTCTGGACCGACTTATGTACACTGAGACAAGAAAAAAGTACAAGTGGCTACATCCTGCACGTAAGACAACATTTTTTGCTGCTGTTATGTTATTGTCACTTTCTTTGGGCATGACATTAAAAGCATCACCTTCTCCTGTGGGCCCTACAAACCACCAACATCAAACTGCCACTTTGATAGGTGGGAGGGCTGCTTCATTCGTTGCTCACCCAACATTTTCTGTGGGAGTACTCCCCCCACCCCCCTTTCGCACAACCACTGCGGTCATTGGTCTCCATTTCCCAGCTGGAGAAGCAGTAACCTTCTCCAGTCCCTCTCGCGAGGAAGGGGTCCATCAGGACACTCCCTTCAGAGGTTTCTCCCAGTAGAAATGAGGACCCATGATAACAGATCAGCAGAACCAATGGTTGTTGATTCTGCAGTCTCTGAACAGTTGGCAGAAGGTGTTCCCATGGAATAATCTCCTTATCTGTGATATTATGGCTCTTCAACTAGGTGCAAACAAAATTCTGCAGTGGAATTGCGGCGGTTATTTTCTACCATCTGGCTGAGCTGCAGCAGTTACTGTGCTGCATCCTTGTGCTCTGTTTAACCCTGCAGGAAATTAGTTTCTTGCCTAGAGGACTCTGTGCCCTTTGGGACTATTATAAAAAAACTGTTCCATCTGTGACAGAGCATCCGGTGGTGTCTGTGTATATGTCCCTGCCTCAGTCCCCAGAGCAGGTGTGCCTCTCCACACATCTCTCGAGGTGGTCGCTGTTAGAATCCAGACAGTTTAGTCTTGCACTATGTTCTATCTATCTTCTGCCAGATGCGATTGTGTTTCCAGCTAACTGCTGCTTTGGTCATCCAACTTCCCCCACCATTTCTCCTTTTAGGGAACTTAAATGCCAACCACCCATTGGGGGGTAGAACCCAGATCAAGGGCTGTGGTAGGGACCTTGAAGCCCTCGTGGTTCAGTAGACAATTGTCTTCTCAACACCCGTGCCCCGACACACTTTAGCATAGCACATGGCACATACTCAGCCATGGACCTGTCTGTTTGTAGCCCCAAGCCATTAACCACATCTTAATTGGCGAGTTCACGATGACATAAGTGGCAGTGACCACTTTCCAATCTTTGTGTCACTGCTGAAGTATCAACCTGCAGACTGCTTGCCCTGATGTTCTCTCCATTGTGCTGACTGGCCGGCTTATACTTTGGCTGCTGTACTTGATGCTCCAATATGAGCCAACATCGATACTGTGTTTCAACAGTTCAACACTATTGTTTCTGCCACTGAGGCAACTGTTCCCAAAACCATTGGTTCACTTCGGTGTAAGTCCTTGCGTTGGTGGACACGGGAGATCCCCCACCTACCTGAATCCCATCTCTCAACATCTTCTGCACTGACCCAACTGCTATCATTGAGCATATGGCAGAGCAGTATTGACATTGCTCTGCTACTGCAACCTACAGTGACAACTTCTGCGCCCTCAAACGGGATTAAGCAGAAGCAATTATCATTCTGCAAGCACTGCAGGAACTCAAGAGTGCTCCATTCAGTGCTTGAGAGTTCCAAACTGCCATTGCTGCATGCCCTGACACATATCCAGGACTAGATATTATAAACAACCAATTCCTCCATCACCTTTCAGCAGAGTCTTAACACCAGCTTCTTGTCTTGTTTAACTATCTGTGGGCAGAAGCGGTGTTCTCGTGCCAATGGCAGGATAGCACCATCATATCAGTGTTGAAACCTGGAGCAGATACATTGGTGACTGACAATTACCACCCATCAGCCTCGCATACATTCTCTGCAGGCTCATTGAACATATGATGAGTCAGCAGCTCATGTGGATCCTTGAAGATAGGGGTCTCCTGGGCCAACAACAGGGGGACTTTCATCAGCGCCACAACCTTATGTCACAAGTGGGCCATCAGTACAGCTATTACTCGCAATGAACATCTTGTTGTGGTCTTCTTTGATCTCAGGAAGGCGTATGACACCACTTCGCACCACTGTAAACTGGCTACCCTGTACAACTGGGGCTTATGTGGCCCACTTCCAATCTTTATACAGCATTTCCTTTTTCACCGCTCTTTTCAGGTTAGGGTTGGTGCCTCTCTTAGCTCACATCATACTCAAGGGAACGGGTCCCGTTAGGTTTCTGTTCTTAGTGTTCTATTTTTTGCTGTGGCTGTGGGATCATTGGTCTGTTCCTCTCTATTTGGTGATGACTTTTGTGTATATTTTAGCACTTTAGCATTGGTGTCATTGAACAGTGGCTGCAGGGAGCCATCAGAAAGTCCGTCATGGGCCTATGCCACTAGTTCCCAGTTTTCAGTGCAGAAAATCTGCATAATGCACTTCTGTCACTGTCGAGTAGTTCACCTGGACCCAAAGCTATACCTGGGTGGTGAACTGCAATGCATTGAGGAGACATATCACGTTTTAGGCATGCTTTTTGATGCTCAGCTCACTTGGGTGCCACACGTTTGTCAGCTGACGCAAAAATACTGGCGACATTTAAATATTCTTCACTTTCTCAGCCACACTGGTTAGGGCGCTGCCCATCCCACCCTTCTGCAGCTTTATAAGGCTCTGCTTCAGTCAAATCTTGTCTACAGGTGCCTGGTTTATGACTCTGCAGCTCCTTCAGCATTGAGGATCTTGGATCCCATCCTTCATAGTGGTGTTCATATAGGGATGGGGGCTTTCCACAAAAGCCTGGTGCTAAGCCATCTTGCTGAAGCTGGGATCTATTCCTTGAAGTTTCGCCAGCAACAGCTTCTTGCCTATGTTGCTCGTCTTAATGCAATGCACCACCACCCAAATCACAGGCATCTGACTCCAATTGCTGCCCTTCCCTCTCCCACTACGCTGACCCAGATCGGGTCTTCATATCACGGTCCAGGTTTATACTCTCCTTTCCTCACTTGAGTCCCTACCTATCCCTTCTGCTTCCTCTTGACAATCTTGTACCCCTTATTAGTACATCCCTTACTTGCAGCTCCACCTGCAAGTGTTCTATGATCCAAAGGCGTTAGTTTCATCACTAACACTTCGTCGCCAGCTTCTGGCCATTCTTGACACGTTCTGTGGCGTAGAAGTGGTATATACTGATGGCTCTCAGGTAGATGGCATAGTTGGTTATGCCTGTGTTCACAATGACCACATTGAACAAAACTCTGTTCCTCCTGGCTGTAGAGTTTTCACTGGCAAAATGATCACCATATCTCTTGCTCTTGACCATCTATGAACATGCCCCAGGAAGCCGTATGTCATCTGTAGCAACTCCCCGAGTGTCCCACAAGGTCTGTGAGGCTTGGGATTTAGAATGGTCAACCTTGAGCACAGCAAAGAAGCTCCATGCTATCAAGCCTTCTACAGCCACATGGAAGTCCTCTCTCAGGCTTTCCAGTAGGGACTTTTTGTCCTCTGTCACATGCATATTGGCTAAATGTGGTTAACGCATGGCTACCTTTCATGTCAATAGGACCAACCAAATTGTTGTGGCACATGTTGAGTGGACATCTTGTTGGACTGTCTGCTTTTAGCTGCCTTTAGGCAGTCTTTCAACCTGCCTACTGCGCTTCCTTTAATTTTAGCAAATGCCTCTATGGCTGACCGTATTTTAGATTTTATTTGCGCAGCTGGCTTTTATTTTCCTATTTAGTGGTGGGCTCATTTGCTTGATTTCTCAGGCCCCATCCCTCTTGAACTTTTAATCTCTTGTCTCTTTTACAGTTTATGTATTGTACTCAAATGGAGGAATTTAGTATGTGCAGAGTGACTGACTCATCCCGTATTATCTTTGTAATCAGCCAGCCACTGTCTTCTGAGGTATAGTTTTAGATCAGCTCAACATTCAGTCTCTTCCATTTGTCATACTTCTGAGATAACATTTTCTTCTCTGATATCACGTCTGGTTTGTCTAATGTATGTACTAAGGGTGTTTCATGGCCCTGCTCAAAAAGTTTATTTTGTATTTTATCAATTTTACTGTATATATCATGCCTTCATTACATATCCAGTTTTATGTAACAGATTATATAGAGGCTTCAGACACCTACCTTTATGGTATGTAAGTTAGCTGCTATATTGATTATTAATTTGGCTACTAGATGGCGACAAGCGCTTAAAACAGTAGCACATCCATTTGCTTCTCAACCATCACAGCGACTGGATGCAGCCCCTAGCGTCTGTTTGCTGCTGTTCTTATTTTATGGTATTGTATTTTTAATTTCTTTGACATGTAATTTTTAACCTTTTTACCTCATATTGTCTGATAAAGGTGCCCTTTGTGACACTGAAACTTGGGTTACATTCAATTGTAACTTGCTTCTGAGGACTGTAGTTGCTTATAAAAGTCTTGCATTTGTGTTTCCTTCTTTTATGTTGTTAGCACCATGTGTTCATTGTCACGTGTACCCCATTGTGGTTTCCCCTCTGGGTTTTGAGCTCTTATATTTTATTTTTTCCTGATTGGCTGTATCTTCTTCGGTGGGAACAGGGGACTGATGACCTCGTAGTCTAGTCCCCTGAAAATCCCCCCCCCCCCCCCCCCGGTCAGACAAATAAATCCTGCCTAACTACACAATAGAAAAATTATGACATAATCTAAAACTGCAGATGTTTTTGAAAAGCAACAGTATAAATTTTATTGCTGCTAAGAAGATGTAACATTTTACTTCTGGCAGTGGTGCTGTAGAGTGCTCATGTCGGCAGTGAGCGTTGAATGTTCTTAGAAAATCCAATCACAAAGAATGAGTTTGAATTGACTGCAGAATAAAAAATTGATGCTGTTCCTGGTTTATGGTTGACAGGCTCTTGTATGTTCTTTTTTCTGGTCAGTATTTTAATTATACTTGTAAAGTGAACATGTCTGTGCTGCTGCTGTAAGTAAAATTAAACTGCTGCTTGTTTCAATTGCAGCAGTTAAAGCTGTGCTATTAGGTTCCTTCCTAACCATGTAATAAAAAATATGTGACCTATTTGTACAACATTGCAAAGTAATTTACAAATCTAATTATCATTAATGAATGAGAGTTGGCACAGTGGTAAGACATTGGACTCACATTCGGGAGGACAGTGGTTCAAATATACCTCCAGCGATCCATGATTTCCCTATATCACTCCAGGCAAATGTTGGGCTGGTCCATTTAAAGAAAGGGTACAGTTGATTTCATTCCCCACCTTTACTGGAGAAATGTCATTGAAGGTGCAAGTGGATTCTTTCATTCCATATGAATTTTATTGCGTGTCAACTATCTATCTATCCATCCTCCACTTACCTGACACTTTCAGGTAAGTGGTTTTAATGTGTAACAGAGTGGCCGGACGTCCTACTTTTATTACTGTGATTACCCAGCCAAGACACTCTGGTATCACTGCCGGTTGGCCACAGTGCCCAAGTGGTCTGCGGCGCGCCAGTCACAGTCTGCACAGCCACTACGGTTGGTGGTTCGAATTCCCCGTCAGGCATGGATGATTAAGTTTAGGGCTGGATGACCCCGCAGTTAAGTCCCTTAAGATTTACAAACATCTGATGTCATCTTTAAATCCGTCTCTCGTTTCTCAGTGTCCTTTATTTGCTTCTTTAATTTCTTGACTTATTAAACCCTTTGCTTGGTAAAATTTATCACGTTGTTTTATTCAACTTTTTAGCGATCTTTCCTGTACTCTTTATACTTGCAACAAGGGACTGATAACCTTTGTCATTTAGTCCCTTTAAAAATCAAACCATCCATCCATTTACCATTACCCAAACAATCCGAGCATGAGCTCAGTCTTTAATGACCAAGCTGTCTACGTGACATTTAACCCTAAACTTCCTTCCTTCAAATTACCTTTTCTACTGTCATCAATAAATTAAATATTTAAAACAGCTGTGTGTACCGACAAGATACAAAAAATTGAAATTGTTTGTATAAAGCAAAAAGTTCCCATTATATTTTGCTCACACTCCATGATTTTATGTTATCAGATTTTACAGAAGAATGTAATTAAAAAAGAATACCATAAAACAATTGAGGATAGTACACAACTCACTGAAAAGGCACACATTGAACCACAACAGGCACAAAGAGAGAGAGAGAGAGAGAGAGAGAGAGAGAGAGAGAGAGAGAGCCCACTTAAACACACACAACTTAGTTTTTGGCCACTAGCCTTCATCAGAAAAGAAACACATACTTTAATTCATAGAATCAAACAGGCTCACAACAGTTATCTCCAGCTTCTGCATTCAGAATCAGGCTCTGTGGTGATCCTTTGTTTCACCTCCCATCCCATCACTACAGAGTGTGGCTCAGAATGCAGTTGGTGGAAATGACTGTTGTGTAGCTGTGAAGTGTGCCTATGTTATCAAATAAACAATAGCATGTGTTTTTTGATAAAGGCTAGTGGTGAAAAGCTAAGTTAAGTGTGTTTGAATGTCTTTTATATGTGCCTATTGTGGCCCCAGTGTGTTTCTTCACAGCGATTAGCATAGTGTCTTCATTATACAGTATTTTATTCCTCATTGTTAACTTATTTGCACATTTTCAATTTTGCATGTTTAATGTTTCTATTATTTTGGCACTGTTGTTCCTGTTATGTGATTGGCACTGATGTTCCTGTTATATTGATGTCTGTATTTTGGTAATTTCTGCACTCTAGCAGCAGACAGGTTGTTGTTAATAGTGCACAATACAAAATAATAATAATAGTGTTTTTGCTTTCCAGGTCATCACGGTGATGTTGGTGCATCAATGGCTGATGCTATTTTCCCTGGTGCTGCATATACAGAGAAGCAGGCGTCATATGTGAACACAGAAGGTCGTGCACAGCAGACATTGGCAGCGGTTACTCCACCTGGTCTTGCAAGAGAAGACTGGAAAATTATACGAGCTCTATCTGAGGTAAGATTTTCTACAGTCACACTTAAGATGTTCTATGAATAATAAGCATTGAGAAAAAAGTCTTCAAATGACAGCTGAAATTAAATAATTGTTACTAGTTTAAGCATGTAGCTTGTATAATTTTAAATTTTTGCTGTAACATAGAAGCTATGATGATAAACTGGTATTCAGGTCCATACTTGCCTGTTCTTATTTGGTCAATGTTAGTTGTGTAAGAGATCTTATTTACAGTACTAATTAAAATTTACTCTTGTTATCCAAAGAACATTTCATCACTATTTGCAGAATTAATCACTTCACCTTCATCAACACAAAATTTATAGGTCTGTTTCACAAGGAAACTACTTAGGCTCGAACAAATAGAAGTACACCAAAATCATATGATAGCTAATGTAAAGGTATCTTAATGCACTATTGCATCTGCAAAACTCTGCAGTCGCTCATTAGAGGCTTCTGCGTGTGCCATGCCACATTGCACTTTGACCTGCCGGTACGCCAGTAGTGATGGTGCTGTGTGCCTCTGAAGTTGCGTTTTTTGACGTTATTTGTGTGGTGAAGTGTCGGATGGATCGGCGATTGGTAATCAATTAATCAATCCTGCTAATATAGTGTGACTGGTTGAGGTGAAGTTACGAATAAACCTCCTTCGTGTAGATGGTATTGGTGTAGAAGATTAATCATTCACATGTTACCTATTATCTATTATAGTGTTTCTAGTGTATGCTCATATTTCTGCACTATAATAGACACCAGAAAACATGTGAATGATTCTTCTTCTACACCAAGACGGTATTCACGAAGAAGGGCTCTTTGGAATTCCATCTCAACCAATTGCAATACATTAGCAGGATTGATTACCAATTGCTGACCCATCTGATGCTTCACTACACAAATAACGTCACAAAGCGCAACTTCAGAGGCACACTGCACCGTCACTACTGGCGTACCGGCAGGTCAAAGTGCAATGCGGCTTGGAACACACAGAGGCCTCTAATGGGCGACTGCAAAGTTTTGCAGATGCGGGAGTGTCACTAGTGCAATAAAGGACCTTTACATTATCTATCATACGATTTTGGTGTATTTCTGTTTGTTCGAGCCTAAGTACTTTCCTTGTCAGTATTACCAGTCTGTGCAAGTATGCATATAAACATAATCAAATTTTAGTTTTGATTCAGATATCTCGTGTAATCAGGCACACTACTTTTTCAAGGGTGGTGTACTTAACTGCTGCCCCAGGTAGCAATGGTCAATGCACAGAATCTTAGAAATAGGTGTGAACTTAAGTTAGTTGGACCCCAACTATGTTGGTTGGAAGTATTCGGGTTAGTAATGAATTGTCATTAGATAAAATGATAATTCAGTTCCTGACTTAAAAAATTGAAAATCCTCTCCTTTACTGAGAAAGTAATATTGAAACTCTTGTGATCTGAGTTCGCTTTATATATTTTAATTGTAATAGTTCTGCATTGACGAAAACATTGATTTTTCTTTTTACCCACACATGTTTCACTGCAATTACAGCATCATTAATGGACCTTTTAAATCCTTTCTTGTTTTTAGATGTCGTTATTTCAGTCCCCCCCCCCCTTTTTTTAAGATCTTACTTTACAATTTGTCATTTGGAAATGTGGTGGTGTTTTTGCTTTGGGAGTACTTAGGTACATGTTACAAGTCACAGCGAGAGCGGCTTAGCTTCCTCACCTGATGATGGCGGCCAGCTGGACCGCAGAAATATTGTGTTCAGATGACAGAATGATCCGGCTGGAAACCCGTGAAGAATTTGATCAGTTAATACGCCGGGAAAGTCTACATAGCCACATCAAGGCTGTCCTTGGCAAAATGTTGTTTTACAATTGGGTCTGAAAATAGTAATCCAATAAAATTTGCATTGATTCTGATTGAGTAGACTTCAAAGGTTTTATTATTCACAATTTTGTGAAGAAATAATGACAATATCTGTCCGGCTTTGTGGATAAAAATTGTGTATTTTGGCACATATTATGTATATTTATCTTGTTATTTTTTTTTTTCAGATACTTGGCAAAAAATTATCATATGATGATCTAAATGAAATCAGGTGTCGACTGGAGGAGGTTTCACCAAATTTGGTTAGGTATGGCAATGTGGAAGAAGCAAACTTCTTCGCTCAAGCTACGGAACTAGCAAAGGTATTGTTTTATTAATTTATGACTCTTTTTCCCCCATACTGAGCAGTTGCAGATTGGAGTTGCTGTTATATAACTAGAGAGCATGTTTCTGCTTTTAAGTTCTTTGTAGGGAGTGGTAATCGTCAATTTGTCACAACCTTAATCACTTCATCTAGTAACTTTGTAATGTTATTTAACTGGTATTATCTGTGGTGACATTCACAATAAGTGCACTATATTAAGTCATGTTCAAACTAAAAGTTACAAGGTGTACCATTTATTTGTTGGAACTTATTATCTATTTAATGTTATGATAAGGATTGAAGTTGTAAGTCCTAAGCACACTGACTATCAAGTTTCTTTATGTAGAATGTTTTATTACTTACTGATATTCTATATTATAGTAACGACAGTTTACAACTCACCGCAAAGATGTGGTGGTGGGCTGCGACAGGCACATAAAAAACACACACAAATACAACACTTGTGTTGTATGTGTGTGTCTTTTGTATGTGCCTGTTGCAGCTCGTCGCCATGTCTTTGCGGTGAGTTGTAAATTGCCCTTACTATATTATTAATTCCAACCTGGACTTTCCATTATTATATATTAGTGATATTCTACATTGATGGAGTAGTTGTGTTACTATTTCTGTGAATAGAAAACAACAATGTCAGTATTGTCTTCGTTCTCTACTTTTATTGCCTCTGTAATGCTTCACTGCCACACTCGGAATGGGTACAGGAGGTTAAAGAGAATGAGAGCCGTAATTCACAGATAAGGTTATGAACACTTTTTGTGGAATGGATTATATAAACTCAGACTTACATGCAGATGAACTAAAATGATGATACTGAATGTCACATGGTGGTGTTGCATGTAACACAGCAATTATCAGCCGCATGCAAATGCAGCAGGTCCTTCATTAAAAGATGCACATATGGCCTGTAATTGAAAAAGTCACTATGATCTGCCCATTGCTAAAAGGTACTGCCAAGGGGATATAACCACAAGAAAAGATTGAATGACTAACAAAAGGGTAACATTTTAAGAGCAGAACATTTAATTTTGGAAGTTTGAACATATTAGAAATGGTAGAAAATCTGCAAATTGTAATGCAAAGCCTTAGTGTAGATATAGTGGGGTTAGTAAGGTGCAATGGGAAGATGATGTGGATTTTAATCACACACATATTGATTAATATCAACAACCAGAACCAGAAAATGGCATAAGTGGAATATAATTCAATATAAATAGGAAGATGGGACTGAAAATGTGTTATTGTGAACAGTTTTCCATCACGGGGTTGTTTTCATCATAACTGACAGCAAACCAGTACCATTAACAGCAGCTCAGGTATACATGCTGAAGTCATAAGCAGATGATGAAGACAGAAATAAATTACGTGAGGATATTGAACAGGTTACTCAGTATGTAAAAGGTTATGATGATCTAATGATCGTGAGGGATTAGAATACTGTAGTAATAGAAGGAACTGAAAATTGCTATTGTAGATTATTGACTTGGTAGTAGGAATAAGTGAGGAGGGGGACTAATGGAGTACTGCAATATTTTGTAGCCAGTAATAACAGATATGAAAAATAAGTGATGGAGGTAATCTTAGAAAAGTCATGGAGCCGTTTGAAGATTTCCAATAGGAATACATTATGCTTAGACATAGATTCCAAAATCAGATTCTGGAATGCAAGGAGTACCCAGCAGCAAATGTAAAATCTGATCACAATTTAGTAATGATGAAGAAGAGGCAGAAGTTTAAGGGAATCTTCTGGAAGAAACAGTGCGGAAGGAAGTGGTATACAGAAGTGTTGAGGAATGGTGATTGGCACTTGAAATTACCTGAGGCTCTAATACTGCAATAATGAATAACCCAATAGATAATCTAATTGAAAAGTAACAGGCAGCTTTAAAAAAGAAAAAAATATAGCTGCAAAGAAGGTAACTATGAAAAAATCTTTGGTAATGAAAGAAATATATACGATCGACAAAAGTAGTCTTATAAAAAAATTGAAAAATTCAGGAATACAGAAATATACAACACATTTTAGGAATTATATAAATTGGAAGTGCTGAGAAGCAGAGGCAAAATAGCGGGAGGAAAAATTTAAATGATAAAAAAGAAACATATTTTGATAGGTATGATTCAACATATGCAAAAGTTTAAACAACTAGCAGTGAAATTCAGAGAAAGGGTGACCTAATTAAGTGTGTAACACAATTTCCATCATCAGGCACATAGAAAATAATGGTTATGAGAAAGAGTACAATGGTGACCTGTACAAGAGGAATGACTTTTTTGATGATGTGATTCAGAAAGAAATGGGAGTTAATATAGGAACAAAGAGGAAACCATATTAAGAGTGAGAATGTAATAAAGCACTAGAAGTTTTAAGATTGTACATGACAGAAGTTTTAGACAAGATTCCTTTAGAATGTATGAAATTATTGGGGTATGTGTGAATCAAGTGATTATTAAAGTTTGTAGGAGAATTTGAACCTGGAGGTGTACTATCAGACTTTCAGAAAAATATCGTGTACAGATTTCTGAAGATAGCTTGGACATAAAAGTACAGGAAGTACCTCAAATCTGCTTAATGCCTCATGCTGCCAAGCCTCTGGTAGGATTAATGTACAGAAGAGTGAAAAAGAAAACAGAGACTGTTAGATCATTTTGGAAAATTTACGGCACCAGGGATGAAATTCTAATGCCGCAGTTGACAGTGAAACCAAGATTTAAGAAGAATTCAAGATGTTTGGTGTCCTAGATAAAAATGTTCAACAGGATAAAGTGGTACATGATGTTCAATTATCTGATAATACAAAACTTTTAGAAGAACCAAGAGGAAACAATAATAATGAAGTGAAGAACAAAGTCCTTTGATTAAAGAGAGATTGGCATGGATGTTGTCTTTTGTTCCTTGTACTCAATTTATACATTGAAGAAGCAGTGATATAAGTGAAAGAAAGGTTCAGGAGTCAGGTTAAAATTCACAGTGAAAGAATATTGATGATAAAATCCTCTGATGACATTGCTATTTTCAGTGAGTAACATTGATCATATTAAATGTAATGAACATTCTAGTGAGAACAGAAAATGGGATCCAAGTAAAACAAATTCCAGACATTAAACACAAATGTAATGTTCTATTACAAGGTCCTCTTTCTTTCTAAAACTCTCCAACATACTGTTACTTAGGACTTGCACTGACTGGTTCAGTTGCACATTCATTTTGTCTTCTTTTTTCAGGACTTTTGTAGTATTTGATAATTATATTGCAACATCCTGCCCTCCCTCCCCCCAATTTGTGTTGGCAGTTACTTAACACCTAAAGATGGGAAGGTAATGTTCTGAAGCTGGCCATGACTTATTAAAACACAATATACAACTGAAGCAGATTTTTCCCCCAATTATCAAGCCTTAGAATTGCAGATGTCCTGACTACTAAATCTCTTGAAACCAAAGGAAGACCAAAGTAATCAGAAGAAGCAGAAATAAGGTTAGCTGTCTACTTAACATAAAAACTGATTACAACGAAGTTGGTGAAGTGAAGGAATTAATCTTCCTCAGATACCAATAGCAAATGACAGATTAAACTAGGGTGACATGAAATAGGGATTAGAACAGGCATAGAGGGCATTCCTAGGCAACAGAAGTTTTAACAACAGCCATAAGGAAAATTTTGATGTATATTTAGTGCACAGTATTGTATGGTAGTCAATAAAGGGTCGTGGGACAGCCAATAAAAAAGAGAGAGAGAGAGAGAGAGAGAGATTTTAAGTGGTTGAAAAGTGTTCCTCAGAAGAATTTTGAAAATTAGGGTGACTTATACAGAATGACATGGTTCTCCACAGAAAAGGCGAAGAAAGAAACTTAAGGAAAACAGTGATAATAAGATAGAATAGGGTGATAGGACATGTATTACAAACATCAGGTAAAAAATTCTGTTGTACTAGAGGGAGCTGTAGAGGGGGAAAATGGAGCAGCAAGACAGAAATTTAATTTATGTCCAACACAACTCTACATGGATTTGTATGTCTAACACTCAATAATATTTTTTGAAGGATTTTTTTCCATGGTTTTATGTCGTTGTTGGAATAGTGCAAGGGGGGGGGGACATGTGCTTTGTCATACCCATCACAAGAAGGGAACTCTTGAATTGCAGTGATAAGTTCTTTTTTGTAAAGAGAATTGTTAAAGTGCAAGAAACAAGGAAAGATAGAGAATCCAAACTATGATCTGCTATGAAACACCTGCTTCATTACTCAACTCATTACCTACCTAGCAGTCAACAACACTCAAGCACTAAATCTTACCACTATAAAGATGCTACATCACATTCAGGTAGTAATGGCTTTGAGCCCAATGTTAGTGCCACCTCGCAAGAGTTACTTACACAGAAGGCACTTAATGATGTCAAAATAAACAAATGAAAGTATTAAGTGTTTGCTGTAGTGCATTATCTACAAAGATCATAAGTGGCTTCTATGAAGTGAATAAATAATCCTGTTAATGGGATAAACCAAACATTGTTGTAGCTTCTGTGAGTGGAACAGCTGTGCAAGGTGTGAGCACTGTCAGTCAAAAGGAATGCCACTTCAGAGACCTCTGCTGGCTCTATGAATATCAACATGAGCCACTTATGAACATTCCA
This sequence comes from Locusta migratoria, assembly GCA_026315105.1. NCBI lineage: Eukaryota > Metazoa > Arthropoda > Insecta > Orthoptera > Acrididae > Locusta > Locusta migratoria. Next base: position 157,176,093 of record CM048745.1, on the reverse strand, counting down.
AAATATTACTTCCTCAGTTGCACAATAAATTAAGTAATGTTAACTATAAGAGGTATTACATCTTGTGCTGACTGGGATTAAGACATTTATTTTACACCAGACACATTTTGCTTTTTATTTTGAACGCATCTTCTGTGGTCTGTATTTTTTGCTTTTGTAAAATATTTTTGAAGTGAATTGTTTGTTTGGTGGGCTGTTTTAATGACTTGCTTTTTGAAAATGTTGGCTATTCTGTATGTGTTGTTTTTATTATTGTATGTCGTTATATACAATCTGTTGTTTTCTTCACCCCCCCTTTTCCCCCCCCTCTTGTTTGTGTGTGTGTTTGTGTGGTATTCTGCCTTTATCATGGTGATTATTGTGTTTTAATTTTATTGTTCAGCCTAATGACATACAGTCATAAATTCACTCACAGAATATCCAACATTTTCAAAAAACAAGACATCAAAATAGCTCACCAAACCAACTCATTTCAAAAATATTTTCCAAAATCAATAGAAAATACAGATCCATACAGAAAATCAGGAATATACCAACTGAAATGCAACACACATGATGGAAGATACATTGGTCAGACTAAAAGAACACTTGACACCAGATGCAAAGAACATGTATGAGGCTGGAAGTATAAAATGAATCACTCAACCTTTGCTGAGCACTTACATCAGAAGAATAAACAACAAGAAACACTGTCTCATCCTTCAAGAAAACTACCATCTCATAAATGACCAAACCAATCTAGCAAACCACACACTGTTCAAGCTTATTGAAAACCTAACATAAAAATAAACACTCTGAAAGCCAAATCCCCCACTCACAAATATATATATATACATTACATTGGCAACATTCACAAACCACATGAAAAACAAATGAAGAGACAAATATGACATAGTGACACTGTGGTGAAGTGATAAACAAAAGAAAGGCATTCCACTTAAAATGAGTGATATGCAAACTGTATGCAGTTTCAAATAAGTGTTGAAGTGAAGTGGTAACAAATGAAATGGAAGAAACAACACAAAAACTGCCAAAATGTGCTGTACACACCTGAAGACATATGTCAGAAACCAACTACTCCAGCCAACAAGATGGAGAAACAGCAGTGAGATGTAAAGAAGAGACGTCAACACCACAAGCAAACTGAATATTAATTTATAAACGCATAGGCCTAATGTGCACACAGTTTTCTAAAACAATTTGTTTTTAAACTATATATATGAAACAAATTGTACAAACCTTTGTATCATTTACAGAAAATAGAGCGAAATGTGTCTGGTGTAGAATCTATGTCTTAATTGCAGTCAGCCCAAGACGGAATACCTCTTATAAGTTAATTTTAACAGGTACTGCAGATGATGACCCCACAACCAAACATAGTAAATTAAGTAATGTGTTTCAGATGGTAAGTGCTGTTGCTGAGGTAAGTAATGCATTCAAATAAATCTACTCCAGATTACAAGTGAGAGTTATGAAAAACTAATAGCTAGTACGTCTTTCTGGAGCCCATAGAATAAATTGAATACGTGATCCACAGTTGGAGAATATTGTAACCAAAGTTGAGAAACACACGAGGACAGATTTAAGGAATGTTACTGAAAACACATGATTCCACGGTACAAAAGTCATTTAAGAATTTGAAAATTCATGAATGCAGTTCAAGTAGTAAATTTTGTATTTTTTGTTTCTCACAGTCTTGGAATTAATGGTGAGGAAGGTGGTGAATGCTATCACCAAGACTGTGGCTGCTGATTGTTGATCTGTGAAAGGATACACAACCTCTAGATGAGGTTATGATAAAATGGATAAAACATTACCTAAACAGTTGAAACTGGAATTTATTTAATTGATACTTCTTTAATTGTTCCTGTAGTTTCTATTTTGGTATCTACCAGTCTTGCATAATTTAATTAAACTCTTTGTGTTTTGTTTTCAGAATGTGAAGACCCAGCTGAATAGCTTACCTCTTGATGTGAAGCAGAAAGAACTTGAAGACTTCTTCATGACTGATACAATTAGCAGAGCTTCACCAACTATGGCCAAATGTATCCAAGCTGTACTCAAACAAAAACAGTCCAAATATTAAATGTGCAATTTCGTTACTATAGTGTAGTCTCAATGAAAAAATTAAATTATTTATAGTGCTAAGTTCTTTATGTACATATATTTATCACACATTCATAATGCCTCTATGGTTTAGACCTCTTTATGAATGGTTTTCACAAGAAGCACTACAGTTACTGAGATTATTACTTCCAATAAAGATATGCATGCTATTAAACAGCAAAATTGATAACATTTCGTCTTGCTCATTTTTAGAAATTCTGTTTTCAGCATTGTAGTTGTGTGAAGCTATTGTTGGCAGTGGAAGTCCGGGTTCAAGTTTTGTAAGATATGAAGGGCGAGAGTTTATTTTTGTGTTTTTGTAAATAAGGTGATGTAAAAATGTATTGTTTGTATTGTCTGTGAAAATGTGTAGCAATTAAATGTAATGAATACATTACTTCTTTTGATAAATTGCATTACCGTTTCTTGTTGTGCACGTAGTTTTTTATCGTGCATGTAAAAAAAAGTGCTTGTAGCAGAGGCTGGTGAAAGCTATGTAAGAGTAAATAATTGTTGTTCCTTAATTTCTCCTGGCGAATAACAACTTCAAAAAACTTACGGGTATGCTGCCAGGTACTAAAATCGACACATTCATAATGCCTCTTCTGCCGAAATATCGGCCGTTGTCAATTTTGGTACCTGGGAGCATACCTGAAAGTTTTTCAAAATAATTGTTGTTTTGTGGAGATATTATGACCATTAATCTGTTAATCATTACTTAACAAAGTTAACGTTTAGAATAAGCGATTAACTATTAAGTTCACTAAAACTGTTAGTGGACTATTTAATTTCCAGTGTCTTTCTTTGAGCTCATTAGTTGTTAGTTAGTTACCTACTACTTATGTCGAAAATGATACCTTACTGCCCTTGAAAATCATGTTCAGACAAGTTCCTATTATGTAGGTCAGTATATGTTTGGGTATGCCAGGGTGTGCACTATTGATGTAAACAATTGACCGTGCAATCTGATTCTAGCTCTACAACTGATGAAAACCTGTGGCTGCAATTAAATGATAATGTTGTAGTTTGTTTGGTTATTAATTAAATATAATACCGCTATATGGTTGAGTGTTGCAGTCAAACACTTTTTCTAGGGGCAGTCAAAACTTATTTTGCGTTGTAAATGAGCTGCGCTCTGGGTTGAAAACTTTAGTTGTTGATGTTTGTGAAGGGAAGTAGGCACTTAATCAGATAGTATCTAATACTCCTTTGTTTTGATTCTCCCCTAATTTACCATAGATAACTTAATAATTATGAAAGTAAATGATTAAATTTTCTATGTCTGTGTTCAGTGTTCTAACCAAACTTCCCCCACTAAAACATTTTTATTTTTATAACAGTATTACATTTTATTCACTTTCTCATTTTGCTATATCATCAACATCGGTTTATCATGTTGCATATATGTATGTGGTGTCTATTGTTTGAATATGTCCAAAAAGCAGACACCATTTTTGATCCTGCAGCTATTATCAATCAATATACAAAAGAATTTATGACATTAGCTGCCACTGGGTACTGAATTGAATCAATGGGAAAAGTTGAAAATTTTTGTTGCGCCAGTATTCATATCTGGGTCATCTTTCTTATTAGATAGTCACAATGACCACTACGTCACTCATAGTGGTCACTGCAACTGCACGAGCCACCCTTGTGGAATTACATAAGTAGTGTGAGGATAAGTTGAAGATTTGAGTTTGGTGGGACATGTGCTGTGGTAGTTTGGGCAGTGCTGTGATCATTGTGTTAGAGTGGCATAATGGTCATTGTCATTATCTAATAAACAGTATGTTGTGGGTTGAAATCCCATCCAGGCCACATGTAAAAGTAGCCATGTGATTAACCAACTCTGCTGCAATCACTGTATACTTTTTTATATTGACATAATTATTAACCAGCTGTCCATCAGAATGAGTGGCCACTCCAACTGGTGCTCTGTGCGCAGGGGGGTTGCTTCTTGTCATTGTATTACAAATGCGATGTATGTCTGGCAGTTGGGTTTTTAATTTTCCTTTTACTGACTAGCATTGGGTGCATTTTATGAAGAATTTATTTTTTGCTGGCCATCTATGCATATGGCTACTGTTTTGTTTTAGGTTTTGTTCCAGTTTTTTATAACCTCTTGCAGTTTTATACTATTTTCTTGGTGTTCATTTTAATGACTACCACCCACAGTTCAACACGAGATCTTTCAATTGTAACGGTAAACATCATTGGTATCATCACACTTCACAAAATTTTAGCGTTATCTACCTTTTTAAAGTCTGGTGCTTATGACATTGTCTTCCTCCAGGAAGTTCACTCACCTGTTTTACACAACATTGTGGATATGATGTAATTTACAATATTGACCAACTAACAAAGTGCGGCACTGCCATTCTGCACAAACCCGCACTTGTGCCCAAGGATATCAATCTCTTACCAAAGTAACAGGCTATCGCATTTGATGTACTGGGGGTGTGCTTCATTAACATATACACATCCTCCGTAATGACAAGATCAGGGGGAGAGCTGCCTCTTTCACTGTGGAAGTTACCACTCTCTTTGCCACAAAATCGCTCCATTATTCTCAGTGGCGACTAATTGCGTCACTGCTGCAGCCGACCAAGTTCCCACTCCGATTGATTTGTTATGAGCTTGTAGATCTACTTTCTGCTAAGGAGTTGCTAGATACATGGTAGCACCTACATCCCCGCACAACACAATACACCTGCATACATCGAACCAGAGACACCAGAACGATCGCATTTATGTTTTCCGACCACTGCCTGCCCCAGATACTTAATGTTCAGGTTCACCATGTGGCTTTCAGCTATCATGCTGCATATGCCTGTCTGCTGCAGCTCAACAGACAATGGAGGCAACGTCTCCCTCAGGCCTGGAAATTCAACACTGCCCACCTTGAGGCCCAAGACCACCATTGCCTCATGTTGGAGACATGGCATGACAGTCTGCAAAAAGAAGACAATGCCACTGATCCGAATACGGCGTTCTGTGCGCCAGGGCTGTCAAATGTCCATGTTCGTCTTTGTCACTGTAGTGGATCCTTTGGGGGGCACAATCAATGGACTCGGTGTACACACGGCACACCTCACCTGCGTTGCATATGCCTACAATGTCAGAGTCTTTCTCTGCTGTGCAATGGATGTCGACCTCTGTGCTTGCATGGTGGACAGAATATGCCAACCCACAGCTGCGATCAGCTGTCAGGAGATTCAGGCGCGAGGCCAGCTACTAGAAGAAGCGAACACTGCATTTTTTCCAGCAGTGCCTCCAGGACACGACAGTTGCCCCAATAGCTCCTGATGACAGCCTTTGTTTTCGCCTTAACAGAATCAACGTGAAGATTCTCCAGCTACATTGTAATAGGTCCAGGGGTGTTATAATGCATAGTTGCCCAGACTGCCAAATGTTGGATGAGGACACTGCCAAGTATCATCTGGCACGGGAAAAGCAGGCATGAAAGAGTTCCGCGGAAACGCGGAAATCCGCTTTTTTTCCACGGGTTTTTGGTCCTCTCGAGATTGTTACAGATATATAATAAAATTCTTGTGTGTGTGTGTGGGGGGGGGGTGTTCAGAAATTAGTATTCGTGGAAGAGATATAGGTTCGTTCCAGCAGCTGCCAGATTCCAGTGAACTGCGCATGCGCAGAGCTCCTGCTGAAACTCGAAAACAGCACGCGGCGTGCGCAGCTTTCTGCAATCTGGCAATGCCGCCTAGAAGACAATAACCTTCTTGATTTCAAACCAAGGAGGTTAGTTTTAAACCTTGTCCTACAGTTTTCCACGTGCTTGCAGTTATCCACGTGCTTGCAGTTTGTGCTATTGTGTGCGTGTGATTTAGTTGTTTACGCGGTGTTTTACAAGTGATACAAGAAAATTTACGATATCCACGCACATGCGTATTGTGTTATTGTCAGCATGTGATTTATTTACCCTGTGTTTACTAGTGATAAAAGGAAATTTATCTTTAACTCCGCAACTTGCTTTCCACCTAAACAATGAGACTTAGTTTGACTTCACATTTTGTTTAGCCGTTTTCCTTATACGTTGTGGTGTTAATACAAGAGGCTCATTTTGTGATTAGCAAAGAATTCGTATTTATCATCATAGCTCAATAGTGTGACTTAGTTGTTTTGTGATATTGGCACACTCAGTTGTACTGTTTCATTTAACTGCTTTTCGTATGTGAAGCGTTTGAAGTGATGGCTCATATATTTTTTATCGGCAAATGACGAACATAAAGCTCGGACAATTGATGCAGACGAAAAAAACAAATTTAAATTTGGCTGGCTCCAGCAAACTGTGAAAGCTATTGTTTCAGGTAAAGAGCTAGAAATAAAATTATGTGAGTCCATAAAAAAAATTGAAATTAGCGGTAAGGTTATGTGCACTCTGTGTACAGACACAGTTTATTACGGAAAAAGAGGATTCACAGCAATATCCGACCATGTTAAGAGTAAGAAACATGCTTCTAAAGAGCTTCTGAAACGAAACAATTACAGTTTGCCCGCAAGTTTTTCCTGTGGTAATAGGCCTTTAACAACAAATAATGTACCGACCTCTTCAGCCCCATCGCCACAAGCTCCTGTACAAATAAATGTTCCATTATCTGATAGGATTGCAAATATGCAGGCTCTTGTTCTCGGTGTAATGGCAGAAAATAATGTGCCATTTGCAATGGCACCAGTGTTGGTAGACATGTCTAAATGTTTGGCATCTGATAAGAAAGCCTTAGCAAATCTTTCTATGGCACGCACTACTGCTTCATATAAAATGAAGTATGGGCTAGGTGAAACGTTTTTGAATGATACTATCAGTACCATAAAGGATGTTAAATTTTCTTTAAATATTGATGAAGCCACAAGTAAAAATTCGATGAGAGTGTTATATATTTTGGTGAGTTATTATTCCCCAATGTTATGTAAAGTAGTAGTGGAGCATTTAGCTTCTGTGAGTGTTGTTAAAGTTACTGCGGATGCTCTTTTTGCTGAAATTGATGGCATATTTGTAAAATGGATGATTCCTTGGGGTAATTTAATATCTATTCTGATGGATTCATGTAGTGTAATGCGTGGATCTAAAAACGGATTAGAAGAGAGAATTCGTAAGAACAGAGCCCCACATCTTCTTGACATTGATGGAGATTCTTGTCATCACATCCACAATGCCTGTAAGAGATTCTGTGATCCATTCGAGAAGTCGCTTGAAAGCTTCATGTCTGATATTTACCATGATTTTAAGTGGTCAACAGATTTGCAAGAGAACTTAGCAGAAATTTGCATAGTCCTTGGAATAAAATATACAGGTGTCAATAAAATTGCACTACATAGATGGTTATCCTGCTATGACGTTAGTCTGCATAATTTGAGACTCTTGGAAGCTTTTACTGTCTTCTATTATGCTTTTTTACCAGAGAGAGAGAAGAGTATGTACTTCAGTTTAATATCTGCAATTTATCTGAAGAAAGGTGTCACTCCTTCAGGAAGAGCAACAATTAAGGGTATTTGGAGACAACTTTCTGCAAAGAAGTTAACTGCTGATGGAAGGAATAGAAAAGAAAGGATAGTTACAAAACTATTTTATAACAGAGAAAAGACACTGCTCATTATTAATTTTTACATAGCAGTCTTGCCTTTATTAAAAAACTATGTGTGTGTGTTTCAGATGAGAGAACCACTAATCCACGTTTTACATGAAAAACAAAAGCAACTATTTCTTGATTTTCTTTCATGTTTTATGAAACAGGAGCTTTTAACTGATAGGTCAACAGACGAGCTTATGATGTTGGACATATCTTCAGAGTCTAACAGGCTTAACAAAAGGAATATCTATTTAGGAGCAGGCACAGAATCAGTGATTTCCAAGGTCCAAAATAATGTTTGTGTGAATGAGTTTCTGGATAAAGCAGTGAATGCTTATGTCAGTTGTGCACAGTACATGCAGAACACCTTGCCGATAAACAGTAGGCTGTTGAAATCATTTTCAGGTATTGATCCCACAGCTAGAGGTCATCATGTTACTTTGAACAGGCTCAAACAGTTGCCTAAGTTGATTCCAAATGTATTAAGTGAAGATGATTTACAAAAATATGCTCTCGAAGTTCATCAATATCAAGTGGATCGGGAGATTAAGGCTCCTCAAGTAAGTGACGGAAAAACCGAAAGAATAGATATATGGTGGTCACATATATTTAACATGACAAAATATACAACATTATCAAAAATGGTGAAGGCTGTGTTGAGCTGCTTTCATGGACCACAGGTGGAAGGGGCATTTAGTTTGATGAACAATATAATTGATGAAAAGTCGGGAAATATGAGTGTTGGAAACCCATTCTGCAATTCAGGTTGTGAAGTATAAATTACTCAGTTCTGGGAAGTCGGCAATTGACTATTTCAAGAAGAATGACTATTTACATGAGCCTGTTGATCCTTCTTTATGCCGCAATTTAAAAAATTCTTACAAATTGTATAAAGAGCAAACTGAGAGAAAGAAAGAGTCTGAGGAACTAAAGAAGAAGAAACTAAATGCAAATTTGTCTGTTGTTGCCAGCAAGAAGAAATTCAAGGAAGACACTGAAGAAACAGAAAGACAAGCTAGACAGTCACATGAGCGCAAGAGGAAACTGGAACTTATGGTGAAGAAGATAAAGGAAAAGAAGTATAAAACTACCCAGTGAAACTGTTTGTTCATTCGCAACTTTAGAAAACAATAAGTTACATTCTTGTTAGGTATAGGTTAAACACGAAGTTAGTTAGTTTTTTTTTTTTTTTTTTTGAGGTCGTGTAGCGCCCGAATCTGCGGTTCAGAAACACTATATCGAACATTCTATATATATTGATGGCAATGTCGTTTCTTCGATGTACACGGATTCTACCAAATTACCGATATTAAAATGTATGTTGACTTTTGTACACAAGAACTCTATTTCAATATTCAGCATTTATCTACGTAGAAAGAAACATTGAATAACATTGATGTGAAATGTGTGTTGTCGGTGTGCAATGGATCATAAGAATCTATAAAATAATGAGTTCTTTTGAAGACAAACTTCAGAATATGGTAGAACTAGAAACTTCAAGGTAAGATAACTGTACAATTAGTGTTTTTCTTACATATGTCAGTCTAAAAAACATCTGCTGTCTGAAAGTGTTTTTTCTGCACTTAGTCCTTAATTTAGCCTTAAAGTAATAGTTTGAAGTGTAAAATTAAAAAAAAAAAAAAAAAAAAAAAAAAAAAAAAAAGAAGTTCCTACCGCCCCCCCCCCCCCCTTGTTATTCTGGTTCTCCTGTATGGCAAATAGTTTAGCTTTTTTTTGCACTGGTCACTTTCATGTCTGGAAAAGAGGCATCCACTTAATAAACAGGTCGCAGATATATAATGAAAGATGCTGGTGCTCCCCTCACCTCTAGGTGTGAGATCGTTGCGTATGTCGCTGACCATTTTTGGGTGTTGTTTGATCAGTTCCACCACGATACTGATGCTACTGATATCCTTGTAGCAGACCTTGACGCTGCTATTGACGAATTTGAGTGTGACACCCTTAGTGGAAGCTTCTCACCCCAGGGCATCAAGGATGTCCTCAAACAGTGCCCTACAGCAAAGTCTCCAGGACCAGATAGATTGCCCTATGAATTCTAAAGGGCCTTCTGGGATGTCTGTGGCCGGAAGATTACACATGTGGCTTATGAAGTGCTCAGTGGTCTTGATATCCCAAGTGCCTTACTTCAAGGCCATGTGCTAATCCGAAGGTTCATGGACAGTGTACAATTTCAGATCTCCAGACTAATTCACTCTTAAACACAGATTACATGCTGTTAGCACGGTGCATCGCTGATAAAATAAAGATGGTAATGGATAAAATTGTATCACCTTCTCAATACTGTGGGGTGTCACAGAGGAACATTTTTAACGCAGCTGCTGCCTACAGGGATGCAGTCAGCGGGGCGGCCACTCATAACATCGAGGCATCCATCTTATCCGACAATTTCACTAGTGCATTCGACAGAATTAGCCATCTATGTCTGTTGTGGGTAAGCTGGGCTTTCGGCAACAGATCCTGCATGTCATATCCAACATATTGACCGGCACTTCATTAGTAATCACTATCAATGAGTGGACGGTGTTCCTTGTGCCAGGGCTGTCCAATGTCCGTGCAGTGGATCCTTTGCTGCGAGCTATAGGAGGCACAATCAATGGCCTCAATGTACACATGGCACACCTCACCTGCATTGCATATGCCGACGATGTCAGTCTTTCTCCGTCGGACATATGAATGTGCCTCAGGCACTGTACTCAATCATAGGAAGATGGTCCTCCTCCCCATCAGCACTCGTGGTCTGGATCCTAACCGGCCATAGTATAGTATTGTTGATGATCAAAAAATACTTGGCCTGAACATTGATGCGTGCCCTCATAGAATGCAGGCAAAGTCTTGGTGGCGCATCCTGGGTGTCATCAAAGGGATGCAAACAACATGCTTACCTTCACCTAAATCTCCTCCAAAAAGTTGCCCTTATCAATGGGTCCATATTCTCAAAGGCTTGGTATGCGACTCAGGTTCTCCCAGTATCTGACTGGTAGTGTAGTAGATTTCCCAGGCAGTATACTGGCTCCTGTGGCATCATGAACTCTTTAATGTGAGACGGTCTACATGCATCATGGGACAGCCAGATGGCGGACTGGGTTTGATGGATTTCCCTTGCAAGTTGTAACATTTTTATGCTATTGAAGTAATTACAGTTCATTTCTACCACTTTCCAATATAATACTCATCTTTTTAACATTGCTATGTATGAGGGTTCTGCTCGCTGCAACATTATTCTCCTGGGGCGTCGTGGTGGAATAAATACTCGATATATACAATTTTTCACTTCTTCTTTAATTTAAAACTTCTCCACCAAAACAATACAAAGTCAATACATCAGAACTTAGCTGGTAGTACTTCCATTCTCAAAACACAGAGTGACATGAATTCCAGTGCACTTGACAAACGACTAAAACTCGAACTCCCCCATGCAAGGCGGTGAGGCAAATATATAACATCGGCAATAATGATGTTACATTAAGCATTGTTCATAACAATAGAATATACTGATTTACAATTAACAAACATAACAGAAAAACATTTTATGTACACAAGAATAATCACAATATAAAATAAAAACTACGCATACAATAATTTTAGATGGCACACGTATTTTTAAGACGAAATTTCCGGTCTTTCTGTTGCAACAAAGCCAAATGTAAAATGTCAATTAGTTAACGAGTACATCACACATGTTCCTAACATATATTGAGCTATCAATTATCTTGGATTTCTCAAAATAGGTTCAAAATCTCCAGTGAGTCAATATAAACAAAGAAATACAATATTCAAATCTAGAGTACATCATTAATTACACAATTAGCTGGTCTACACGACTTGTTGATGAGCCTAACATATATACAATGCTATTTATTTTAATGTCTTTATGTGGATACAAAAGTTTTTTTACCATTCGTCTGTCTATTTATTGAAATAAAATACAATGACGCAACTGTTGTTTATAGAACTCTCTGGAAAGAAAATATATGAATCTCTTAATTAATGAAATTTATAACTTTTTTAATCACTGAGACACTGTCCTACACTGATTCCTAGGCCGGCTACTATGTTTTTAACTTCGCACGCAACATATATCACAACTGAACCACACGATTCCAGATCCGAAGCAGACGGTATCGTAGGATGACATAGAGATGAGAGGACCAGGCAGACGGTATCGTACGATAACATTGAGATGAGGGGGTCAGCAGTATCGTTACAAAGTGCAAGGCCTTGTTCCTCCACCGCACTTCCATCTCACGATCTCGGACACCACATGGTACGACGGTGGCAATATTAGTGCAGTACCGACTGTGGTTGGAGTGAGCCCCAATCGATATAAGGGAAATTCTGTATAGGCCGCCCTTCGTGCGGGAATTCTTCTTTGCTAGAATCTATGTGCTGAATGTGGCCTGTGCCAGACACAGAACAATCTGATGGTTGTATATGCCTTGCTTCGACGTCCTCCCATCCACAGACTGGTCGTTCGGCAGCCCACAACAAACTGGCGCATGGTGTGGGCTAATATGAACCACCCAGCCCTGCCGATGGACGTCACAGTTACTTGCTATATCTAGTGAATGACACGCTGGCCACCAACCAGTGTCTGGCTCCCATCCACCTCCGCGCATCAGCGGATTGTGAGAACTGTGCCACACCCGACACCTGTGAGCACCGCTTCCTGTGTCGACATATTTCACAGGTGTGGGACTTCTGTCGGTGCATGAAGGTGCTGAACAGCAGGACAGCGGTGGTGGCAAATCAGTCAGCTGGGACTCTTGGCCCCCGACATCAATATCTTTTCACAGACTAAACTTAACGCCGCAATATGGCTGCTGGGGCATACGGTCTATGCAGTCATCCGACACAAGACCAACATAGCTGTTCCATTTTTGGGACCAACACCTCCAGATCCAGCAGACCCTAAAGTACTGTGTTTGCAGACTTCTTTGCTGCCCCATTGATGATTCATGGTTATCAACAAACGACTGGAGTTTGATGAGATGTTATCTTAAATACATTTTATTCTCTTTCACTTTCCCTATCCCCTTACCCCCTTGCAGGGGACTTGTTTTCTCCATTGTCTCCTGGGTGATTTTCTTTTCTTTTTTTTTTTATTTTTTTTAAATCTGGCCTTTTTGTTTTTCTTTCTTTTTGGTGGATTTACTGTGGATTGTAGGTCGTCTCATATGGCTGCCGCTGCCCAAGGGTATTACCTTGTGTTTAAATCTCTCTGAATATTGCATTAATTTTAACTTTGTTTAGAAACATGAAGTCATTCAGTTATAACAGGTTTTCTCTAATTTGTTTTTTTAAGGAAAACATTTGCTTTCATTCTAGTTCGTAACTACATTCTGCTATAGCTCTAGGTTTCTTTAAGTACAATGTTCACCTATCACAAGAATATTGATTATTTTGTTTCACTTTTAATGCACAAGAGTGTGCACTTTGTCTCGTTATTTGACACTGGATTCATTAAGTTACAGTTTCTTTAAGTTTCCTTAATTTTCAAATGTTGTGTGTTAGGTTGGGTTAAAGGGGGAGTTTGGAGACGCAGAGGGGGAGAAAAACTGTGGTCAAAATCAAGGTAGACCAACCTCTGGCATAACATACAGCTGAGCATAGCCTGCTTCATTTTAATGGTCATTCGGAGCCTCCTCACCACTTTCAGCTTTCCTGAAAGGCACAGATGGGAGTTATCCATCAATCCATTCTTCTGTCACAAAATGATCCATCTCTTAACCTATGGTAAGTTATTGTCTCCACACAACCAACTGTTCTGCCGCCCCCCTATATCTTGCCCATTTCCAAGTAATGTGTCGTTCCCCATTGTATGCACTATTTTTGCTCTTCTCTACTCCTTCTCTTCTGCCTTCCCTCTCCTTCTGTTCCTTTGCACCAATATAGTACCCTCATGCTCCATTAGACGGTACTGCTATATCTACCCCCCACCCCTATCCTTCCCCCATCCACTCACCATTCAAAATTGCTCTCTCTGTGGGGGCATTCCTCAGAATGCAGTTGTCGGACTGATGGTCTTGTATTAAGGTGGTGTGTATGTGTGTGTGTGTGTGTGTGTGTGTCGGGTGTGTGACACACTGACCAGATATTTTCCGTTGTTCTCCTTGTGAAGACATCGAGACTGGTGCCAGTGCTGATGTTGTTGCAGGGATAGGTGCCAGATGATATTGCATCTGTGGAGTATCAGCATCAGGTGGCCCATAGAAAACCTAAGTCTGTTTGATACAGTCAGTCGAGACTGTTGTGGGCTTCCCATTTACTAAAATATCCAGAGTGGGGTTTTCCGTCTCTAGTACTTTGTATGGCCCAGTGTATGGTGGTTGGAGGGCCAGTTTGATGCTGTCTGTGTGTGAACATGTACTGATGTGTCTATGGACAAAAGTGCATGCTGTTCCATGCATAGTTGCTGAGGTTGTATCTTTGATGCATTGTGATTGTGCAGGCATCCAATGAAGGTAGACGGGTCTGGACTAGACGAAATCATCTCTACAGACACATTATTACAGGTGAGACTTATGACACTACAGTAACAACAGGATAATTATTAGTCCATGAACCATGTAGTGATTCCTTCCATTAGGGGCTACTCTGTAGGAAATTGTAAGAATTTTATCAAGTGCGTGATGTGCAAAGTAACACATAAATGGTTACCAAACTACAGACAGTGTCAGGCCAGTAGCTTACTTGGTACATGAAGTACTGACATTGTGGAAGTAATGTAGAATATATATTGAGGTCCAATATTTTGTAGAAATATGCAGTCTGAAGTATCTGCAGTGCTGAATAAAGCAATTGGGTGCTGTACGGAAGCCCTCCTCCCCCCCTCCCCCTCGGCTGTGTGGCGACAATAGCCGTAATCGACTTTGAACAAACAATCATAACCTTACGATTGTCTTTGGGTGAGCCGCCACCAACAATTACAGTGTGTAAACTGTTAGATGGCAGAGTTGTGAGGGGGGAGCAGAGGAAGCAAGCCCTGCCTCACACCCAGTGGCGTAGCTATCATAGGGCTAGGCGGGGCAGTGCCCCGGGGCCCCCGAGATCTAGGGGCCCCTCGGCCTCCGTGAGCAAAGTTCGGAAAAAGTTACAGTTTTATTTATTTTTACCTTCCCACCCTACCGTCCATCAATTCCCCCTACCGTCAAACTAAGCTGCCCATAGTAGCCGCACTGGGCCAGAGGGTGACGGAACATTGCTTCTAGTGGGACCTGCTGACAGGCCAAGCCGACGGTCGCTGAGTACAACAGTCGGCACACTCCAGTCGTCAGAAGCAGCGGCAGCATCAAGGCAGCTCACAGCAAAGGCTGCGCCTTCAAAGTGTTGCGGCGTGCCGCTCAGCACAATGTGAAGGATCGCGCGACTCCAAATACTGTACAGTTCTTCTTATTGGCAAGTAGAAGTGTACAGTTCGATTTTACGAATAATCGTTTTTCCGAACATCCATGCCCCCTAATTACACTTCGGATAATCGACGTTCTACTGTTTATAATATTTTACCTGAATGAAGGATTTTCCACTTTAAACTTTTTGAACATTGCCAACAAACTTCAAATGCACGAAGTGAAATCCAAATATTATTATTTCCATCTCAGAATATTAACATAAAAAGGTATTGCTTGTCCGCTAAGACGTGCACCCTGCCACGTGCTGAATTACTAGCAGTGTGTGACAATACTGTTCATGGTTTGATTCGCGGCAGGGGGCCATATTTTCGTGGTTGAGTAAAACTTCATTACTCATTTGTACTAGCTTCTGCATGCGATTCCATCTGCCTAGTATGGAGTTACATCGAAAACTATTCCATGGTAGTTTTATCTGTATGTCCTACCCAGGTCCAATTCTATCCCTCTCCAAAATTTCATCTAAATCCAACCAGTAGTTTCTGCTTGACAGCATAATTTACTTTCACAGTTATAATTACATTAGAGAGTAAGATTAAATATCATCTGCTGCGTGACACACAGTAATTTACTTAAGAGAAGGTTTGCCTTATTATGTCTTCCAGCTAGCGGTAACGACCTGAGGAAGTAGTATTGCATCTATATAGTTCATAGGCGCCGATTACGGATATGCTCGGTCGCTCAAGCGTACCCCAAAATTTGAGTGGGTGTGCACGGCATACACCACTAAAATTTTGGTATTATTTTTTCCTTTACGTTATATTTCTTGATTGTAATTAAATTCTACTCTCTCATTCCATTGATAGGTGGCTGGCTTTTTTAATACACCGCTATAAAAAGATTATCTAAAACAAACAGGTAATTGAATTCGTAGGCATTAAAATTCATGTTGATATGTGAGTGATGTGATGATTTTCTAAATAGTCCGAATGTTAATGGAATGCTCCTTGTATGTTCAATATCGTAAACTGAAGGCGGTAACCGTTAATTGTCGTGTTAAATAACTAGAAATGAAGTGGGTTTGGTACGATACGATGAAAATGTGTATACTACTAATTTAACGTTTATGTATCCTCTTAGAAGTCAATTGTCTTCAAGGAATCGTGTTAGTGTTAAGTCGTGACATTTTTATCCTGTTTACTGAATTGGTGTGTGATGTAACAATGGGTTGTAAACCTTTTGGTATCGACAGACATGGTGTGACAGCAGAAGTGGTTAGGGACTATTTTCGTAATACTGTATAGAAAATAAATCTGCAGGAGAAAGACGGCAGGAAGACCATTCGATGTTAGTTTTTGCGATAATGAACACAGTATTCACAATACAGGCACATAATTATCTGGTATGCATGTGTCACAAGACGAAAACTCTGAAAATTACTTCAGTAGTTACTACAACGGGAAAACAGGTTCAAATGGTCGCAAAAGCCGCCCAGTAGTTCTGAATCGTGAAATTTAAATTACTGGCTGTTAATTTCTTTACTGTGTATTATAAAATTACTTTTCTCCTTTCAGAGATTAAAATTGTCTTTAATTAACACCAGATGAAGCAAAAAAGAAGAAATACTACTAAAATAAAACAAAATTATTACTTTACCTTTGTACCTGGAATTAGAAAAATTTAATAAAGATTTTTTTTTAGAAGTACCGGGGGGTGGGTGGGGGGGAGGCTGCAGGCCGGCAACCACCTTCCCCCCCCTAATGGAAACGCCACTGATCATACCCCAAGATTTTCAAAAGTCGGCGCCTGTGGTATAGTTTTAGTTTAGAGAGGGCCCCAACGTCATTTTTGCCCCGGGGTCCTTGGTGTAGTAGCTACGCCACTGGTCACACCATGGCAGCCGCGGGGGGAGAGGCGAGCGGGCGAGACAAGCCACGCCTACGTCCTCCAGTGCTGACACCACAAACTATGCGGCTTACTTCCGCGAAAGTTCAAGGGGCGCACATCACTTTAAATGTTGATCATAAATGAAACAAAGCAGCATACTCGCAAGAATGGTTGATAACGATACCAACTACAGGACTCGCTCACTTTAGTTACGTATTACACAGAACGAAACGCTCAGAACACTGTCATGTAAACAATAAGAAAGCAGACGTCTATTGTTGCCTCCCACAGCACTTCCAGTCAGTAATGTTGGCTGCAGCCTCGAAACAGACTGCCTGCCGAAGCCGCCCGACATCTACAGACTTAAACCGATTCAGAGCTAGGGAGATCTCTGCCATTTAACAGTTAACACACGGTACATTCAGTCTGTGTTATATCGTTTCGAACCGTCGGTTTAATAAAGTATTGATATGCAGACCAGTGTGTTTTCTGGGGCTTGCACTCCGTGAAAAACCCACACTGGACTTCTAGCAGTGTGCAACGTCATCACACAACATTAGTAGGAGAGTAGGAGTAATCACACTAGGGAATTACTATCCCATGTGCTGGTGCCATTAATGCCGGAAAACAGATGGCTGTGCTTGGAGTGATTTGTGAATGTTGGAGGGTGTTGCATTGTGTTCAGCAATGAAATTTGATTCTGCACTACACCAGGGCCTCCGGTCGTGGGGGGCCTCCAAATTCCTCGAAAGCAAGGTTTATTTATTTTTTGGAGCACGCTTGGCATCTCGTTCAGCTGGGGCCTCGAAAACTGGAAAGCTATTTTTTCAGACTGTCCTGTGCCTCTCGTCCTGGGGGCCTCCAATTCTTTTTTATAGTACAGTAAAACCCCTCACCTTCGGGACCGGGACCAAGGTCGGAACGAAAAAAGATCGGATTATCCGAAACATATAATATTTATCGCAAAAAATATAGGAAGCCATTTCGTAAAAAAAATAATCGATTTAAGAACTAAAATACGTCTACAGTAACATAAAAAGATGTTTTTGTCACACTGTTAAACAATATATTAACTAAAAAAAAACGTATAAATACACTTAATGTGTATTGGTTCCGAAAGGAAAAAAAAAAGATGTTATACACTTGGCAGAGTAACAGATCATTTTCTTCTACAAATTCTTGAAACTTAACAGAAAATTCCTTAGCAGCTACGGCATCGGCGAATAGTTTTTCACCGTAACTACAATCAAATCGGACACCATAACGAGTTTTCCAACGATCAGTTCAGCCTTCACTCGCAGCAAATTTACTTTCGGCTTACAGTTTTTTGTGCAAAACTATCGATTTTTCTTTGAGACATGGCCCGGATATTAGAGGTCCTTTCCTTCTTTCTTTAATGTTTTGCGATTCTTCAGTTTTCACCATCAATCGTAACTGTATAGGATTCAATGTCTTTACGATTCTTCCTCCAATACTTGTCGTAACACCTGCATTCAGTTCCTTTGCAATTTTTGGTTGCGTGGGAGTAGCTGAGCAGTCTGGAGCGCCACGTTACGGATCGCGCAGTCTCCCGTGTTGGAGGTTCGAATCCTTCCTCGGGCATGGATGTGTGTGTCGTCCTTACATTAGCTTAACTTAGGTTAAGTAGTTTGTAAGTCTAGGGACTGATGACCAACGTAGTTTGGTCCCGTAGAATTACAAACATTTGAATTTTCAATTTTTGAAGCGATTGTCCTTTGTCCAGCCTTTGAATCTTTGAAGCACTGCTAATTTTTCATCTAGTTAAAGAGTTACATGATCAAAATATCCACGGGTGTACTGCCGGTCTATAGTGTCCAACGGGCACAATATTTCGGCGATCATACACGTCGCCATCATCAGGTGAACTGACGGACTGAGCTCCTGGAAACGCGCCGGCACGGAGATCCGCACGCTACGGCTGCTCGAAGGGAACAGTTCGAAACGCTATCCAACGAATGTATGAAAGTGTCTTAACGTGAAAGGCATACATCAACTAAACATCCTGAATGCGTAGGGAAAACTCTATATTTCTTTCAAATCAAGAAAAGAGATCTTTCTATGACAGTCTGTCATGGACAAGTCGTTGAAACAGAATACACTGTTCAGCACAGCTTCTCATGAGCTATCTTTGTTAATTACAAAGAAGAGAGCAGCTCACACTGCAGGAGAAGAACTTATTATATCTGCAGAAAAAGTGATAAGCAATGCTTTGTTTTACGAAACATGTACACAAAAAATTAAAGTAATTCCGTTATCAAACACTACTGTGTAGAGAAGAATGGACGAAATGAAAAATGTGAAGGAAGGTGTCATTACTGCTTTCAAACAAAGCGAATGTTTAATTAAAAAGCACGCACCCCCCCCCCCAACACACACACACACACACACACACACACACACACACACAGTAACGCAAACGAATGGTCTGTGTGGTATTGTTGTCCGAAGTCTTCCGTTGTACATCATAGCAGTTCCATGCCGATAGCTATAAAACTGCGAGATTTTATAAATACGCTATATGAGAATGAGAGTACTTAGCGACTTCCAACAAACTTTCAACATAATTTCAAACCTATATTAAACTTTTTCTCGCTGCCAACTATATCAATGTGATGAAAGGAAAAAGGTTTCTCACTTACTACTTTTCCGCTGTTTATGGAGTAAAACTACGGCATTCGGTATGACGTTAAAATTTATAATTTCTACACTACAAATTTTAGCCGCAGGAAAATGTTACAGATAGTATACACACATATAGTCAAATATACCTTCTAAATCGTATCACAGTACGACATGTAGTTCATGAGATATGAGCACATAAACAAAAACATTCCGCTGTTCATGGACTAAAACTGCAGCATTCAGTATGACGTTACAATTTTTAATATCCACACTACGAATTGTAGCCCTAGGAAATTTTACAAACAGTATACACTTATATAATTGAGTGTACCTTCTAAATTGTATCATAGTTCGACACACAGTTTATGAGATAGAGCACATAAACACAGGGCCGGCGCAAGCCCAAGTGCCGCCCCGTGCGAGTTGCAAAATTGCCGCCCCCTCATGAAAAATTATGTTAAAGTCAGTTATTTTTATCAAAGTTGTGCTTCATTTCTTTTGATAACAGAAAAATACATTTGACGGTTATATAAAAGACATAAAAGTACATATGTAGACCTAATAAGCAAAGTTGGAAACCTTGTTACCGAAAATCTTGGACGTTGTTGGCCGATTTATTACAAGTTTTTAACTTACACACTGCTGCGCAATTTTTGTATCCCTCGACATCCAAAAAGCCTACGACCGAGTATGACATTCCGGTCTCCTCTTCAAGATCCAGCTCTACGCCCTTCCCATTAATTACGTCCGCCTCATCGCTTCCTTCCTTACCCGCCGCCCCTCCTATGTCACTGTCTGCAACTCCGACTCCCGTCTATTCTACCCCTCCGCCGGGGTGCCCCAGGGATCAGTCCTCTCTCCCCTCCTCTATCTCCTCTACTCTGCCGACATGCCTCAACCCAAACCTCCCGTCTATCTCCTCCAATATGCTGACGACACCGCTTTCCTGGCCCTCGCCCCCTCCCTTGCCCGTTCCCAGGTTTTGCTCCAGTCCCACCTCACAGAGTTCGCCTCCTGGTGTAACCGGTGGCTCCTCTCTGTCAATCCAGACAAATCCCAGGCAATAGTCATAGGTCGTACTACCCGCTCCTTCCGCCTCCATGATTTCTATCTTACCCTCCACAACCGCCCAATCCGTCACACCCCCACCCTAAAATACCTTGGCCTTACCCTTGACCGCCAACTGTCCTGGACTCCCTACCAAATCCCTCTGTGAGAAAGCTCTGTCCCGCCTCAACCTCCTTAAACTCCTTACCGGCCGGATGTGGGGCCTCCACCCTTCCACTGTCCTCCACACCTATAAATCAATCATGAGCCCTGTCCTTTGTTCCTTCCACCCTGCCTGGATATCGGCCCCTCCTGCTTTCTACAAATCCCTCCAGATCCTAGAACGCCACGCCCTCCGCCTCGCATACCGTATCAAACTCCCTTCCCCCACGCGGATCCTCTATGACCTCATCCCATTCCCTCCTCTCCTACAACACCTCGAACATCTCAGGCTCCTTTACACATCCCGCAAAATTGAGTCCCAAAACCCTCTGGTCTACCCTATTCTTACAAATCCCGGGCCTCTGCCACGCCTCCGCCAAACCGTTCCTCCCGGTCTTCACCTACATACGCTCCGTATCCTCTCCCAGGGCAATTTCCGCACCCTTCCTCTACCTGATACCGAACTTCGTCCCGATATCTACCCCTCCTACCAACTCTGATCCCTTCCCCGTAGCATCAGCACCCCTCCCCTCTCTCCCATCCCTTTTCCTTCCCGACCGCTTGGCTACCCCTCTCCCATGCCCAGAGTCTCGTCAATCCTTCTCTCCCCTCCTCACTCTCTCTTCCCTCCCCTTCTCCCCCTCTCCCGCACTTCCCCCATCCCTGTCCCACCTCCCCCCCCTCCATCTCCCTCCCCACCCCCCGCGGGGGCGTCTCGACTTTTTATCTACGTGTGCAGTGCAAGTGCCTCCAGTGTCGTGTGTTTTACTCAGTGCCTCCGTAATCGCCGTCCCCATGTTTTATTCTGTACGCCGTCCGCTGTCTTCATGTGTGAACTTAGTGTCTCTGCGATGTACTTTTAAACTTGTCACCGTGGCCAACTGTTTTTACTGACTCTGTGTGTGTTTTATTACTACTCGTCTGTTTTTGATTTCTGCTATATGTTTGTCCCGTTTGTCCATGTCCATTTTAGTCTGTCAAAAACTCTGTATGTCCATGTTTATAATTTCCGCAATTTTAACCCTCTGTTTTTATATATTGTTTTACTCTCAGACTTAGCCTGTATGTCACATGGCTGAAGAGCAGCCACCGCAGCTGCTGCCAGCCTGCCAACTGTTTCCCGCAGTTGGCTTGAAAATACAATAAAGGAAAAAAAAATACACACTGCTGAATATTCGTAGGAACAAGGGCTTTATATTTTTGAAATTTAAACGGTTTTTGGAAATTCCCATCATAAATTTCGAGTACATATTTTGATAAGGATTTCACGTCCGAAAATGTCATGTAGTGACCCTATGACCATTTCTTTATCTTTGTCACTGTCAAACAAATCTCTTCCAATGCAAGCTCTTCGCTTTCCATATTTTGTGAGAAGCTAACATGGATCAAAACAAGAATAAAAGTCTTGCCCAGTAGAAGAGACGTGCAAAAGAATAGACAACCGAATATAAAGACGTTCCTCAAAGCTCGAAAGTATGCATTTTAGAGCCGATGTTTACCAGATTTTGTTTTTGTTTCGGACCATATTTTCCTCCTAAAATTTGTTCAAATGTTTGTATAGCTCATGGGACTTAACTACGGGATCATCAGTCCCTAAACTTACAAACTACTTATGAACTAGCTAATACTAAGGACGGCACAAATAGCCATGCCCGAGGGGGGATTCGAACCCCGGCCGCAGTGGCCGTGCAGACCGTGACTGGAGCGCCTCAGTCCCCTCGACCACCGCGGCCGGCTAAAAATTTGTAAAGCAAAGAGCTTGCAGTAGTATAGATTTGATTCACAGTATGAAAAAGTGAAGAAATGCTCCTAGCGACAATGGATAACAATCTCAGACATGTGTTCCTTATTAACTGCGAATTTTTTCAATGTATTTTACTCTCCAATCTGCAAAGTCTAACTGCACTGAACGCTTCCCCATTTGATCAGTTATAGCGCGTTACAACCCATTACAACGCGTCTGTTTTTCCAAAATTAGGAAAAGCAATGAAATTGCGTCTGATCGGTCTTGAATCCAGCGGTCAACTGCTAATACCAATATTATATTTTTCATTCGTTAAAAACGCAACAATGGCTAGAATGGTTCTCTTAGCGATAAAGGCAACAATTGAAAAAATACCTTTCATAGCCAGAGACCACAGAAACACCACAATGGGTACTCTCAGGAGGAAGAAGAGAGTTGTTACAAAATGTTTCTCGGCTTCTCTTGCGCGTCTGGTGCCGTCCCGCTGATGTACTGTCCCCTGGGGCCGCACCTTTCTCACATGCCTTGCTCCGGCCGTGCTCACGTGTACCAACCTGCGAGTGTCGAAATTTGTTATGTGTAGCTCAAAGTGTGTTCTGTATTACTGTTTTGTTTCTTTGGGACAATTTACTTTTCTAGTAATTTTGTTTTTATATTCTATTTTCAACTAACATGTGGAGAAACATGTGATCGCTACGTAGGACCCCTGCACAGAGAAATTTGACTGACAATGACGAATGTTTGGAACAGTTAAGTGACCTTTACCGTAATGACGAAATTTCGGTGAATTCAGACAATGATTTACTATTGTGACAATGTATAGAACGATTATTATTAACTGTTTTATTTTATGACAACCTTTCCTTTTAATTTTATTACGATGTTTCTTGCAAACTTGTCATAAATGAAAGCCATGTTGTTTTATTACTTTGACTTCTCTATTTTATTAATTTTATTGATAAAAACTGTTATAGTCGTTATACTGTAGAGGGCAGCACATGCCCAAATGATGTTCCATGACGTCACCCACTTTCGTTTTTGAAATAGTGTTTATGTAGATTTGAAACGGCAAAAATGTCCAGTTGTCATACTTGGCGTGGTGTGAGTTTTTCCATATTAATAACATCTACATTAATAACATCTACATAGTTAAATACATGGTATGTATAATTAATTAGAACATTGTTATGTCTGTTATAATGTCACAAGTAGTACTTATGTAACATTTTCATGTAGTAACAATGTGTTTCTCTTGTAGTTTTTAGCATTGATAATGGCCAGTTACTGGCCGAAATCATGATTTGCCAATAAAGAATTTTAAAAAAGATCGACTGATAGCAGAAAATTCTCAGAGTATTTGAAACATATCACAGTGGTGGAATGCAAACCATGGAAAGTAACCTAATGATCTACTAGCAAATAAGCAAATAACTACTGAGCAAATTAGAACAGAAGAAGTAAGAAGCTTACAATAAGTATGTGACCGATCATGTCGACAAATGTTATTATCAGGCAGCAATTTCTATGAGATTACGAACAATAGAAAGAAACACGAACTTTGCGAAAACTGCATAACTTTTGTCAAACAGAATGAGCTTCAAAGCTAGCAAGGAAACCCATAGAAGCAATGTTCTGTCTCTGGATTTTCGTTTTAGAAGGTGTCAAAATTAACTATTCGTTTTGTGCTGACGACCGGGCATTGTTGCTAAAAGACCATACGTCTTTCTCTGGTTTTCATCAGAATCAAAGCGACCAGTAGTTCACTCGGTTGAAACATGGATTCACACGCATTATACATTAAATAAATGTTGTCAAAGTGATAGTGTGCGAGTAGTATTGTCAAACAAAAGTGCCAGTCAGAGATTAATTGTTGTTCGTGCAGGCGAAGACAGGTTTTTCATGGCTCAAAAAGCAAAACGTCAGACTATCACTCAGAAAAATATAGCAAAAATACATCGAAACCCAACTTATGCCAGGCTTACTACCAATTTCTTTATCCCTTGCAATTACTCGCATCGTATTTACCCATTCGGAATACTTCTACTCATTGTAGGTGTTGGACATGTTTGACTGTAGTGACGTTCTCGTTTTCCATAATGCTGGAAGAATAAATAATACACTTGGAAACTGCCATTGAAGGGTTTAGCAAAATTTTGTCAGGCTTAACATCTAACCGCAGTATCGAACATTGCATTCGAATTTCGTCTTTTGCTAAATTAGTTGTGAGTAAACGCACGGCGCGTAACAGGTTGGCAGCGTTCCACTCATACGAAATTTACAAATACTGGCGTGTACACCAGGCTGCTCCCTCCTGTCTGTTCCTCCGGCGTAAGCACGACGCGGCTGCCATAGTGGCAAGGAAGAAATTAGTCCTCCTCGCTCCTCTTGTTCAACAGGTTCGCCGACTGGTAGTCGAGGCGCTATACCACAGTTTCCGAAGCCGGTCCCTTCAAGGTTTGGTTTCGAATCCCATCTTGAGCATGAATGTTGAGTTTGTTCTAAAAATTAAAATAAAATGGGGGTGGCAGATTTGCCGCCCTTCGGAAAGTGCCGCCCCGTGCGGCTGCACGTTTCGCACGTGCCTTGCGCCGGCCCTGCATAAACAGTAACGTTCATGGATAATCACCTATTCCCGCAACGCCGGGTTTTCAGCTAGCATTTTAATAATAATGGCTACTGTGTGTGTGTGTGTGAGAGAGAGAGAGAGGGGGGGGGGATTGCGTGTGCACACCTATTTTTGTGTGTTGATGATACTGTTTATTTAGATGCTGGGCCTCCCAGAAGTTTTTACGCAATGGGTGGGCCGCAAAGCAAGAAAGGTTAGGAACCGCTGACCTATGAAGTTTCGTTTCGTTTCCACCTTCCCAGGGCCGCAGTCACGATAATTTTTTCCATCAGACACCACCAAAAAATCCGTAAAAATTCGTCAGAATTAGATATCTTTGTATTTTGTTGCAAAACAAAGAAAAAATAAAATATATTTTAAAATTTGGGACCCGTTACTTCATTTACGCATGAGCAAAATATATAAAAATCCCTCAAAATTAGATAGTCCCCGTTTTCTTGCAGAAATAAAGATAAAATTTATACTAAAAATAATATTCGTTACTTTGTTTAAAAGTCGGAAAAGCATTTAAAAATCCGTCAAACTCAGCCAATGTACAGAGCTCACTATCCAGAATTCTGCGAACCAATTCGTAAAGCAAAGCATATCATTGTTAGTGTGCTGCTGCCGCTGCTGCACGCAGTCATCTTTGCATCGATACAAATTAGAGCCATATGCCACCGTAATGTTAATTTTCCTTAGTTTTACAGTCATCTCATTGGAAGGTACAGGTGTCGGTTCATTAGCCGCCATTACGAACAATACACGTTCGATAACTGACCACGAAAAACAAAATTTTACACGCTTGGCTGCTAGCTTAGACGCTGCAACTAGACTGAGTAACCCGACAGTGAGCGCGGACGCTTATAAGAGTCAGCTGCACAGGCTCGTGGCTTGTTGTGACGCTTATAAGCATCAGCCGCAGCGAAAGTGTTAAACCATCAATACCCGTAAAAAAAGTAAATTTCAAATAATACCTGTAAAAATATTCGCCAACCATCAAAGCTCAATTTTATCCGTCATGTAACTTAAAAATCCGACAAATTTGGCGGGAATCCGTCAACTTGGCAATGCTGTTGGGCAGGCACTCTTTGCTGTCTACCTTAGGGTGACGAGACGTCCCGTATTTTATGGAATCGTCCCTTATTTAGCCTTAGTGTCCCGTTGTCCCGACAAAATAAATAAAGGGCGTATATTATCCCGTTTTTTACTAACCATTCCATAAATTTTCAAATGACATGTTTCTAAGGAATGTAAACCGTAAGCAAATGGGGATCAAATGCGGTCAGAATCAAGCAGTAAGGAAAATAGGCTGTAACTCAAGTAATTCACGATTTCTGAATTTCTTTGATTCATTCTACATAATGCTTTGACACGATATGAACACGTTTTCCAGCTATAATGTTTTAATCATTAATTAGTTCACTAGGAGATGCTGTGCCGAAAGAGTCTGATTTCTTGGACATTCCTTTTCATGAGACTGTACCACTTCATGTGCTTAAATCATCTCACTCGGTTTAGCTCAAATATCAACTTCTTTCCAAGTGTTAAGACTTTAACAGAATTTGATAAAAATAATTTGAAACAAAAATGCCAAGATCAACTTTTTGAGGATAGCTGTTGCAAAAATTTGCTGTTCGTTTCTGGGTTTGTAACGGCTCTACCTGTCACTAATACTGCTGCAGAAAGAGCGTTCCCTCTCATAAGTAGTTAATGCACCACGAAAACATTAAGTGTGCATACTATGAATGAAATAATTATTATAACAAGAAATTTTCAGTCGTCCCAAAAAATTCTTAATTTCTCTACTAGTCCGGTTGGTTTAATATTCCTTCATAAATTACTTTTCCTGTTGTGTTAATTCACTTACACTCGAAGGAAGTACCAAATTTAGGCTTTAAATTTACGTCGACAGTGTGGTCATTAGAGCAAATAGTTTAACAGTAAAACAGTTTTTTGTCTCTCCTGAAAAGTACGAAAAAGTGACATAGTTCCTTTCTCCAACGACCGATTCAATTATAACAAGAAATTTTCAGACATACCAAAAAATTCTTAATTTCTATGTTAGTCTGGTTGGTTTAATATTCGTTCATAAATTACTTTTCCTGTTGTACTAATTCTCTTACACTCGAAGGAAGGACGAAATTTTGGCTTTAAATTTCCGTCGACAGTGTGGTCATTAGAGCATCTCACGCCCAGAAATATGACACGTTAGCTTTGCGTAGGGGTGGGGGAGAAAGAAATAATGGCTTTGTTTCTTACTGTACTGTGTGCGTGTGCATTAGTTGGTGTGTTTAACCTTTTTTTACTGTTTTAGAATATTTCTTTTCTATGCTGCATACACTCATTAAGCTCCTATTAGAGCAGTCCACCATGGCTACAGTACCGGATTAATTGACGAATTACTGAACAAGATGAGAAACAGAAATCGGAATAAGGGTAAAGTAAAATCGCACATCACTGTGAAATGTGTCCCAGTGACACATAACGGCCTCATCTCTGGTATGATCGAGACAACCTTCCGTACATGTAACATCAAGATAGCTTTTAATACAACAAATAAGTTGCAAGAAAAGTTGCGCCACCGAGTGGGAGCAAACGAAGATATATTTAAAAAAATCTGGAGTGTACAAACTCCGTTGTGGCGAGTGCGAAGGTTTTTGTGTTGGGCAAAGGGGTAGATCGTATTTTACGAGATTCCGAGAGCATAGAGGTAATCGCAATAAAACTTCATTTGGTAAGCACTTACGAGAAAACAAACATAAAATCCAAGATATTCTACAAAATATGAAGATTTTTGACTATGCAATTTTGTGTATTTGACAACCCCATGGAACGCCGTATAGACAGATCCCCACATTCTTGGTATGATTAGATACACCACAGTTCCACATGTATGTATATATAAAAAATGAAACGAATAAGCTGTTATTTTTAGCGGTCATGGGCAGTTAGTGGCAGGTACGTTGACTGATTTTCTCCTTTTCTAGATCTGATTATGACTGCGAGATCAGTTGAAACCGGTCAATGTGGTAAATAAATAAGAGATCTTGGCAAAACAGTAAAAATGCTTCCACAAATAAGGAGATCGCACCCAGCAACATGTGGTGTGTATAAGTCTGCCATATCGAGTTACAAGCTTCCTAGGGTTTTTATTTGTGGACGGAGAAGTTAGTACTGCTTCCTCCCACAAGTCCCCTAAAACCTTCACAGAGAAACAGAACTCGGAATGAGGGTAAAGTAAAATCGCACACCACTGTGAAATGTGTCCCTGTTGCATATAACGGTCCCATCTGCTGTTGCGTAGCAGTGTGCGTTTGTACCGCCCTGCAGTACGTCCGAGTTCCCGTAGTTGCTGTCCAAGTCTTTATGGAAAGCATAGAGTTCTGACTAACCTGTTGTCTTCTATAGTTGTGTCCCCAGCGCAGAAGACGGCACACAAGTCCTTGGTTCTTCTACAGCATATAAGTGAGGCTAAAATAAGTTCTGTAGGATGGAAGCATAAGAAGCTACTCGCGAGATTTTTAATTGTCAGGGATGCCATTTATTAAATAAATAATAAAATATGAACAACTATTGTTAATACGACACGGCCTATGCTACCCGTAGTTCATGTTGAGACCTCGACTGTTATACAAAACTTTACTCATTACCGGCGCAGTCCGCCTCGTATAGTGGTCAGCTCGAGACTGAAACTGCGGCGCGTTGAGAGGGCACCTGACGCTCTATTTCGCGCCAAAACATGGGCGTCGCGCGCCTTCTGCAAAATCGCTCTTCTCTTGATACAATAAGAGAAGGCACCTTAAACTTTTTAAACTGTCAAAACCTAGCCTGTGCTTGAGAGATATTTATCACAATTTCTCAGCTCTGAATAATTAATATTTAGTATATAATAAACAAAACTAATTTCAAAAGAAATCACGTGACGTGAAATGCAACCGACAATGCGAGGAGAGTACAAGTAACATAGGCGGGCTTTCCCACGGGAACCAGCACCTACTGTGCCATATGCTACTGCTCCCCACCCCACATTTCAACATATGCTGCACTTCCGTCTCTCTTCCGCGTTTAAGACACGTACGATGTTAGCAAAGAAACGGCCAGCAGCCAGATATATGAAGTGGCCATAGGCCAGGAATATCAGAGTTACACCAACGCAATCATTTTGTATAAGCTTTAAGGTATAATAGCTATGTTGATGGCGCCTCAGGTAAATCTAACATTGGATTTCATAATCTTCAGTGCGTATAGGCCTATGTGTCTCGTATTTTGATTTTGAAAATCTGGGCATCCCAGTTTCTACATCTACATACATACTCCGCAATTCACCGTAAGGTGCGTGGCGGAGGGTACACTGTACCACTACTAGGCATTTCGTTTCCTATTCCACTGCCAAATTGAACGAGGAAAGAAAGAATGCCTATATGCCTCCGTACGAGCCCTAATTTCTCTTATCTAGTCTTTGTGATCTTTACGCGAAATGTAAGTAGGCGGCAGCAAGATCGTACTACACTCAGCTTCGAATTCCGGCCCTCTAAATTTACTTAACAGAAATTGACGAAAAGAACGTCGTCTTTCTTCCAGCGATCCCCAATTGAGTTGCCGGAGCATTTCCGTGACACTCGCGCATTGGTCGAACCTACCGGTAACAAATCTAGCTGCTCGCCTCTGAACCGCCTCTATGTCTTCCTTCAAACCGATCTGCTGCGGGTCCCAAATACTTGAGCAATACTCAAGACGTGGTCGTACAAGCGTTTTATACGCGGTCTCCTTTACAGGTGAAGTACATCTTCCCAAAATTCTCCCAATAAACCGAAGTCGACTGTCTGCCTTACTCACAACTGTCCTTACATGCTCGTTCCATTTCATATCGCTCTGCAATGTTACGCCTAGATATTTGAACGACGCGACAGCATCAAGAAGCTCACTACTAATGCTGTATTCGAACATTATGGGATTGTTTTTTCTACTCATGCGCATCACATTACACTTTTCTACATTGAGAGCTAGCTGCCATTCTTCGCACCAACTAGAAATTTTGTCTAAGGCTACCTGTATGCTATTACAGTCAGTTACAGACGACACCCTCCCATACACCACAGCATCATCAGCAAACAGCCGCAAATTACAACTTACTCTGTCCATCAGATCATTTATATGGATAGAAAATAATAGCGGTCCTATCACACTCCCCTGGGGCACGCCTGACGATACACTCGTCTCTGATGAACACTCGTCGTCGAGAACAACGTACTGCGTTCTATTACTTAGGAAGTCTGAAAAATGTTTGTACAACTTATGGGACTTAACTACAGGGTCATCAGTCCCTAAGCTTACAAACTACTTATGAACTAGCTAAGACTAAAGACGGCACAAATATCCATGCCCGAGGTGGGATTCGAACCCCCGACCGTAGTGGCCGTGTTGACCGTGACTGGAGTGCCTCAGTCACCTCGGCCACCGCGGCCGGCAGGAAGTCTTCCAGCCAGTCACAAATCTGTGAACCTATTCCATAAGCTCGTATCTTCGTTAGCAGTCTGCAGTGTGGCACCGCGTCGAACGCCTTTTTGAAGTCGAGAAAAACACAATCCGCCTGTTGCCCTTCGTCCATGGCTCGCAAGATGTCATGTGAGAAAAGGGCAAGCTGAGTTTCACATGTTCAAAAAAAAATGTTCAAATGTTTGTTAAGCTTATGGGACTTAACTACGGGGTCATCAGTCCCTAAACTTACAAACTACTTATGAACTACTTACGAACTAGGACGGCACAAATATCCATGCCCGAGGGGGGATTCGAACCCCCGACCGTAGTGGCCGTGCTGACCGTGACTGGAGCGCCTCAGTCACCTCGGCCACCGCGGCTGGCAGTTTCACATGAACAATGTTTCCTAAACCCGTGCTGATTCATGGAAAGAAGCTTTTCCGTTTCAAGGAAATTTACTACCTGTTTACCTGTTACTGAATGTAGAAATAGCAGTTATTTTTCTAAATAACTGTTACAGTAGGTGTTTCATTGTGTACTCAGCTACTTGATACCACAAAACGTTTGAGATGCGGAAAGGAGATGTTTTAATGATTTAGGTAGGGGAATCAGACAGTGATGTGTGTGGGTCAGGCCTTGCGGCCTGCGATGCGGATGCGAGGTGGTGGTGTGACGATCTCTGGCTCTGTCGACTGCTCCTCCGCCTCCTCTTCCACGGTGCTCTCGTAGTCGCCCTCCGCCGCTTCTTGCAGCACCTCTTCTTCCTCTGGCTCCACTGGTAGGAACCGTACAGGCGCCACGAAGCACAGATCATTCTCCTCAGTCTGTACCTGCACGTCATACACCACAAATTTAGGTGCTGTACAAACTTATAGCCTGCTGTCTATGTACTACAAGGAGCATAAATTGTAACAATATGCATCAGAGCATATTTTAAGGGATTTTCACTGGGCGACATTGGAAGGATGATCCGGGTGTTCCGGGTGTTCCGGGGGCCCTCCCCCGGAAAAATTTCAAAATATTGATGCCTAAAACCGTATTTTGAAGCCTTTTTTTAATTAAAACCAAAGCTAATTTCATGCTTTCCCGGCGAAATGTTGACATTCTGGAGTAGTCGGGTGTTCTGCCGGATGTTTGTGTCAAACTTGCACAATATTTCGACAGTGTGCCTCACTGTCTTCCTCAGGTGCTTCCTGGGACTTGTCCCTGTTTGTTTGTTTTTTTTTTTTTTTTTTTTTTTTTTTTTTTTTTTTTTTTTTTTTTTGCACATTTCATTCACCTTTCCCTGAAGGGGATAAGGAGCGGGCTGTTATAGGGCGTGCTGATTTGCCCTTTGCAGCCATGGGTTTTAGGTTACATTTTTTTTTCTTTTATTACATGTTTCTTGCAATATGTGCAAATTTCATTATACTTTTACAATAATTTTTACAATTTATCAATATTCATAATTATATAATATTAATGGTGCTTAAATTTACATTTACATTTGTACAATTTTGTTTTTCACATATTTTTTCATGCAATTTTTTACTATAAGGTTACTTTATAAAATGAAAATAATATTAATATGTTGTTGTTGTATTGTTTGTAATTATATTTACAGTTTGCTTGTTGTTGTAGTTAATAGTATAGGTGTGTGTATTTTTGTTGTATTTGCTGAGGTACAAGGGTTTGGTGTGCGGTAGATTCTATTGTGGTCTCTCATTTATGTTTCTTCTTGGTTTATTTGTTGTTTCTTCTTTCTTCGTCTTGTTTCAGCTTTTGTGTTTTCGGTGTATTGGGAGTCGTTGCAGTCCTAGTAGTACTAGAGAGGGTAGTTGTTGTGGTTTGTGTGTGTTTTTGTGTTTGTTGTTGTGTTTTGTTGTTACTTTGTGAGTTGTTTTAGTTGTTTTCTCTCTCGTCTAGGTGTGTTGGTGTTATGGTGTTTTGTATTAATGGTGTGAGTATTGGTGTGAGGTCAGGGTATGCTTTGGCTGTGTTTTGTGCAACTGTCATGGATGGTGTGATGTATTTGTATTTTGGTTTTCGTGTAGTTCTGTGTGGAGTTGAAATTATGTGTTCCATGTCTGGCCTTCTTTGTAATATGTTTCTGCCATATCTGGCTCGCAGTTTGACCATTCTTGTTTGTAGTGGTTCTATTTGTGTTGTGTCGTACACCTCGTTGCTTGGTGTTTGGGCTGGTAATTTCGCGATGCTTCGGAGTAGCCTTCGTTCTGTGCTGTACATTTTTTTGGCTATCGGCTCCTGTACTCCTCCTAACGGGGCTACCGCATATTCTAGGTTTGGCCTGACAAATGTTTTGTACGTATGGAGAGCAGTTCTCGTTTCGCATCCGCGGAAACGCCCCTGGACTTGTCGGATGAGGTTTTGTCTTTTGCGAATTTTGTTTAATGTGTGGCTGAGGTGGGATTTCCAGTTAAGATGTTTGTTCATGTACACCCCGAGGTATCTCACGTCGTTGGCTAGTCTAAGGGGAGTGTTCCAGAGTGTTAGGTGTATGTCGTTTGTGTCTTGTTGTTTTTTTCGTGTTAAGTGTCTGTGTTGAAAGAGTATGGTTTGTGTTTTATTGGGGTTGGGGCGGATTCTCCATTGTGCCATCCAGGTGTCTAGTCTCTGTATGTATCTTTGTGCTTTGTGTTGTGTTGTGGTTGTGCGTAGTTCGGTACACCAATATGCTGTATCATCAGCATACAGGCCTACCGTTTCTGTTTGTGTTGGTGGAATGGGGATATCAGCAGTGTATAATGAGTACAGGAGTGGTGATAGAATTCCTCCTTGTGGTACCCCGGCTTGTGGTGTAAAGCCTTCTGATTTTTGCTCGCCCACGTGTACGATGCACGTTCTGTTGGTCAGGTACTCCTTTACAATTCTGACTACTTTGGTGGGTATTCCTTGTTTTGTTAATTTATAGAGTAGTCCCTGATGCCACAATTTGTCGAACGCTCGTTCGATGTCCAGCATTACTGCAAGGGTACAGTGGCCTTTATTGAATCCTTGTGTGATGGTGTCTGTGAGTTTAAAAAGTGGATCGCTGGCGGAGTGGTTTGCTCTGAAGCCTGATTGTATAAGGGGGAGAATGTTGTGTGTTTCGATGTATGTTTTCAGGCGGTCGGTTATTATACGTTCATAGGTTTTGCCTATGACGTCCAGGAGGGAGATGGGTCGGTAGGATTTGGGATCGGTTTTTGGTTTGTCTGGTTTTGGGATTAGGATGGTCTTGCTGGTTTTCCAGCTGGATGGGAAGGTTTCATGGTGGAGGCAGTAATTAAACATTGTTTCGAGGATAGGTAGGAGGAGGTGTAGGGGAGCTTTTTGGAGGTGTAGTCTTTTTATGTTGCTTTGTCCTGGTGCTGTGTTTTTTCCACTGTAGATTGCGTCTGCTATTTCTGTTTCGGTGATGTGTTGTGTGAGGAGTGATTGGGTTTCTGTGTCGGTTGTTGGTGTTTCAAGTGTGTGTGGTAGTGTGGTGTCTATGTGGTGTCTGAATGCTTCATTGAATTTATCATCAGTGGGGAAGGCGTATACTTCTTGCAATACTTGTTTAAAAGCATCTGCCTGTTCTTTCTCATCAGTGGTGGGTTCATTGTTTATGAGTAGTGTCGTCTTAGTTATCTTCCTTTGCCCAGTTAGGGTTTTGAATCTATCCCAGAATTTCTTCCCTTCCCTGTAGTTAAGTTTGGTGCACGTGTCTTCCCATTGTTGTTGCTTGTGTTCGGAAATAATTCTTTTTATCCTTGCATTCAGTCTGTTCCATTGGCGTTTTAGATCTGGATTTCTGTCTCGCCTCATCTCTCTGTGCAGTTGTTTTTTCTGCCTTATGAGATTGAGGGCTTCTTGGGGGATGGTTGGTTTCCAATTTTCTATTGTTATTGTGGGAATGGCTTCTTGTATGGCTTTATGGAATGCAGTGTTTAGTTTTGTTGTGATTAATTCTAGGTCCTGTGTGTCTGTTATGCAGGTTGGGGACATGAGTTCCTCAGTGAGGGTTTCTTTATATTTGTTCCAGTCTGCATCCTTATACTTGTGTATGGTGCGCCTGGTGGGGATGGGTGGAGGTGGTTGGCTTGCTGTTGTTGAGAAGAGGATTGGAATGTGATCGCTTGTTATGGAGTTGCCAGTTCTAGGTTGGGTTATTGTGTCGTCTATGTTTGGGTTATATAGTACGTGGTCAGGTGCAGATGTGCCATGGTGACCAATGAAGGTTGGTTCATATATAGGTAATCTACTTATTGGCTCTGTTGTAAGGAGGTCGAAAAGAATTCTTCCGTTTCTGTTATCTTGTCTGTCACCTAGCTGGTGGTGCCTTGCATTTAGGTCGGCCATTAATATGGTGTTTGGTTGCGAGGTAATGTGCTGTATGAACTGTGTGGGTAGTGGTGTTTCGGGGGTATTGTATAGGCAGGCTATATTAAGAGGCCTTCTGTTTCGATCGGTCGTCCTAATAAGCATGGCTTCTATGTTGTTATATGCTGCTGGCAGCGGCAGTTCCTTCGTTGCGATGTCGTTTCTGACATAGATAGCTATGCCTCCTCTGCCGTCCTGTCTGTTCTTGCGGTATGTATTGTAACCTGTTAGGTCGCATTTGTCTGTGTCTTTTAGCCAAGTTTCGGCTATGGCAGCTATGTGTATGTCTTCAGTTTTCAGTGTGTGTATGAGTAGTGTCCGTTTGTTTTTGATGCCTTGGGTATTTACGAAGAGTAGATTAAGTGTTTGTGATTGTTCTTGAATGTGCGCCATTTCTGCGGTTGTTTTGGTTTGTGGGTTGGGTGTGGTGTGGAGGGTTACTGCTGTGTGTCGTCTCTTTGTGTGTGTTGTTTGTGATTTGGTGTTGAGTGTGTGTGTGTGGTGTGGAAGTTGAAAAAGTGTTTTTCTGGGTCCCACGTTTCTTTAATTGTGATGTGTAAGAGGTTGTTTACTTGGGTTGTTATTACACCCCTCTCTAGTATCTGCTTGGATGCCCTGTCAATTGCTTGTTTGACCTCATCACGCCTCTCTTGAAACAGATCAATGAGGATCGTGGCCATTAGCCTGATCAGGTCATTCTTGTGGACAAGCTCCTCTTGGTATATGCTTCCGTCTTGTGTGTCGTCATGTGTCTTGGTTTCAGGGTTGTCGTATGTTACAATGGGGGCTCGTGTTTCCCCTTCTTTTACTGACTTGGGTCGCTGTTTGCATTTGAACGACAGGGATGAATGTTGTCCTGAGCAAGTGACACACTTTTCGGGTTGTTGCATGCTACAATGCGACAGGCTGTGCGCCCCGCCACATCTTGCGCACCTGGCGTCGTTTTTGCACTTTGCAGCTGAATGGCCAAACGCCATACATTTTCTGCACTGGGTCGGTACCGATGGTGGGTCATGTGGGGGTTCGGCATGCCTCAATTTGTAATCTATAACTGCCCCCTCTGATAGCAGCCTGTCTACCGTTTTCGGATTGTACGTGGTAACCCTGAACTTCTCCGTTTGGATGTCCGTTCCCCTAGTTTTTATTCTCCATGCGTTGGAGATGTCTAAACCCTGTTCCTTAAGCTGCGTTTTGACATCTTGCTCTTCAGTGTCTATCGGGATTTTCTTTAATATTACCGAGAGGGAGGGGGGCTGCAGCTTTCGGACTGTGGTGTTGGGCGTCCGTGGCTTGAGCCACCTTACCTCCGCTTTCTCGAAGGTAGCGCGCCTTAGTTCGCTCTTAAGGTATGCTTCGAGTCCTCTCTCCTTAACTTCAAGGAAAACTTTCCCATGTTTGGTGACAGTGAGCGACGTGATCCTGCTTTTGACCCCTGCTTTGAGGTATTGGTTGATGAACGTTTTGAATTTTGGTTGCGTAATACCATTTGGTAAGCCAGTGATTAGATACGTGTTCCGGCCTATGTCGCAGAATGACACGCGACATGGGCTGGGTTCACTGGCTTCACTGTCGGTCGGTGATTCCGGGCTGTCTCTCATCTGGTTCCTGTTGTTGGGCGTACACAGTGGTTGGTGGTGGGGCGGGATGGAAGTGATGCCGCTTCTCCTGGGATCGGCGCACGTCGGTGGCGGCGTGTGCTGTCTGTCCCTATCGTGTGTCTCCATAGTGTTTTGGAGTAGTGTTGTGGTGGTGTGGCCACGCAATATGGGTCTCCCTACACTACCGTGCGCGGAGCTCGAGGCCAGACAGTACCGCCGAAACGTCGGTTCGGGGGTAGGGTGCCTCGGTCCTGACACGTATTTTCCCTATGCTTTGGGGTGCAGAAGTGTTCTGCTGCGTGGCGCTATGATTGGACCTGTGCTCTGTTTACGGAGCTTCACAACAACTTTTGCTCTTTTATTTTACCGCGTGCTAGTATACTAGCGCGCGGGCGACAACAATTTGCTTCCTTTGGATGCGTCTCGCCCTCCGAGAGGTGAGACCGCGATGGTCCTCCGTTGTTCTTCGCTGCTTCGCGGTCTGCTGTGCTCCGCCACGTGGCCGCCGTTTCAGCCGCTTCGCCGTCCGCGCCGAGGTCCGTACGCCTCGGCCGCTCCTGGCCGACTGCCGCCTCGCTGCTCTCGCCGGCCGCAGGTAGTGGAGGGGGCAGGGTGGCCGGTCGCCCCTTCCTATGCCGTCCGCGCCGCGGTCCGTCTTCTTCGGCCGCTGCTGCACGACTGCCACCAGGCAGTGCCGGACGGTCGCCGGTGGAGGGGGGAGGGGGGGAGCTTCCTTCGCTGCCGCTCTCCGCTGCCGCGCTGCGCTGACCCTCGCGCTCCGGCGTCCACCTCTCAAGACGTCCCTGTTTGGAACGCGTCCAGTATTTATGCCTAGGCGTTAGGCGTTCCATATGCGGTCCGCGCCGAGTCAGTTGCTCTGTGATAGGTCTGTTCCCGAGAGGGGGTGTCTGGTTGCTGCCTGGTGCTCCCTCAGCCGTCCGCGCCGCGCCAGACGCTCCCTGAGCCGTCCGCGCCGCGCCAGGCGCTCCCTGCGAAGTCCGCGCCGCGCCAGACGCTCCCTGCGACGTCCGCGCCGCGCCAGGCGCTCCCTGAGCCGTCCGCGCCGCGCCAGGTGCTCCCTGCACCGTCCGCGCCGCGCCAGACGCTCCCTGCGACGTCCGCGCCTCGCCACCGCTCCCTGCGCCGTCCGCGCTGTTGTAGGCGCTTCCTCTGCCGTCCGCGCCGCTGCAGGTGCTCCCTCCATCGTCTGCGCCGCGCTGGGGGTTCCCTCTGCCGTCTGCAACGTGCCAGGTGTTCTCCTAGTCGCTTTTCGTTGCGATTTTAGAAGTTCCAGAGCTGGGTTCCATGCTGCACTGAGTTGGTATCCAGTGTCACGGTTGATGAGGTTTTCACTGACTTTAATCTCAATGGATTCTTTTATGACACTGTCCCAGAATCTCGGCGTCTGTGTTACTATTCTGGTGTTGTTGTAGTCCATGGAGTGGCCAAGTTCTAGGCAGTGTTCAGCCACCGCTGATTTCGTGGCGTGTCCCAGTCTGGTGTGCCTTTGGTGTTCCTTGCACCTGATTTGAACCGTCCTGGTTGTCTGACCTATGTATGACAACCCACACTGGCACGGTATACTGTATATTCCTGGCCTCTGTAGTCCCAGGTCGTCCTTGGTGTTGCCCAATAGTGCACCGATCTTCGTGGGAGGGCAGAATATGCTCTTGATGTTGTGTTTGGACAGAATTCTGCTGATTTTGGCAGATACTGGCCCTGCATATGGTAGGTATGCTACCCTCTTGGCCTCTTCCTGTTCCTCTCCCGCTTCCTTCACTGCACTTACTGGGTTAAACGCCCTCTGGATATCTCTGGAAGAATATCCATTCCTGTCAAATACTGACCGCAAGTGTGCCATCTCTGTTATCAGACTGTCAGCATCAGAGAGCACCTGTGCCCGATGGATCAGAGTTTTGAGCACACCATGCTTTTGTGCTGGATGGTGACAACTGTTGGCTTGTAGATACAAATCCGTATGTGTGGGTTTGCGGTAAACACTGTGCCCAAAGGTGCCATCTGCCTTCCTCCTAACCAGCACATCCAGGAAGGGGAGTAGTCCATCCTTCTCCAGTTCCATGGTGAATTTTATATTGGGGTGGCGTGAGTTCAGGTGTTCCAGGAAGTTGTCCAGCTCCTCCTTCCCATGGGGCCAGATGACAAAGGTGTCAAATCGCAACGAAAAGCGACTAGGAGAACACCTGGCACGTTGCAGACGGCAGAGGGAACCCCCAGCGCGGCGCAGACGATGGAGGGAGCACCTGCAGCGGCGCGGACGGCAGAGGAAGCGCCTACAACAGCGCGGACGGCGCAGGGAGCGCCTGGCGAGGCGCGGACGTCGCAGGGAGCGTCTGGCGCGGCGCGGACGGTGCAGGGAGCACCTGGCGCGGCGCGGACGGCTCAGGGAGCGCCTGGCGCGGCGCGGACGTCGCAGGGAGCGTCTGGCGCGGCGCGGACTTCGCAGGGAGCGCCTGGCGCGGCGCGGACGGCTCAGGGAGCGTCTGGCGCGGCGCGGACGGCTGAGGGAGCACCAGGCAGCAACCAGACACCCCCTCTCGGGAACAGACCTATCACAGAGCAACTGACTCGGCGCGGACCGCATATGGAACGCCTAACGCCTAGGCATAAATACTGGACGCGTTCCAAACAGGGACAAGTCCCAGGAAGCACCTGAGGAAGACAGTGAGGCACACTGTCGAAATATTGTGCAAGTTTGACACAAACATCCGGCAGAACACCCGACTACTCCAGAATGTCAAAACCAAAGCTGCTTAATTTTTCCTTAATATATTTTTATGCATATATGTTTTTAATGATAAATAAAAATGTTTGTGGAACAATACTAAATTTGGACTTTGAAGAAATCATTTATATCTCCTAATTTTGTTAAACAATATTTCAATTGTTTTTGTTTTATATTTGTTAAGCAGTTAAATAGAATACAGTACCTGTTATAAATTCACTTTAATTTCATATGGCTATTAAATGAAAATAGTATTAAATTAAACTAATATCATTACTGTTGTTGTTGTGGTCTTCAGTCCGGAGACTGGTTTGATGCTGCTCTCCACAATACCCTATCCTGAGCAAGCCTCTTCATCTCCACATAAGAACGACAACCTACATCTGTCTGAATCTGTTTACTGTATCCATCTCTTGGTCTTCCCCTGCGATTTTTCCCCATACACTTTCCTCCAACGCTAAATTCACAATTCCTTGATGTCTTAGAATGTGTCCTACCAATCTATCCCTTCTTTTAGTCAAGGTATGCCAGAAATTCCTTTTCTCCCCAATTCTGTTCAGTACCTCCTCATTAGTTACGCGATCCACCCACCTAATATTCATCATTCTTCTGTAGCACCATATTTCAAAATCCTCAATCCTCTTCCTGTCCGCACTGTTTATCGTCCATGTCTCACTCCCATACAAGGCAACACTCCATACAAATGCCTTCAGAAAGGACTTCCTTAGGTTTAAATCAATATTCGATGTTAACAAATTTCTCTTTTTCAAGAACGCTTTTCTCCCCATTGCCATTCTGCATTTTATATCCTCTGTACTGCGACCATCATTTGTTATTTTACTGCCCAAGTAACAAAACTCATCTACCTCCTTTATTGCTTCGTTTCCCAATCTAATTCCTTCAGCATCACCTGATTTTCTTACACTGCACTCCATTACCCTAGTTTTGCTCTTGTTAATGTTCATCTTACATGCACCTTTCAGCACACTGTCCATTCCGTTCAATTGCTCTTCCAAGTCCTTTGCTGTATCTGACAGAATTACTATGTCGTCGGCAAAACGCAATGTTTTTAATTCTTCACCCTGAACTTTAATTCCTTCTCCAAATTTCTCCTTGCTTTCCTTTATAGCTTGCTCAATGTACAAATTGAATAACATTGGAGAAAGGCTACAACCCTGTCTTACTCCCTTTCCAACCACTGCACCCCTTTCATGCCCTTCAACTCTGACAACCGCTGTCTGGTTTTTGTGCAAGTTGTAAATAACCTTACGTTTCCTGTATTTTACTCCTGCTTGCTTCAGAACTTGAAAGAGTTTATTCCAATCAACATTGTCAAAAGCCTTCTTCAAATCTACAAAAGCTAGAAATGTAGGTTTGCCTTTTCTTAATCTATCTTCTAAGATAAGCCGTAAAGTGAGTATTGCCTCCCGTGTTCCTACATTTCTCCTGAACCCAAACTGATCTTCCCCGAGGTCGGCTTCTACCAGCTTTTCCATCCTTCTGTATATAATTCGCGTTAATATTTTGCAGAGATGTAATGTAATCATTACTATGATTACTTAAAATACCTTCCTGTGCACTTTCTGTAAAAGTTAATAAATCATTATTTGTCTTAAAAGCTCATATTACGTTATGGTTCCTCAATTTGAATTCTTACTATAGAGAATTCTGTACACCAACGGGAAAGAAACACAATTACAATTTTAAGCTATCTAAGAAAAGTACGTAATTCTGAAGAAAATGAGTCATGAGATGCTGGTGCTAGAAATAGAACTCCTTCTGGAAAAGCAAGGAACACAACAAGAGAAAGATTTTATTCAAAAGTAAAAGAAAAAACTTTCGAAATGTTGGCGTATCTTGCTGACTTTTTCAGTGAAATTAAGTCCGAGTATTTCATTGCAAGAAAATAGGACTAATTTTTTGAAAGCGCAGGCTAAAATTTCAAGTTTCGTCCGTAAACTGGAACTTTACCAACGCAGGGTTCAAGTCGGAGATCTATCGATGTTTAAACAACTGTGTTACCAATGAGTAGGCGAGGAAAATAAAAGAATCGTGTTTTAAACTTCCGTTATTTAGCATCCCTCTGCAGTTATAAACTCAATTAAGCAATATTCTGTTGAAGAGGAAATTTTGAAAGATGTTTCAGACAAGTAGAATGCTTCTAAGTGCTCGAAGATAGTACATTCAAAATGTAATTTCAAAATTATGACTTTGGTATATTTTGGCGAAAAGCAGAAGCCGAGTATCCTGTTATAGGTGACAGAGCACTAAGAATGGTAAGACAGTTCGGTACCACTTAAAGATATCAGAATGGCTTCTCAAAGCTACTGACAATAAAAAGTAGGACCAGAAACCATCTCAATGTGGAACATGA
Source organism: Locusta migratoria (assembly GCA_026315105.1). Taxonomy (NCBI): domain Eukaryota; kingdom Metazoa; phylum Arthropoda; class Insecta; order Orthoptera; family Acrididae; genus Locusta; species Locusta migratoria. Next base: position 157,134,407 of record CM048745.1, on the reverse strand, counting down.
CCTGAGATGCGCCTTAAGCAAAACAAAACATTAGAAAACATGCAACTGGTAAACATACCCACCTTTTCATTGAATATAATTGTTTCACTGCCGCATCGAAAGTGAAAAAGATATGTGTCTTATGCAGTGTATTACGATTAACAAAGATTGGTAGTGTTGTCAGGTATTGCTTTCTTTGATAATATTTTTATTTATTTATTTTGGTTGGGGAGAGGGGTGAAATGAGTTTCCCTGGTAGGTCTTAGGGGTAACAAGACTGAAAAGGTTGGGAACCTATGCTCTAAAAGAATTATAAGAGGTTATATTTTAATTCCCGGTACATTTGATATGGCATTCAATAAAAATAAATTGCCGGCACTACCCATAGCCACTGGGCGACAAAATCTCAGCACTGGGCGACCCAAGTGTCGCCCAGTTAACATGTTATCTTATGCCCTGATATGCATGGTACTGCAGACTTGTCTGTACAGACCTTATTTGCGCAGACATGGTCGGAGCGTGTAAATTCTCATCGACGGATGATTTGGTCTGCGCTACTGGTCGGTGTCCGGTCTGCGCTGAGTATGGCACGGTTTGAAATCACACAGATGGCACTCAGACAAGACGGCACAGACAGACATTACTAGACTGGCAAACTTGCCTCTGTGACTGAAGTTTGATACCGCCATCTTGCCTCACTTAACGTCAAAAAGTTTCCGTACGGTACTACTACGATCTTCTGAGACGATATGACGTTGTAAGCTTTACCAGTTGGTTTGAACAAGATTTGCATTTGAGCTAACACTTCCTTATTTTCGAATCGTCTTACGAGAAGAACTTGTTACGTACGGTTAAACAGTAACATTAACGTCTAGGCAAAGACTTTCTATCATTTTGTTGTGTTGCCAACATAATCATGAGAGGTCAGAGGGATGATAGGTAAAATTTTACCGTTACGTACAGTTAAAGCAGAATTAGTTATCTGAAAAACACTAACAAGAATAAAGCTATGTGTTATCCACGACAAATAACACATCTTTAACGGTCATACTATTAAAATAAAAACCGAAGTTGATCGAAACTGGAAACAGATTAATATAAAACTCAGTGTGTGCGTCAAACCAGATTATAGATTTCGTAAGAACTCTCAGAAGAATAAGGGTACAGTATTATAATGACCATACTACTGAAAGAAAATACGAAGTTGAATGAAATTGGTAACAGATTAATAATAACAGTAAATCAATGTAACTCATTACTGTATGTGTTGAAGCTTACTCAAGGTTAAAGAAAATTTCAGCCATATACAAAACACGAATTTCCTACATGTCAAAACTCTAAGGACAGTCATAGTTACGTCAGGTCATCCGTATTTTTACGACTGTTTTCTGTAATAACTCACACGACTGCTTGCACGTGATAGTATAGAAATATGGCGGCAAGACTTCACTGACACCAATGATACTGTATACGGCATTGCCAGCAGTGATCTCTATACAAACTGGATGTATAACTCTGGTGTCTGAGCATTGAATTGCAGCGTGCCTGCACATTCATATGTTTTGGACACGATTTCGCATTGTCCGCCATGTTTAAATTTGGCAAACGAGTTTCCATCAGTTATTACGTGACAAAGAATTCCTTGCTTACCTCTTGACTTGGAATTTAATTCAATTTCTCTTTTTCTTTAAATGCTTCTTAGCAGCCATGTTTGAATTTGGCAAGAAACTAAATATGAATATCTATGGCTGGCACGCTAAGAAAACTGAAGTTCAACATCCAGAGAGTATAGAGATCAATGATTGCCAGTCTGTGCAAGACAGAGCGTGTAAACGATATCTCAGACGATTGCCCAGTCAATTGTTGCTATAGCCTGCGTACAGTGGAATATTGTTGTTGTTGTTGTTGTTGTTGTAACAGTGGGGAGGCTAACGTAACAATAAAATTTAAGGTCAACATAACTTCTGCCTGTAGCTAGAAACCGCAATGTCACTAAAAGTCTATCATAAGCGCTTATTGACTTTCTCATCACACTGTCGAGTCTCTTTATATGTGGTGTGACGTGTTCTAAAAGCACAAAAAGGGAATCCTCATCCATCTGTAAATAATTGAACCAGAAATCTTTTTCGAATTTTAGTTCTTTGAAAACATTAATGTGTGAAAGTGATAAACGTTTTTATAGCCAGTCCTTGACCCACTTTTTACGTTGTGACCTCTTTCCTTTCTTCCAATATAATTGCTGTGGACAGCAGTATTGTTTTATAAGCAAATTTACTTAGTTTGCCCATAGCCTTTATACCATGGACAGAACTCAAGACTGAGCAAAGATGTACCAACGGTCGGAACGTGTAAATGCAACGAAAACTGCACAGACGGTCGTTGAAAAACTAGTCTGCACAGACATGTTGTAGCGTGTAAAGGGGCCCTAAAGGGTATATTGCACGGAGCGTATTTGGTCGCTAGTCGCTGGCGTCTGTTGCCGCTCGGCGTATGGGCGAATAGCGAATGACTACGCTGACGCAATGACACGCAGCGACTTCAGACGCTAGCGTTTTCGTAAAAACGATTGAAACACGACGTAGTATATGGTACATTGTTTTGGAGGTTAGGTGATACCAAACAGTCCTGTTTCCCAAGGTGAGACATGGTCGCGAATTTATATCAGTGATCCATTTCGTAATTACTTTTAATATATTTATTTACGTCGATCATCACGTTTTGACGACCGGCTTTGGTCAGTGATGACCATTTTCAAGTCTACAGCAAATCGGAAATAGGACAAATTTAGTAATAGACTACGGCACCTTATAAAACCTATATAAGGCATTACAGTCATCAATATAAAAAACTTGTTAAAATATTATACATCTTACCTGTTGTTACATCCCTTAATTAAGATAACTTATGCTATGATGATGCCATATGGTTATATTACATATATTGATAACTGTAATACATTATTTATGTTTTATAAGGTAGTCTAATATTAGATCTATCTTCTGTTTCTGGTTTGTTGTAGACTTGAAAATGGTCATCCTGACCGACACCGGTCGTCAAAACGACGAGAAGTTTTGTGATCATTGACGTAAATAAAGATATTAAAAGTTATGTGTCCCACCTAACAAAATATGAAGTGGAATTGTAATCAAATTTCTGAAAATTTATCGAAGTTTTCCAGTATTATGGGACATTAAAAATAACGATTATTTAAATTTTATTCTTGGCGATATCGCCATCCTTCTTATTTTATCCTCTACCATTTACTGTAATCTATCAAAATTTTCTTATGTGATCCTCATTATATTTCTGTAGGCAGAAGGAACAATACATGATAATTCACCCAAAAGATTTGCAGAAGCACCATATTTATCCCTCCTCGCAATCCACCTTCTAATCCGTTTTCTTTTATTCTTTTCTACTTTTACATTTTGTTTTGGTTCATTAATTGTTCTTTTAAAACTGTTGCGAAAAACACAATGCCAGCATTTACAATTTCCTTCGCCATTTTGACTCGACTGGTGGCTACTATAGACGCTCCCGTATATGACAAGGGGCGACCAAAAACGCCAGCGACCGAAAACGCCAGCCACCAGCGTCTAAAGTAGCCCACCCTTCAACTTTAGACGCTCGCGTTTCGGAGCAGCGACTTTGTTCGCTGTCCCTGTTTACACGGAGCGAATTTAGCAGCTGCGTCCAAATACGCCAGCGACTAGCGACCAAATTCGCTCCGTGTAATAAACCCTTAAGGGTGCGTTTATAGACAGCAGTTCCTCTGCGGCGGAGCAACCGCTGTGATTTTGCGGAGGCTCCACTCGTCACTCACACAGCAGGTGTTGCAGCCGCAGTGACCTTGAGCACCCTGTTCCCGCCTGACGGCCAGACATATGGCGCACCGGACACCCCATTAGACGCCGTGTAAGCGGTTTGGAAGTGCAGCCGCTGGTATTTTGACGCTGCAGCGGAAGAGCGGAGGGGCCGCCGCCGCAGCCACGCCTATAAACAGGTTCCATGCTGCCTTATGAGAAACAGCGCACTGCCAAACCGCCGAGATACCTCCGCCGCGGAGCAACCGCGGGCTATAAACGCAGCCTAACTGCAGCCCTGTGCGAGTTGCAAAATACAGAAATGACAGAGTTTTGCTGTCTTACGTACTCACAACAACAACAACAAAAAGTTTTTACTAAGGACAGATCAAGTCAACAATGACGCTTCACCTCGCGCGCCGTTTAACAGCTAGGAGGCGGTCCTCATGGGAAAAAAAAAAAAAAAAAAAAAAAATTCCTGACTGCCGCGTTTTACGGCCCACGTTAGATTTGTAGTTTTATAAGATTTTGCAGAAGAATGTATAAATAGGGGGAAAATAGATAGAGCCTACAGGAAAATAAAACAAACATTTGGAGGTAAGAAAAATAGCTCTTTGAATATCAAGGACTCTGATGGAAAACCAGTTCTCAGCAAAGAAGGAAAAGCTGAAAGGTGGAAAGAGTACATAGAGCAGCTCTACAAAGGAAATGAACTTAGAGACAATGTTGTAGGAAGGGAAGAGGAAGTAGATCAAGATGAAATAGGAGATACTATACTGAGAGATGAATTTGACAGAGCTCTGAAAGACCTAGGTCGGAACAAGGCCCCAGGAGTAGATGACATACCCTCAGAGCTACTAAAGTCTCTGGGAGAGCCAGCCATGACAAAACTATTTGAACTGGTGCGTAGGATCTATGAGACAGGCGAAATACCCTCAGACTTCAAGAAAAATGTAATAATCCCCATTCCAAAGAAATCAGGCGCAGACAGGTGTGAAAATTACAGAACCATCAGTTGATAAGTCATGGTTGCAAAATTTAAACACGCATTATCTACAGGAGAATAGAAAAGCTGCTAGAAGCTGACCTCGGGGAAGATCAGTTTGGATTCAGGAGGAACGTAGGAACCCGGGAGGCAATACTCACTTTACGTCTTATCTTAGAAGATAGATTAAGGAAAGGCAAACCTACATTTTTAGCTTTTGTAGATTTGGAGAAAGCTTTTGACAATGTTGACTGGAATACACCCTTTCAAATTCTGAAATCAGCAGGGGTAAAATACAGGGAAAGGAGAGTCATTTACAACTTGTACAAAAGCCAGACCGCAGTTATTAGGCTCGAAGGGCATGAAAGGGAAGCATCAGTTGGGAAGGGAGTAAGACAGGGTTGTAGCCTTTCTCCGATGCTATTCAATTTGTACATCGAGCAGGCGGTGAAGGAAAGCAGGGAAAAATTTGGAATAGGGATTAAAGTTCAGGGGGAAGAAATAAAAACATTGCGTTTTGCTGATGACATTGTAATTCTGTCAGAGACAGCAAAGGACCTGGAAGAGCAGTTGAATGGATTGGACAGTGTGTTGAAGAGAGCGTATAAAATGAACATTAACAAGAGCAAAACAAAAATAGTGGAATGCGGTCTTAGAAAATCAGGTGATGCTGAAGGAATTAGATTAGCTAACGAAACAGTGAAGGTGGTAGATGAGTTTTGTTACTTGGGTAGTAAAATAACATGCGATGGTCGCAGTACTGAGGATATAAAATGCAGAATGGCACTGGGAAGAAAAGCATTTTTGAAAAAGAGAAATTTGCTAACATCGAATATTAATTTAAGTGTAAGGAAGTCTTTTCTGAAGGCATTTGTGTGGAGTGTTGCCTTATACGGGAGTGAAACATGGACGATAAGCAGTGCGGACAGGAAGAGGATAGAGGCTTTTGAAATGTGGTGCTACAGAAGAATGCTGAAGATTAGGTGGGTAGATCGTATAACTAATGAATAGGGACTGAACAGAATTGGTGAGAAAAGGAATTTTTGGCACACCCTGACTAAAAGAAGGGATCGCTTGGTAGGACACATTCTTAGACATCGAGGAATCGTAAATTTACCATTGGAGGGAAGTGTGTGGGGTAAAAATCGCAGAGGGAGACCAAGAGACGCGTGTAGTAAGCAGAGTGGATATGGGTTGTCGTTCTTATGAGGAGATGAAAAGGCTTGCTCAGGATAGAGTAGGGTGGAGAGCTGCATCAAACCAGTCTCCGGACTGAAGACCATAACAACACAACAAGTTTTTGGAAACGTTTTGGACCAAAATAATAATAAAAAATTAATTAATAAGAGTGTCTGAAACCCTTTTAGGAAAAAAAGTAGGTAGTGACGAGTTCCGAACCACTAACCTTCAGCGTCACAGGCCAACACATTGCACACTACTCTACAGCTGACAGTTGGGAGTTGCGTTATTTAATTTCATACTAATGACGGCCGTTGTTAACTGATGCTAATATGGCATTTGTGACACTAAATTATCATTTATCGTACGAAGAACGACGTGTTTTTGTTAATTTTCAGTGCGCCATTGCTTTGAAATGACAACGTGTAAGTTACAGTAACAAAATCATCAAATACGCGTATGCCATAGAGAGTTCTGGGCGAGGAATGTCACTTGACATCTGCAAATGGCTGCTTTTCGTTAATTCAATGGAGGGTGTCAAAACTCCGTTTTTTTTTGCAAATATCTCTCAAACGATATGAGATATAAAAAAAATATAAGGGAACAAAGTTGTAGAGAATTTTCTCCTCTACAAAGTTGTTTATTCAATTTTTGGGTCAGATGAACGGTTTATTTGCAATTAAAATTACATAACAAACGGTTTTTTTTGGTTTTACTAACGTATGTTTTGTCTGAAATATTTCAAAAAACGACGTTCGGGTCTCTGGTAGCTAACAATTATGTCTGTAAAATTTAGAGCCGATCGGCTGAACGGTTCGACCTAAAAAGTGGGAACACGTTACAGCCAGCCAGACATCGTCAAATCGCCGTTATTTTTGCAAATATCTCTGCAACGATGCAAGATATGAAAAAGACTTAATGGAGCGAAGTTGTAGAGAATTTTCCCCTCTACCAATTAGGTTATTCAATTTCGTGTCAGATGAACCGTTCGTTAGCAATTACAATTATATTTCAAACGGCCTTTTTTGGTATTACTACCGTATTTTTTACCGAAAAATTTGAAAAAGGGAGGTTCTGGTCTCTGGCGGCCTACAATCACGTCTGCAAAATTTGGTGCTGATCGGTTGAACGCCGCGGTGGAGTAGCCGAGCGGTCTAAAGCACCTTGCTGCGGAGCGCGCGGTTGCTCGCCGTGGAGGTTCGAGTCCTCCCTGGGGCATGGGTGTGTGTGTTTGTCCGTAGGTTAGTTTACCTAGGTTTACGTAGTTTGTAAGCTACGGACTGATAACCACGCAGTTTGGTCCGATAGATTTACAGACATTTGAACATTTCGGTTGAACGGTTCGTCTTAAAAACAGGGAACACGTTACGGACAGACAGACAGACATCCCAATATCGCCGTTATTTTTGCAAATATCTCTGAAATGATACGAGATATGAAAAAACATAACAGAGCAAAGTTGTAGAGAATCTTCTCCTCTACAAATTCGGTTATTCAATTTTCGTGTCAGATGAATGGTTAAATCGTTATTCTCATTTAAATTTCGAGCTGTCAAAAGACGATCGCAAAGGCCCACTTTTAATGTTACTACCGTAATCGAAAGTGGGCCAACATGGTGGGTATTTTGTTGTTAAGCACAATATAACACAATCGTGTCTTATAGAGATATTCTTATACTAAGTTAGATACAATTTAACTCATTCAGTATTGTATTAAATGGAACGGGTTATCACATTGTTATGCTGAAATTTTAAGTTAATGTGTTTCCTTGAAAGGGAGAAGTTTTTTAATAACTAATATGGGATTACGAAACATTGATCATGTGGTACACAGCTTTTTCTGTCCAGTTTGCGTAAATTTATACTGAGAACAATCATACTGTTAGTCGGAACTGTCTCCTTATTTTTCGAAATACTTTTTCCAGTGCTGATTGAAGCTGATTTACTGAATGTAATTTATATGCATTATATATTTACGAATGGCAAAAAGGAGATATGAAAAGTTGTCTGTCGATTGCAAAAACGGAATTGAAGATGGCAACAGAAACCTCGGTCTCCCGACAAAAAAATTGTAAAGAGGGTGCTTAAGAAGCAAATAAGTTATTACTTCCTGCATATTTTGTATTGTGGTAGTCATGTCTGGGCTCTAGCGTTTCGTAGTATCTAGTTTCCATGTCTGTTGTGTACTTAAAGAGTATCTTCCTACAAGAAGGGATGCAGAACTGTCGAATTTATTGTAGCTATACAGTAGAGTCTCGTTAATTCGAGGTGAACGACACTGGAACTATTTCGAACTATCGAAATTTATGTGCGAAAAAGATATATATCGACTCTGAAAATAATATATGTGTCAAAATATGATTTTCTTAAAAAAATAAAAAATAAATAAAAAAAATCAAAACAAAGAGATTAAAGTGGCATTTACATTTCCAGCCTAAAGGTTTTAAAGTCTTTGAACTTTTTTACTTTGCGATATAGTGGTGGAGTGTCTTTTGCAGTGAAGACAGGATGTATTCGCAGTTTTTGTTTTGTTTTATGACGCTCGAATTAATGCGAAATTCGTTATTCTGAGATTCAAAAGTCGGGTCTCCACGGTATCGAGTTCAGTTTACTTTTTCTCTAACGTACTTTAACTTTTTTAGGTAGAAAATGTCACAACGTGAAGAATAGAATCCAATTTGGAAGTAGTTTAATAAAAGTATCGTTGATTTGTCTAAATCGGTTCGCCTCACATGACATCTTCTATGGACACCTGCGTGAGCTTACATGCACTCACGAAGGTTTAATATTGGGAGGGGATCTTGCGAAATATGGAAAAACTAGTGATTTGTGGTATGACGTAAATTTACCGAAATTTTAACTCAATTACGCAAGTTTCGGTTACGGTTTCGGTTTCGGCCGCAAATCATATTTCGGCCAGGCTCAAGTTTTTACTAAAATCTCGAAAAGTTCTGAATAAATCTTCTACAAATTTTTACTCGACTCTCTGATGAACATTCTGAAAGGCATGGGCCGTATATTTTCGAAATGTAAAGGGTTTTCGGGAATTCCCATTATAAATCACGATGACTCTTACAGGAGAGTGAGTACATGAGGACCTCAAGCCCGGAAATGTCATCCATTGACACTATTAAGTTCTTCCTTATCTTTGTCACTGTGAAACAAACTTAGGGTTGCCAGCTACTGCAAGCACTTTTGGCAGGAGTAGGGTTGCCATATTACAAGAACCAAAATCAAGAACATTTCTATCAAGTCGTACTGAAGATCCCGATACCATCTGTCCAATGCCAAAGAACCCGATACCACCCGCCCATAACTGAAGAACGCCATACCACCAGTCTGCTTTTGACTCATGACGTCATCAGCTAGTAGATTCTAAACGAGAAAAACGCAGAAAACAAATTCCAAAACACAAAACGTAAATCGTAATATTAAATTTTTCATTCCATATCAAGAAACTTTCCTTAGCTACAGTGTTCTGCCATATTCCAAGAACCAAGAAAGTTGTAGTCAAATATTCATTAGTGAAACAGTTGTTATTGGCATTAACAAGCTTTAAATTTAAAAAATTCAAATATACACGCAATTTGCGATCAGTTATGGCTTCGCGGTATTAGGTTTAGATGAAATACCCAAGTGCAGCGAATGCAAATTTGTGCCTGGCCGGGATTCGAACCCAGGATCTCCTGCTTACTAGGCAGACGTGTTGAACACTCCGCCACCGAGGACACAGTGACCAGCCCGGCTGCAGAGGACTCTTCCCTGCACGTCTCCCGCCACACACAAATCTCCATTCGCCACGCTGTCTCCTTCCTATAACCACAGCCTATTTTGTTCTGTAATGCTCGCAGCCACAATACTGTATTGCCACATCAGGGAGAACAGACCATGAGGTATCGAGACACAATTAATTGCTGTCAGGAGCCCGGCCTCGGGTTGTATACAATTATATACTTTTGATGACATTACAGCGTTCGAATTACTGAAATAAATCGCAATTTGCGATCAATTATGGCTTTATATGGCTGAATTAAACTGGATTCACAGCTTCCTTGTGGATGCGTGTGCACCATCCACATGGCAGTTATTGTCTTGTATGTGGATGGTGCACACTCTACTACGTGGAATTTGTGAATCCACTTTAAATCAAAAATATAGAGCATATTATCATCCTGGATGTCTTGATGGCCCAAAGACGGCACTAATGAGGTGCTGGAACTGGTTGCCAGATAATGAAATCATTATTGTTACGGCTGTTGCTTTCTATATTTTGAGCCTAATGAGAGGCTGTGATACCTGCGGCAGGGCGAACCAGCGCCGGCCGTGTGGATCGGTGATGGTGGGCATGGGGAACTGTCTGGGCCGACCATCCTGCCACCAGCACTGCAGCATCGAGCAGTCCCTGCAACAAACACATGCACACTCTTAAGCCCGTTTTAAACGATCAACGAACTTGTAATAGATTGATAACAAGTTGCGTTAATGGCGGCCGTCACTCGTTTGAGCGGCTGCACTAGTATGATCGCGCTAGTAGCGAAGCGCGATAATTATAGCGATAAAGAAATAGGGCCCGTTCTAAATTCGGTACTAGTGGGTTCCCTGCGCATGCGCGAGCTAGTAGCTGTCAACTGCAGTCATCGCTCCAGTTAGTCCGCCATTTTCCTTCGTATTTACGTATATTTCGCGTTATGACGAAGTTTATGATCATAATGTATTACAAAATGTATTTCTAATGGCGGCATTCACACTGTCCGTCACCTAACGTCAACGTCACATTAAGGTTTCTCGAGAAGATTGTTTTGATTGAACGGTCGTCTGCTGACATCGGAAGTTAACCTATTTTCGTCACGGGATTTTCAAATTGTAGTCGACAATTACACGGTTTGCACGCAAATTTGTCTTATTAATCTTTAGTTTATTATTATACTTTGGTTTAGCGGTAAATTGCAAATGTTTTCACGATGACTTAAATATTTATCCCAGTTATAATCCACTGAAAAGCGAGGTCGTACTTCTGAAACCGAAAAATGGTTTATGTTTTGCAATATCGTAACAGAAAAGACTGAAGCCAATTGTTTATTTGAATAAGATTGTAATTTGATGATGCAATTTTCATTAAATAGCATTTTAAATGAAAAAGTGTCCATAAAAATTATTTTTGTAAGAAAATGTCCAATATTGTGCCTCCTGTTTTGTATCGAGTAACTTGCTTGCAAGAAAATGTATAATATCGCTTCTACTGTATGTATCGATATGTGTACTTAACTCTGTGAAGTTTCATCTTTGGCAAAGCTCGCGCTGAGAGAGAGTAGCACTTGTGGTTCAGCTCGCTTAGAGAGCGGATGAGTTGTGTGTATGGCTCCGATGTAGAGCAGAGGCTGCTTTGCCAGCAAGTCAGGAGTTGTATTATGTAGGTAATGTAATGCTGATTATTAATAACAAGTAACAAAGTTAACCTTTCTTTCCTGTTTCAATTACGTAGTTAGAAAATTAACCTACTTCCTTCATTTGATAATTAGTTATTAGTGGATTTAAAGTGCAGTATTGATTTTAATAATATTGTTGAACAGATTTCGTTATTGGTGCCATAGTAAATGATAGTTAATTGACTATGATACTAAATTTCAATAATCAGAAACTGATCTGCATAAAAATTCTCACAGTCAAGCATTAAGAAAGTGGTGTGTGGTTTTTTAATATCTTTCTCGCAGTCAAAATTTTTGAGTATAGTCAGTGTCTGTTTCAAATGGTGACTTGTCACAGTTGTTTTGTGTTTAAAATATCCGTTGCACACATAAGCAGTTTAATGCACTGTTTCTTATTTAATAGTATATACATCAATATCAGGGCCATAATTAAACCAAATTGCTGTGTTAATGAACAATTTGTTGTCTGATTTAACGATAGGTTCAACATCCACAACACACACACAGCTTTTACCCTACCAGGATAGTTCACAAACAGGATCGTGACGTAGTTAGATATGTAGCCTAATTTTAAGTTAGTTTGTCTTTTCCACTAACCAACTTACCTTTTGGCTCTTAATTTAATTTTTGTAGCACCACCCTCTGTTATAGCAACAGTAGCATAGTAATTGTTTCTGTAGTTTGTTACTTACCATTCTTCAGATTGTGTAGTATTGTTTATAGTAGATTAACTGAATATACAAATAATTGCATTACTACTGAAAAAGTCTCTCTTTTACATTGTCTGATGTTTGTTGTATCGAAACTTCTAGTACCGTAGAATTTGTGTGATAATTAACGGTTCGCGTAATCTCGATTGTGACTGTATGTTGCACTAGCCCGATTCAGCCTATTGTTCTCTCATAATTACCGTGTGTAATTTTCAAAAATTTGCAGTAGATGAAAATAAATATTAGTGGTCACTTTACTGCAAAATTCTGTTAACAATGTCGAAGAATAGGAGAGCCCGCGCTGATGCTAAAACTGCTTCCGAAAATGAGACCTTGAATGATACAAGGATAGAAGAAGAATTTTTACAAGAGCCTTCTCACTGCACTGATACAAATACGACAGTAAATACCGTGTCCGAAAACGCGGAACAGATTAGTTCAGGAATAGACAATATGGATAATGATAAAGTACAGGATTCGACAATACAGAATTCCGATTCTTGTAACGTGGTTGCGAAAAATAATGCATCGGTTCCGCCTAGCTCTGCTGCAAAAAATACTTGTGCGACAGCTATGGAAAATGTATTACCAAATGATTTCATGCAGATATTACTGTCACAGATCTCTAAGTTAAATGAGGAACAATCTCAGAAACTAAATGAAAAATTTGAGAATAGTCAATTACAATCACAGAAATTAGGTGAAAAACTTGAGAAACAATCTCAGAAATTAAATGAAAAACTTGAGAAAATAGAACAGACGTGCGATTCGTGGTTTGTGAGTATTCAAAGTAGTTTTAATAAAATAAATGAGGACAACAATCGGTTCAGGGAACAACTACTCAATACTTTCAAACGTGAATCTCAGCAAATAAGACAAGATATTCGCGACGAGATTAATCCGGTTATGGAAAGCCTTGCGTCACGAGTCGAAAACGTGGAAAGCCTTGCGTCACGAGTCGAAAATATAGAAACCACCGAACTCGCTCAATTGAAGCAGCAGAGTAATCTATTTGATGAGAAGTTGCAGAACTTCCAGTCAGTTACGACGGAACAGATGAACAAAATTAATAAACAGGTTGAGGATATTACTGTTAAGATGACCCAAATCAGTGATAACACTGACAAAAGTTCTTATGTAACGCATCCTACCCCGTTTAATGAAACTAATGAATATCTCGCCCTTGACCGTTTCAAACAAGGTCAAATTACCATTAATCAGCAATACAAGGCTGAGGTCAGGAAATTTAGATGATCGCGTGGCGCGAATAGAGAGGAAATTTGACCACACTTGTGGAAATCCATACGAAGACGTAGAAGAAAATTTGAACGAAAATGACAGTGATGATTCGACTCAAGTAGGTCGCTTGGTACGTGAACGAAGTGTACCTCATAGTAACAACAATGAAGGCGCGATGCGTAGTTTACGCCCACTTACGCCGCACGGGCGAAGGGAAGCGTTTGACTACAAGCATTTCCTGACTGTACGAAAATTCAAAATATTCAAAAACTCTCCGAACGACTTGCACCCTAAAGAGTGGTTGCAACAATTCGAATATTGTCTTCCCCCGAATTGGCCACTTGAGCGCAGACTAGAATTTATATATGGTTATCTGGAAGGCGAGCCAGCCACCAGAATGAGAGCTATTGCACAAGAGTGCCATAGCGAGAATCAGTTCCGACGCTCATTTCTATCCGCATACTGGTCGGAAGCGGCACAAGATCGCGTTAAAAACAGCATTGCGACGTTCAAAACTTTTGAACGATCAAATTTCTCGAGCCCGGTGGAATATTTCCAACATTTAGTATATAAAAATCAATTTTTATCGGCACCTTACTGCCCCGCTGAATTAATTAGAATTTGTTTGAACAAACTGCCTCTACACTTGCGTCAAATTGCCATTGCGGCACGATGCAAGAATGATATTGAAGCCTTTAGAAATCTCTTACAAGACTTAGAGGAAGAAGACGAGGAAAATTTCTCGCGCAGTCGACATTTTGAAACAAACAGATATAATCGCCGGTCGCATCAAAGCCCGCCGCCTTCTAAACGTCATCCAGAGCACGAGGATCAAACAAAAAGTAATTCTTTCACTAATGAAACTTACAAACGAAGTCGCGACAATGAGAACGGTGATTTTCAAGATCGTGAAAATAACCGTGGAAGTTTTCGTGGCCGTAACCGAGGTGGTGGCTTTGGTCGCGGTGGACGCTACAATAATTACTATCATAACAGCAATACTTCGAATGATACTAATTGGCGTGATAGACGCAATACTGATAGTGATCGCGAGACTGAAAATAACAATAACGCTGAGAAGCGTAGTCGGGAGGGCACACGCGATAATTCTCGTGATCGCCTTCCACGACACGAAAACACAAATCGGGCCCAAAGCAGATCGCGTACACCAGAAAGACAAGAGCAAAACATTGAAATCAGACCTGCCAATCCACGCTACAATTCGTCAAACAAGGGGCCGCGTCAGGGATGACTAGCGCACTCGACGGCAAATAATTCGGCCGTACAGGATTTATGTGATCCTAGATATACGCTGAAACTTGTTCATTGTGAACGTCCGCACAGAGAGGAAGGTTACGATGGACAACCTCCCGAACAAGACAGAATAGTAGTTCGTGCGGAAGTGCACAATACTGATGCCGGTAGCACCTCACTAAGTGATAAGGCGAAACCGACACAACCTGTGTCAAAAACTAAAGCCGTTACTCCTGAAAGCAATGACAGTAATAAAAATTGTACTATCAGATTTAACGAAACAAATGAAAAGGCATCGAACAAACATTACACTGCCCAACAATTAAACGAGATGATTGTCGATCAGAAATATAATGACGACAATTCAGAGTGGGAGACAGAAGCTTTGTCTTCAGACTCTGAGGAAGACACTGTATATGAAATAAAATTCTTACAGTATCAACCAACAATTGCATATGACAGACCGATCATGTACTTTGAAATGCAGGATACGGTACTGCTACACAATAATGCAACTAACAGTGACCTTGGAACAGCAAAAACTGATTTCGAACAATTAGATTTGCAGCACACCTCTGTCGCTGATTGGATAGACAATTACATGTCTTCTAACGACGACGATAGTGAATGCGAAGTTGATGAACAATCAGGATTTGAAAAGCATTTATCTTGTGAAAGCCTCATTAATCTTGGTAACACTTTTCTCAACAAAGAAATTTCTTATGAACCTTCTACCGAACAAGGCGTAAAATTTGTACAGTTAGATGACATAAAAGAGGCACTATTAGAAGAGAAGGTAGAATGTCTCGATATTCCAATTCACCCTATTGTATCTGTCAAAATTGGCAAAATCAGTCTTTCTGCTGTCTTACGATTCTGGTAGCCCAGTGTCAGTAATTAGTGATGTGACTTTCAAGAAATATCAGAACTTGCTTAATGGTCCCACTCTGCCTTTGCATTGCACTAAAATTCGTGGCGTCATTTCTAGCAAACCTGTCGAAATTCGACAGCAAACATATGTAGAATTTTTATGTCAAGGTCATATCTTTTCTGCCAACCTATTGATTGTTCCCCGCTTAACTACACAGATAATATTAGGTGTGGACTTCCTATCCAAGTACAAGGTTATTTTAGATTTCAATACGGCTAGTGCCATTGCTTTTGTTCAGGAAAATGCCATTCAAATTAAATTCGAAGACTGGATTACCAGATATGAAGAAGGTGCCAGTTGTTTAAAATTTTTATCTACTTCTAATGTGACGCAGGATGTCAAACCTGATGATGATATAACAGATAAACATTTCGAGACTGAACGAATTGACTTGATTTCTGACATCATTAAGAACAAATTAGTAGAAGTTGAAGGTGCCTCAGAACGTGATAAGGAAGAACTGTTCCTTATCTTGCGGCGTTATTCCCGTGTATTCACTAACAGTCCTGGTACCATAAAAATTTTCTCTATGAATTTAAGATCAAAGAATATAATAAATTTTTTGTACCTCCATATCCCATTCCGATGGTATACAGGGAAAGAGTTAAGGCTGAAATTCAGTCCATGCTCAGTCAAGGTGTAATTGAACCTGCAGTTAGCTCATATAACAGTCCCCTACATATTGTTGAAAAAAGAGATAAGTCAATTCGATTAGTGCTCGATTCCAGACAAATTAACACTATCATTTTACCTGAAACCGCCCGACCCCAGACCCTTGAAGAATTGTTACAAAAATTCCATGGTGTCAAAGTTTTATCTTCATTAAATCTTAGGTCTAGTTTTTGGCAAGTGAAACTGCACCCCAACTGTAGGAAGTACACCGCGTTTCTCTGCTTCGGAAACTGTTATCAGTTCCGTAAACTGCCTTTCGGACTGAACATCTCCTCATCTGCTTTCATCCGTGCGATGAATGCCACACTTCCTGAGCACTTAAAACAACAAATCACAATTTATGTTGATGATATTTTAATTGCAGAATCTTCCTGGGAAAAACATAACAGTACTTTGGAATCTTTACTTGAAGTGTTTGCTCAATCCGGGATTACTGTCAACTTAGAAAAGTCACCGTTTGGTCGTTCTCAGATTAAATTTTTAGGGCACATTATTTCTAAAGATGGAATCCAGCCCGACCCCAAGAAGTTAGAGGCGATAATGAAAATACCTGTTCCCACCACTAATCGCCAATTAAGAGCTTTCTTGGGTTTAATTAATTTCTATCGGCGTTTTATAAATTTGAAAGACCTAACCACTCCCAGATTATATGAATTAACTGGAAAGAATACTGTTTGGTTCTGGGATGAAGCTGCCCAAAGAGAATTTCTTTGCTTAAAAGATGCACTCCTTCACGCACCTATTCTGCACCACCCAGATTTGTCTAAGAACTTTTGCATTTCTACCGATAGTTCAAAATTCGGACTTGGCGTTCACGTATTTCAAGAGGATGAAGAAAATGGCATTGCCACTCAGAGAACCATTGCATTTGCTAGTCGCATACTCTCCAAGTCAGAGCGGAACTATTCCGTCACTGAGCTTGAAGCTTTGGCAGTAGTTTGGGCATTCGAAAAATTCCGTTATTCCTAAAGTTTACACGGATCACCGTGCACTTAAATTCCTCATGTCGGCAAAACTTAACCATGATAGACTTAGACGATGGGCTTTGTTCCTTCAAGAATTCGATTTCTCTGTAATTTACATTCCTGGTAAACAAAACATCGTTGCAGACTCGCTGTCTCGTTCGCCTGTTGGGCTCATCAAGGCGACGGAATAGGCATACTTAGAAAATAACTTTACTATCCTCTATATGCAGCAAGTTGCTTTCGAAAATTACATATCTGCCACATTGTCTGACATTGCTAAAGAACAAGATAAAGATCCAATCTGGCGAGATATTAAAATAAAATGGCACGATAAATATAATGTTTCAATCAGACAATTTTACATTATCCATAATAACATTCTCTTCAAACGTAAAGCCCCTGACAGTCAATTTTGGTTAGTGTGTGTTCCGGAGGAATCCGTGAACAAATTGATTTGGTATATTCATCTCAGTTACGGACACTATGGTACCAAGAAGTGCTTCGCGAAATTACGCGACTCTTGTTATTTCATCAACATGGAGAAACGTATACAAAATGTGTTATCTCGATGCAAATTGTGTCAGAAAGCAAAGCCACCGACCATATCGCATTCTGCTCCACTTTTTCCGATTATACCTTCAAAATTAAAGCAGTTAGCAGCCGTTGATCTGTTTGGACCTCTTCCGAGAACTAATAATGGTTTCTCTTTTGTCTTCGTTGCTATTGACCTCACATCAAAATTTGTATCTTTTACTCCGGTCCGCCGTGCTACGGCGAAGACAGTAACTAACGCCTTTGTCAAAAACTTCCTAAAAGATGTTGGCCATATAGATAAATCTCCGATAACGGACCTCAATTCCGTTCTCATGATTGGGCACGGATGTTGCGGCGCAGAAACATCAAACCCGTGTTCATATCACTTTATCATGCTGCCTCTAACCGTTGTGAACGAGTGATGAAAGAGCTTGGAAAACTATGTAGGCTGTATTGCTACCGACGACATAACACATGGGATAGATATCTCCTGTCATTTCAAAATATTATAAATGAACTTCCTAATGATTCTACAGGTCTTTCACCAATTCTGGTTCTGAAAAACAAGCAACCTCCCGACCGTATCAAGGAACTGATACCTTTTCCTGAACACAGAAGACTACGTCATCATGAGATCATTGAATTGGCGCTTAAAAACATTAAGAAAGCAGCTGAAAAAAGGAAACGCTCTCAACGTAATTGTTATGTCAAACAACTCTATGTAGGACAAAAGGTATTAATTAGATCCCACCACTTATCCCACAAGGGAAGATCTATGATTCACAAATTCTTCTTACTGTACAATGGTCCGTATCGAATCAAACGCATCATCCACGACAACGTCGTTGAGGTAGAAACTTTAAAGACGCACGAGTAGAAAGGCATACACCACATTTCCAATATTAAAATTTTCAAGGGGTAGAGAGTCCATTAATCTGGTTTGGACACACCAAGTGGCGATTGGTGCCCCGTCCTCGAGCTGAGTGTCACTATTCTTCCGCTTTTCCTTAGTGCGCTCTATCTACCTCTTTTTCTCACTGTTACTTTTCTCTAACTCTGAATACTTATGCTCTGTGCTACGCTGGGATATTGTCATACGAAACTATTACCATCTTGCAATTTGCATATGACGAACTCTGTGGCTGTGCAATACAAATAAAATTAATGGAAATTTTTGATTGAGTAATCTAATTAAGTTCCTATGTTTCAGAAAATAACAGATTTCTCTTCTGTATTACTAATTGCATAACTTACGAACTTCTGAGCGAGTGAAGAAGATTTTGAATTGACATAAGCATTTTGTAAGCCAATTAATCAGTAAAAAAGAAAAAGGACATTCTGGAGGATGATGAGTATAAGGCAATACACAATATGTCATGGTGGTCTTTAAAATGCATTATTGTTTATGGATAAATGATGGTAAGGAAGGTATTGGTAACAGTAAAAGATGTTTGATAAATGTAATTATGTGGACGAGAGTATACAATGATTATGAAGCACTTATGAGGAGAATCGCTCTGTTGCTAATGATGCTATGCTCTGTTTTCTTATGTGCTTACTCGCACTGCCCTTTTGTGTTTTCTCTTTGTGCTTATGTGCACCATTTTGTATGTTGATGCATTGTGCCTTCAATGGCATGTGTGATTGGTGAGAATCATATCCTTCTGATGCTCTGTAATTATTTGTAATTATGTGTAAAGAATATTTCTAATTATGCTTGCAGCTATGCTTATTGCTCTTGCAATCAAAGCTACCGCTATGCTCACTAATTATATACCTAAGCCCTACCACTATGCTCATTAATTTTATAATGAAGCTCAATGACAATGTATGGTTATGATTATACGTTGCACACAGCCATCTCTCTTGCAAACTTGCAGTTTTGCCATAAATTACGCCTAGTTAAGTCTAGTTAATGCACAGAGATACTTTGCTTTTGCTTATTGCTATCTTCAAAATTTTATTGATGATCTTGTTGACGAAAATCTGCAGCTATGCCTAACAAATAGTTACGTCTATGTTTATGTTATCGGATGATTTACTGTGATGTACATCTATTACTGTGCCAAGATTTGCCTTAATTGTTTTGTTTGACCCTACTGTTGACACAGACAGACACAGACATGACCTGATGACTTGAAACTCTTTTGATATTCTCATGAATTTTCCCTGATGTGTCATACCTTAAGGCAATGAAATGTGTAACTAAATTAAAAGCGACCATGGCAACATATGTAATCTAATTGTTATAATTTGGTGGTAACGCAATCCCCACCATAGTGATGTATGTCAATTTAAAGGGATGTAAACTAGTGGTAATTGGAATGTTAAGTTATTTGAAGTGGCTTCACGTTAATCGCTCTAATTATGACATCAAATTTACTTTACATGACCTAATGCCAAATTGATGACAAGCACCCTGAATGTATTTCATACGATTATGTGTTTGTACAGTAATATGTACATAGTATGTAAAGCCTTATGCCTATATGAAATGACACTCATTTTGTAGATACTCTAGTATAAGAATTAAATTACACATTAGTATTCAAATGTATCCGTCTTCAAGACCCTACTTGTAATGTAAAAATATGGTTTAATACCATGACCCCATCTGTACCACTTGAATTTGGGGCACAGTTTTTCCGTAGACATGTACTAATCAATGACTTTTCTTTCAGTCTAAACTGAAATATCATGACTATGTTACTAATTTGTGTGTAAAATGCTTTATTTCATGTACTTTGGACACGCATGGGAACTGGCGATTTCGCACACGAGATTCCATAATGCACACAGAACAATGGACGTGCTATTCAATGAAGATGTTTGTTGGATGATGTTTGGCCACATATTACTGTCCATTGCAGCCTTGGCCAACCACCACTATTTTGCTCTAATTTTGGCTATGCTGATGCAGTCTGCTAATAGTTCCGTTGGTTGGAGCACACTTGGTTGTCGAATTGCATGGAGGAATACATCAGAACCTTTTCCCCGTGACTTCAGCTTCAATGCAACCAGCCAGCTCGCCTACAGTGTGGTGTAATCTTACAGTGTTTTGTGTTCGTGTGCAGACCTAAAATGAATGTTAGGAGATAATTGGCTAATCGTGTGCAGACCTAAAATGAATGTTAGGAGCTAATGTGCTATTCGTGTGTTTATACTATTCAGTGCCTCCCACTGCAAACGTTGTCCACAGGTTCATTACCAGTGTTTAGGTATATTTCATGGTTCCTTTACATTCAGTGACCAAAATAAAATTGTGCTCTTGATAGATACATATGATTTCAGAACTACAATGAGTTAATACACTTTAGTCTGAACTGTCATTGTAACTATTCGATTGACAAACGTAATATTGAAATCCTATTGTGCCGAAGCAGTGACATTATTTTGTACATGATCAGAAACCTATGTAGTCAAAAAATTTTACATGTATGTTCTAGCATCCATGAAAGTATGGCATCTTAAATGCATCACAGAATACAAAACTGACATTTTATCTTATACTAAGTGCACTAAAAATTTACATAGACTACATTGTGCACAAGATACGAATGTTCATTTTATGTTAAAAAAATACTGATCTCTGTTACAAAATTTAGACGCATGGGACTTACATTACTGTGTATTACATGTCATTACCTTATTTTCTCGAAAAAAAAAAACAAAAACAATGATGACATTAGTTAAACTATCTTTTGTAAAACTTTGTATATGTTCATGTTTATTATTGTATTTTTTCCATTTGTGTATTACTTCTAGCTATCTCATTTTCTTCGCTATATCATTTGTCAAACTATGTTCTCTGAAATTCTATATATACTTATGTTTATCATTATGTATATTTATCATGTATTCCATTTATTGCTGATGTTCAGAACATTTTGACATTTGCTTATGCCTGTCACATCCTGTACCACTCCAAGCATTACTCTTGTTGGTACTTGTTTGCAAAATGGCATGTTTTTACGACTGTCACATTTTTCAATTTTTCTATGTACTCCATCTGTTCTTTTAATCTTGACTATCTTGTATAAAAATGTTTATCAGGTTTTCATATTTTTCATGTTATATTTTGGATGTCATTAATGGATTTTTGGACTTGAAATTCAGTAATTTCGCTGGCTAGGCAATGCCATTGGCATCACCCACCCCACAAAATTTTAATAGGTAGGAGGGGGGTGATGAAACGTGTCCGTAAAAAATTATTTTTGTAAGAAAATGTCCAATATTGTGCCTCCTGTTTTGTATCGAGTAACTTGCTTGCAAGAAAATGTATAATATCGCTTCTACTGTATGTATCGATATGTGTACTTAACTCTGTGAAGTTTCATCTTTGGCAAAGCTCACGCTGAGAGAGAGTAGCACTTGTGGTTCAGCTCGCTTAGAGAGCGGTTGAGTTATGTGTATGGCTCCGATGTAGAGCAGAGGCTGCTTTGCCAGCAAGTCAGGAGTTGTATTATGTAGGTAATGTAATGCTGATTATTAATAACAAGTAACAAAGTTGACCTTTCTTTCCTGTTTCAATTACGTAGTTAGAAAATTAACCTACTTCCTTCATTTGATAATTAGTTATTAGTGGATTTAAAGTGCAGTATTGATTTTAATAATATTGTTGAACAGATTTCGTTATTGGTGCCATAGTAAATGATAGTTAATTGACTATGATACTAAATTTCAATAATCAGAAACTGATCTGCATAAAAATTCTCACAGTCAAGCATTAAGAAAGTGGTGTGTGGTTTTTTAATATCTTTCTCGCAGTCAAAATTTTTGAGTATAGTCAGTGTCTGTTTCAAATGGTGACTTGTCACAGTTGTTTTGTGTTTAAAATATCCGTTGTGCACATAATCAGTTTAATGCACTGTTTCTTATTTAATAGTATATACATCAATATCAGGGCCATAATTAAACCAAATTGCTGTGTTAATGAACAATTTGTTGTCTGATTTAACGATAGGTTCAACATCCACAACACACACACAGCTTTTAAAGTCAGTCCAAATGAAAGACAAAAATTCAGTTGTGCATGACGCTATTAACAACGTCAGTGAGCAAATCGTAGTAAAGTAAAGAAGGTCTATTTATGCTCTTATAAATATTGCTTGATGTGTTCATAAGTTTATTTTATTGTTATTATTATTATTATTATTTTGCTTTGAAAATATATGTGAATGTTTTGAAATGTTGTTTCACTTCCCAGAACATTACCACACTAAGCTGACCAAAAACATAGATTGCAAGGTTTTCTTTGGCCGTCAATAACATTTAGAGTTGTTTCCTCAATTCCAGTAATAAACTATGACTTCCTACATAACAAATTGCCTGTTATAACCTCACTTTCAACATCGGGTATTATTGTTCGATTATGTTTATCGTCTAAACACGCTGCCACAAGATGTTGCATCAGTTTGTAGTTCAGGTCTAGTACGCTAGGAGCGCTTCAGTAGACTATTATCTATGTTGTTCACCTTCGTTCATCGTTTAAAAAGGGCTTTAAGCCCTTTCTACATGGGGAGTGAGAGCTTACGAGATTACCCTTCATGCACCGGTCATGCCGGCCGGGTACAGTGTAGACGTGTCCACTTGCACAAGATGCACGCATACGATCGCTAGTAGACGGAGTAGGATGGATCCTATTCTCACGCGTATGGAAGAGCTTAGCGCATGTGCAGACGACCGAATGGGGAACTCAGCTAACAAACGAAGCCAAGTCGGGAATTCGTTTGAGAATGTGTACTTGTCTCCTGCTCAGAGCAGCATAGTTTTTCGACTCAGTCGTAAGTATTTTAGGCGATGAAACCCAAACAAACGTAGAGCAAATGTAAATCAAGAAATTTTCTCTGATTTATCCGTCAGTTCTTGGTAGTACAACATCACACTTACTTAAAAGTAGAATTTTGTGTATCTTTTACACGTTCATTTTAACTTAGTTCCACGGTTTTCGGCATAATAGGACATATTCTGACTTTAAACTACGTCGAAAACCGGTTATTTAAATAAAAGTCAATATGGTTATCTACCAAGACTTGTATGTAATGGCATCTCTGTACCCTATAAAAATTGGACACACATAATATGAAATTTTAACTGCAAATCGTCTGCTACCATCTTTTAAAATATTTGCTATTTTTCCCAAAACACGCTGTAGTTAAAAGATGAAATATTTGTATTTGGTGAGCATTATTTGAAGCTTTATCAAATTGAAAGATCTACGTATAGACACCTGAGCTCGTTCATCATATACATAGGTGCCTCAAACAGCAGGGGCTGAAAGTATGTAATGGCACTTTATAATGAGGACGTTAACACTCTAAAAGTGATAACGTGGCGATTCATTCGCTGTAAGTTGACAACAAACGAAGTAGACGCGTGATGCAGGTGACTCAACAAATGCGTACCGTTTGAATGCTTCTTTGTAGTTCGACGGTCTATCGCAATGGGCGCTGCAGCTGACGACGACTTCCTTGTGCGTGTTGCACGTCTCGTATAGAAAGGGCTTTACCTTCTGTTTCTGCGAGATGCGTTTACGTTCTAAGAGCTACTGTTTTATTTATCTTGCTTAACGGAAGCTGGAACACACTATACAGACAATGTTCTATTTGTTTTTTTGGCATTCCAGAATTTCAAGTACCCCTGTAGCAAAGGACATGCCGGCCGCGGTGGCCGAGGCGACTGAGGCGCTCCAGTCACGGTCTGCACGGCCACTACGGTCGGGGGTTCAAATCCCCCCTCGGGCATGGATATTTGTGCCGTCCTTAGTATTAGCTAGTTTGTAAGTTTAGGGACTGCTGACGCAGTAGTTAAGTCCCATAAGCTGTACAAACATTTGAAACATTTGCAAAGGACATGAAACTTACTTATGTTTTTGGTTTACTGAACTGACATCATTCTTTATCAGTCACTTAGCCAGTGATTTGTTCAACACTATCTTCCTTAGGGCCGGTTCGTCCATCTCTCGTTAATCTTCTGGTTAGTAAACGAGAAGATGCCTTTAACGTCCAGTTAAATGTGTTCGTTAACTGCATTGCGTTTTTCATTGCCAGATACACCTCTCGTTTGCTAACCTGGAGAAAACGAGAAGGTACGATATATTTCGACTTTGTTGGCAATAGAAACAAATGAAAGTGCCGTCTGAATAAACAGCTGTCAATTTCGGAATATAATAATTTTGGTATAGCATTCCTTTACTTCTCTGAAGTAAATCCTTACTCCACAGTAAACTACTAACACTTCCCAGAAATACTTCTGCCTGTTTGACACGTTCTATAATCTCCTTGTCATTTCTTCCATTTTCCTCAATTACACTTGCCAGGTACTTGAATCTTTCTACCTTTTCCAGCTGTTGACTCCAAGTATTATTCCCTTCACTGGTCCATCCTTTTTCCTGTTGGTTACCATGAACTCACATTTACGGACGTTGTACTTCAATCCTTATTCTCCCTCTGTTTCTTCCCAAGCATCTAGCTGCTCTTGGATTCCCTCCTCCTTGTTGCCCCAGACCATGAGGTCGTCTGCAAACACCACTAGGTGCACCCGGCTGCAAATTGTTGCCCATGTCGGCGCCAGCGACTCCTGTTGGTAGGGTTCAGAGGTCATTCTCGCTCGCGAAGTAGAAGTGGAACCATCGATTTGCAGCATTGTTTCCAGTACCAATCGCGGTCCTCTGAATTGGAGCCGAGTCGAAGGCTTAAACCAGTGGCTCCGACGATTCTGTGGTGATTTTGGGTGGGGAAATGTAGGATCCCCCTGAATGGGTCAGGCGTGCACTATACACAGGAAGCGGCTACTAGGGTAACGGAGTACATATGGGGTGTATATATGTTTTATTTTTATTTTTATTTTTTTTTTAGGTTAGAGAAAATCCCCCGATAGGCCCGTTAGGACGGATTCCGGACACTTGCCATGCCGGATTTTTGCCACGCCGGACGCTTGCCACGCCTGACTCTTAGCCAGGTAGTCGGATTAGCAACCCCTCAGGCAAGGGACGCTCTTCCCCGTACTGCTGCTGTTTGCTTCCAGACCTCCGATCTTACACGATACAGCCAATACGAAAGAGATATTTCTGTTCGACATCTCGCCAAAATGTACAACTTCTTTTCAATATCCTAAAACAGAAATATTTATAACTTTTGGGAAACGGAAGCAATAGCGTCGGCTATGTCAATGTGTAATTAGTTCTTCCAACCACAAATATGGATCCATTCTCCCTCCGTTTGTATGGTAGCTTTCTTCCACACTTACTGAATGCGACAGAAACAGTCCATCGCCGTGGAAGGAATATGAAAGGAACGATATAAAGATAATTCGAATGTTCGCTTATCATTCAAGTTTGATCACTACATTTCTACATATATTAATTGCTACAACTGCGAGAGAAAAAAGGAGGAAAGAAGAACGATACACTTCATAAATTTACTCTTTTGTGGCGAAATATTAGTTAATAAAGTGAATTGGGACAATGTTCAAATCAATGACAGAAAATAAGTTTAAAAAATATAAATACGAGCGTCTATGCTTGACAGAACACCTAAAGTCGACATAGAAATTTGAAATAAAGAAATGAAGGAATAAAGAATGCTATGCTTGTAAAGTA
This sequence comes from Locusta migratoria, assembly GCA_026315105.1. Lineage (NCBI taxonomy): Eukaryota > Metazoa > Arthropoda > Insecta > Orthoptera > Acrididae > Locusta > Locusta migratoria. Next base: position 157,108,132 of record CM048745.1, on the reverse strand, counting down.
CACTGTTCTACATTGTTTAGCTGAGTCGCAGAGGAAACACCCTAGTTTCTTAACGGAAAGGCCATAATTCCTCTGATCTGCACTACAAAAGAAACAAAAAGCACTATGTAATATGTGTACTAGCTCACAAGCGAAACTGAAGTCGATAGTCAGTCAGTGTGAGCAGATGTTGTACTCGACTATTGGAATAAATTAATAACTGCTGCGGCGGAGTGGCCAAGCGCATTGAGGTGCTATGTTGCGATGTGCAAGGCCGTCGGGAGTTCGAATCCCCCATCGGGCATGGATGTTTGTGTCGTCTTTAGTTCAAGGTAGCTCATAAGTAGTTTGTAAGTTAAGGACTGATGACCCTGCAGTTAAGTCCCTTAAGCTTAACAAACATTTGAACATTTTAATTTACCGATTCCGGCACTCTCATGATGCATCCGATGAACAGTTCTTAGAAAAACTGAGTCTCAACACAAATAGGTACACTACTCATACAATTATAGTTGGCGGTGACTTAAATCTACCATCTGTATGTTGACAAAAATACACCTTCTGACAGGGTGGCAGATACATCTTCCAATATTGTTCTAAATGCTTTTTTTAAAAAATATTTTGAACAATGAGTTCACGAGCGCATTAAAATTGTAAATGGTTTCGGAAACACACTTGAGCTCTAAGTCACAAATACTCCTGAGCATCACGACGGATACAGGGATAAGTGAACGCAAAGTTATAGCGAGCTCAAATCTGTAACAAAGACATTCACCAAAACTAAACGTAAATACGTCTATTAAAAAAAGAAAAAAAGATAAAAATTCGGTTGACATCTTCCTAGGAGACAGTCTCCATTTTTTCTAATTTAACTATGTAAGTGAAGACCGTATCTGGCTTACATTCAAAGAAATAGTATCAACAGCATTGGAGGGATTCCTACCAAATAAATTAATAAGAGACTGAACTGGTCCCCCATGGTACATAAAACAGAACAGAAAGCTTCTGCAGAAAATTTAGACGAATTCAAAATCCCCAAGTTGCCGATGTTTTACTGAAGCACGAAATTTTGCACGGCCTTCAATGCGACATTTGTTTAATATTTTTCACAACGAAACTCTGTGTAGAAATGTGGCGGAAAATCCAAAGATATTCTGGTCATATGTTATCTACAGCAGCGGAAAAACTAAGTGAATGCCTTTATTGCGTGAGAGAGACGGTAATGTTAATGAACACAGTGCCACTAAAGCGGAGTTATTAAATGCATAAAAGTAGATACCATTGGTGATGCAAAGCAAATCACCCTATCAAATAAGTGATGTTGCAGACGAAATGATAAACTATGTTTTCAAAAGTTTCTAATTCAAATTCAAAAATACGTCTAATACATTTATGATATTCTTTTGTACGAAGTTTCCATAGCTTTTACTGGCCTGATTAAAGATAATTAACAATGTGGTGAGAAACTTTAATTTTTAAGGACTACATCTAAATGTACTTCATGAGATCTACGTCTACTGTAATAGCTGCCGAACTTCTCAATCTTAAGAGCAGATCTGTTTTAGGGTATTTTAGGTACAATTCTAAAGTTCCGATTCTTTTTAAAACCTAAAGTGCACCTCATCAGTTTAACAAAAATGATATTTTTAGGAGCTAATTGCGGCTCTGAAGTTACAGGAATAATTTTAGAACTCACTATCTTTGACGGTATGGCCATAATATTAGAAGCTAGAAAAAAGTTCTTTTAACATGTCAACTGTAGGAGCTTTTACCTAAATAGGAAATTGCAAATTGAAAAGCGGTAGATTTAACTATAAGTTCTGGTTTTAGGAGGATCATTTGAGTGATGCTTAATGTATTTGCTTCGTTGAGTCATATTTCACCGCGTACTGATTAAACGCTAGTGAGCCGAACTGTGACCAGCTAGCTTCATCATTAAGTTATTTAAGGATATTGAGGTCTGAAACACTCTCGTTATTTTTACAATTAATAAAGGTCGCATCGTTAGGTGCTCCACACAGGTGTTCTCTACGTTCAAGACGTCTCCGTTCTTAGAAAGCAGCTTGCCCTTGTAATGATCCTGTTTTCGCAGTAAGCACATCCACGCCTTATTATTGCGTAACCATTGTAGTGGGCAAAAGGCCTGCCCTTGGCCGTTGTAATAACTTCATACTGACGGTCGTACTACGAAATGCGGAAGCAACCAGTGTACATATGTCTGGACACCGACCACAGACTTCTCGAGCCGGGTGGAAAGGGGGGGGGGAGGAGGAGGAGGAAGAGGAGATAGGGGCACCCGACCCTTCGGAGCAGGTAAAAGTGTGGCAAATGTCCGACATGGCAAGTGTCCGGCGTGGCAAGTGTCCGGACACCGTTAGGACGCTTGCTGATTCCAGTCACGACAGCACTCGGCACAACAGAAAAGAGAAAGGAAATATTAATATCGTAATAGTTAACTGTAGGGGTGTCTATGGAAAGATCGCAAAACTGCTCCCACTTTTAGACGGTCTCAATGCCCACATAGTACTAGGGACGGAAAGATGGCTCAAACCGATATGAAAAGTAATGAAATCCTAAACTCAGACTGGAACATATACTGCAAAGATAGCTTGAATACTGAAGGGGGAGGCGTGTATGTAGTGATAAAGAATACAATTATTTCGAGTAAAATTAGCACAGACTCGGAATGTGAAACAATTTGGGTGAAAGCCTGTGTGAAAAGTGGCTCAAACATTGTAAATACTAGTTTTTACAAATTACCTGGCTCAGCAGCATCAGGGGCGGAACATCTGAGGAAAAACTTGGAGAATATTTACCGAGATTTCCTAGTCGTGTTACAGTTTTAACTAGAGATTTCAACTTAGCGCATGTAGATCGGGGGACAAACGTGTTTAAGACAAGTGGCAGGGATAGAGAATGGAGCAATTTTATTCTAAGTGCTGTATCCGAAAATTACCTCGAACAATTGAATAGAGAACCGACTCGTGGAGGAAACGTGTTACACTTGCTGTTGACAAGTAGACCCTAACTTTTCCATTCAGCTAGTGTAGATGAGGGAATCAGGGATCATAAGGCCATTGCAGCGTCAATGAATACAGAAATATCAAAAAAGTTAGGAACGTCTTCTTTTTTAGCAAAAGCGAAAAGGGTCAGATTTCAGAGTTTCAGAGTACTTGAATGCTCAACACGATAGTATCGTCTCTAACACTGACAGTGTTCAGCTACTGTGGACGACGTTCAAGTGCACCTTCCCTCGGGCTTGTTGTGTTTTCTTTGGTATATGTTAGTTCATAAGTAGTTTGTAAGGTTAGGGACTGATGACCCAGCAGTTAATTCCCAAAGCTTTACAAACATTTGAAGTTTTTTATTTTTATTTTATTTATTTATTTTTTATTTATTTATTTATTTTCTTTTTTTTGCACCATAATCGACGCGTTAGGTAATTATGTGCCAAGTAAAATTACGAGACATGGGAAAGATCCACCGAGGTTCAACAACCGAATTAGGAAACTGTTACGAAAGCAAAGAGAACTTCAATGCAAATGTAAACGTAGCCAAAGTCTTGCAGACAAGCAAAAGTTAAATGATACGAAATAAGCGTATTGGGCTGCCATGCGAGAGGTGCTCAACGAATTTTACAGCAATGTTTGTGTTCCGATTTGGCAGCAAATCCTAAGAAATGTTGGTCCTTTTCAAATCAGTAAACGGGTCAAATCCAGATATCTAGGCACTCTGTAACCACAGTGGTGATGAAACAGATAACACACAAAAGACTGGAATATTAATTTTTTTCCAAAGTTGTTTCACAGAGGAAGATTGCACAAGTAGTTCCTCCTCTAAAACATTGCACGAAATATTGAAATAAATGTCAGAGGGATAGGAAAACAATTGAAATCACTCAACAGAGGAAAGGTCGCTGGACCTGATGGGATACCAATTCGATTTTCCACGGAGTATGTGGAGGAACCTGCCTCCCTTCTAGCAGCAGTGTACCGAAGGTGTCTAGAGGAGTGAGGCGTTCATAAGAATTGGAAAAAAAGAGCAGGTCATTCGCGTTTACAAGAAGGGTCGTCGAACAGATATGCAAAACTGTAGGCCTATATCTCGGATTGCAGAATTTTGGAACACATTTTATATTCGAATATTATGTCATTTCTGGGGAATGGAAATCTCCTTTTTAGGAATCAACATGGTTTCCGGAAGAAACGATCATGTGAAAGACACCATGCGCTGTTCATGCACGGTATCCAGACGTTAATGTAATGTAAGATGTCATGGCAGATGTTTACTTAATGACTATTACTTGACTTTCGAGTTAGAAAATTATCTGATCAGCCCAAGAACAGAGGCCTACTATACAGGTCGAAATAAGAAAAAAAAAAAAAAAAAAAAAAAAAAAAATCGCACTGACGTGTTTTACGGCCCACTTTAGATTTGTAGTTTTATAAGTTTTTGTAAACATTTTGGACAAAAATAATAATCTAAATAATAAAAAATTATTTAATAAGAGTGTCTGAAACCCTATTAGGAAAAAAATAGATAGTTGTGGATTTCGAACCACTGACCTTCAGCGTCATAGTCCAACACATTGCCTACTACGCTACGGATAACAGTTACAAAATTGCATTCTATAATTTCCTACTATTGATGGCTGTTGTTAAATTTGTAACACTAGATTATCATTTATCGTACGAACAACGACGTGTTTTTGTTAAATCTTCATTGCGCCATTGCTTTGAAATGACAACGTGTAAGTAACAATAAGAAAATCATCAAATACGCAATGCAAGATGGCGTATGCCAGAGAGAGTTCTGGGCGACGAATGTCACGTGACATCTACGAACGGCTGGTTTTCGTTAATTCAATGGAGGGTGTCAAAACTCCGTTATTTTTGCAAATATCACTCAAACGATACGAGATATGAAAAAAACATAAGAGAACAAAGTTGTAGAGAACTTTCTCTTCTACAAATTCGTTTATTCAATTTACGCGTCAGAAGAACGGTTTATTTGCAATTAAAATTACGGTACAAACGGCTTTTTTGGTATTACTAACGTATTTCTTGTCCGAAATATTTCAAAACGCGAAGTTCTGGTCTCTGGTAGCCAACAATTATGTCTGTAAAATTTGGTGCCGATCGGTTGAAAGGTTCGACCTAAAAAGTGGGAACACGTTACAGCCAGACAGACATCGTCAAATCGCCGTTATTTTTGCAAATATCTCTGCAACGATGCAAGATATGAAAAAAAATAGAGCAAAGTTGTAGAGAATTTTCCCCTCTACCAATTAGGTTATTCAATTTTCGTGTCAGATGAACGGTTCGTTTGCAATTACAATTATATTACAAACGGCTTTTTTTATATTACTACCGTATTTTCTGTTCGAAAAATTTGAAAAAGGGAGGTTCTGGTCTCTGACGGCCTACAATTATGTCTGTACAATTTGGTGCTGATCGGCTGAACGGTTCGTCTTAAAAACAGGGATCACGTTACGGACAGACAGAGAGACAGACGGACGGACAGACAGACATACATACATCCAAAAATCGCCGTTATTTTTGCAAACATCTCTGAAACGATACGAGATATGAGGAAAACATAACAGACCAAAGTTGTAGAGAATTTTCTCCTCTAGAAATTCGGTTATTCCATTTTCGTGTCAGATGAATAGTTAAGCCGTTATTGTCATTTAAATTTCGAGCTGTCAAAAGACGGTCGCAAAGCCCCACTTTTAGTGTTACTACCGTAACCTAAAGTGGGCCAAAATTACCTATTGGAAAGTAAATACAATGAGGTGAAGGTCATGGGAGAGCGATAGGCACAGATAGAATTGGCTGTATTAGCGCATACTCAATGTACCGGGGCTGTTCTATAAAAAATGATCGTAATTTTTACGGTTATAATTTCCTGGAATAAAACTTAATCTTATGATATTCTGTTAGCTTAATGTGAAACAATCATGCCGTGGTAGTTTAATTGTTGGGACTCCCTGTTCACGCCTGTGACTGTGAGAGACAGGCAAGTTCAGACGTGTTCAGTATCGCCTACAGCTGCAATTGAGATAACACCTGAGGAACAATACGCGGCTTTGAAATTCTGATTTCGCCTCTAAAAACCATCAGCTGAGGCCTGTACAGTGTTACAGGGGGCATACGAAGAGTCTGTTCTTTCCTACAGCAAGGTGGTTTAAAATGTTTAAAGAGGGGAGACAATCAATTTCAAAGAAAGATGGACCCAGTGCTCCAGTTACTGTTCATACGGAAGAAAATATCGACACTGCTGCTGTCACTGTGAAAGAGGATCGACGAACTACCCAAGTATCACTTTCTGAAATACTGAACATTTCATTGGGTGCCTCCCACACGTTGGTGACAGAAACATTACACATAAGTCGTCTTTGTCTGCGATGGGTTCCAAGACTATTGGCATATTGTCAATGTCGTTGCAGAATATTTTGCAAAAATCAACGTGAAGTGCATTCCTCACTCTCCCTATAGTCCGGATTTAAACCCACATTACTTTTTTCTATTCCCTAACTTGAAGAAACGCCTTTTTGGGAGGCATGATCCATCATCAGAAGCAGTGGCGATGGCTACGGAGACGATTTTGAAGGACCTCTCAGAAAATGGTTTCCAGCATGTATTTGAAGACTGGCAGAAACGCTGGCAATTGACCCTTAATAATGATACGTACGAGGTCATACATATGACCACTAAAAGAAGCCCGTTAAACTTCAGTCACACGATAAATCAGTCAATTCTACAGGCCATCAATTCTACTAAATAGCTCGGAGTAACAATTACGAACAACTTAAATAGGAAAGAACACATAGAAAATATTGTAGGGAATGCTAACCAAACACTACGTATTATTGGCAGAAAACTTAGAAGACGCAACAGTTCTACTAAATAAACTGCCTACATCACATCCTATTTTGGAGTAATGCTGCGCATTGTGGGATCCACACCAGGTGGGACTGACGGACGATTTAGAGAAAATTCAAATAAGGGCAGCTCGTTTTGTATTATCGCGATATAGGGGAGAGAGTGTCACGGAAATGATGCAGGAGTTATGGTGGAAATCATTAAAAGAAGGCGGTGGCCGCGGGGACTGAGGCGCTCCACTCACGGTCTGCACGGCCACTACGGTCGGAGGTTCGAATCCCCCCTCGGGCATGGATATTTGTGCCGTCCTTAGTCTTAGGTAGTTTATAAGTAGTTTGTAAGCTTAGGGACTGATGACCCCGCAGTTAAGTCCCATAAGTTCTACAAACATTTGAATTGAATTTGAATTAAAAGAAAGGCGTTATTTGTTGCGGCGAAATCTATTTCTGAAATTTCTTTCACCAACTTTCTCGTCCCAATGGGAACATATATTGTTAGCATCCACATAAGCAGGAAGACATGATCATAATAAAATAAGAGAAATGCGATCGAAAACAGAAAGATTTAGATGTTCCTTTTTTCTCGCGAGCTGTTAAAGAATGGAATTATAGAGAAATATCATAAAGTGATTCGATGAATCCTTTGTCATGCACTTCGATGTGCAGCGGCATTTGCATGGAATTGCCATTCCTGACTCACAAGCAACATTGCGTGATATAACACCAGGCAGCAACGTGGGATGAACGACGAACATATCTGTTAGGATAGTGCAGCGCAATTTACTCCTAATGGGGTATGGTAGCGGACGACCGACTCCAGTGGCTTCGCTAACAGCACTACATTACCCGCACTCGTGACCATTTCGATTAAGACCCTAGACTACTGGAAAACCGTGGCTCGCTCAGATGACACTAGAATTCCTTGGTAACAGCGGATGGTAGGGTTACAATGTGGTAGAGACCCCATGGAAGCCATGGAACCAAGCGGTCAACTGTGTAACTGGTGGCGATTCCATAATGGTATTGTTGTTTTATAGAGTCTCTGGTGGACGCTGAACCGATTACCGACTGGAGATGGTTGGAGGCCATTTGTGTTGTACATGGAATTTAGATTTGGTTGGCTTCTGGACTGTTCCAGCTAAGGATATGGCCACCCAGTGGCACCACTTTCGCGATTATGGATGGCTTACAGATTCTGAATGGCTCAGTTTTGTTTAAGGGGAACCCAACGACTTCTTGAGTCCATACCACGAGTTGCTGTCGTTCACAATAAAGGAATTGCGGCGACTCTTCTTAAGGACTTTGTTCCCTGTTTACTCTTTTCCATTAATTTTTATTTTTAGTGTCAGCTGCCTGTAGTTGTAATCATACAACATAGATATATGGAAATTTGTGCCTGGGCGAGGATTAGAATCCAATACGTCTTGCTCACTAGACAGTTGTGCTAAGACCCTCCGTCACCTCAGAGACACAAACGCCACATACCACCTGCAACGATTACCTAAGCACATACTTCGACTGACCCAGACTTTCATACGTCCTCTTACTTCGAAGATTGTACTCCATGGCTCGCAGATGGCCATGTATTTCCGCCATCCTCGTGCGCATCCGACATGGAAACATTACAATTTATAAATTGCGGCGTCTCTTCTTTCTGAGAAGTTCAAACAGCTACAGCTGCTCTTAAATATGTTGTAACTGTTTATAACTTACTTTACTTTCAGTTGGTTGTAGCTGTTAGATTAGATTAGCTGTTCGTTTCATAGGTCCATGCTGAGGAGATCCTCGTGGATGTGGATCCTGTCAATATATTTATTATTTATTTTTTTAATAGCAGAAATAATAAAATTGATAGTATGCATACATACACTACTGGCCATTAAAATTGCTACACCGAGAAGAAGTGCAGATGATAAACGGGTATTCATTGGACAAATATACTAGAACTGACATGTGATTACATTTCCACGCAATTTGGGTGCATAGATCCTGAAAAATCAGTACCCAAAACATCCCCTCTAGCCGTAATAACGGCCTTGATATGCCTGGGCATTTAGTCAAACAGAGCTTGGATGGCGTGTACAGGTACTGATGTCCATGCAGCTTCAACACGATACCACAGTTCATCAAGAGTAGTGACTGGCGTATTGTGACGAGACAGTTGCTTGGCCAATATTGACCAAACGTTTTGAATTGGTGAGAGATCTGGAGAATGTGCTGGCCATGGCAGCAGTCGAACATGTTCCGTATCCAGAAAGGCCCATACTGGACCTGCAACATGCGGTCATGCATTATACTGCTGAAAAGTAGGGTTTCGCAGGGATCGAATGAAGGGTAGAGCCACGGATCGTAACAAATTTGACATGTAACGGCCAGTGTTCAAAGTGCCGTCGATGCGAACAAGATATGACCGTGACGAGTAACCAATGGCACCCCATACCATCACGCCAGGTGATACACCAGTATGGCACTGACGAATACACGCTTCCAATGTGCGTTCATCGCGATGTCGCTAAACACGGATGCTACCATCATGATACTGTAAACAGAACATGGATTCATCCGAAAAAATGACGTTTTGCCATTAGTGCACCCAGGTTCGTCGTTGCGTACACCATCGCAGGTGCTCCTGTCTGTGATGCAGCATCAAGGGTAACCGCAGCCATGGTCTCCGAGCTGATAGTCCATGCTGCTGCAAACGTCATCGAACTGTCCGTGCAGATAGTTGTTGTCTTGCAACCGTCCCCATCTGTTGACTCAGGAATCGAGACGTGGCTGCACGATCCGTTAGAGCCATGCGGATAAGATGCGTGTCATCTCGATTGCTAGTGATACGAGGCCGTTGGGATCCAGCAGGGCTTTCTTTATTGCCCTCCTCAACCCACCGATTCCTTATTTTGCTAACAGTCATTGGAACGTGACCAACGCGAGCAGCAATGTCGCGATACGATAAACCGCAATCACGATAGGCTACAATCCGACCGTTATCAAAGTCGGAAACGTGATGGTACGCAGTTCTCCTCCTTACACGAGGCATCACAACGTTTCACCAGGCAACACCGGTCAACTGCTGTTTGTGTATGAGAAATCGGTTGGAAACTTTCCCTTTGTTAGCACGTTGTAGGTGTCGCCACTGGCGCCAACCTTGTGTGAATGCTCTGGAAAGCTAATCATTTGCATATCACAGCATCTTCTACCTGTCAGTTAATTTTCGCGTCTGTCGCATGTCATCTTCGTGGTGTAGCAATTTCAATTTTTTCGGATGAATCCAGGTTCTGTTTACATCATCATCATGGTCGCATCCGTGATTGGCGAAATCGCGGTGAACGCATATTGGAAGCGTGTATTCGTCATTGCAATACAGGCGTATCACCCGGCATGATGGTATGGTGGTATGGGGTGCCATTGGTTACACGTCTCGGTCACCTCTTGTTCGCATCAACGGCACTTTGAACAGTGACCGTTATATTTCAGATGTAGTACGACCCGTGGCTCTACCCTTCATTCGATCCCTGCGAAACCCTACATTTCAGCAGGATAATGCACGACCACATGTTGCAGGCCCTGTATGGCCTTTCTGTATACGGAAAATGTTCGTCTGCTGCCATGGCTAGCACATTCTCCAGATCTCTCACCAATTCAAAACGTCTGGTCAATGTTGGCCAAGGAACTGTCTCGTCACAATACGCCAGTCACTACTCTTGATGAACTGTGGTATCGTGTTGAAGGTGCATGGGCATCTGAACCTGTATACGCCATCCAAGCTCTGTTTGACTCAATGCCTAGGCGTATCAACGCCGTTATTACGGCCAGAGGTGGTTGTTCTGGGTACTGATTTCTCAGGATCTATGCACGCAAATTGCGTGAAAGTGTAATCACATAGCACTTCTAGTATAATGTATTTGTCCACTTAATACCCGTTTATCATCTGCATTTCTTCGTGGTGTAGCAATTTTAATGGACAGTAGTGTATTTGACAATGAGAGCACTTAGCGATTTGCAATAAAGTTTGAACATAATTTAAAATCCTTACGAAAATTTTTCTCGCTGACAACCCGAACAAAATGATGAAAGGAAAAAAAATTGATCGCTTACTACTTTTCCGATGTTCTTGATGTATATCTACGGCATTTGGCATGACTTTACAAGTTATTACTTCTACACTATAAATTTTATTCGCGAGACAACTCACAGACAATACACATACAAACCACTCCATGTTCATTCGATACTATATCACAGTTCGATATATAGTTCATGAGATATGAAGTCATAAACAATTTCGTACATGAAAAACAGCATCACATATGATTTGCGATTTATTACGCCTTTGCTACTAACACCATTCACGATATATTTCGCAGACATTAGGCATATATGCCACTGAATGTATTTTCAAGTTTACATGAGATTACGAGACTTATTTCAGGAGTATGACATCATAAACAATGAAATTTCCGAATAACTACTATATCATGCGCTATTTTTCCACATCTCCTCCTCAAATAACGGACTAATTTCAACAAAACTTGGTTCACATATTGCTTAATATCAGAGAAAAATCACTGTGGGTTTAAAAACATCGTACGACATATAGTTCAAGATATATGACGTCGTAAACGAGTCACACTAACTTTCTTATCTCGCGACGCGTGATTTACGAGACTTCATTCATCCACTATTTATTCATCGCAGACAGTTTTCTAATATTACATTCTACAAATCTGATAAATTATATTATTGTAGTACACATAGTCAAGGATATACTATGCCAGTATTGATCTGCATGAAAACGAAACTTAAGTGTACAAATAGTAATGTAGCAGCCGATGGAGATAAACGAGATGGACTAAATGTTCTTCATAGTAAAGGTTTGAATTAAATTAATGTTATACATCATTTGTATTTTATTACTATTTTTATTTCTTTGGATATTGCACTTATAGTTTTGTACATTAAGCATATTTCATTGTTTTACTGGTTCATAATTTCTAAGTCCTTTTCATCAATACATAAAGGTGAAATCATTTCCGAATTTTTATTTTCGTTTCTAATATAAGGCTGGAAAAATGCATATATATCCAAAAAATACTGGGTTTAGCAGCTAGTAGATAAATAAATGAAATGAAAAAGTTAAAATCCGTTACTGCACTCTGCCGTGCAGGAGGAGATCTGTCAGGATGTAAGGAGGTATCTTGTTGAAATGATTTTCCCAACAATTTTTGCTTTACGAATAAATGTATGTTGTACTCTGGTTTTTAGTGGCCTGTGATTTCTCTGGATAAGCATACTTGTTGATTATTATGCACTCTAAAAAAGAACATATTCATTTGTTTTTGTGCCCTTTTGTTTCTATGTCTTTTTGTCTGTTGGATCGATTTTCGATGATAATTGTAAAAGGACCCATTGTGGCTATGAAAAATTAATTCATGTAAGACATTGTTATTTTATAAATACTTACATTAAATAATCACCTGTTAACAGCAGAAATATGTTTACATTACTTATTTCCTTATTTCCTAATTTCCACTCCCATGAACCACAGACATTGCCGAGGTGGGGTGGCTTGCGTGCCTCAACGATACAGATAGCCGTACCGTAGGTGCAACCACAGCGGAGGGGTATCTGTGGAGAGGCCAGACAAACGTGTGGTTCCTGAAGAGGGGCAGCAGCCTTTTCAGTAGTTACAGGGGCAACAGTCTGGATGATTGACTGAGCTGGCCTTGTAACATCAGCTAATGTGGCTTTGCCACACAGCTACTGCGACCGGCTGAAAGCAAGGGGAAACTACAGCCGTTATTTTTCCCGAGGACATGCAGCTCTACTGTATGGAAATATGATGATGGCATCCTCTCGGGTAAAATATTCCGGAGGTAAAATAGTCCCCCATTCGGATCTCCGGGCGGGGACTACTCAGGAGGATGTGATCATCAGGAAAGACAATACTGGTATTCTACGGGTCGGAGCGTGGAATGTTAGATCCCTTAATCGAGTAGGAAAATTAGAAAATTTAAAAAGGGAAATGGATAGGTTGAAGTTAGATATAGTGGGGATTAGTGAAGTTCGGTGGCAGGATGAACAGGATTTCTGGTCAGGTGAGTACAGGATTATAAATACAAAATCAGTTGGGGGTATCACAGGAGTAGGATTGATAATGAATAAGAAAATAGGAATGCGGGTAAACTACTATGACCAGCGCAGCGATCGTATTATCATTGTCAAGATAGATACGAAGCCAACACCGACAACAGTAGTACAGGTTTATATGCCAACTAGCTCTGCCGATGATGAGGAGATCGAAGAAATATATGAGGAGCTAAAGGAAATTATTCAGACAATTAAGGGAGAGGAAAACTTAATTGTTATGGGAGACTGGAATTCGGTAGTAGGACAAGGAAGGGAAGGGAAGATAGTGGGTGAATATGGTCTGGGCAAAAGGAATGAAAGAGGAAGCCGCCTGGTAGAATTTTGCACGGAACATAATTTAGTTATAACAAACACCTGGTTTAAGAATCACAAAAGAAGGTTGTATACGTGGAAGAGACCAGGAGACACCGGGAGATACCAGATAGATTTTATAATGGTAAGACATAGATTTCGGAACCAGGTTTTGAAGTGTAGGACATACCCAGGGGCAGACATAGACTCTGACCATAACTTGTTGGTTATGAACTGTAGGCTGAAACTGAAGAAACTACAGAAAGGTAGGAAAATAAGGAGATGGGACCTAGATAAATTGAAGGAACCTGAAGTTCTTAAGAATTTCAGAGGGAGCTTCAGGCAACAATTGACAGAAACAGGGGAAAATAAAACAGTTGAGGAGGAATGGGTAAAATTGAGAGATGAAATAGTGAAGGCAGCAGAGGACAAAATAGGTAGGAAGGCAAGACCTACAAAGAATCCTTGGATATCACAGGAGATACTAAATTTAATCGATGAAAGGAGAAAATATAAAAATGCAGTAAATGAAACAGGCAAAATGGAGTACAGACGACTAAGAAATGAGATTGACAGGAAGTGCAAAATGGCTAAGCAGGACTGGCTAGAAGGCAAATGCAAGGATGTAGAAGAATGTATAAATAGGGGAAAAATAGATACAGCCTACCGGAAAATAAAAGAAACATTTGGCGATAAGAAAAACAGCTCTATGAATATCAAGGACACTGATGGAAAACCAGTTCTCAGCAAAGAAGGGAAAGCTGAAAGGTGGAAAGAGTATATAGAGGGGCTCTACAAAGGAAACGAACTTCGAGACACTATTGTAGGAAGGGAAGAGGATGTAGATGATGATGAAATAGGAGATACTATACTGAGAGATGAATTTGACAGAGCACTGAAAGATCTAAGTCGAAACAAGGCCCCTGGAATAGATGATATCCCGTCAGAGCTACTGAAGTCTCTGGGAGAACCAGCCATGACAAAATTGTTTCACATTGTGTGTAAGATGTATGAGACAGGTGAAGTACCCTCAGACTTTAAGAAAAATGTTATAATCCCCATTCCAAAGAAAGCGGGTGCAGACAGGTGTGAAAACTACAGAACTATCAGTTTAATAAGTCATGGTTGCAATATATTAACTCGAATTATATACAGAAGGATGGAAAAGCTGGTAGAAGCCGACCTCGGGGAAGATCAGTTTGGGTTCAGGAGAAATGTAGGAACACGGGAGGCAATACTCACTTTACGCCTTATCCTAGAAGATAGATTAAGAAAAGGCAAACTAACATTTCTAGCTTTTGTAGATTTGGAGAAGGCTTTTGACAATGTTGATTGGAATAAACTCTTTCAAGTTCTGAAGCAAGCAGGAGTAAAATATAGGGAGCGTAAGGTTATTTACAACTTGTACAAAAACCAGACAGCGGTTGTCAGAGTTGAAGGGCATGAAAGGGATGCAGTGGTTGGGAAGGGAGTAAGACAGGGTTGTAACCTTTCCCCAATGTTGTTTAATTTGTACATTGAGCAAGCTATAAAGGAAAGCAAGGAGAAATTTGGAGAAGGAATTAAAGTTCAGGGTGAAGAATTAAAAACATTGCGTTTTGCCGACGACATAGTAATTCTGTCAGATACAGCAAAGGACCTGGAAGAGCAATTGAACGGAATGGATAGTGTGCTTAAAGGTGCATATAAGATGAACATTAACAAGAGTAAAACTAGGGTAATGGAGTGCAGTGTAAGAAAATCAGGTGATGCTGAAGGAATTAGATTAGGTAACGAAACAATAAAGGAGGTAGATGAGTTTTGTTACTTGGGCAGTAAAATAACAAATGATGGTCGCAGTACAGATGATATAAAATGCAGAATGGCAATGGGTAGAAAGGCGTTTTTGAAAAAGAGAAATTTGTTAACATCGAATATTGATTTAAGCCTAAGGAAGTCCTTTCTGAAGGCATTTGTATGGAGTGTTGCCTTGTATGGGAGTGAAACATGGACGATAAGCAGTGTGGACAGAAAGAGGATAGAGGCTTTTGAAATGTGGTGCTACAGAAGAATGCTGAAGATTAGGTGGGTGGATCGCGTAACTAATGAGGAGGTACTGAACCAAATTGAGGAGAAAAGAAATTTCTGGCATACCTTGACTAAAAGAAGGGATAGATTGGTAGGACACATTCTTAGACATCAAGGAATTGTGAATTTAGCGTTGGAGGGAAGTGTGTGGGGTAAAAATCGCAGAGGGAGACCAAGAGACGCGTATAGTAAGCAGATTCAAGTGGATGTGGGTTGTCGTTCTTATGAGGAGATGAAAAGGCTTGCTCAGGATAGAGTAGGGTGGAGAGCTGCATCAAACCAGTCTCTGGACTGAAGACCACAACAACAACAAACAACAACATTTCCTAATTAGAAATCTAGTCCATGTCAGTTACTGTAAGTTGAGATGTTTCTTTTTACAGCTTATATTATGTGAGTGAAAATTCGCGACACCATACGCTATCATACTTTCTTGCTATTTCACAACAGTAATTCATGCCTGCTATCGTCTTCGGATAGATGTCTGATTGCTGTAAAATAAGAACCTGCATCCCTTTTTCTTAAAATTATTTGCATGGGCATCGAACAAATGCACGGACACGACGTCTGTAGCCGTCATTTGCTGATACAGTAAACCCAGTAATTCTCAATTATTGTAGTCATTTTCCCCTTTTAAAGTCAACTTCTCATCAAATTTTAATAACTTCTGCAGCCGCCTTTAAAAAAGATTAGGGGAGAGTGGGGCACATTGAACCATAAAAAATATTTTTCAGTTTTACTCATCCAATAATTTTATTACAGAGTTGTAATTGTAAGTTTATAAAGTTTCATCATTCAAGTATCAAAGGCTCTTACATGACTGCTCCACGAATAATTTGTTTTAAGCTACAAGCCTTTGAAGAAAAATTGGTAAATGGTTAATAGTACCCCACATGTGGGGTACAAGGAACCAGTTTAAACAGTTTCTTAGTAGAACCTAGTTAGCATACAAAGTAAGTGTCAAATGTAATTTAAAACTAATGTTTACATATATTCCACTTACACATGATATAATTAACCTGTAGGCACAGAACCGTAGATCTTCTTTTGAAATTAGCGAACATCAGTATACTGGAAGCTGATTCCAAATTTGAAATATGATTTTTGTCTCTTTGTCACACCATCATTGATAGGTTTTGGAAGCACGTGACATAAGTTACTAGCTTGGAAGCACGTGAAGTATGTTGCTAGCTGGAACAAATGCTTCATCCTTACTTGAGGGGACCACGGTGGAGTAGCCGAGCGGTCTAAAGCGTCTCGCTGCGGAGCGCGCGGTTGCTCGCCGTGGAGGTTCGAGTCCTCCCTGGGGCATGGGTGTGTGTGTTGTCCTTAGGTTAGTTTACCTAGGTTTAAGTAGTTTGTAAGCTACGGACTGATGACCACGCAGTTTGGTCCGATAGATTTACAAACATTTGAATTTACTTGAGGGAAAAATAACTTCCCTCCCATTTTTTCATTTTTTCTCAAAAATGATACCAGATAGTCTCCTGAGTCATCCTTTGGTTTCAAAAATTTCCCCACATAGTAAACTGGTGTTTTGTTTTTGAATTCAGATGTGGTCAAAACGAAACATCTTTTTCTGGTAATTTGTCAAATTCTTCAAAGTTGTATTCAGATTCACCAGACTCATCCAGGTTGTCATCGCTCTCTTCAGAATGATCCTCACTATTTTCTTCATCTGATTCCAGATCATAAAGCTTCCTATTGGCCTTCAAATGTTCAAATGTTTGTTAAGCTTATGGGACTTAACTACGGGGTCATCAGTCCCTAAACTTACAAACTACTTATCAACTACCTGATACTAAGGACGGCACAAATATCCATGCCCGAGGGGGAATTCGAACCCCCGACCGTAGCGGCCGTGCAGACCGTGACTGGAGCGCCTGTCTCCTCGGCCACCGCGGCCGGCCCTATTGGCCTTCTTATTAGCTCATTGTGCCCCGCAAGAGCTTGGTTCAATGTGCCCCAACAGTACATATTTCAAACAAAGCTCAAGTGAGGTTATGTATAAACATTGTTATTATTTGAAGATATGCGGCATTAAACACAATATACATATTGTTATAATGACTTACTTTCTTTGAACTTTATTCAATCCTTGGTCACTAAATTTTATTCTATCTAATTCGCCGAAAAAATACTTCACTGTAGCAAAAATAACACCTGCACAGTGGCGTAACTATGGGGGGGGAGGGATGAGGGGGATAGAACCCCCCCCCCAGAACTCGATAAGAAAAGAGAGAGAGAGAGAGAGAGAGAGAGAGAGAGAGAGAGAGAGAGAGAGAGAGAGAGAGAGGAAAAAAACTTGTTTTTTTTTTTTTTATTTTTTTATTTTTTTACCATAATCTTTCATTGGAAGGGAGTGAATTAGTTTCATCAACGGGAGTGGTAGATGGTAGTCTGTCTGGAAACTGACTATAATTTTGCTCGTCAAGCAGATCTATCTCCCTCCAAAGCCAAGTCCTAGTTACGCCACTGCACCCGCAGAAAGCTAATGGCGGGAGCCAGATCCTGCAGAAAACAAATGGGAGTCTGTAGAGCAGTACTGCCACAGAGAAAAAAAATAATTTAGCACCTCATACTGAAACTATGCTACCTGATTCATTGTGCCCCGTGGCTCAATGTGCCCCACTCTCCCCTACAGTATATATAGTGAAGAGTTAAGTTTCTTCGTTATGGAGACTTAATGAGGAGACTCCACCCACCTGAAGATGTACGTGCCCGGTCCATTGTAGGAGAGGTCGCGCACCTCCCCCGAGTAGCGTCCGCCGTCCGGGTATTCGATGTTTATCCAGGATGCGGGCGGCACATAGTCCTGGCGCCACCTCGTGCAAGTGTACACGTGCTTGTCCGCCGTGCGGTACTTGCCGTAGCCTGCGCACCACACCACACACTCACAATGAAATATTTACCGTGTATACATATGGCAACTGAAGAGTCGATGAGAATCTGGGCTAAGGCCAGCCAACAGTGTTCGCCACTATGCTACCCTGGCTCAGTGGCTTCGCACGACTGCACGGATTTACCCTGGTAAGCTTCTCTCCTCGGCCCAAACTCTCATCTCCATCTCGGTCGATATGACTTTAGCCCCTCCTCACTGAAACATCATTCCAGTATTTTATTTACTAGTATTGATAAAAGCTGTGTTTGTGTGTGTGTGTTGAACCTATCGTTAAATCAGACAACAAATTGTTCATTAACACAGCAATTTGGTTTAATTATGGCCCTGATATTGATGTATATCCTGTTAAATAAGAAAAAGTGCATTAAACTGATTATGTGCGCAACGGATATTTTAACAAAACAACTGTGGCAAGTCACCATATGAAACAGACACTAACTATACTCAAAAAATTTGACTGCGAGAAAGATATTAAAAAACCACAAACCACTTTCTTAATTTTTGACTGCGAGAATTTTATGTAGATCAGTACCTGATTATCAAAATTCAGTATCATAATCAATTAACTGCAGTATTGCATAACAATAATGTACTATGGCACAAATAACGAAATCTGTTCAACAAGATTATCAAAATCAATACTGCACTTTAAATCCACAAATAACTAATTATCAAATGAAGGAACTACGTAAATGAATCAGGAAAGAGAGGTCAACTTTGTTACTTATTATTAATAATCACCATTACATTACCTACCTAATACAACTGTTTCCTAATGACATCAAATGCAATTACCTTCACTCCAGCGGTGGTACAACGTTTTAATAGTAATAAAAAATACAATATATATTCCAAATACAATCAAATCAACTTGCTGGCACAGCAGCCTCTGCTCTACATCGGAGTCATATACACAACTCAACCGCTCTCTAAGCGAGCTGAACCACAAATCCCACTCAGTCTCTATGCGAGCTACAATGCTATGCAATACATAATCTTTGTCAAAGATGAAAGTTCACAGACTTAAGTACACATATCAATACACACAGTAGAAGCAATATTATACATTTTCTTGCAAGCAAGTTACTCGACACAAAACAGGAGGCACAATATTAGACATTTTCTTATAAATTTTTTTATGGACACGTTTCATTCAGTGTGGTCCAAATTTGACCAACTGTGTTTACAAACTAATGAAACACTTAATTTTTTTACCTTAATTGGAATTTATTGGTATGCAGATTCTTAGTTCCTACCTGAACCCTGCATTTGCATATAATAAGGGGAGTAGGAAGTTGTAGCTAATTCAAAATGAAGGAATTAAAATTACAGCTTACTTGAATTCCAGTGATGGCGTGTCCTATGTGTTCACTGGTTCAGTGATCCCCCGAAAAAAAGTAAATAAATAAATATATAAAAGGAGTTTTTAAACTACCATTCTCCATTATGTACTTCTATCAGATCATTTCATATGCACATTCAAACTACTTTTATAGAATGAGAAACGTTTTACGTCGCGGAGACAGCACGTAAGACAAGTCGTAGCGCGGCCACATAATACAGGGGGAAATGACCGCAGGGTTGTAATGTGCCTGCGCGGCTGAGGTTCAAATTGTCTTTTGAATCTCCTGGAGGCAGCATATTGGCGCTCCCACGGCAGGGAGGGGCGAGGGGAAACGCCGTTTCTGGCATTGGCGTTGGAGGTGGTAGAGACACCAGATCATGGCTACTCGAACTCTGGCAGTTACGCAAAAATGGTCCCGAAGCAAAGACAATGGAGCTACTGTGCACCTCGCATTGCGCTTGTGCTAGTCCTCCATGACGGCAACATCCGCCCTCCATATTTGCTTTTGGTGCATTTTTTTTTCTTTTGTGCTACTCGCGTGTTTTGATAAATACCACTGTACATACTTTTCGATTGTGACTTGTGTATTTCAAAACAAGTCAGAGACCATTACCACAACTATTTATCAGTCTGTCCAATGCCAGTTGCTGTCACTGTCTCGTCGCCCAGAGCTCTAAAAATCATAATTTAATTTGCGTGAAATTTCTTTGCCAATAAATTTCTTAATTTTCGTTAGTGCTTTTGTTTTTTAAGAGGTTTATTCTCACAGTCTTGGCAGATTTCATTTGTGCTGCAAGCTACATAATTTAAGTATCAACTTTTCACTTCTTTATTTCGTATTTCGCTTTCAGAAAGCTTTTATTTTGTGTGTTTGATAACAGTGTATTTCATGGATTTTCTTGCTTATTTTGAAAACAACCAGAGACAATTTCGTTGATTTGACAGTATTGTTACCACTGACCACAGTTCAGTCAGCTGTCAACCGCCTTTATTAAAGTACCAGACTAGTTAATACTTGATTAGTTTTCTTCTCTCTACAGTCAATTAAATCGATAGGATGGATAGGATGCATGCCTGCTGTGTGCGGACACAGGCGGAGTTGGCCGCAGTTCGCGAACAGCTGAGCGTGCTGTTGTCTACGGTCAGCCATCTTCAGGCTGCTGTCTCAGGGTGCAGCGGCGGTGGGGAGTCTGGTGAGTCGAGTGGGACGCCTCTGGTGTCTAATGGTTCACCCTCTGTCCTTACTGTCGAGGCACCTTCAGGTGTACCGGTTCTGGTCGAGCCGTCCTTTCTGCAATGGGAGTGGCGGGTCAAACGGCGTTCACGTCGCTCAAGACAGAAGGCCAATGTGGAGGCTGGCTAACTGGACACGCCCATTCGTCCTGTGTGTGGACATGTGGACACTCCTTCAGCAGGTTTCGAGCAGGTGCACAGGGACAGGGGATTATTAGTTATTGGGAGCTCCAATGTTAGGCACGTGATGTAGTCAAAAAAATGTTCAAATGTTTGTATAGTCTATTGGACTTAACTACGGGGTCATCAGTCCCTAAACTTACAAACTACCTATGAACTACTAACGAACTAGGACGGCACAAATATCCATGCCCGTAGTGGCCGTGCAGACCGTGACTGAAGCGCCTTAGTCCCCTCGGCCACCGCGGCCGACGTGATGTAGTCCCTAGGCAGATAGTGTCGAGATCTGAAAAGAAGTCCAACGTGCATTCGGTGTGTTTGCCGTTGGCCTCATCCGAGATGTGGAGGCGCCCTGTTGGCGGCTAACAAGCGTATGAGGTGCACTCGACTGCAAGTCGTAGCTCACTTCGGCACCAATGACGCTTGTCGATTGTGTTCTGAGGACATCCACAGTTCCTACTAGAGAGGGGCAAAACTGATCTTTTCAGGGATCGGATCAGAAATAGTCACTCACAGGGATGAACTAGTTCTTTTTCATGACTCACCGACTCACCACTCACCAACTGATAAAAAGCTTAAAACGATGGCACACTGCTTTTGTCACTGTGCTTTATTTGTCTGATTTGGCCATATTGTGAAAGAAGAAAGAGAAGTAATAATTTTATTGTAAGCCCTTAGCAGTTTCAACAATTAAAATTTGTGAATTATAGCTACATTAAACATTAAAAATGGTATAATAGAATTTAGATATTTTTGCAGGTGGAATAATTCGAAAAATAAAAATTGATTATTTTTATATTTTCATTCAAAAAATACAGTATTTTGCAGAATGATACTACTTCCATATCCATACACTGAGTAGTTTGAGAGTTTGAGCGAGTTGAATGAAACGTGATATATCGCGAGAGTCCCGTGCAGGGCCGGCAACTGCCATGGCAGAATAGCCGTGCGCAATAAGGCCGTGTCCTATGTGAGCGGCAAAAGTGAGCGACAGCGTGCTACATTTAGCGACGCGACACTGCAGCTATGACCAGCGACATTCGGCAACACGGCCGGGGGTGGTACGTGAGCGCGACAGATTCTCGCTATAAGATGGCTGACATTTTCTTTTTTTCTAATGGAGCCGATCACGTGTTTCTAAAGTCTGGCACCCATTAACAGTAGAATACTGATAGTACCAGAGTAAGGCAATAAAGTTTTATTTACTTTAGGAAATAACGTATAAAGAGAGTGACATGCGCAAAAGCTGCTTTCCCCAATCTCATTTCAAATAGTTAAATATTCATTACAAAGAAGAGTATAAATGGCATTTACCCTCGAAATCGCGACATATTTGCATAACATCCATTAGTGTCAAGTAACAATACAAAAATCATTGTTGTTCCCGTATCTGTTATAAAGGAAATTGGGTAAAAAAAATGCTTGCAATTAGTCTTCGACGGCGTAGCGCAATGCCGCTAACCACACTGCTATTCTTGCTAGGTAGAGAGTTATGACTTCAGTATTATTCACGCCGGTAGCAGAATATCCCTCCCTCCCAACACCTTCATACTAGTCTTGTGTAGTTCGCGAACGAACTAGTTCGGAAGAGCGCTCCCACAGGCGAACTACGCAAACTAGTTCGCAGATCCCTCGCCTCTTAGTTTGTCGGCTCCTTTTCCGAAGACTGACGGGGAACAGCGAGAGGATGCGAGAGCGCGCACAATCACATGATTCCCTCCTGTTTCCTTCATTACGAGCTGAGATGCAGCTCAGCTGTACTTTCATAGTCCACTGCCACAAGAAATTCATTTTAAAAATAAAGTCTAGGAGTACTCTGTATGCAAAGTAATTGAACACTTTTGTATCACCCATTCGTGTAAATAACTGGATTATTTGATAAAGTGTTTGCTGTCACATTGCCCAAAAATATGGGTAACAGCAACACTGATTCATTATATAAAAAAGCTGTAATAAAAAAGAGCTCCTTTAATAGCGGTAGCAAAAGCAATAAAGAGCGGACGAACAAGAAAGAGCGGATGAACTAGGAGTGGGCAAACTATAAGGAGTGGGCAAACTAAGAGCGACGGGCAAACTAGGAGCAGTGGGCAAACTAGGAGCAGCAGGTGAACTAGGAGCAGCGGGCGAACTAGTAGTAGCAGGAGGACGAGGAGCAGTGGGCAGACTAGGAGCAGTGGGCGAACTAGAAATACCGGGTGAACTAGGAGCAGCGGGCAGACTAGGAGCAGTGGGCGAACAAGGAACAGCAGGCGAACTAGGAGCAGTGGGCGAACCAGGAGCAGCGGGAGAACTAGTAGTAGCAGGCGGACGAGGAGCAGTGGGCGGACTAGGAGCATCGGGCGAACTAGGAACAGCAGGTGAACTAGGAGCAGCGGGCAGACTAGGAGCAGTGGGCGAACTAGAAGCAGCGGGAGAACTAGGAGCAGCGGGCGAACTAGGAGCAGCGGGCGAAATAGGAGCAGCTGGCGAAATAGGAGCAGCGGGCGACCTAAGAGCAGCGGGCGAACTAGGAGCAGCGGGTGAACTAGGAGCAGCGGGCAGACTAGGAGCAGCGGGCGAACTAGGAGCAGTGGGCGAGCTAGGAGCAGCGGGCGAACTAGGAGCAACGGGCGAACAAGTACTAGCAGGCGGACGAGGAGTAGCAGGCGGACTAGGAGCAGTGGGCAAACTAGGAGCAGCGGGTAAAGAAGGAACAGCGGGCAGACTAGGAACAGTGGGCGAACTAGGAGCAGCGGGCGAACCAGTAGTAGCAGGCAGACAAGGAGCAGTGGGCAGACTAGGAGCAGTGGGCGAACTAGGAGCAGCGGGTGAACTAGGAGCAGCGGGCAGACTAGGAGCAGCAGGTGAACTAGGAGCAATAGGCGAACTAGGAGCAGCGGGCGAACTAGGAGCAGCGAGCGAACTAGGAGCAGTGGGCTAACTAGTAGTAGCAGGCAAACGAGGAGCAGTGGGCGGACTAAGAGCAGTGGGCGAACTAGGAGCAGCGGGTGAACTAGGAGCAGCGGGCAGACAAGGAGCAGCGGGCGAACTAGGAGCAGCGGGCAAACTAATAGTAGCAGGCGGACGAGGAGCAGTGGGCGGACTAGGAGCAGTGGGCGAACTAGGAGCAGCGGGTGAACTAGGAGCAGCGGGCGAACTACTAGTAGCAGGCGGACAAAGAGCATTGGGCGGAATAGGAGCAGTAGGCGAACTAGGAGCAGCAGGCAGTCCAGGAGCAGCAGGCGAACTAGGAGCAGCGGGCGAACTAGTAGTAGCGGGCGGACGAGGAGCAGTGGGCGGACTAGGAGGAGTGGGCGGACTAGGAGCAGTGGGCGAACTAGGAGCAGCGGGCGAACTAGGAGCAGCGGGCAAACTAGGAGCAGCGGGCGAACTAGTAGTAGCAGGCAGACGAGGAGCAGTGGGCGGACTAGGAGCAGTGGGCAACTAGGAGCAGTGGGTGAACTAGTAGTAGCAGGCGGACGAGGAGCAGTGGGCAGATTAGGTGCAGTGGGCGAACTAGGAGCAGCAGGTGAACTAGGAGCAGCGAGCAGACTAGGATCAGCGGGCGAACTAGAAGCAGTGGGCCAACTAGGAGCAGCAGGTGAACTAGGAGCAGCGGGCAGACAAGGAGCAGCGGGCAAACTACGAGCAGTGGGCGAACTAGGAGCAGCGGGCAAACCAGGAGCAGCGGGCGAACTAGTAGTAGCAGGCGGACGAGGAGCAGTGGGCAGACTAGGAGCAGTGGGCGAACTAGGAGCAGCGGGTGAACTAGGAGCAGCGGGCAGACTAGGAGCAGTGGGCGAACTAGGAGCAGTAGGCGAAATAAGAGCAGCGGGCGAACTAGTAGCGGCAGGCGAACTAGGAGCAGCGGGCAATCTAGGAGAAGCGGGCGAACTTGGAGCAGCGCACAACTAGGAGCAGCGAGCGAACTAGGAGCAGAGGGCTAACTAGGAGCAACGGGCGAACCAGTAGTAGCAGGCGGACGAGGAGCAGTGGGCAGACTAGGAGCAGTGGGTGAACTAGGAGAAGCGGGTGTACTAGGAGCAGCGGTCGGACTAGGAGCAGCAGGTGAACTAGGAGCAATAGGCGAACTAGGAGCAGCGAGCGAACTAGGAGCAGTGGGCTAACTAGTAGTAGCAGGCAAACGAGGAGCAGTGGGCGGAATAGGAGCAGTAGGCGAACTAGGAGCAGCAGGCAGTCCAGGAGCAGCAGGCAAAATAGGAGTAGCGGGCAAACTAGTAGTAGCGGGTGGACGAGGAGCAGTGGGTGGACTAGGAGGAGTGGGCGGACTAGGAGCAGTGGGCAAACTAGGAACAGCGGGTGAACTAGGAGCAGTGGGCGAACTAGGATCAGCTGACGAACTAGGAGCAGTGGGTGATCTAGTTGTAGCGGGCAGATGAGGAGCAGTGGGCGGACTAGGAGCAGTGGGCGAACTAGTAGCAGCGGGTGAACTAGGGGCAGCAGGCAGACAAAGAGCAGCGGACGAACTAGGAGCAGCGGGCAAACTAGGAGAAGCGGGTGAACTAGGAGCAGCGGGCGAACTAGTAGTAGCAGGCGGACGAGGAGCAGTGGGCGGACTAGGAGCAGTGGGTGAACTATGAGCAGCGGGCGAACTAGGAGCAGCGGGCAGACTAGGAGCAGTGGGCGAACTAGGAGCAGTGGGTGAACTAGCAGCAGCGGGCAGACTAGGAGCAGCAGGCGAACTAGGAGCAGTAGGCGAACTAGGAGCAGCGGGAGAACTAGGAGCAGTGAGCGAAATAGGAGCAATGGGCTACCTAGTAGTAGCAGGCAAACGAGTAGCAGTGGGCGGACTAAGAGCAGTGGGCGAACTAGGAGCAGCGGGGGAACTAGGAGCACTGGGCAGAAGATTAGCAGCGGGCGAACTAGGAGCAGCGGGCAAACTAGTAGTAGCAGGCGGACGAGGATCAGTGGGCGGACTAGGAGCAGTGGGCGAACTAGTAGCAGCGGGTGAACTAGGAGCAGCGGGCAGACTAGGCGCAGTGGGTGAACTAGGAGCAGAAGGCGAACTAGTAGTAGCAAGCGGACGAGGAGCAGTGGGAGGAATAGGAGCAGTAGGCGAACTAGGAGCAGCAGGCAGTCCAAGAGCAGCAAGCGAACTAGGAGCCGCAGGCGAACTAGTAGTAGTGGGCGGACGAGGAGCAGTGGGCGGACTAGGAGGAGTGGGCGGACTAGGAGCAGTGGGTGAACTAGGAGCAGCGGGCAGACAAGGAGCAGCGGGCGAACTAGGAGCAGTGGGCGAACTAGGAGCAGTGGGCGAACTAGTAGTAGCAGGCGGACGAGGAGCAGTGGGCAGACTAGGAGCAGTGGGCGAACTAGGAGCAGTGGGCGACTTAGAGCAGCGGGCGAACTAGTAGCGGCAGGCGAACTAGGAGCAGGCGGCAATCTAGGAGCACCGGGGGAACTAGGAGCAGCGGGCAACTAGGAGCATCAGGCGAACTAGGAGCAGAGGGCTAACTAGGAGCAGCGGATGAACCAGTAGTAGCAGGCGGATGAGGAGCAGTGGGCAGACTAGGAGCAGTGGGCGTACTAGGAGCAGCGGGTGAACTAGCAGCAGCGGGCAGACTAGGAGCAGCAGGCGAAATAGGAGCAGTAGGCGAACTAGGAGCAGCGGGAGAACTAGGAGCAGTGAGCGAAATAGGAGCAATGGGCTACCTAGTAGTAGCAGGCAAACGAGTAGCAGTGGGCGGACTAAGAGCAGTGGGCGAACTAGAATCAGCAGGCGGACGAGGAGCAGTCGGCATGCTAGGAGCAGTGGGCGAACTAGGAGCAGCGGGTGAACTAGGAGCAGCGGGTGAACTAGTAGTAGCAGGCGGACGAGGAGCAGTGGCCGGACTAGGAGGAGTGGGCGGACTAGGAGCAGTGGGCGAACTAGGAACAGTGGGTGAACTAGGAGCAGTGGGCGAAGTACTAGCAGCTGATGAACTAGAAGCAGTGGGTGGACTATTTGTAGCGGGCAGACGAGGAGCTGTGGGCGGACTAGGAGCAGTGGGCGAACTAGGAGCAGCGGGTGAACTAGGAGCATCATGCAGACAAGGAGCAGTGGGCGAACTAGGAGCAGCGGGCAAACTAGGAGCAGCAGGTGAACTAGGAGCAGCGGGCGAACTAGTAGTAGCAGGCGGACGAGGAGCACTGGGCGGACTAGGAGCAGTGGGCGAACTAGGAGCAGCGAGTGAACTAGGAGCAGCGGGCGAACTAGGAGCAGCGGGGGAACTGGTAGTAGCAGGTGGACGAGGAGCAGTGGGCGGACTTGGAGCACTGGGCAAAATAGGAGCAGCGGGTGAAATAGTAGTAGCCGGCGGACGAGGAGCAGTGGGCAGATAAGGTGCAGTGGGCGAACTAGGAGCAGCGGGTGAACTAGGAGCAGCGGGCAGACTAGGAGCTGTGGGCGAACTAGGGGCAGTGGGCGAACTAGGAGCAGCAGGCGAACTAGGAGCAGCGGGGGAACTAGTAATAGCAGGCAGACGAGGCGCAGTGGGCGGACTAGGAGCAGTGGGCGAACTAGGAGCAGTGGGTGAACTAGGAGCAGCGGGCAGACTAGGAGCAGTGGGCAAACTAGGAGCAGCGAACGAACTAGGAGCAGTAGGCGAACTAGGAGCGGCATGCGAACTAGGAGCAGTGAGCAATCTAGGAGCAGCAGCCAACTAGGAGCAGCGGGCAACTAGGAGCAGCGGGTGAACCTGGAGCGGAGGGCGAACTAGGAGTAGCGGGCGAACCAGTAGTAGCAGGTGGACGAGGAGCAGTGGGCAGCCTAGGAGCAGTGGGCGAACTAGGAGCAGCGGGTGAACTAGGAGCAGCGGGCAGACTAGGAGCAGCAGGCGAACTAGGAGCAGTAGGCGAACTAGGAGCAGCGGGCGAACTAGGAGCAGCGAGCGAACTAGGAGCAGTGGGCTACCTAGTAGTAGCAGGCAAACGAGGAGCAGTGGGCGGACTAAGAGCAGTGGGCAAAGTAGGAGCAGCGGGTGAACCAGGAGCAGTGGGCAGAAGAGGAGCAGCGGGTGAACTAGGAGCAGCGGGCAAACTAGTAGTAGCAGGCGGACGAGGAGCAGTGGGCGGACTAGGAGCAGTGGGCGAACTAGGAGCAGCGGGTGAACTAGGAGCAGCGGGCAGACTAGGTGCAGCGGGTGAACTAGGAGCAGAGGGCGAACTAGTAGTAGCAGGCGGATGAGGAGCAGTGGGTGGACTAGGAGCAGTGGGTGAACTAGGAGCAGAAGGTGAACTACGAGCAGCGGGCAGACTAGGAGCAGCGGGTGAACTAGGAGCAGCGCGTGAACTAGAAGCAGCGGGAGAACGAGGAGCAGCTGTCGAACTTGTAATAGCAGGCGGACGAGGAGCAGTGGGCGAACTAGGAGCAGTGGGCAAATTAGGAGCAGTGGGCGAACTAGGAGCACCAGGTGAACTAGTTGTAGCAGACGGACGAGGTGCAGTGGGCAGATTAGGTGCAATGATCGAACTAGGAGCAGCGGGTGAACTAGGAGCAGCGGGCAGACTAGGAGCAGCGGGCGAACTAGGAGCAGTGGGCGAACTAAGAGCAGCGGGCGAACTAGGAGCAGCGGGCGAACTAGGAGCAGCGTGTGGACGAGGAGCAGTGGGCGGAGAAGGAGCAGCGGGCGAATTAGGAGCAGCGGGCGATCTAAGAGCTGCGCGCGATCTATGAGCAGCGGGCGAACTATGAGCAGCAGGCGAACTAGGAGCAGCGGGTGAACTAGGAGCATCGGGCGGATTAGGAGCAGCGGGCGAACTAGGAGCAGCGGGCGAACTTGGAGCAGCGGGCGGACGAGAAGCAGTGGGCGGAGTAGGAGCAGCGGGCGAACTAGGAGCATCAGGCGAACTAAGAGCTGCGCGCGATATAGGAGCAGCGGGCGTACTATGTGCAGAAGGCGAACTAGGAGCACGGGTGAACTAGGAGCATCAGGTAGACTAGGAGCAGCGGGCGCACTAGTAGCAGCGGGCGAATTAAGAGCAGCGGGCGCACTAGGAGCAGCGGGCAGTCTAGGAGCAGCGGGTGAACTAGGAGCAGCGGGCGAACTAGTAGTAGTAGGCGGACGAGGAGCAGTGGGCGAACTAGGAGCAGCGGGCGTACGAGGAGCAGCGGGTGAACTAAGAACAGCAGGCGAACTAGGAGCAGTGGGCGAACTAGGAGCAGTGGGCGAACGAGAAGCAGTAGGCGAACTAGTAGTAGCAGGCGAACGAGGAGCAGTGGGCGGACTAGGAGCAGTGACCGAACTAGGAGCAGTGGGGAACTAGGAGCAGAAGGTAAACTACGAGCAGCGGGCAGAATAGCAGCAGCGGGCGAACTAGGAGCAGTTGGCGAACTAGGAGCAGCAGGTGAACTAGGAGCAGCAGGTGGACTAGGTGCAACGGGCGAACTAAGAGCAGCGGGCGAACTAGGAGCAGCGGACGAAATAGGAGCAGTGGGCGAAGGAGGAGCAGCAAGCGAACTAGGAGCAGCGGGCGAACTAGTAGTAGCAGTAGGACGAGGAGCAGTGGGCGGACTAGGAGCAGTGGGCGAACAAGGAGCAGCGGGTGAAACAGGAGCAGCGGGTGTACTAAGAACAGCGGCCGAACTAGGAGCAGCGAGCGAACTAGGAGCAGCGGGCGATCGAGGAACAGTAGGCTAACTAGTAGTAGAAGGCGGATGAGGAGCAGTGGGCGAACTAGGAGCAGCGGGCGAACTAGGAGCAGAGGGAGAACTAGGAGCAGCGGGCGGACGAGGAGCAGTGGGCGGAGTAGGAGCAGCGGGCGAACATAGGAGCAGTGGGCGAACTAGGAGCAGTGGGCGAACTAGTAGTAGCAGGCACACGAGGAGCTGCGGGCGAACTAGGAGAAGCGGGCGAACTAGGAGCAGCGGGCAAACTAGGAACAGCGAGCAAACTAGGAGCAGTGGGCGAACTAGTAGTAGCAGGCAAACGAGGAGCAGTGGGCGGACTCGGAGCAGTGGGCGAACAAGGAGCAGCGGGTGAACTAGGAGCAGCCGTCAGACTAGGACCAGCGGGCGAACTAGAAGCTGCGGGCGAACTAGTAGTAGCATGCGGACAAGGAGCAGTAGGCGAACTAAGAGCAGCGGGCGAACTAGGAGAAGTGGGCGAACTAGGAGAAGCGGGCGAACTAGGTGCAAAGAGCGGACTAGAATCAGTGGGCGAACTAGGAGCAGTGGGCGAACTAGTAGTAGCGTGCGGACAAGGAGCAGTGGGCGAACTAGGAGCAACAGGCGGACTAGGAGCAGCTGGCGAACTAGGAGAAGCGGGAGAACTAGGTGCAGAGTGCGGACTAGTAGCAGTGGGCGAACTAGGAGCAGCGGACGAACTAGTAGTAGCGGGCGGACTAGGAACAGCGGGCAAACTACGAACAGCGGGCGAACTAGGAGCAGCGGGCGAACGAGGAGCAGCGGGCGAACTAGGAGCAGCGGGCGAACTAGTAGTAGCAGGCGGACGAGGAGCAGTAGGCAGACGAGGAACAGTGGGCAGACTTGGAGCAGTGGGCGAACTAGGAGCAGTGGGGGAATTAGGAGCAGCGGGCGAACTAGGAGCAGCGGGCGAACTAGGAGCAGTGGGCGGACTACGAGCAACGGGCGAACTAGAAGCAGCAGGCGAACTAGGAGCAGCGGGGGAACTAGGAGCAGCGGGCGAACTAGTAGTAGCTGGCGGACGAGGAGCAGTATGCAGACGAGGAGCAGTGGGCAGACTTGGAGCAGTGGGCGAACTAGGAGCACCGGGTGAAGTAGGAGCAGCGGGCAGACTAGAAGCAGTGGGCGACCTAGGAGCAGCGGGCGAACTAGGAGCAGCGGGCGAACTAGGAGCGGTGTGCGAACTAGGAGAAGTGAGCAAACTAGGAGCAGCGGGCGAACTAGTATTAGCAGCCAAACGAGGAGCAGTGGGTGGACTAGGAGCAAGGGGCCAACTAGGAGCAGCGGGTGAACTAGGAGCAGTGGGCAGACTAGGAGCAGCAGTCGAACTATGAGCAGCGGTCGAACTAGTAGTAGCAGGCGAACGAGGAGCAGTGGGCGGACTAGGAGCAGTGGGTGAACTAGGAGCAGCGGGCAAACTAGTATTAGTGGGCAGACGAGGAGCAGTCGGCAGACTAGGAGCAGTGGGCGGACTAGGAGCAGTGGGTGAACTAGGAGAAGTGGGTGAACTAGGAGCAGCAGGCTAACTACAAGCAGTGGGCGGACTAAGACCAGTGGACGGACTAGGACAGCGGACGAACTAGTAGTAACAGGCGGAGTAGAAGCAGCGGGCGAACTAGGAACAGTGGGCGAACTAGGAGCAGAGGGCGAACTAGGAGCAGCGGGCGAACTAGGAGCAGCGGGCGTACTAGGAGCAGCGGGCGAACTAGTAGTAGCAGGCGGACGAGGAGCAGTGGGCGGACTAGGAGTAGTGGGCGAACTAGGAGAAGCGGGTGAACTAGGAGCAGAGGGCGGACTAGAAGCAGTGGACAGACTAATAGCAGTTGGCGGACTAAGGCAGCGGGCGAACTAGTAGTAGCGGGCGGACTAGGAACAGGGGGCAAACTAGGAACAGCGGGTGAACTAGGAGCTGCGGGAGAACTAGTAGTAGCAGGCGGACGAGGAGCAGGGGGCGGACTAGGAGTAGTGGGCGAACTAGGAGCAGAGAGTGAACTACGAGCAGCGGGCAGACTGGGAGCAGAAGGCGAACTAGGAGCAGTGGGCGAAATAAGAGCAGCGGGCGAACTAGTAGCAGCGGGCTAACTATGAGCAGCGGGCGAACTAGGAACAGCGGGCCAACTAAGAGCAGCGGGTGAAATAGGAGCAGCAGGAGGCGGATGAGGAACAGTGGGCAGACTAGGAGCAGTGGGCGAACTAGGAGCAGTGGAGGAACTAGGAGCAGAATGTGAACTATGAGCAGCGGGCAGACTAGTAGCAGCAGGCAAACTAGAAGCAGCGTGCGAACTAGGAGCAGCAGGTGAACTGGGAGCAGTGTGCGACCTAGGAGTAACGGGCGAACTAGAAGCAGCAGGCGAACTAGGAGCAGCGGGCGAACTAGGAGCAGCAGGCTAACTACAAGCAGTGGGCGGACTAAGACCAGTGGACGGACTAGGGCAGCGGATGAACTAGTAGTAACAGGCGGAGTAGAAGCAGCGGGCGAACTAGGAACAGTGGGCGAACTAGGAGCAGAGGGCGAACTAGGAGCAGCGGGCGAACTAGGAGCAGCGGGCGTACTAGTAGTAGCAGGCGGATGAGGAGCAGTATGCAGACAAGGAGCAGTGGGCAGACTTGGAGCAGTGGGCGAACTAGGAGCACCGGGTGAAGTAGGAGCAGCGGGCAGACTAGAAGCACTGGGCGACCTAGGAGCAGCGGGCGAACTAGGAGCAGCAGGCGAACGAGGAGCGGCGTGCGAACTAGGAGAAGTGAGCAAACTAGGAGCAGCGGGCGAACTAGTATTAGCAGCCAAACGAGGAGCAGTGGGTGGACTAGGAGCAAGGGGCCAACTAGGAGCAGCGGGTGAACTAGGAGCAGCGGGCAGACTAGGAGCAGCAGTCGAACTAGGAGCAGCGGTCGAACTAGTAGTAGCAGGCGAACGAGGAGCAGTGGGCGGACTAGGAGCAGTGGGTGAACTAGGAGCAGTGGGCAGACTAGGAGCAGCAGGCGAACTAGGAGCAGCGGGCGAACTAGTATTAGTGGGCGGACGAGGAGCTGTCGGCAGACTAGGAGCAGTGGGCGGACTAGGAGCAGTGGGTGAACTAGGAGCAGCAGGCTAACTACAAGCAGTGGGCGGACTAAGACCAGTGGACGGACTAGGGCAGCGGATGAACTAGTAGTAACAGGCGGAGTAGAAGCAGCGGGCGAACTAGGAACAGTGGGCGAACTAGGAGCAGAGGGCGAACTAGGAGCAACGGGCGAACTAGGAGCAGCGGGCGTACTAGGAGCTGCGGGCGAACTAGTAGTAGCAGGCGGACGAGGAGCAGTGGGCGGACTAGGAGCAGTGGGCGAACTAGGAGAAGCGGGTGAACTAGGAGTAGCGGGCAGACTAGGAACAGTGGGCGAACTAGGAGCAGTGGGCGAATAAGGGGCAGGGGGCAAACTAGGAGCAGCGGGCGATCTAGGAGCAGCGGGTGAACTAGGTGCAGCGGGCGAACCAGTAGTAGCAGGCGGACAAGGGGCAGTGGACTGACATGGAGCAGTGGGCGAACTAGGAGCAACAGGTGAACTAGTAGCAGCATGCAGACTAGGAGCAGTGGGCGAACTAGGAGCAGCAGGCGAACAAGGAGCTGCTGGCGAACTAGGAGCAGGAGGCGAACTAGTAGTAGCAGGCGGACGAGGAGCATTGGGCGGACTAGGAGCAGTGGGCGAACTTGGAAGAACGGGCGAACTTGAAGCAGCGGGCAGACTAGGAGCAGCGGGCGAACTAGGAGAAGCGGGCGAAGTAGTGGTAGTGGGCGGACGAGGAGCAGTGGACAGACTAATAGCAGTTGGTGGACTAAGGCAGCGGGCGAACTAGTAGTAGCGGGCGGACTAGGAACAGGGGGCAAACTAGGAACAGCGGGTGAACTAAGAGCTGCGGGAGAACTAGTAGTAGCAGGCGGACGAGGAGCAGGGGGCGGACTAGGAGTAGTGGGCGAACTAGGAGCAGAGAGTGAACTACGAGCAGTGGGCAGACTGGGAGCAGATGGCGAACTAGGAGCAGCGGGCGTACTAGGAGCAGCGGGCGAACTGGAGAAGCGGGCGAACTAGGAGCAGCGGCAAACTAGGAACAGCAAGCAAACTAGGAGCAGTGGGCGAACTAGTAGTAGCAGGCAAACGAGGAGCAGTGGGCGGACTAGGAACAGTGGGCGAACTAGGAGCAGCGGGTGAAGTAGGAGCAGCCGTCAGACTAGGAGCAGTGGGCGAACTAGAAGCTGCGGGCGAACTAGAAGCAGCGAGCGAACTAGGAGCAGCGGGCGAACTAGTAGTAGCGTGCGGACAAGGAGCAGTGGGCGAATTAGGAGCAGCGGGCGAACGAGGAGCAGCGGGTGAACTGAGAACAGCGGGCGAACTAGGAGCAGCGGGCGAACTAGGAGCAGTGGGCGAACGAGAAGCAGTAGGCGAACTAGTAGTAGCTGGCGAACGAGGAGCAGTGGGCGGACTAGGAGCAGTGAACGAACTAGGAGCAGTGGGGAACTATCAGCAGAAGGTAAACTACGAGCTGCAGGTAGAATAGCAGCAGCGGGCGAACTAGGAGCAGTGGGCGAACTAGGAGCAGCAGGTGAACTAGGAGCAGCAGGCGGACTAGGTGCAACGGGCGAACTAAGAGCAGCGGGCGAACTAGGAGCAGCGGGCGAAATAGGAGCAGTGGGCGAAGGAGGAGCAGCAAGCGAACTAGGAGCAGCGGGCGAACTAGGAGCAGCGGGCGAACTAGGAGCAGCGGGCGAACGAGGAACAGTAGGCTAACTAGTAGTAGAAGGCGGACGAGGAGCAGTGGGCAGACGAGGAACAGTGGGCAGACTTGGAGCAGTGGGCGAACTAGGAGCAGCGGGTGAACTAGTAATAGCAGGCGGACGAGGAGCAGTGGGCGGACAAGGAGCACTGGGCGAACTAGGAGCAGTGGGTGAACTACTAGTAGCAGGCGGACGAGGAGCAGTGGATAGATTAGGAGCAGTGGGCGGACTAGGAGCAGCGGGTGAACTAGGAGCAAGAGACAGACTAGGAGCAGCGGGTTAAGTAGGAGCAGGGGGCAGACGAAGAGCAGCAGGCGAACTAGGAACAGCGGGCAAACTAGGAGCAGCGGGCGAACTAGGAGCAGTGGGCGAACTAGGAACAGCAGACGAACTAGTAGTAGCAGGCGGACTAGGAACAGCGGGCAAACTACGAACAGCAGGCGAACTAGGAGCAGCGGGCGAACGAGGAGCAGCGGGCGAACTAGTAGTAGCAGCCGGACGAGGAGCAGTAGGCAGACGAGGAACAGTGGGCAGACTTGTAGCAGTGGGCGAACTAGGTGCAGCGGGTGAACTAGGAGCAGCGGGCAGACTAAGAGCAGCAGGCGAACTAGGAGCAGCGGGTGAACTAGGAGCAGTGAGGGAATTAGGAGCAGCGGGCGAACTAGGAGCAGCGGGCGAAATAGTAGTAGCAGGCGGGCGAGCGGCAGTGGGCGGACAAGGAGCACTGGGCGAACTAGGAGCAGTGGGTGAACTAGTAGTAGCAAGCGGACGAGGAGCAGTGGATAGATTAGGAGCAGTGGGTGAACTAGGAGCAGCGGGTTAACTAGGAGCAACAGGCAGACTAGGAGCAGCGGGCGGATTAGGAGCAGTGGGGAAACTAGGAGCAGCGGGCGACCTATGAGCAGCGGGCGAACTAGGAGCAAGCTGGCGAACTAGTAGTAGCAGGTGGAAGCGGAGCAGTGGGCAGACTAGGAGCAGTGGGCGAACTAGGAGCAGCGGGTAAACTAGGAGCAGGGGGCAGACGAAGAGCAGCAGGCGAACTAGGAGCAGCGGGCGAACTAGGAGCAGCGGGCGAACTAGGAACAGTGGGCGAACTAGGAGCTGCGCGCGATATAGCAGGAGCGGGCGAACTATGAGCAGCAGGTGCACTAGGAGCAGCGGGTGAACTAGGAGCATCGGGCGGACTAGGAGCAGCGACCGAACTAGTAGCAGCGGGCGAACTAAGAGCAGCGGGCGAACTAGTAGCAGCGGGCTAACTATGAGCAGCGGGTGAACTAGGAGCAGCGGGCTAACTAAGAGCAGCGGGTGAAATAGGAGCAGCAGGCGAACTAGTAGTAGCAGGCGGACGAGGAGCAGTGGGCAGACTAGGAGCAGTGGGCGAACTAGGAGCAGTGGAGGAACTAGGAGCAGAATGTGAACTACGAGCAGCGGGCAGACTAGAAGCAGCGGGCGAACTAGAAGCAGTGTGCGAACTAGGAGCAGCAGGTGAACTAGTATTAGCAGCCAAACGAGGAGCAGTGGGTGGACTAGGAGCAAGGGGCCAAGTAGGAGCAGCGGGTGAACTAGGAGCAGCGGGCAGTCTAGGAGCAGCAGTCGAACTAGGAGCAGCGGTCGAACTAGTAGTAGCAGGCGAACGAGGAGCAGTGGGCGGACTAGGAGCAGTGGGCGAACTAGGAGCAGTGGGCAGACTAGGAGCAGCAGGCGAATTAGGAGCAGCGGGCGAACTAGTATTAGTGGGCGGACGAGGAGCAGTCGGCAGACTAGGAGCAGTGGGCGGACTAGGAGCAGTGGGTGAACTAGGAGCAGCAGGCTAACTACAAGCAGTGGGCGGACTAAGACCAGTGGGTGGACTAGGGCAGCGGACGAACTAGTAGTAACAGGCGGAGTAGAAGCAGCGGGCGAAATACGAACAGTGGGCGAACTAGGAGCAGAGGGCGAACTAGGAGCAGCGGGCGAACTAGGAGCAGCGGGCGTACTAGGAGCAGCGGGCGAACTAGTAGTAGCAGGCGGACGAGGGGCAGTGGGCGGACTAGGAGCAGTGGGCGAACTAGGAGAAGCGGGTGAACTAGGAGTAGCGGGCAGACTAGGAACAGTGGGCGAACTAGGAGCAGGGGCCGAACTAGGAGCAGCGGGCGATATAGGAGCAGCGGGTGAACTAGGTGCAGCGGGCGAAATAGTAGTAGCAGGCGGACAAGGAGCAGTGGACTGACAAGGAGCAGTGGGCGAACTAGGAGCAACGGGTGAACTAGTAGTAGCATGCAGACCAGGAGCAGTGGGCGAACTAGGAGCAGCGGGCGAACAAGGAGCAGCTGGCGAACTAGGAGCAGGAGGCGAACTAGTAGTAGCAGGCGGACGAGGAGCATTGGGCGGACTAGGAGCAGTGGGCAAACTTGGAAGAGCGGGTGAACTTGAAGCAGTGGGCAGAATAGGAGCAGCGGGCGAACTAGGAGAAGCGGGCGAACTAGTGGTAGTGGGCGGACGAGGAGCAGTGGGTGGACTAGGTGCAGTGGGCGGACTAGGAGCAGCGGGCGAACTAGGAGCAGAGGGCAGACTAGAAGCAGTGGGCAGACTAATAGCAGTTGGCGGACTAAGGCAGCGGGCGAACTAGTAGTAGCGGGCGGACTAGGAACAGGGGGCAAACTAGGAACAGCGGGTGAACTAGGAGCAGCGGGAGAACTAGTAGTAGCAGGCGGACGAGGAGCAGCGGGCGGACTAGGAGTAGTGGGCGAACTAGGAGCAGAGAGTGAACTACGAGCAGCGGGCAGACTGGGAGCAGAAGGCGAGCTAGGAGCAGCGGGCAAACTAGGAGCAGCTGGCGAACAAGGAGCAGCGGGCGTACTAGGAGCAGCGGGCGAACTAGGAGGAGCGGGTGAACTAGGAACAGTGGGCTGACTAGGAGGAGCAGGCGAACTAGGAGCAGCGGGCGAACTAGGAGCTGCGGGCGAACTGGAGAAGCGGGCGAACTAGGAGCAGCGGGCAAACTAGGAACAGCGAGCAAACTAGGAGCAGTGGGCGAACTAGTAGTAGCAGGCAAACGAGGAGCAGTGGGCGGACTAGGAGCAGCGGGCGAACTAGAGGCTGCGGGCGAACTAGAAGCAGCGAGCGAACTAGGAGCAGCGGGCGAACTAGTAGTAGCGTGCGGACAAGGAGCAGTGGGCGAACTAGGAGAAGCAGGCGGACTAGGAGCAGCGGGCGAACTAGGAGAAGCGGGCGAACTAGGTGCAGAGAGCGGACTAGAAGCAGTGGGCGAACTAGGAGCAGCGGACGAACTAGTAGTAGCGGGCGGACTAGGAACAGCGAAGAAACTACAAACAGCGGGCGAACTAGGAGCAGCGGCTGAACTAGTAGTAGTGGGCGGACTAGGAACAGCGGGGAAATTCGGAACAGCGGGCGAACTAGGAGCAGCGGGCGAACAAGGAGCAGCGGGCGAACTAGGAGCAGCAGGTGAACTAGGAGCAGTGGTTGAACTAGTAGTAGTGGGCGGACTAGGAACAGCGGGGAAATTCGGAACAGCGGGCGAACTAGGAGCAGCGGGCGAACAAGGAGCAGCGGGCAAACTAGGAGCAGCGGGCGAACTAGTAGTAGCAGGCGGGCAGAGAGCAGTGGGCGGACTAGGAGCAGTGGGCGGACTAGGAGCAGTGGGTGAACTAGGAGCAGCAGGCGAACTAGGAGCAGTGGGCGGACTAAGTGCAGTGGGTGGACTAGGGCAGCAGGCGAATTAGGAGCAGCGGACGAACTAGTAGTAATGGGCGGACTGGGAGCAGTGGGCGAACCAGGAACAGCGGGCGAACTAGGAGCAGTGGGCGTACTAGGAGCAGCGGGCGAAATAGGAGCGGTGGGTGAACTATTGTAGCGGGTGGACGAGGAGCTGTCGGCGGAGTAGGAGCAGCGGGCGGACGAGGACCAGTGGGCGGACTAGGGGCAGCAGGCATACTAGGAGCAGCGGGTGATCTAGGAGCAGCAGGCGAACGAGGAGCAGCGGGTGAACTAGTAGTAGCAGGCGGACGAGGAGCAGCGGGCTGACTAGGAGCAGCAGGCGAACTAGGAGCAGCGGGCGAACTAGTAGTAGCAGGCAGATGAGGAGCAGTGGGCAGACTGGGAGCAGTGGGGGAACTAGGAGCAGCGGGTGAACTAGGAGCAGCGGTCAGACTAGGAGCAGCAGGCGAACTAGGAGCAGCGGGCAGAATAAGAGCAGTGGGCGGACTAGGGCAGCGGGCAAACTTGGAACAGCAGACGAACTAGTAGTAACGGGCGGACTAGGAGGAGCGGGCGGACTTGGAGCAGTGGGCGGACTAGGAGCAGTGTGCGAACTAGAGGCAGCAGGCGAACTAGGAGCAGTGGGTGGACTAAAAGCAGTGGGAGGACTAGGGCAGTGGGCGAACTTGGAGCAGCGGACGAACTAGTAGGAACGGGCGGAGTAGGAGCAGCGGGCAAACTAGGAACAGCGTGCGAACTAGGAGCAGTGGGCGAACTAGGAGCAGCGGGCAAACTAGGAGCAGCAGGCGAACTAGGAGCAGCGGGCGAACTAGTAGTAGCAGGCTGCCGGAGAGCAGTGGGCGAACTAGGAGCAGCAGGCGAACTAGGAGCAGTCGGCGGACTAAGTGCAGTGGGCGGACTAGGGCAGCAGGCGAATCAGGAGCAGCGGACGAACTAGTAGTAATGGGCGGACTGGGAGCAGTGGGCAAACTAGGAACAGCGGGCGAACTAGTAGTAGCTGGCGTACGAGGAGCAGCGGGCGGACTAGGAGCAGTGGGCGAACTAGGAGCAGTGGGGGAACTAGGAGCAGCGGGCGAACTAGGAGCAGTGGGTGAACTAGTTGTAGCGGGCACGAGCGGAGCAGTGGGCAGACTAGGAGCAGCGGACGGACGAGGAGCAGTGGGTTGACTAGGGGCAGCGGGCGAACTAGGAGCAGCAGGCGAACTAGGAGCAGTTGGCGGTCTAAGTGCAGTGGGCGGACTAGGGCAGCAGGCGAATTAGGAGCAGCGGGCGAACTAGGAGCAGTGGGTGAACTAGTTGTAGCGGGCGGACGAGGAGCAGTAGGCTGACTAGGAGCAGTGTTCGGACTAGTTTTTGCGGACGGACTAGGAACAGGGGGCAAACGAGGACCAGCGGGCGAACTAAGAGCAACGGGTGAACTAGGAGCAGTGGGCGAACTAGGAGCAGTGGGTGAACTAGGAGCAACGTTAGAACTAGTAGTAGCAGGCGAACGAGGTGCAGTGGGCGGACTAGGAGCAGTGGGCGAACTAGGAGCAGAAGGTGAACTGGGAGCAGCGGGAAGACTAGAAGCAGCGGGCGAACTAGGAACAGCGGTCGAACTAGGAGCAACGGGCGAACTAGGAGCAGCATGCGAACTAGGAACAGCGGGCAAACTAGGAACAACGGGCGAACTAGGAGCAGCGGGAGAACTAGTATTAGCGGGCGGACTAGGAACAGCGGGCAAACTAGGAGCAGAAGGTGAACTAGGGGCAGCGGGCAGACTAGGAGCAGCGGGCGAACTAGGAGCAGCGGGCGAACTAGGAGCAACGGGCGAACTAGGAGCAACGGGCGAACTAGGTGCTGTGGGTGAACTAGGAGCAGCGGGAGAACTAGGAGCAGTGGGTGAAATAGTTGTAGTGGGCGGACGAGGAGCAGTGGGCGTACTAGGAGCAGTGGGCGAACTAGGAGCAGAAGGTGATCTAGGAGCAGCGGGAAGACTAGGAGCAGCAGGCGAACTATGAGCAGCGTGCGAACTAGGAGTAGCGGGTGAACTAGGAGTAGAGGGCGAACTAGGAGCAGTGGGCGAACTAGGAGCAGCTGGAGAACTAGGAGCATTGGGTGAACTAGTTGTAGCGGGCGGACGAGGAGCAATGGGCGGAATAGGAGCTGCGGGCGGATGAGGAAAGTGGGCGGACGAGGAGCAGTGGGCGAACTAGGAGCAGCGGGTGAACTAGGAGCAGCGGGAGAATTAGTAGTAGCAGGCGGACGACGAGCAGTGGGTGGACTAGGAGCAGTGGGCGTACTAGGAGCAGAATGTGAACAAGGAGCAGCGGGCAGACTAGGAGCAGTGGGCGAAATAGGAGCAGGAGGCGAACTAGGAGCAGCGGGCGAACTAGGGGCAGCGGGCGAACGTGGAGCAGCGGGCGAACTAGTAATAGCAGGCGGACGAGGAGCAGTGGGCGGGCTAGGAGCAGCGGGCGAACTAGGAGCAGTGGGCGTACTAGGAGCAGCGGGCGAACTAGGGGCAGTGGGTGAACTAGTTGTAGTGGGCGGAAAGCTGCAGTGGGTGGACTAGGAGCAGCGGGCGGACGAGGAGCAGTGGGCAGACTAGGGGCAGGGGGTGAACTAGGGGCAGTGGGCGAACTAGGAGCAGCGGGCGAACCAGTAGTAGCAGGCAGACGAGGAGCAGTGGACAGACTAGGAACAGTGGGCGAACAGGGAGCAGCCGGTGAACTAAGAGCAGCGGGCATATTAGGAGCAGCAGGCAAACTAGGAGCAGTGAGCGAACTAGGAGCCGCTGGCGAACTAGGAGAGCGGGCGATCTAGTAGTAGTGTGCGGACATGGAGCAGTGGGCGGACTGGGAGCAGTGGGCGGACTAGGAGCAGTGTGCGAACTAGGAGCAGCGGGCGAACTAGTTGTAGAGAGCGGACAAGGAGTAGTGGGCCAACAAGGAGCAGTAGGCGAACTAGGAGCAGCAGGCGGACTAGGAGCTGCGGGCGAACTAGGAGCAGCGGGCGAACTAGGAGCAGTGGGTGAACTAGTTGTAGCGGGCGGACAATGAATAGTTGGCCGACAAGGAGCAGTGGGCGAAGTAGGATCAGCAGGCGGAGTAGGAGCTGTGGGGAACTAGGAGCAGCGGGCGAACTAGGAGCAGCTGGCGAACTAGGAGCAGCAGGCGAACTAGTAATAGCAGGCGGACGAGGAGCAGCAGGCGGGCTAGGAGCAGCGGGCGAACTAGGAGCAGTGGGCGTACTAGGAGCAGAGGGCGAACTAGGGGCAGTGGGTGAACTAGTTGTAGCGGGCGGACGAGCAGCAGTGGGTGGACTAGGAGCAGCGGGCGGACGAGAAGCAGTGGGCAGACTAGGGGCAGCGGGCGAACTAGGTCAGTGGGCGAACTAGGAGCAGCGGGCGAACTTGTAGTAGCAGGCAGACGAGGAGCAATGGGCAGACTAGGAACAGTGGGCGAACAGGGAGCAGCAGGTGAACTAAGAGCAGCGGGCATATTAGGAGCAGCAGGCGAACTAGGAGCAGCGGGCGAACTAGGAGCCGCTGGCGAACTAGGAGCAGCGGGCGAACTAGGAGAGCGGGCGAACTAGGAGCAGCGAGTGAACTAGGAGTAGTGGGCGAACTAGTAGTAGAAGGCAAACGCGGACCAGTGTGCAGACTAGGAGCA
Organism: Locusta migratoria; assembly: GCA_026315105.1. Taxonomy (NCBI): domain Eukaryota; kingdom Metazoa; phylum Arthropoda; class Insecta; order Orthoptera; family Acrididae; genus Locusta; species Locusta migratoria. Next base: position 157,066,364 of record CM048745.1, on the reverse strand, counting down.
GTGGGCGACCTAGGAGCAGTGGGTGAACCAGGAGCAGTGGGCAGACTAGGAGCTGCGGGCAAACTAGGAGCAGCGGGCGAACTAGAAGCAGCAGGCGAACTAGAAGCAGCGGGCGAACTAGGAGCAGCGGGCAAACTAGTCGTAGTGTGCGGACATGGAGCAGTGGGCGGACTAGGAGCAGTGGGCGGACTAGGAGCAGTGTGCGAACTAGGAGCAGCAGGCAAACTTGGAGCAGTGGGCGGACTAAGAGCAGTGGGCGGACTAGCACAGCGGGCGAACTAGGAGCAGCGGGCGATCTAGGAACAGCAGGCGAACTAGTAGCAGTGGGCGAACTAGGAGCAGCAGGCGAACTAGGAGCAGTGGGTGAACTAGTTGTAGAGAGCGGACAAGGAGTAGACGGCCAACAAGGAGCAGTAGGCGAGCTAGGAGCAGCAGGCGGACTAGGAGCTGCAGGTGAACTAGGAGCAGCGGGCGAACTAGGAGCAGTGGGTGAACTAGTTGTAGGGGGCGGACAAAGAGTAGTGGGTCAACAAGGAGCAGAATGTGAACTAGTAGCAGCGGGCAGACTGGGAGCTGCAGTCGAACTAGGAGCAGCGGGCGAACTAGGAGCAGCGGGCGAACTAGGAGCAGCAAGCGAACTGGGAGCAGTGTGCCAACTAGGAGCAGCGGAAGAACTAGAAGCAGTGGGTGAACTAGTAGTAGCGGACGGACGAGGAGCAGTGGGCAGACTAGAAGCAGCGGGCGGACTAGCTGCAGCGGGCGAACTAGGAGAAGCAGGCGATCTAGGAGCAGCGGGCGAACTAGTAGTAGCAGGCGGACGAGGAGCTGTGGGCAGACTAGGAGCAGTGGGCGACCTAGGAGCAGCGGGCGAATTAGGAGCTGAGGGCGAACTAGTAGTAACGGGCGGACAAGGAGCTGTGGGCGGACTAGGTGCAGTGGGTGGACTAGGAGCAGTGTGCGAACTAGAGGCAGCAGGCGAAGTAGGAGCAGTGGGAAGACTAAGAGCAGTGGGCGGACTACGGCAGCGGGCGAACTTGGAGCAGTGGACGAACCAGTAGTAACGGGCGGACTAGGAGCAGCGCGAAAACTAGGTACAGCGGGCGAACTAGGGGCAGTGGGCGAACTAGGAGCAGCAGGCGAACTAGGAGCAGTGGGCGAACTAGTAGTAACGGGCTGCCGAAGAGCAGTGGGCGGACTAGGAGCAGTGGGCGGACTAGGAGCAGTGGGCAAACTAGGAGCAGCAGGCGAACTAGGAGCAGTGGGCAGACTAAGTGCAGTGGGCGGACTAGGGCATCGGTCGAACTAGGAGCAGCAGACGAACTATTAGTAATGGGCAGACTAGGAGCAACGGGCGAACAAGGAACAGCGGGCGAACTAGGAGCAGTGGGTGAACTAGGAGCAGCTCGCGAACTAGGAACAGCGGGCGAAGTAGGGGCAGTGGGCGAACTAGGAGCAGCAGGCGTACTAGGAGCAGTGGGCGAACTAGTAGTAACGGGCAGCCGAAGAGCAGTGGGCGGACTAGGAGCAGAGGGCGGACTAGGAGCATCGGGCAAACTAGTAGCAGTGGGCGAACGAAGCACAGGGGGTGAACTAGGAGCAGCGGGCGAACTGGGAGCAGCGGGCGAACTAGGAGCAGCGGAAGAACTAGGAGCAGTGGGTGAACTAGGAGCAGTGGGCGAACTAGGAGCAGCGGGCGAACTAGTGGTAGCAGGTGGACGAGGAGCAGTGGGCAGACTAGGTGCAGTGGGCGAACTAGGAACAGTGGGTAAACTAGGGATAGCGGGCAGACTAGGAACAGCGGGCACACTAGGAGCAGCGAGCGAACTAGGAGCAGCGGGCGAACTAGGAGAAGCGGGCGAGCTAGGAACAGCGGGCGAACTAGGAGCTGCGGGTGAACTAGGAGCAGCGGGCGAAGTAGGAGCAGCAGGCGAACTAGTAGTAGCAGGCGGACGAGGAGCAGTGGGCGGATGATGAGCAGTGGGCGATCTAGGAGCAGCGGGTGAATAAGGAGCAGCGGGCCGACTAGGAGCAGAGGGCGAACTAGGTCTAGCGGGCGAACTAGGAGCAGCGGACGAACTAGGAGCAGTGGGCGAACTTGTAGTAGTGGGCGGACGAGGAGCATTGGGCGGACTAGGAGCAGTGGGCGGACTAGGAGCAGTGGGCGAACTTGGAGCAGCGGTTGAACTAGGAGCAGCGGGCGAACTAGGAGCAGAGAGCGGAGTAGGAGTAGTGGGCGAACTAGTAGTAGCAGGCAAACGAGGAGCAATGGGCAGGCTACGAGCAGTGGGCGAACTAGGAGCAGCAGGTGAACTAGGAGCAGCGTGCAGACTAGGAGCAGCGGGCGAAGTAGGAGCAGCGGGCGAACTAGAAGCAGCGGGCGAACTAGAAGCAGCGGGCGAACTAGGAGCAGCGGGCAGTCAAGTAGCAGTAGGCGGACTAGGAGCAGTGGACGGACTAGGAGCAGTGTGCGAACTAGGAGCAGCAGGCGAACTTGGAGCAGTTTGCGGACTAAGAGCAGTGGGCGGACTAGGGCAGTGGGCGGACTAGGAGCTGCGGGCGAACTAGGAGCAGCGGGCGAACTATGAGCAGAGGGCGGACTAGGAACAGCGGACAAACTAGGAACAGCGGGCGAACTAGGAGGAGCGGGCGAACTAGGAGCAGCGGGTGAACTAGGAGCAACGGGAGAACTAGTAGTAGCAGGCGAACAAAGAGCAGTGGGCGGACTAAGAGCAGTGGGCGAACTAGGAGAAGAAGGTGAACTGGGAGCAGTGGGAAGACTAGAAGCAGCGGGCGAACTAGGAACAGTGGTCGAACTAGGAGCAACAGGCGAACTAGGATCTTCATGCGAACTAGGAGCAGCGGGCGAACTAGGAGCAGCAGGCAAACTAGGAGCAGAGGGCGGACTAGAAGCAGTGGGCAGGTTAAGAGCAGTGGGCGGACTAAGGCAGCGGGCGAACTAGGAGAAGCGGACGAACTAATTGTAGAGGGCGGACTAGGAACAGCGGGCAAACTAGGAACAAGGGGCGAACTAGGAGCAGCGGGAGAACTAGTAGTAGCGGGCGGACAAGGAACAGCGGGCAAACTAGGAGCAGACGGTGAAATAGGAGCAGCGGGCAGACTAGGAGCAGCGGGCGAACTAGGAGCAGCGGGTGAACTAGGAGCAGCGGGCGAACTAGGAGCAGCGGGAGAACTAGGAGCAGTGGGTGAAATAGTTGTAGTGGGCGGACGAGGAGCAGTGGGCGTACTAGGAGCAGTGGCGAACTAGGAGCAGAAGGTGAACTAGGAGCAGCGGGCAGACTAGGAGCAGCAGGCGAACTAGGAGCAGCGTGCGAACAAGGAGCAGCGGGCGAACTAGGAGTAGCGGGCTAACAAGGAGTAGAGGGCGAAGTAGGAGCAGTGGGCGAACTAGGAGCAGCTGGAGAACTAGGAGTATTGGGTGAACTAGTTGTAGCGGGCGGACGAGGAGCAATGGGCGGACTAGGAGCTGCGGGCGGATGAGGATCAGTGGGCGGACTAGGGGCAGCGGACGAACTTGGAGCTGCGGGCGAACTAGGAGCAGCGGGCGAACAAATAGTAGCAGGCGGACGAGGAGCAGTGGGCAGACTAGGAGCAGTGGGCGAACTAGGTGCAGAAGGCGAACTAGGAGCTGCGAAAGAACTAGGAGCAGCAGGCGAACGAGGAGCAGCGGGTGAACTAGGAGCAGCGGTAGAACTAGTACTAGCAGGCGGACGAGGAGCAGTGGGCAGACTAGGAGCAGTGGGCGAACTAGGAGCAGAATGTGAACTAGCAGCAGCGGGCAGACTAGGAGCAGCGGGCGAAATAGGAGCCGCGGGCGAACTAGGAGCAGCAGGCAAACTAGGTGCAGCGGGCGAACTAGGAGCAGCGGGCGAACTAGGAGCAGCGGGCGGACAAGGAGCAGCGGGCGAACTAGTAATAGCAGGCGGACGAGGAGCAGCGGGCGGGCTAGGAGCAGCGGGCGAACTAGGAGTAGTGGGCGAACTAGGAGCAGCGGGCGAACTAGGGGCAGTGGGTGAACTAGTTGTAGCGGGCGGACTTGCAGCAGTTTGTGGACTAGGAGCAGCGGGCGGACGAGGAGCAGTGGGCAGACTAGGGGCAGCGGGCGAACTAGGGCAGTGGGCGAACTAGGAGCAGCGGGCGAACTACTAGTAGCAGGCAGACGAGGAGCAGTGGGCAGACTAGGAGCAGTGGGCGAACAAGGAGCAGCAGGTGAACTAAGAGCAGCGGGCATATTCGGAGCAGCAGGCGAACTAGGAGCAGCGGGCGAACTAGGAGCCGCTGGCGAACTAGGAGCAGCGGGCGAACTAGGAGAGCGGGTGAACTAGGAGCAGCGAGCGAACTAGGAGTACTGGGCGAACTAGTAGTATAAGGCAAACGAGGACCAGTGTGCGGACTAGGAGCAGTGGGCGACTAGGAGCAGCGGGTGAACCAGGAGCAGTGGGCAGACTAGGAGCTGTGGGCAAACTAGGAGCAGCGGGCGAACTAGAAGCAGCACGCAAACTAGAAGCAGCGGGCGAACTAGGAGCAGCGGGCGAACTAGAAGTAGTTTGCGGACAAGGAGCAGTGGGCGGACTAGGAGCAGTGGGCGGACTAGGAGCAGTGTGCGAACTAGGAGCAGCAGGCAAACTTGGAGTAGTGGGCGGACTAAGAGCAGTGGGCGGACTAGGAGCAGTGTGCGAACTAGGAGCAGCAGGCGAACTAGAAGTAGTGTGCGGACAAGGAGCAGTGGGCGGACTAGGAGCAGTGGGCGGACTAGGAGCAGTGTGCGAACTAGGAGCAGCAGGCAAACTTGGAGTAGTGGGCGGACTAAGAGCAGTGGGCGGACTAGCACAGCGGGCGAACTAGGAGCAGCGGGCAAACTAGGAACAGCAGGCGAACTAGGAGCAGTGGGCGAACTGGGAGCAGCAGGCGGACTAGGAGCAGTGGGTGAACTAGTTGTAGCGAACGGACAAGGAGTAGTGGGCCGACAAGGAGCAGTGGGCGAACTAGGAGCATCAGGCGGACTAGGAACTGCGAGCGAACTAGGAGCAGCGGGCGAACTAGTATCAGTGGTTGAACTAGTTGTAGCGGGCGGACGAGCAGCAGTGGGCGGACTAGGAGCAGCGGGCGGACGAGGAGCAGCAGGCGAACTAGTAGTAGCAGGCAGACGAGGAGCAGTGGGCAAACTAGGAGCAGTGGGCGAACAAGGAGCAACAGGTGAACTAAGAGCATCGGGCATATTAGGGGCAGCAGGCGAACTAGGAGCAGCGGGCGAACTAGTAGAGCGGGCGAACTAGGAGCAGCGAGCGAACTAGGAATAGTGGGCGAACTAGTAGTAGAAGGCAATCGAGGACCAGTGTGCTGACTAGGAGCAGTGGGCAACCTAGGAGCAGCGGGTGAACCAGGAGCAGTGGGAAGACTAGGAGCTGTGGGCAAACTAGGAGCAGCGGGCGAACTAGAAACAGCAGGCGAACTAGAAGCAGCGGGCGAACTAGAAGCAGCGGGCGAACTTGGAGCAGTGGGCGGACTAAGAGCAGTGGGCGGACTAGCGCAGCGGGCGAACTAGGAACAGCAGGCGAACTAGGAGCAGTGGGCGAACTGGGAGCAGCAGGCGAACTAGGAGCAGTGGGTGAACTAGTTGTAGCGAGCGGACAAGGAGTAGTGGGCCGACAAGGAGCAGTGGGCGAACTAGGAGCAGCATGCGGACTAGGAACTGCGGGCGAACTAGGAGCAGCGGGCGAACTAGTAGTAGCAGGCAGACGAGGAGCAGTGTGCAGACTAGGAGCAGTGGGCGAACAAGGAGCAGCAGGTGAACTAAGAGCAGCGGGCATATTAGGAGCAGCAGGCGAACTAGGAGCAGCGGGCGAACTAGGAGCAGCGGGCGAACTAGGAGCAGCGGGCGAACTAGTAGTAGTGTGCGGACAAGTAGCAGTGGGCGGACTAGGAGCAGTGGGCGGAAGAGGACCAGTGTGCGAACTAGGAGCAGCAGGCGAACTTGGAGCAGTGTGCGGACTAAGAGCAGTGGGCGGACTTGCGCAGTGGGCGAACTAGGAGCAGCGAGCGAACTAGGAACAGCAGGCAAACTAGGAGCAGTGGGCGAACTAGGAGCAGCAGGGCGAACTAGGAGCAGTGGGTGAACTAGGAGCAGTGGGAGAACTAGTTGTAGCAGGCGGACGAGGAGCAGTGGGCGGACTAGGAGCACTGGGCGAACTAGGAGCAGAAGGTGAACTGGGAGCAGAGGGAAGACTAGGAGCAGCGGGCGAACTAGGAACAGCGGTCGAACTAGGAGCAGCGAGCGAAGTAGGAGCAGTGGGCGAACTAGGAGCAGCGGGCGAACTAGGAGCAGAAGGTGAACTGGGAGCAGAGGGAAGACTAGGAGCAGCGGGCGAACTAGGAACAGCGGTCGAACTAGGAGCAGCGAGCAAAGTAGGAGCAGTGGGGGAACTAGGAGCAGCGGGCGAACTAGGAGCAGCGGATGAACTAGTAGCAGCGGGCGGACTAGGAGCAGCGGGTGAACTAGGAGCAGCGGGTGAATTAGGAGCAGCGGGCGGATTAGAAGCAGCGGACCGACTAGGAGCAGCGGGCGAACTAGGAGCAATGGGCGGATTAGGAGCATTGGGCCGACTAGGAGCAGCGGGCGGACTAGGAGCAGCGGGCGAACTAGGAGCAGCGGGCAGACTAGGAGCAGTGGGAGAACTAGGAGCAGCGGGAGAACTAGTAGCAGCGAGAGAACTAGTAGCAGCGGGCGGACTATGAGCAGCGGGCGAACTAGGTTCAGCGGGCGGACTAGGAGCAGTGGGAGAACTAGGAGCAGCGGGAGAACTAGGAGCAGCTGGATATCTAGTAGCTGTAGTAGCTGCAGGCGGACTAGGAGCAGTGGGAGAACTTGGAGCAGCCTGAGAACTAGTAGCAGCGGGAGAACCAGTTGCAGCGGGCGGACTAGGTGCAGCGGGCGATTATGCCAAACGTATCTCGCTTCATAGTTCGTTGGCTTCTTTTCCGAAGACCGACGGGCAATAGCGATTCGGCGTGTAGCAGAATTAAAAATCACGTGTTTGCTTTCTGTTGATAAGTCATTTCGAGGTGAGCGTCTGCCTGCTAGATTACATAGTTCAGTGCTTCCGAATTTCTGTTTTGAACTGTTCTGCACTCTGAAATATCTGACTAATAAATACCAAAATGCCAAGGTATAAAGATAACTCTAAACTTCAACGCGAGAAATTATCCACAAACTGTTTCTTTTGGTTTTCTTGATATCGTTAGCGGCTCAAGCAGCGAGCGCATGAAGCAGCTCGGTGGGGGACTTCCCCCTCCACCTGCACGCACAGACCACGCCGCTCAGCCGTCACTGGGAGCGGACGAACTAAAAGAGCGAACTAGATCGCAGCAGGGCCGCGAACTAAATTGAGCGCTCCAGATCGCGAACTATTATGCTCAAGTCTACTTCATACTCTCCACATCCTCTCCCAGATGACGCCTCCGTCCTGATATTTACGCATCCTATCAGCTCTAATCACTCCCCTCCCTATATATTGCGTGCCCCCTCCTCTCCAACTTCCCTCTCTTCCTTCCCCCACTTGGATCTCCCTTCCCCTCCATCGGAGTTCTTACGTCTTCCTTTCCCAATCCCCCATTCCTCCCATTCTCATATCCCATCCTGCCCCTCTCCCCCTGTGGGGTCTCAGTGCTTTATTTTTTAACAGTGCACTGTGCTAAAGTTTTGCGTCATTGTCAAGTTGTGAGTGTGATTTTAAGACTTCAGCAACCGCCGCATAGGCAGAACACTGTGTCGCCATGTTTTTTTTATCGTCGCTTTGTTCTTGTCACCATTTACTGTGCACAATCTGTATTCTTTAGCACCGTGGCAGTTTTAATACTGACTGCGTTTGTTTTAAAGCGTTCATTTCATTGTTTTAAGTTCGCCAATTTTATCTCCTGTCTTATTATTTGAAATCACATTAATTTGTCCTGTTTTAATATAAACTAGTGTTGCCTGTGGTCGAAAATCGACCAATTGTGTTTACAATGGTCACTGGAGATAAAATTTTACGTTTCATGTCGGCGGCCTCGCGTGATTTTGTTGGAAACATCAACAACACGATAGAAAATCTTTGCCCATTTGTTCGAACCACATAGAATGACTCGATTAGTGTATCCTACAGACCATGAAGTAAACAAATAATGCTGTTTCTGCTTTATGGTTGACAGGTTCTTGTATGTACCCTCGTCCGCTCAGTAAAAATAATTGTCCTCGCAAAACAAAGATTACATGAGAAGACATCAGCGTTGTCAAGCCATTGGCTGAAATGAAGACTCACTGGATTCTCAATATTCAGCATCTGTTGCCAACATTATCATAGGAGGCCGCTGGGATATTTGGTAAAATTTAACCGGCACTGGGAGGTATGAAACGGTATCTTTTACGTGTTACAGAAAACGCCTGACACAATAACAACAAATAAAAACGGAAGTATATACTTCTCATGCCATTTTCGAATTATATAACTTTCATTAGCCTAATATTTGAAATGGAACTACAATTTCGGTGTTCGTATATTTATGCAACACCAAGAAATAATGTTATTTCGATACTGCGAAATTCAGAATTCCAGAGTTGACAACATGTCGACTTCGTAGTTCCACCCGTGCACCGCTACATGCCTCTCCCGGCGCATCATCATTTATATCGGCATTCTCAACTTCGTAGTTCCACCCGAGCACCGCTAGATGCTTCTCCAAGCGCATCATCCTTTATATTGGCATCATATGAAAACATCCATTTCCTTTAACCACTCTTAATCACTGCGAAAATGAAGCATTTTAACGGCACAAGAAAGTGAGTTGGGAGCACTCCATGTTTCAGTATTCACTTATTTTAATACGTTATTTTAATACTGCAGATGCCCTGCATAACAGCGTCTTTGGTCGCGGCGAATAGCCAGTCAGTGAGCTGATTGTTGGAGAATGTAGAACTTGATCCAAGCTGTAGATAGGAACATTTCTACTTCCTTTTACCACTTTTAATGACTAAATGCACACATAATATTTATATTCGTGAAATCGACGACAAAAAATCTTTCGAATTATGTAACTTTCATTGGCTTTTTTGTACGAATAAATCAGAATTTGTTGCTAGAGGAATTCGGAGACATAGAGTTTCATTTGCATGTTACTAGGAATGAAATCATAATAAATTTATGTGCGAACGAATAGTCAGTAGCGTCCTTAACAAGCGCCTATCGTTAGCTTGTAATAACCTGTTTTAGGATAACTATTACGGAGATATAGGTTAACGAAAAATACGTCACTGAAAGATCGCAATGAAAGATACAGATTATGGTTATATTAAATTTCACATTATGTATTGCTAATAAGTTAACAACTTATTATTTTAATATCATTGCATCTGACTTGACATTACGTTTGCAATATTTACGAACTCATTTTGCATCTGGCGTCCTAGTATTCTTGCTCCTGTATTCTTTTTTGTCGTTAAAGACGATTTCGCTACTTGGAAAGTATGTACTCAGCCCACCTCAAATTCCATGGGTAGCATGTTTTTGATGTGAACCATTACATTGAGCAATAAGAGTATCACAGAGATCTGGTTTCTTAGCTCACACAATGTAACTGAATCATAAACAAATGTATGCAAACAGAGAAGAGAGAATAAAGTACGTTTACGATGTCGGCGGTTTCTGTATTATTGTGTAAAAGTTGGTAATGACGTCTTTTTCAATACCAGGAATGGGTGAAAGGAAATTCATGGAACAAATGCATAACTCGGAGAACAACGGATGTGAATCGGTATCGCTCTATCTGTATAACAATAAATCGTCGTGAAAAAGATGCATTTTGTAAAGATCTTTTACAGGACTTCTATAACAATCTCTGCCGAAAAAAAAAAAAAAAAAAAAAAAAAAAAAAAAGCTGCAGGTAATTTCCAAGAACCTTGTGAATCAAAGCGGGAGCGATATTTATAGATCTCAGTGCGAGCGATATACATCGAAAGAGTAAAAGTTGCTGAGGCGATTTTGGATATTGTTTTGCTTAGTGACAAAGTAGTATAGTATTATTTATTGAATGTTGCATTTTCTCCTGAAAAGGGTATGTCACAATTTCGTTACTATCAATTACAAGTGTGTATAGTAGTTTTCAATATAAGCAGTGTTCATAATGTAGACTTTTTCATTATAAGCAGTGTTCATTAAGTGCAAAGAAGTAATCGCGTAATAACGGAGGAATAATAGTATTGGAATGTCTGCGCTTACTAATCTTTAGTGGTGTACCCAGAGTCCGAAATTATCCACTGTTGAGAAATCCTTCGATGTCTCTGACTCGTGAGGTAAGTGAGACTCACAGTAAAAATTCTTACGAATTCTCCAAATTCGAAATGAATGTAGGTAAATGGAATTTAAACTACATTCGTATTTTGTCTAACACACTCTTCATGCCACGGTAGTTACTCGTTCGATACGTACCACTCGCGGTGACAGCGATATATATATATTATATCGTCCCCGCATCGATTTCCAACGGTTTTAGAAATTAAGTCCACAGCATTTACAGACTCTCGCAACTTCAACGATTTCGACCTTCCAATATGATGAGAGAAATTAGTTACAGTGCTCTTTAGGTGTTGGTAGAGGCGCAATGAATGATGGACAGTCATGAGTGATGACAGTTAAGAGTGACAATCAAACAATAAACAATGTGACTTAGTAGATATAAATATTTTTCACGAGAAACATATCACAAAATCGTGATATACTCTCGCAAATACCTTAATGTTTTTGACGAGTTACATTATAAATGTTGTCGCTGCCCGTTTCACTCGCAGAAATTAAAAATCTGCTGTTAGGTACCTGCCAAACTATATACTGGTAAGTCGTGACATTCGTAGAAAGTAGCTTAATGTTTCAGATCTTTGTAAACCTATTGGATCAAACTGATATGGTCATCAGTCCCTAGACTTACAAACTGCTTAAACTAATTGAAACTTACTTATGCTTAAGACAACACACACACACACACACACACACACACACACACACACACACACACACATATGCCAGGGGAGGACTCGAACCTCCGACGGCGAGCAACTGCGCGCGCGCGCGCGCGCGCGCGCACACACACACGCGCGCGCCTCAGAAAGCTCGGCTCCACCGCGGCGTTTAATGTTTCTGACAAGCTGTAAGGGAATTTGAAAGAAATGTTGCCTATCATAGTTGCGGCCTTCAAACGATATATAAAGGTAACTAACTCACTTGTCATACCGGACTTGAAAGTCCATTACCGCAGCAACTGTATTCGCCATCTGTCCCTGTCTTGCGCTGTTTCCTTCCAGTCGCCTTCAATACCTAGGCTCCACAAATCTGTCCTCCCACCTACGCCTCGGTCTCCCACAGCAAGTTTTCCCTCTAAGCGCCCTACCAACACTCTGCGCGCTGCCCTGCCTTCATCTATTCCAGCTACGTGACCCGCCAATCGCAGCCTACGTGATTTAATAACACTGGTTATGTTAGGGCTTGAATAGAGTTCGCGAACCTCTTCGTTCTGCAGTCCCCGCTAATGTAATCCCTTTTTGCTTCGAAAATTTACCTCAAAATTTTGTTTTCAAATACTCGAAACGTTTTTTTTCATTTTGCAAAGTGAGTCACCAAGTCTTACACCTAACTGAAAGAATAATAATTTTGTGTATTCTGATCTTTAAATTTCTAGACAATAACCGTGATGGAAGTAATCTAATTCATTGATAAGTAGTAAGCATTTAGAACCTGTAATCTCTTCCTCAGTTCGGATTCAATCTCATTTCTCGATATGATATTAACACCTAAATACTTAAACGCGTTTTGGAACATATTCTGTATTCAAATATTATGAATTATCTCGAACAGAACGATCTATTGACTCAAGGTCAACACGGATTTAGAAAATATCGTTCCTGCGAAACACAACTAGCTCTTTATTCACATGAAATGATGGGTGCTATCGACAATGGTTCGCAAATCGATTCCGTATTTCTTGATTTCCAGAAGGCTTTTGACACCGTACCTCACAAACGGCTTTTAATAAAATTGCGTGGTTATGGTATATCGCCCCAAATTTGCGATTGGATAGGGGATTTCCTGTCAGAGAGGACACAGTTGGTAGTAATCGATGGTAAGGCATCGACTAAAACAGGTGATATCAGCGTTCCACAGGGTAGTGTTATTGGTCCTCTGCTGTTCCTTATTTACATAAAAGATTTAGGGGAAAATCTAAGTAGCTCTCTTAGGCTGTTTGCAGATGACGCCGTCATTTACCGTCTAGTAACATCATCTGAAGATCAAAACCAACTGCAGAACGATCTAAATATGATATCAGTATGGTGTAAAAATTTACAATTGACTCTAAATAATGAGAAGTATAAAGTCGTCCACTTGAGTACGAAAAGAAATCCGTTAAACTTTGTTTACAAGATAAATCAATCAAAAGTGAAGGTCGTAAACACCACAAAATACCTAGGAATTACTATTACTTCAAACTGAAATTGGAAAGAACACGTAGATAATGTCGTTGGAAAGGCGAACCAGAGACTGCGTTTTATTGGCAGAACGCTTAAAACATGCAACAGAACTACAAAAGAAACTGCATACACTACGCTTGTCCGTCCATTGCTGCCCAGTGTGGGATTCTTATCAGGTGGGTTTGACGGAGAACATCGAAAGAGTCCAAAGAAGGGCAGCTCGTTTCGTATTGTCACGATACGGGGGAGACAACGTTACGGAAATGATACGGGATCTGGGATGGGAATCATTACAACGGCGCTTATCGCTGCGGCGTGGGCTACTTACGAAACTCCAATCGCCAACATTCTCCTCCGAATGCGAAAATATATGTTGACACCCACTTACATAGGTAGAAATGATCATGAGAATAAAATATGGGAAATCAGAGCTCCAACGGAGAGATTCAGGTGTTCTTTCTTCCCGCACGCTATTCGAGAATGGAATGGGAGATAAATAGTATAATGGTGGTTCGATGTATCCTCTGCCAGGCACTTAAATGTGATTTGCAAAGTATCCCATGTAGATGTAGATGTAGACTTTCTCAAACTGCATGTCACCAACTCTTAACATTTCCTATCTACTGCTGTTCGCATTGTAGTAGTAACCAAGTATATCGTTTTGTCTTCACGTATCATCAGACCTATCTCTTCACTAGTCTTGTTAACGCAATCGCATTTGTTGTTACAGATTCTTTCTTATCGCTAATGATGTTTAGATCATCTGAATACACTAATATCTTAATATTTCCATTTAACTCCACAGTCTCTGAATTATCTGCTGCCTAGGGACTGATGATCCCGCAATTAAGTCCCATAAGCTTCACATACATTTGAATATTTTTATCTGCTGCCATTCGTAAAATATATTGTAGGACTAAATTAAAAAGTAGCGAGGAAAGGTCATCTCCTTGCTTAAGTCCGTTCTTTATTTCGAATTCTTCTGACTTCAGTTTCCCCACGCCTACTCTATCTTTTGTGTTTTTCAAACTCTCTTCTGTAAGCCTAACATACTTCTTTGGTATTCCAAGTTCCAAAAGAATTCTGTACAGTTTTGTTCCCGATACTGAATCATATGATTTTGTAAAATCTATAAAAAGATTATGAACAGGTTTATTATATTCCCATTTCTTCTCCAAAATTTGGCGCATGGTGAATATTTGGTCTACAGTAGATCTGTTCCTCCGGAAGCCAACTTGGTAATCCCCCACAATTTCATCTACATATGGCGTAAGCCTGTTTAGCAGAATGTTTGAGAAAATTCTGGAACATACTGGTAATAGCGATATCCCTCTATAATCACCACATACAATTTTGTCGCCCTTCAAAAAAATTGGGATCAGAATTGACTGTGCCACTCTTTAACTATCATCTCTGAGTTCCATACTTTAGTTATTATTTTGTGAACAATTTCCGCCAATTTCTGACCCCCATTTTAACTAATTCTGCTCCTGGTGCTTTATGGTTTTTCAAGATGTCGATTGCATCTCTTACTTCCTTTAGCTTTGACTCAAGTATCCTCGTTTCATCTGTATGTATTTCGTATGCCTACTTATTTCCTGCTTCCTGGTGAACATTTAATGACTCCTCGAAATACACCCTTCATGTACTTAATAGAGCACTGGGGTATTTCCCTCGCCAAAAGAACAAAATTTTAAAATGTATAAAGAAATAGAAATTATTGATTGCTGTTTCGTGGAAAAAAAGCCTGGAGAAGATCTTTAAAAAAAGTACATCGATAACTATTCAGTACATGTGTGTAACAGTATTTAAGGTTAAATTGTACGACGCTTCTCGCCGGGCTCCAGTGGTTATGTTGGTACCAATAGTTAATGGCGGCAACTCAGATGGCCAATAAATGTTTTGCCTTGACAATTTCAATTAAAACGAAAATTATATTTTTCTGAACGGACAAGGATACATCTGTCATCCATAGAGCAGGTATAGGATCAGTTTTGCTCCGAGTGAAACGAGCAGCAACAACACTTACTCTGTAGCTCGTTAAAAACATTAACGCAATTCTACACTTCATTGTTCATCTGTTGCCAACGTAAGCACTGGAGCCTGGCGAGAAACGTAGTAAAGTTTTAACGAATATATAGCTTTGACTGGAACTAGACTTTTAAATGATGATCAATAAAAGTTACGGTTGAAAGAAATGTGCTCAGTTACCATTAATCAAAAGAAAACTGTTACAACACCCATATATTGGGTGGGTCTCAAGGTATTTTTCTGGTAAAATTTTACCTATCATCCTGGTAGCGTCGCGTGATTATGTTGGAAACATCGACAACACGGTAGAAAATCTTTGCCAAGATGTTAATATTCTTAGAAATACTCATAGAATGACTTTATTAATGTTTCGTGCAGAGCATGAAGTAAATAAATAGTGGTGTTTCTGCTCTATGGTTGACAGGTTCTTGTATGTAGCATTTCCGCTCAGTAAAAACAATTGTCGTCGTAAAACGACGTTTCATGACAAAACATTTGTATTGTCACGCGAATGGCTAATGCCGACACCTGATTGCCAACATTATCACGCGAAGCTGCCAGAACGGTAAGTAAAATTTAACCACTTATTTCAATTCCCGATATGATAGCAAACTGTACTTCTATCCAAACTACTAATCAGAAACAATTTGGAGATCAATTAGCCACAAGAATAAGAAACGTGTCTGCTTAAAATTTGACAATTCTGTGAAACACTGGCGGAAATAGTATTAAATCCTACCACTGTACAAGATCGTATAGTGTTTGAACAATTTTGCAATGAAATTTTATTGTACAGTTATGTAGAGATATAAATTATACACTATTGTACCGATATTTAAAAGGTATCAGGCAGTTAAATAATTCCCGGGACTCAACAGCCATTGCCAACACTGCTTGCTTGGCCTGTGTCACGTTAAGTATAATTAAATCGATAATTCAGACCGTGTATCACTGCTCTAATTACTTAAAATTCGCAGTGCATTCGAAACGTGTAAGGCAGGTTTATGCGATACCAACAAAATTCAATAAATCGCAGGTTCATCGAAAGATAAAAATAAATAAAATCCTGACATTTACCGAACTGTGAGGTAAATTGTTTGAACAGTCAGAGGCGTAACTATGGGGGGATGAGGGGAATAGAACCCCCCCCCCCCCCCCCCAGAACACGAAAAGAAAGAGAGAGAGAGAGAGAGAGAGAGAGAGAGAGAGAGAGAGAGAGAGAGAGAGAGAGAAGTAAAGAAAAATAAACGTATAACAGCAATCTGGTAAAGATTGGAAACATGGGGTGTTTTACCATAAGCTTTCATTGGAAGGGAGTGAATTAGTTTCTTGGACGGGAGTGGTAGATGGTAGTCTGCCTGGAAACTGACTAAAATTTTGCTCGTCAAGCAGATCTATCCCCCCCCCTCCCCCCAAAGCCAAGTCCTAGTTACGCCACTGGTTGAAGTCATATTCAAACCCAGTCCTAGAATTAACTGAGGCCTTGTGTTTGAGCGAAAGACGAAAGACACATTCTTATTGGCCAACGGAAAGCTGCTCCTGATTGGCTACTTTCACTTCCCATCGTTCATCGCGCCGTTACTAACATCACAGTCCTAACATAAAATCAGTCGCAAAATTATTCGGACAATGGAAAGTTTCACAACGAGTTATCCAGAAACACTGACTATGAAACCCAAACATATTTTTGGTGTCCCAGCCTCGTCGCCGCTTTTGTGTCTCGTCTCCGTCGTAGGTGTCGGTGGCCGAGTAGGAAGACCGACACAGGAATAAAGGTAGCACACTTGTGCAGGTACGGAGGGGAGCAGCCAGTTGGACAGCAGAAACTAGAAACACTAGAGTAAATTAGAACGAGATATATATTGCACAGAATTTATACAATACTTAACTTTTACATAGATCAGAACTGCAGAATGCTGATACATAGTTGAGCTAGAGGCCTGCCTAGTGCCTGTCCGATAACCAAGTCTTCACTGGTGCTTATCTGATTCCGAAGGTCTTAACTGGTTCCTATCTCAGTCCCAAGTGAATGAAGTCGTTCAGTGGTGGCCACGAGCGGAGTTCTAGCAGAGGGCGCTCGTGGCTGACGTCGTAAGAACGCCGCGCCGTGCGTGCATGGCGGCGCGCGGCGAAAGTATGTGGCGCGCACTTTGTACTTGTGCGACACCACAATATTTATTAGCAATGATCAGCTAATGAAATTTTCATGGACATTAAAAAATGGTTCTTAGCCAATTCTCTGTCGTTATACCTAAAAAAAAAAAAAAAAAAAAAAAAAAACACTATATGCAGATTAGGACTTGTAAAAGGTTTCCTGCCAGTATATGCCTATAGTATTACAACAAGGAAATAGAAAAAGTCGAAAGTGTCAATTTCTTAGGATTACAGCTGGATAATAAATTGCCGGCCGCGATGGCCGAGGGGACTGAGGCGCGTCAGTCACGGTCTGCACGGCCACTACGGTCTGGGGTTCGAATCCCCCCTCGGGCATGGATATTTCTACCGTCCTTACTGTTAGGTAGTTCATAAGTTTGTAAGTTTAGGGACTGATGACGTCGTAGTTAGGTCCCAAAAGCTATCCAAACATTTGAGCATTTTTTTTATGATAAATTTAACTGGGAGGGGCATACCACAGAACTGCTGAAGCGCCTAAACAAGTCCCTGTTTGCTATGAGAATGTTGTCAGATATAGGAGATATAAAAATAATAATGTTAGCATATTATCCATACTTTCACTCCATAATGTCATACGGAATTATTTTCTGGGGCAACTCATCAGGCCAAGCAAAAGTTTTCAGAGCACAAAAACGTGCGTTACGGATCATTTGTGGTTTCAACTCAAGAACCTCATGTAGAGGGCTATTTAAGGAACTTGGGATACTTACTACTGCTTCCCAATTCATTTATTCTCTAATGAAATTTGTCGTTAAAAATATATCTTTTTTCAAACCAATAGCTCAGTCCATGGGATCAATACTAGAAACAAGAATAACTTGCATAAAGATTTAAAGTCACTTAATTTGGCTCAGAAAGGTGTCCAATATTCAGCAGTACACATTTTCAATAACGTGTCAGCAGCCATAAAAATTTAACTCACAATAAAGTACAGTTTGAAAAGAGTCTAAAGGATTTTTTGGTGGCCAACTCCTACTCCATTGATGAATTTCTTACGAGAAGTGATTGACTGTAACTTATTGTATATAATATTCACAAACTGTGTTCAGTTTGACGTCAGTACAAGTTTTGTGCAGTAATGTAATCATTGTAAATCAGTGTTAAAAAATAAAAAATAAATAAATAAAAATAAAAAAGAAAGTAAGTGGTAAGAATTTTAATATGCATCTAGTAAATTAGTAAGTAGTAATAAGTTTTGTGTCCTTTAAAATGTAAATATTTTTAAGATAATTGTTTTTGCTGGCCAATTCCACATCCACAACGGCAGTTACATTTGGGGTCTGTGGAAAGTATATTAACACATATGCTCTCTTTTTGTAAGTATATATTGTGTATTTTGTTCTGACATGTTCTACATCAAGAGGATTCCCTCAATCCGGATCTACTGGAACGAATAGCACATCTAATTTAATCTAATGTATATGCGTAACAACATTAATTACAAAAGAATTACTGTATTATTTCGTTTCCAAAACATGTTGTTGTTGTTATGGTTTTCAGTCTGGAGACTGGTTTGATGCAGCTCTCCACAATACCCTACCCTGAGCAAGCCTTTTCATCTCCTCATAAGAATGACAACCCACATCCACTCGAATCTGTTTACTATACGCGTCTCTTGGTCTCCCTCTGCGATTTTTACCCCACACACTTCCCTCCAATGCTAAATTTACGATTCCTCGATGTCTAAGAATGTGTCCTACCAAGCGATCCCTTCTTTTAGACAGGGTATTCCAAAAATTTCTTTTCTCACCAATTCTGTTCAGTACCTCTCCATTAGTTATGCGATCTACCCACCTAATATTCAGCATTCTTCTGTAACACCACATTTCAAAAGCCTCTATTCTCTTCCTGTCCGCACAGCTTATCGTCCATTTTTCACTCCCATACAAGGCAACACTCCACACAAATGCCTACAGAAAAGTCTTCCTTACACTTAAGTTAATATTCGGTGTTAGCAAATGCTTTTCAAAAATGCTTTTCTTCCCATTGCCATTCTACATTTTATATTCTCTGTACTGCGTCCATCATTTGTTATTTTACTGCCCAAGTAACAAAACTCATCTACCATCTTCATTGCTTCGTTACCTAATCTAATTCCTTCAGCATCACCCGATTTTCTTAGACTGCACTCCATTACGCTAGTTTTGCTCTTGTTAATGTTCATCTTATAAGCACATAAATAACAGAAATGTTAACAACAAAAATGAAACAACCTGCAGACCCTGCTGCTATAAAAGTATTCGGACATTGTCCAATAAATGTTCACAAGTTGTACGACGAAAATGTCAATACCTTGTGGGTCCACCTTTCATTTTCAATACTTCCTCCAATCTACTAGGCATACTTTCCGCGAGTTTTTTTCGTGAAATTTAGGCCTATATTTGCACATTCTTGGCGCAGTTTCTCTTTCAAGGTCTCCTTCGTATAGATGTTGTCCGCGCGGAGAGTCCGTTTCAATTTATCCCAAAATGTTCGATTGGGTTAAGGTCTGGTGATTGGGTAGAGGGGTGCAATACTTTCGGCCAATTGAAGAGCAACCACATTTGTACAATATGCGCGGTATGCTTGGGATTATTATCCTGATAAAAATGAAAGTTGTTCGCAATGCCTAGATGTCGTGCACTCTGTTTCAAATGTCCTCGCAAGTATTTTCAAATACGCTTCCTTGTTCATCGTATCATCAATCAACACTAAAGCACCCACACCACTGCCGGACATGCATCCCTACACCACGATGCTTTCACCTTCAAACTTTACTGTTGGTCTGAGGTTCCTGGGCCGGCCGCGGTGGCCGCGGTGACTGAGGCGCTTCAGTCACGGTCTGCACGGCCACTACGGTCGGGGGTTCGAATCCCCCCTCGGGCATGGATATTTGTGCCGTCCTCAGTCTTAGCTAGTTCATAAGTAGTTTGTAAGCTTAGGGACTGATGACCCCGTAGTTAAGTCCCATAAGTGCTATAAATATTTGAACTTTTTTTTTTTTTTTTTTTTTTTTTTTTTTTTTTTTTTTTTTTTTTTTTTTTTTTTGAGGTTCCTGGGATTTAGCTCTTCATTGGCCCGCCACACGTTTGCCTTTCCACCGGTTTGCCATAATGTAAATTTACATTCGTCGCAAAATATCACCCGATTCCACCAAGCCTGATTATATTCGGCGTATTCCCTCGCAAACTGCATACGTTTCTTCTGGTTCACTGCATTTATGAACGGCTTTCGCCGTGCCACGGTTTCGGAATGAACTTTTATACCAAGGTCTCCCTCCACCTCACTTGCAATTCCTGTGGCTGATATTTTCGGATCCTGTTGTACCTTTCCCACAATCACACGTTCATCTCTCTGTGAAAATGAGCGTGGCCGTCCTGTACTGCAACGGAATTCCAATCGGTCTTCTTTCTCGAACCGTTTAATAATGTCGTGAAGTGTACTTTTCTTCAAGTTCACTATTGCGGCAATTTCCCTGCAGGTTTTCCCCTTCGCGTGATGATAAACGTCAAGTTGCCTTTGCTCGAACGTAGAACACTTCCCTCTGCGTCCCATCGTCGACCTGCAGAGGCTTGCGATACGTGTTTGCTAATCATTGTTATCGTCTCGCGGAAATGTCGGACATACTGCAGTCGCTTCACCCTCTGTGCGTCGCACCTTCCCATGCCGTTTTCAGGAAATATTACGTAACAGGCACATGTCCAGAAACAATTCTTCGTATTTGACGTGTGTTTCACGTTGCGACATTGTACCCGGAGTCCCAAATACATTACAAACTGCAATTTCTGTCTTTGTTCATGCGGAAAACTGCAAAATTATGCGCATTTACGTGCTGTCCCAATACTTTTGCGACTGAGTGTATTACAGTCGCGACACTCACTGCTGTGAAAGTTGTTGCCAACTGACAGTTGCAACGACACTAGCGCTCCTAGCGGTGGGAAAGCCGCCGAAGGAGTGAGGTTTGCTTATAATTATTTTCGTACGTAATTAACGAAACAGTTACTACAATTTATACGTTACAAGCATTAGAAAAATATCGAGATACGTACGTAATCGGGAAATTAATGTAAAAACAACCGAATTTCACTGAGCCAGTGGTATAAAGAACAACTTCGTCATGAAGAAATACTTACGAATATTTATTTATTTTTAGCTTATTTCGCTAGAAGTAAGTACAATATAATCATAAGACAAACATAAATTTTTATTATGGTTTGTTCTTTCTATAACAGGCAGTTATTTTACGCTTATCGATTCAGTATGGAGTCTAATGATTCGCTCGTTTTTACAGTTCACTCATCTTTCTTATATGCGCATACGCTTTTGAGTGTAATTATTTTAACTTAAAAAGCCTAAGTTTGAACGTATGTGGTTCAACTGTAGCAACAATTCTCAGAATTGGTTTATTCTTTATTGAGAAACTTAGTTATTGCTTTTGCCATTTTATTGTCACATCTATCACCTTTTCATGTATATTGAATTTTGCGTCAGTTTTGAAATTGCTGTAAGCCCGAAAAGGAAGATTTCGTTATGAATTTCAGTGATTATGTGATTAAAGATTATAAGGTTTGTTAAATATCGATGTAGTTTTCGAGGGCAGTGTTTAACAAGGATAGTTGATTCATTGACCGGACAAGGGCATATCGAGAACCTGTCAACCACAGAAGGAACAGTATTAATTACTTTCCACAAAATTGTCACGAATTCCGAGGGCAGTGTTTCCCGAGGATAGCTGATTTATTGACAGGACAAGGGTACCTCGAGAACCTGTCAACCATAGAGCAGGAACAGCATTAACTAATTTCCGCAAATTTGTCGAGAATTCAGAGGGCAGTGTTATGTTGAGACTTAAATTGCAATAGGCGAACATTCGTGACCAGAAAACCTGTAAATTCCCGTTCAACATGAGCAGGTATGTGCTAGCATCCCTTTGACTATTTTTTTTCTCTTTATTTGGCCTTCCGAGCATATCCTCGATTTAGCCATCCATAGCACAATTTTACTCATTACCATATATATATATATATATATATATATATATATTCAGCTTCTCTATACATACTATAGATGAAGACCAATATTATTAAGGAACTTAACAAATGAGTAATAAAGCCGTGTGTCTTTGGAACATAAGAGAAATGGAGCTCTCTGAGTTAGTTAGTACCCCATATTGATCAAGACTTCAAGAATACCACTCGTTCACAATCATATTTAGAACACTTAAACAAGATGTGGTTGATATCCGCTTCTGATTCTGGATCACATTCACATGCATGCGATCTACCTTTGACTATTACTATTATTTATTTACAAACCATAAACATTAAAGCTAATTCTTATTGGCCGCGCGAACGCGACTCCTGATTGTCTGTCTTCTTTTGCCTCATTCATCGCGCCGTTACCAACATCTACACGTCGAACACTAGTCGTGGGCTCATAAACTAAGACTTTTACCGAAAGCGTCACGTTGCTGAGTAGAAAAGTGACGTCTTTCTGCCAAAGAACGCAGGTCTTCTGGTGTTTCCTAGCCATATTTTATGTTTAATAGAAAATGAAATCATCCAGTAAAAACCTATAGGCCACAAGATAATTATAATAAATTGTCCTGTAATTCACCGTTTCATACCTTGTTAGTGATTGTAGTAAAACTAATAATGACAAATGTGGAGCTATTATTAAGTTATTTTCTATTTTTAAGATACTACATATGTACCCTAATCAAAATGTATGTTACCGTCAATACAAATAATACTGTTTGCACTCGTCCAAGATGGTATTCAGAAATGTAGGGGAGACGGGGGCACATTTTCCTTAGGGGCAAGTTTTCCAAATCCGTTTATTTTCGAAACAAACCACTAGATGTTACCACCGGAGATACTGTAGGAAGTAGCAACAAAGCACGCTTCATTTACGAAAGTTTCAGTGTTGTACCAGCAGTCACAACGTAGGCAGGGCTGGTTTGTCATTTTTGTAAATGTGAGTAAACTTTCACGTTTTTATTGAAACTTAAAATAAACATTATAGCGTTAAACTTATTATTTTGACATTGCACACACTAAAAGTGGGTTTCTTTCTTCACGTAACTGTGCATTTGTTTTGTAAATAGCTTACACTGTTAATCATGGACGTAGTGTTATAGTTCCGATTATCGCGACGGGGCACGTTTTCCGAGTGCATATGGGGCACATATTCCTTATTGCTTTGAGTCTTACGCCAAGTCTAAAGCAAATGAAAAGTGTGTACAGTGCACGAAATGGGCGCATGGAGACTGTACGAAAGGGAATGTTCCATTTTTTGTTTGCTTACATTGTGATTCAGTAAAAGTATTGTTAAAAATGTCTATATTTGTAAAATATTTAAGTCACATATTTTGTAAAACGATTAAATAGCTTTTGTTTTTATTTAATGCGGCTCTTTTTACTATCCTCTTTTGTAATGTATTGTAAATTCATGATAAAAATACGTATTCAGTGAAATCTAGATAATTATCTCTGTTTGAACATTGAAAGTATAATTGGAATATTTGCCCCTGTACATTTTAAGTAAGCTGGAAAACTTACCCCGTATACGGGGCAAATTTTCCAACGCAACATGGTCAGACAAAACCATTTGCTACCAAGAATGATATTTACTATTTTCAAAAATATCTGTACAAGACTGTAAATAAAGGTGTGGGAAATATAATGATCCTCTGTTTACCGCAAAATCGATAAAAATAAGAAGTACAAAAATAAAAATGTAAAATGGTGGAAAACGTGTCCCGGTCTCCCCTAACTTGCCGACCGCTTGGATCGCTGTCGTCGCTGTCGTCGCAGAATCGGTGTCGCGGCGTAGTGTTGGGTGTTCAGATGTTGGCTACGGCCACTGCATCTGGCCAGCCAATCAGATGATAGTGCACGGGAGCCAATGAAATTCGCTGATTTATATCCGCGCAATATTCGAATGTGTTTATTTCGTGTTGCGTTTTCTTGTCACTTCATTTCGCGCAGTTTTCCTGTCGATTCTACCGGGAGATTTAACGTTTGCGAATATGGAGAGAAAGGCAATAAAATATGCTGATCTTGTTTTGATGGAGGCAAAGATACGAATATTTATTTGTTTTGTATGTTTTCGCGTTTTAATATATTTTCGGAATATGTTGGACGTTTTCGTGATTTCGTTACGTTTTTAAATAGAATTGATTTAATTTACAGGGTGAAATTGTTGATTGGGCGTTAAAGAACAGATTAATTGCTAGAGCCGTATCTTACAAATTTTGTGGCTCTGCTATGAAATTATGTCCAAGAAAGGATACCCAGGATAAAGTTCAGTGGGTTTGTACAGGACATGGACATTTATTTCGTCGGAGTATTAGAAACAAAAGTTGGTTTGCTGGAAGCAGGTATAGCATGTTTTATGTATTTTATGATCTGTACGAAACTGATCAAGTGATTCTAAATCTTCGAGGCCAATTACTTTGACTGACCAGACAAGGGTACGTAAAAGAACCTGTCAACCATAGAGCAGAAACAGCATTAATTATTTACTTCATCAATATGCTAACATAAATTACGTCGATTCTTATTTCGTTTCAGATGTAGTCTATAATAATTTGCATTTACCAATGAAAAGCAATAATGGTGTTGATTGTAACGTTGTCTCTTGCAAATCTTTCTGTGCTTCCTTCTCAATGTTTTCCTACTTCTGCCAAAATTATTGCTTCAGCGGTGTGACATTAGTAAATAACAACGATATTACTACGTCTTTCGTTCGTAAAAGAAGACAACAATTATTTTCGTGACTGGGCGTGTTTCAGATTACAATAAAAACATCACCTTTCGCAGGAAATTTAACGTGTTTCATATGAAAATATTAAATATTCCTTCTACAATCAATATTAGGTTCGTTCCAGTAGCTGCCAGACGGCTACTTTCAAGCACTAACAAACAAGTGTCACTGCACATGCGCAGCTACTATGACGTAAAAACCCTTGTTTGATACTAGCATTGCTGGAACTCTTTTTGCACTGTTTCTGGCTGCAGGCAAAGGTGAGTTTAAACGAATAATTAAAATACTTTCCTTCCTAATAACGAAGAAGTGTAAACGAGAAATATCTCATCTTACGTGTGAATGCAGTGACTTCGAAATAATCGAAAAACCCGCTACAAACACAAACGTATCACGTGATGGCTACCCCCACTCTAACTCAGGCCTTTCTGCGCATGCGCAAATTGGCAGCTTGACCGCGCCAGAAATGTTTTTGCGGGTAGCGTCTGGCTGCTTGCGGCAACTGCTGGAACACCAAACAGCCACACTCCAAGTAGCCAGAAGCGGGGGAAGGCGCTGCTGGAACACAATTTCAGCGTTGCGCATGCGAGTCAAGCAGTCTGGCAGCTGCTGGAACGAACCTCTATCTATTGTGAAGGCCTAGCAAAACAGCTGTTACGCGCTAATATCTCATTGGCTGTCACCGTCTGTGCTACGATTGGTCGGCTGCGGCCGCTGCCAAACTCTGAACACTCCACACTATTCCCACAGTCTAACAGTCACGACACTCCCACAGATCTTTGTTATACGCTGCGATAGCAGCGCTCCAAGCGGCCGGCAAGCTACGTTTCTGAATACGATAGTTATGAGTGCGAATACTACCGTTTATATTGACTTCAGCATACTTTTTACATTAGGGAACGTATGTAGTGCCTTATAAATTGGTAATAATTTAAAAATAGCTCCCCATTTGTCTTTCTTAGGTTTCATCAGATCCCTGATAAGGTACGAATCGGAACATTACAGGACAATTAATTTACAATTATCCTTTAACATACAGGCTTTAAATGAGTAATTTCATTTTCTATTAAAAATAAAAATACGTAGGAAACACCAGGAGACATGCCCTTTAGCAGAGAGACGTCAATTTCTACGCAGGAACGTTAAGTATTCTACATTAGAATTCCAATAAAATCGGTGAGGATGGAACATAGGAAACGTATATAGACTGCAATAAATACGGTATTTAACATATCAAATCAACCATCACAGCTGTAGATGAAGGAAAAACGTCACAGTCATGCAATATAACGATAAAAGCAACCAAACTGTTTTCCAACAAAGAAGAACCCATTTCCACAATTGTTGCTACATCTGCACCACAAACGGCAAAAATCATCAAAACATTGGTTTTTTAAAGCTAAAGTAATTACACTTAAAAGAATACGGCCGTATAAGAAAGACGAGTGACGTGTAAAAACGTGAGAATATTGACTCCGTACCGAATTGATACATGTCAAAAACTGGATGTCATGGTAAGAGCAGACCATAACAGAAATTTATTATGCCATTATGTTTATGAACTTATTTTCAGCGGAATAAGCTGCAAATATACTCATATTCGTAAGTATTTGTACATGACAGAGTTGTTCTTTATACCACTGAATAATTTAAATGAGGCTGTTTTTATATTAATTTCCGTATAATGTTTGTCTCTCGATATTTTAATAGTGCTTGTAACGCAAAAATTATAGTAAGTATTTCGTTAATTACGTACAAAAGCGATTATAAACAAACATCAGTACTTCGGCAGCTTGCCCACCGCTAGGAGCGCTAGTGTCGCAGCAACTGTCAGTTGGTAACAACTTTTACACCAGTGAGTGTCGTGACTAATGCCGCGACACGGACTCTGGAGTTTTACCATTATTAAGTTATTTTCTATTTTTATGGTATATGTACCCTAATAAAAAAGTATGTTGAAATAAATATAAATATTACTATTCGCACTCGTCCAAGATCGTATTCAGAAATGTAGCTTGCCGACCGCTAGGAGCGCTGTCGTCGCCGTGTATAACAAAATTAAGTGGGAGTGTCGTGACTGTATGTGTTAGTCTGTGCTAACATTACACGTCAAGAGACGCCACCATCACCTTAAGTGCATTTGAACCACAAAATGAACGGAATGTAGGCGTATATATTGGCGTCTGTTGGTTGATGAACTCTTACCATCTCGATATATGTGAAATTCTTGGAAGGTCTTCTCCGTTCTGGCCCAGTATTCGCCCTCGTATACGTCTCCATTCCAGAACTGAAACGTGCCAACACCGATCCGGTCGTAGGGCATCTGCGTCGTCACCGACTCCGCCGTCGACGGGTAAATGGTGGATGACTGACCCGTTCCCATTCGTGATGGCCCCGTCTTGATCTTCATTGACCTCGCTTTCATGGACGACAGGGCCGTTTTCATTGACGACGGCCCCGTTTTCACCGACGAAGGCTCCGCTTTTATCGTTGCCTTAGTTTTCTTTCGCGACATTTTGACAGCCGGCTCACTGATGCGTCGATGAGAACAGATTAAAGGCGCTTACAGGTACACGCACACGTGACTTAGGAAGAGCTCACCAGCCATGAAGCCCATGTAGATGTAGCACAAACATACATGTTTGCCTGTGGCATGCACATGTTGTCTAACATCTTTGTCTCACCACACCAATCCACAGACAACAGACCAGTGAGCTCAAAGCAGTGATCTCAATAATCTCAATAATTAACACTGGATACACAACTGTAGTGCTTTGGATATGTGAAAATCGTGATAGTCTATTGTCGTTAAGTTGGTAATTCTGTACGTCTAGGTCGTGTTGTTGTCTTGAACCTTGCGTCCTCTAAAAATAAGTTACAAACGAACGATTAAATTAATAAATACATAATGACGAAGTTTGTGTCGCTTGTGGTTGCAGAAAAGTTAGAGCAAAGAGAGATCAAATACACATGTGAGTTATACTTTTATTCAGGACTAGTGTTTGCACCACATTTCCTTTAATGAAGAAATTGCTCTGCTGTAAACGGTATTCTCGTGTTCAGTTGCCGGCCGCGGTGGCCATGGAGACTGAGGCGCTTCAGTAACGGTCTGCACGGCAACTACGGTCGGGGGTTCGAATCCCCCCTCGGGCATGGATATTTGTGCCGTCCTTAGGAGTAGCTAGTTCATAAGTAGTTTGTAAGTTTAGGGACTGATGACCCCGTAGTTAAGTCCCTTAAGCTATACAAACATTTGAACATTCGTGTTCAGTTTTATATTTACCTCTTGTCTACACAGATTTCAATTTGGGCTTACAAACTGGATATGCATTCTTTGTGGAATATCATACTTTTATCTTACGCCTCGAATCTGTCGTTATCACACCTTCATTTATTTGTCTATACGGTGTAATTTATTAACACTAGGTCTGAATCAAAATATAACTCAAATACACTTTATTTACAACTCGTGACTTTTTTTATTGTTTCATTGCATGAGTGCGATTAATTAGATGTCTCAAATATTTTGTAAATAGTATTCAAATTTTCAAGTAGTGTCCGTTGTATATGTGTTAGTTTCTACTAAAGGAACTGCGAGTAAGATATAGAAATCTCAAACTGTTCAATTCGTTCTAAACACATAATATTGACAACTGTGTGACAGATATACGTTCACCAATATGGTGTCGAGCGTCACTACTTCGAAATACACAGTACTAACTACAGATTATCTTTGAGCTCATTGGCTCAAAGTGATCTCTACACTACATAGACCAAAGATAACATAGACTGCCCGTTTCCCTATCTCTGCCATGTTGTAGTTTGAAACCAACATCTAAAATGCCCCGACTCACGTGACTGAATTTTCGTCATTAGGAACAACAGTTTTTCCCATTTAAAGATGAAATCTTCAGTTGATTTTAACAATACGATGACTTCTTTTATTTGTTATACATTTGTAGTACGGTAATTTCTCCACAATACCATTATTAAAGCGGTGATTGTCGTTTTACACGTGCTAAGGTGAAAAAGTATTGTCAGTTCTTTTAACAAGCAACAGAATTACAGACACTCAGTATTTGTGTTACAAGGTGAATCTTTTACTGTTTTCGAACCGATGAATGTGATTATCGATGGAAAGATTATTTCAGCTGATCTTGACTGACTTATATGTACGCTAGTAAGTCTTTTCTGGTGCAGATTTGCTTTTAATAACGTTATACAAAGCCAAAGATGATGTAGTCATTATACCTATAAAACCAGTTCTCGTTAGTACAATATATTACAATATTATTTACTGTAAATAGACCAATATATTGCTACGTTTACTTTTTGGCATCTCTATGTGAAAAAAGTCATAAAATATGAACGCTAGTATTGCGTCAAAATCGAACATAATTGATACCACCCGATTTAATTCATTATAAAAGCATAACATGTATAATTGAGGAATCGTAAGAAAACTATTGCTGCTTGTCAGACTGATATTTCTACACCCGTGTAAGTTACAAACTAAAATACTCGCAGTACAAAAAAAAAAAAAAAAAAAAAAAAAAATAAAAAAAAAAAAAATAAAAAAAAAAAAAATAAAAAAAAAAAAATAAAAAAAAAAAAATCATTCGTTAAAAATTGCAGTTCTGTTGCTCGTAAAAGAAGCTGTCAATACGTTTCATCTAGGCACGTATAAAAACTGTAGACGTCGCAATAATATTGGAAATTACCGAGCGATAATGCTAACTGCACTATAAAAGTCTAATAAGAATATGACAAGACATTTTATTGTTAAACTCTAAGCTTACTTTCCAGCAGTACAAAGGATAAGAATTGCAACTTTTAGCTACACTTCACTTTACTCGTAATAATGAAAACGGCTTCCTGCCCAGAGTCACGTGACCTAGATGTGTAATGACGTCACGCGCAGTCTAATCAACTTTTGTCCATGCTATACTACCTGGTTGTTGAACTTCAGCTGTTCGTGCGTGCCAAGCAAAGATGTTCATATTTCGTTTCTTGCAAAATTCAAATACGACTACTACGAAATGTTATTAGAATAAGAAATTAAAATACGTTTCGATTTCACTGCCATACCAGTCTATTATATCGTATACTAGCTTAAACCCCGCGGCTCCGCTCGCGTATTGGTTGATTATGATAGATAATGCGGGAAACGTCAAATCAATTTTTTTGAAAGAGATTTATTAAAAGAAATTTCTTTTTTACTGCTTTATTTATTTATTCTTATAGTTCCTTATTCGTATGATTATCCTTAGAGAGAAAGAGCTGAAGAAATTGTAGAACGCATAGCCCAAAGATATGGTCTGTGGCATCACGTTTCGCTGTATGTAACCTCCTTGCGATAGAGTCGCAAACGTCATCGTGGCCTTCAGTCCGAAATTTTTAATAATCTGACGACTTTCAACCACCATATCTTCCACCCCCTTATAACTATCGACATGCAACTGCTATGGTGTACAACGGGAGACTTCGAAAAACAATTACACACATACCATTCGTTTGCCTTCTGTAGTTTTTGCTGCAGAGCGAAATATTAACACACACAGCCGTAGAGTTTTATATACACCTATAACTTTCCATCCAAATATACTCCACCCTTTTATCATTATCAACCCTCAAGCAACAATGCAACCAATAAAACCATATACAAATAATAATTATTGTGTTCCATTTCGCGTTATATTCTCCAAATTACTAAATAAGCGTAAACCGAACAGACATTATCATTGATATATATATATATATATATATATATATATATATATATATAGCTCTGCGACCGTCATAAAACCGTACCTAAAGCCATCCCCATCATGTGGTCCAGCCGTGATAAACATACACCGAACAGACATTCACATTTATAGATATAGATTACCACGAAGTTCAAGACAAGTGGTAAGTAAGCAATTATCATCACGTAAAAACTAATGGAAATTCGTTTGCCATATTCAAACATGGTGGACAACAGGAAATCATGTGCAAAACACATGAATGTGCAGGTACGCTGCAGTTCTATGCTCGGAGACCACTGTTATACATCCAGGTTGTATAGAGATCACTGGCTCAAAGCATCAGACATTCAAGGTTTGTCTAAGCAGCTACATTCGAGCGAGAGAAATCAGACGTTATTGCGCATGCGCAGTTACGATGACGTATTTGAAGCTTGCACTGCTTAAATGCTTTTCGTCCATTTATGGTAGTTAACACTAATGCCTCTACAGCAATTAGTGTCTCTTCTATTCTCTTTCTTGAAAATAGGTACCATATGTGACCTTGTCCATTTTGATGGATTTAGAGGTCTTTGGCAATAATTGTTCATAAGCTATGTTATGCGTTTACCTACCTCCAGTTTTCATAATTCAGCAGGAATATTTCCAGCAACAGTTTCTCGGCCATTCTTCATTTTAGTTAAAGCACCTTCCACTTCCTCTATTGCAACAGTTAGCCTATATTACGTTTATTTATTACCCTCTTCATTTTGTTTTGCGTAATGGGGCTATTCTTCAGTTAAAAGATCTGTGTAATGCTTTTTACATTTCTTTAAAGGAATTAACTTATGTACTGCTTTGTTTATTGGTGTTTTGTTCATACTAGGAATTATTCTCCATACTTCTTTTGTTTGTGATCCGCCTATTAAACTCTCAATTTGAATAAATTTCTGTTTCCACATCTTATTGTTTTCTGATTAAATTCTGCTTCTTAGCTCGCGATTCTTTTTCTGGAAATTTTGTTTATCTTGCTGTGATTTAGTTGATAACCATTTTTGTATAGATTTTTCTTTTCCTTAACATCCATTTTTGGGTTATTAGGCATCCATGGGGAATCCTGTTTATCTATACTCTTACTCTCAGTTCATAGTACGTCTACAGCAATTCTGGTAAGGGCTTGTTTAATACTGTCATATACTACTTCAACATCCTCATTTTCGGGAATGATTTTTATTCATTTTCTAGTCTTAGTTGAAATGAATTGTTAATAATATTTTGTCATTACAAAACGGAAATAGGAAACTACATAAAAGAATATGATGAACTGTATTGTATCACTTCATACTGTACATTTGAAATTAGTAAGTTTTTCAAAAAGGGTACATGTAATCGATACCCATTATTAAAGTTTCACTTTTAGAGTTTCTCCTTCAAATGATGAACACACACACACAAAAAAAGATACGTTTTGGAGGAAACGTATATTGCTAAAGTTTGAAACACATTCACTGATTATGTGGTCATGTTCCATTTTGATTAATTCTTTAACCTAAAGTGTTTCTGCACCATTAATGTTACCTATCTCTGTGTGAATTATTTTATTCTTTTTATTAATGATCAATGCCCCATGTTTATATATGTTTGCCCCATATTTATATATGTTTCCACCCATATGACTGAACTTGTGTGTTCATATGATTGTTGAAGGCTGCTCTTAATTTTAACTGACTGCCACACAATGGCTTACAGTCGCCGCCTAGCACTTTAGGCCTAGTTTTGCTGAAGTTAAGAACGCATGGCATGTTTATCATCTGCGCTAGCGTCTGCTGGACGGCCAGAGACAAGCTTACTTGGCAAGATGGCGAGGTAGCTGTGTTCTTAATGTCGTACCAACCTAATCTTGGACGAAAGAGGTGCCAGGAGACCTCTCTGGGAGCGGTTGTTGAGGGAATTGTCTTGGCCAGGTAGCAAGGGTTGGTAAAGACTAGTCTCTGAACGCACTCTGCGTCGCTTTTAGCGCCCTCAAAATCCAGTATATGGCGGGGGGAGGGTTTTCCGTGGCCTTAGAGCTGCACTCTGGACTTTTCTTTCTGGCTCCAATGACTGTGGAAATAAGTACTCTGCCTAATCATGCTGAGGGGAAGGCATGCTGTTAGGACTTTGATTTCTTTGTGATCAGGCAGTCTCGGTTTTTCACTGAAAGTTCTCTTGAGTAATTCTTTCGCTATGTGTTTCTTAATTTTCGGAACTCGAATAAATTCAGTGTAAATTTATTATTTGCATTTTCATTCCAGTGATGATTGTGTGTCCGGTTTTGCTCAAATTAGAATATACGTGTGTGGCCTTCAGCCATTGTGTAAACCTAGTATATTTGAATTTCCTTCGTGTTTTAACTAAATTTTCATGTCCAATCTGTATCTGTGAGTATGCAAAATATTTCTCAGATTTTCTAGCTCGGTTCCATATTTCCTGTCTTGTATGACAGATTGCACCACGTGCTTTCGTAACAGTCGATACTTTGGTCTTCAGCCATGCTTTTGTTAATGCCACGTTTCTTCAATACAAATTTTCGTGTGTGCTTTACTCGCTTATTCTAAATTAATTCCTGTTTGTACATGTTATGAAATTCGGCATGGTCGCACACCATACGGTACTTAAGAATAGTGAGCTGCTGTTTCTCCATGCATGGGTTCGTTTAGTGCACAGTATATTTAAAAATTTGTGATCAAGACACCTGCCATCTCGTCAAGATGCCACTGATGCTTCGTTTCGCCACTGTTATTGAGTGTTCCTGCAGAGTAATGTACTGCTAGCATTATGCACGTGCTGTGAATGAATGAATGTGCTTTCAGCTACTCATTGTGTATTCGCAAATTTCCTCCCACATTACCTCCATATTGAAAAAAGGGCAGAAAAAATTTCATTACGGGCAGTAATTTTATGATTTAATTCCCATTTGTACAAGGTGTGTGCTTAATTTGGTCTCCCCCGTTTATTTGCTTGTTCATCTTTCTGAATAGATTATGATTTTAAAGTATCAGACCTCTGCATTATAATTTCATGCTCCCCATGCCATGTTTAATCATCTATTCATTTATTTTTTAACATTGATTTTGTGTTTGTTAAAATGTTGGCTGCTCCCTCAAGGAGTGAGTAGTTAGATAAATTTCTGTTGCACGTGTACTGTGGCCACCCATAAAGTAATTTAGAGCAGCAGTGAGTGTTTTAACTTAATTAGCAGATCTCAACCGCCTGAGATTTTGCCAATTTTAATAACAGGCTACTTTCAAGTTATTTTAGCAGTGAGGCTTCGATTGCTTCTAACACATAACAGTTTCAATAGTCTACACATCCATTTTAAAAATCCACGTAAATAATATAACTGATAGTGCTTGAAGTATGCAAAGCAATATGTAAGTCGTTGACATCAATGTTAGGTAATATTAACTTGTAGCCGTGGCAGAGTGGCCGAGCGCAATGGGGCGCTATGCTTTAATGCGCGAGGCTGTTCCCTGGCGGGGGTTCGAATCCTTCCTCGGGCCTGGATGTTTGTGTTGTGTTTATAGTCGAGCCGATATAAGATGATCCCTCGTGCTTGCGTCAATCGGATATGAGCGATATGGGGCGGTCTCCCAGCCCAGTGGGTGGAGCCGTGGATCATCGTGTTTCGGTCCGACTATAGTATAAGTTACTTCATAACTAGTTTGTAAGTTTAGGGACTGATGACCCCGCAGTTAAGTCCCATACTCTTAACAAACATTTTAACATTTTATTAACTTTTAAAATTGTATTCAGGTACCGAGAGTGTCAAAAGCAACATTAATTTCCTTTTTTAAAATCAGCTTCAATGTTTTCACTGGTCGTGCCTAACGTTCGCCACATAATTTCGTTTTCTGTAGCTGCTTTCAAAAATGAATCTCTTTGATACAGCTCCACTGTAGCCAAACTATAAAATAAACGGCGATAGGAAACGAACGAACAAAGAAACACAATTTCGTGACAAGCAGACGACACAGACAGAATGAAAAAACCTTGGTGCTAGTATGTGAACGGCGTATTGATTTATATTGGCTCAATGTCTGTTGGTGTTTGGTCAAAATATCGTCAAGCACTGGAGTCGTACCAACAGGGAATTTAATATTGGTACCTATGCTATTTCACCGATCCATACATTGCACGAACCCTGTTGGTGTCAACGTTGGTGCTAATGGTTTAAATAAATGTAGTTTCCTAGTATTCTGCATTACTTCTGTGTCAAAAGACTGGAAATTATAGTAATCTATTGAGAAATGTAGGATTTGTTTCTCACAAATAGAAACGAAAATGCGTCAAGATAGCGCAAAATTTCCTCTTATCGATTGAAGATGAAACTTACAAAGAAGCAGACAGTAAGGAATTGTATCACTTAGTTTTTTACTTTAAGTTACAGTCTGATATTTCTTAGTAAACAGGGTGTTACAAAAAGGTACGGCGAAACTTTCAGGAAACATTTCTCACACACAAAGAAAGAAAATATGTGGACATGTGTCCAGAAACGCTTAATTTCCATCTTAGAGCTCATTTCAGTATTTCTCTTTAAATATAAATTGAAATAATTCGTGCAGATAATTGTCAAAATACCCAATTGTTTCGTTAGTATGTACTGTACTTCCTCGATTCACGTCATCAACACAGATTTTCTGTGAATGTTTGGGCAGGAATTGTTGACGATGTCATGATTGGGCCTCATGTTCTTCCACCTACGCTCACTGGAGCACGTTATCGTGATTTCATACGGAATACTCTACCTGTGCTGCTAGAACATGTGCTTTTACAAGTACGACACAACATGTGGTTCATGCACGATGAAGCTCCTGTACATTTCAGTCGACGTGTTCTTACGCTTCTGAACAACAGATTCGGTGACCAATGGATTGGTAAAGGTGGACCAATTCCACGGCCTCCACGCTCTCCTGACCTCAACCCTCTTGAATTTCATTTATGCGGGCATTTGAAAGCTCTTGTCTACGCAACCCCGGTACCAAATGTAGAGACTCTTCGTGATCGTATTGTGGACGGCTGTGATACAATACACCATTCTCCAGGGCTGCATCAGCGAATCAGGAATTTCCATGCGACGGAGGATGGATGCATGCATCCTCGCTAACGGAGGACATTTTGAACATTTCCTGTAACAAAGTGTTTGACGTCACGCTGGTACATTCTGTTGCTGTGTGTTTCCATTCCATGATTAATGTGATTTGAAGAGAAGTAATAAAATGAGCTCTAACATGGAAAGTAAGCATTTCTGGACACATGTCCATATACTATATTTTCCTTCTTTGCGTGTGAGGAATGTTTCCTGAAAGTTTGGCCGTACCTTTTTGTAACACCCTGTATATTGCATGTGTGTTTTTTACGATTATTTTTCAGCCTATTTTTGGGACAGTTTCTTGTGCCTACCTTTCCGTATCGTAATTTTATTGCAATTTTCTTGATCTACCTTGGACTGAGTAATTGTAATCCATCTTATACAAGGAGCGCCTGAAACGTTCGGTGAATGGTCCCCCATTTTACAATCCGCGCTAGCGAAGATGAGGTGCCTGCGCATACACATTGAGGGACATGTCAACAAGCTCCTTCCGTCGTGCAAAGCACTGCAGTGAAGCGGTGGTACACCCTGCGACCCAGCTAACAGGGGCAATGTGAGAACTCGTGTCATTCCAAAGTGGAGCGCAAAATGGGCAATGCGTTAACATCATGTTAGTGTTTCAAATTAGGCGACACGGCGACGGATGTTAGTGCAAGTGTATGGTGTTGACGCAGTGAGTAAAAAGTTTTTATTTTTTTTTTTATTTTTTTTTATGGGACTTAACTACGGGGTCATCAGTCCCTAAACTTACAAACTACTTATGAACTAACTAATACTAAGGACGGCACAAATATCCATGCCCGAGGGGGATTCGAACCCCCGACCGTAGTGACAGAGCAGACCGTGACTGAAGCGCCTCAGTCCCCTCGGCCACCGCGGCCGGCAGTAAAAAGTGTGTGTATAAGTTGTTTAAACGCTTTAAATACGGAAAGGAAGCCGTCGACGATGAGGCAAGTTCAGGTCGACCCTCCGGAGTCCCAGTCCCAGACAACATGGAACGAGTGCGACGGATACTTGCGGGTCATCGGCGACTGCCTTTGAGATTGAAGCCCTGAAAAGCGTACGCTTTGCAACGCTTGCGGAGATTCAACAAAGAGTGACCTCAGTGGTTCGAGCGACTCCACAAGAAGCGTTTGTTGACAGTTTGCAACAGCAGTAAAACCGATGTCAGACGTGTATTGTAGCCAATAGTGATTACTTTAAAGGCCTGTTGTTGTTGTCTTCAGTTCGCAGACTGGTTTGATGCAGCTCACCACACTACCCTGTCCCATGTAATCCTTTTCATTTGAGAATACATATGGAACCTACATCCTTTTGAATCTGCTTACTGTATTCGTCCCTCGTACTCCCTCTACGATTTTTATCCCACACACTTCCTTCTAATGCTAAGTTGATAATTCCTTAATGTCTCAGAATGTGTCCCTCGAACCTATCCCT
This sequence comes from Locusta migratoria, assembly GCA_026315105.1. Classification (NCBI taxonomy): domain Eukaryota; kingdom Metazoa; phylum Arthropoda; class Insecta; order Orthoptera; family Acrididae; genus Locusta; species Locusta migratoria. Next base: position 157,029,613 of record CM048745.1, on the reverse strand, counting down.
TCTCATAGTCAGGATATGCCAGAAACTCCTTCTCTCCCCAATTCTGTTGAGCACCTCCTCATTAGTTACGTGATATACTCATCTAATCTTCGTCATTTGTCTGTAAAACCACTTTTCGAAAGCTTCTAAATAATGCTTTCAGAAAGGACTTCCTAATATTTAAACTAATACTGGATGTCAACAAATTTCTCTTCTTCAGAACGCTTTTCTTCCCATAGCCATTCTGCATTTAATATCTTCTTTACTTCGGCCATCAGACGTTATTTTGGTACCTAAATAACAACACTCATCTACTACTTTTATTATCTCATTATCTAATGTAATTCCTTCAGCATCGCCTGATTTTCTGACGATACATTCCATTACCTTTGTTAATGTTCATCTTATACTTTCCTTTCAAGACACTGTCCATTCCGTTTAATTGCTATTCCAGGTCTTTTGCTGTCTATGACAGAATTATTATTTCGTCAGCAAACCGTAATCATTTTTCCCCTGTCCCTGGACTTGAATTCCCATCCAAATTTCTCCTTGCATTCCTTCACAGCTTGCTCAATGTATAGATTCAACAACATTGGGCAAAAGCTGCAACACTGTCTTACTCCCTTCTCAACCGCTACAACCCTTTCAGGAGATTCGACTCTAATAATTGCTGTCTGGTCTGTCTTACTCCCTTCTGAACCACTGCGACCCTTTCATGAGATTCGACTCTAATAATTGCTGTCTGGTTTTTGTACAAATTGAATATAGCTCTTCGCTCCCTATATTTTAGCCCTGCTACCTTTAGAATCTGAGAAAGTGGATTCCATTCAATATTGTCAAAAGCTTCCTACAGATCTACAAATACTAAAAATGTAGGTTTCCCTTTCCTTAATCTATCTTCTAAGATAAGTCTTAATGTGAGTATTGCCTCGATTGTTCGTAGATTTCTGCTAAATACAAATTGATCTTCCCCAAGGTCGGATTCCACGAGTTTTTCCATTCGTCTGTAAATAATTCTTTTTAGTATTTTGCACCATACTAACAAATACTAACACTATGAAGGGCAGTAAAGGAATTTTGTTTGTAACTCATGTTTCCTATAGTTCTTGAGACCTTTCACCTAACTTTTCAGACGCACATTGTACATAAAAAGAAATAGCTGGGCGTCAGTCTCGCCAAAACTGAAAAATGGCTTGACCGTTTTGAATAAATTTCTGTTTTTTTTTTTTTTGCCCAACTTTTCTCTTTACTACTACTCATTATCTATAATACACGATAAAGCTTTTGAAAAGCGCCAAATCACCCCATCTGTAAATTTATACAGAAAATGGAGAATCAAAAAAGGTTTGTAAATGAGCGAATTTTAGAGGAGAAAAAAAACTTTTATGTTTATCTATTTTGGTTTTCATGATGCAGACGCTGTGTATGAGTTAAAACGTCATTCTGAATATTTTATAACAGTTACTACTAAGTTGCTTATGCTATCTTTGTGAAAATATTCTCGTATTCAAATGGTTTTCCGCTTCGGTCACTACTCGCCCCAACAAAGAATTGTTTTCGAGCGACAGTGGTATTAAAATAACTTCTGAAACATTTTAAGCCGCAGCAGAATAGCTGTGCGCCCTAAGGCGACCAGCTGCTATGCGCAGGGTCTTTCACCATCAGGGATTCGAGTCCTCTCTCGGGCAGGGGTGTTTGGGTTGTCCTTAGCATATGTTACTTTAAGTTAGTATAAGTAGTTTGTAAGCATAGGGACTGATGACCAACTGAGTTAAGTCCCTTAGATTTACAAACATTCTAGCATGTTTTGAAACATTTTAACTGCCAGATTCAGGGTGGTAGATACAACGCCATTCCAAGTCTATAACAGACCTTCGAAAAAAAAAAAAAAAAAAAAAAAATATTCATTACAACGGTTTGCGGGTGATTGGTTTATTTATTATAAACATTCTTACCTTCTAAGTTTGGATTCAGGAGGCACATAGGAACCCGGGAGGCAATACTCACTTTACGTCTTATCTTAGAAGGTAGATTAACGAAAGGCAAACCTACATTTTTAGCTTTTGTAGATTTGGAGAAAGCATTTGACAATGTTCAAATTCTGATGTCAGTAGGGGTAAAATGTAGGGAAAGCAGAGTTATTTACAACTTGTACAAAAGCCAGACCGCAGTTATTAGACTCGAGGGGCATGAAAGCATCAGTTGGGAAGGGAGTAAGACAGAGTTGTAGCCTTTCTCCGATATTATTCAATTTGTACATCGAGCAGGCGGTGAAGGAAAGCAAGGAAAATTTGGAATAGGGATTTAAGTTCAAGGGGAAGGAATAAAAACATTGTCTTTTGCTGATGACATTGTAATTCTGTCAGAGACAGCAAAGGATCTGGAAGAGCAGTTGAATGGAATGGACAGTGTGTTGAAGAGAGCGTATAAAAGAGCAAAACAAAAATAATGGAATGCGGTCTTAGAAAATCAGGCGATGCTGAAGGAATTAGATTAGGTAACGAAACAATGAAGGTGGTAGATGAGTTTTGTTACATGGGTAGTAAAATAACATGCGATGGTCGCAGTACAGAGGATATAAAATGCAGAATGGCTATGGGAAGAAAAGCATTTTTGAAAAAGAGAAATTTGCTAACATCGAATATTAATTTAAGGGTAAGGAACTCTTTTCTGAAGGCATTTGTGTGGAGTGTTGCCTTGTACGGGAGTGAAACATGGACGATAAGCAGTGCGGACAGGAAGAGAATAGAGGCTTTTGAAATGTGGTGCTACAGAAGAATGCTGAAGATTAGGTGGGTAAATCGCATAACTAATGAAGAGGTAATGAACAGAATTGGTGACAAAAGGAATTTTTGGCATACCCTGACTAAAAGAAGGGATCGCTTGGTTGGACACATTCTTAGACATCGGGGAATCGTAAATTTAGCATTGGAGGGAAGTGTGTGGGGTAAAAATCGCAGAGGGAGACCAAGAGACGCGTATAGTAAGCAGATTCGATGGAAGTGGGTTGCCGTTCTTATGAGGAGATGAAAAGGCTTGCTCAGGATAGAGTAGGATGGAGAGCTGCATCAAACCAGTCTCCGGACTGAAGACCATAACAACAACAACCTTCTAAGGTGCAAGACCAATCATACGGCAGTAATTTCGATTTTTTCCCCTAGCGAGCGACTATAAAGAGAAATGGAAAGATATAAGAGAGCGGTACCACAAATATAAAAATGGTTATATCCAATATCTTCTGCGCTGCTGAAAATTCAGTAACTGCAAAAGATCCAGTGCATCACTGTCTTCTCCAAACGACGACGACATACTCTGAGACCAGCGAGCACAGAATAACACAGAGAGGCTATACCGCCTACATCAGCGTACAGGCAGTGAAACCTGGCAGCCATCTTGAGTGAGTGTAGAAACGGAGTTGGGCCGATGAATGCGTAGTTCTTCAAGTGGCGCTCGCCTTAATTACATTGTCATTTGAACCCCTTAGGATAGGAAAAAATTACCAAATTTTTCACGTAGATAGGTGAATACTGAAAGAATGCACCAGTATTGTTAACAAGTACAATACGTATTGTGCTTGTATAAAAATAATAATTGAAACTATTACTTTTATATGAAATAAAAATTGTGACATGAAAAAGTTAGTCGCCTGCCACTTTTTTGTTTTGTGGCCAGGAAATTTTCTTCAGCGAGACAGTTGTAGATAATGAAATGAACTTTTCTTTTTATTCAAACAACTTTTTCATAGCTCCACTGGTTTTCTCACAAATTTGGATAGAGCAGTGAAACTTTTCAAATTCTACTCGATAGTTTCAGCGAGCTTTGACCACCAGCGAGCGCAGATTCTGTTGTCCACTCACCTTGTACTTTTTGATAAACGTTTGTAATTTGGTATACAATTTTCGGTATGCAATAATTATGACTTAACACTGTTTGTTTATTACTAACTAGCTGAGCCGCGCCGGGTTTGTACGGGTAATCTTTAAACTACTTTAACAAGAGAACTGCAGAACGTATAGTGATGCGGTTTGGATCAACGTAGGCTATATTAAATGTCAAAACGAAAATCTGAAATAACTGAAATAAAAATAATAACGTCGAATGGTTTACCACTTGCGCACTTTCGTGACCTCTGTAGCGTAAACTATGAGACCTGCGCGAAAGTACATAATATAGTATAAGGTATTTCACTGTTTTCTGGAAATCGTTTTAAATTGTTAATTATGTCATATTATGGCCCGAACATGCTTTTTTACTCGTGGATTTCAGTACTTAAAAAAAAAAAAAAAAAAAAAAAAAAAAAAAAAAAAATGAAATGAAATTCAAATAATTTGAAAGCCCGCTAAAACGGTACATTTGAGTCACATGATGCCTGTGACGTCATACAACACGCTGCTGTTGCTACTCTCGTAAATAAACAAATCTATATATAAAAGGCTTGTGTGTGTACGTGCTGACAGACTTTTCTCCATGACCACATACTGCCACCCACTCGTGGTTGTGGTGATAGATAGCCCTTGGTCTAATGACGAGCAAATATTCGCAAGATATGCAATAAATACTTTTAGGAAAAGCTATATACTCTGTGACTTACGAACTTTACGGTACGAGTCAAAATCTGTTTATTCTTTCAATCGTCAGACAATGTCGTCCTTTCAGACTTTAATAACGACGAGGAATATCAAATACACAATTTTTTAAATAGATCACATGATTCCGTCAACCACACATTACCGACTATGAACAGAGACACAAAACAAAAATAAAAATCCAGATAGACTCAAAGATAAAAATACTCGTGGAACATTGATCACTGTCCTGGAAGCGTGGTGGAAACGCAGACATACATTAATGAATGTCTCTTAGGACATAGATATTGATATTCCTGTGCCAGTAAGCTCACTGGTCTGTGGTAATCAGTGATCTCTGATACATATAGCCGCGACACTCTCTGCTGTGAAAGGTGTTATCGTTTGACAGCTGGATCAAGAAAAACTATGCGACGTAGTCCTACTCATATCCCGGCGGACTCCTGTGATAATGTTGGCAACAGATGTTGAATAACGAGAATCATGTGACATAGTCATAAGCCAATCGCGTGTCACGCAAATATTTTGTCGTGAAATCAAGCATACAAGCAGGAACAGCAGTATTTATCTACATTCTAAGTGGTTCGGTCATCTTTGCAACGATTTTATATCGTGTTATTGATGTTGCCAACATAAAAACACGAGGCCGCCAGGATAGAAAGTAAAATTTTCAGATACATCCGTTGTTGTCACATCTCATTATGACCAACACTTTCATGCGAAACTCTTTTGTATGGAGTCTCATGATTCACACAGTCTTACAATTCATTCCAAATTCCTATCCAAGAAGATATTTGTGAAAACTGTTACAAATAAATATTCGCACTTATCCAATATCGTTTTCAGAAATGTAATTTACCAGCCGCTTTCGGCGCTGCTATTGCAGTGTGTAACAAAATTGAGAATAACGACGCATTATTATTATTATTTCTCATCTCATTGATAGCAGTGTTCACAGAAGTTCACGCCAAACATACAGTTACACAGTGCAGTCGTAACTTGATGAACACAACCTAACATTGATTTTACGTCGTTACTTTAATTTCACTTTTTGTATGAAGAACTTTATGAGTATTCATGGTTTTCGACATTTTGGCTAAGAGAACTGAGTTTATTGACAGAGCGATCCAACAAGGATTCTGTTTTTGCTGACCTAGGTCTGAAACCCTAAAAAAACCACGATATACATAGGTCCTTCTGTAACAACCGTTGCCAAGCACGGGCATTTAAGCTAGTACCTGTATATTGTTTGGGTCGAGGCCTCTTGTTTGGGCGCTAACGTTTGCATAATGACCTACAAATATTGCTTAGTTCCGCACTGTACCAATACATCTGTCAAGACTCCGGAAAAATTGTTCTTGCAAGTACCAAAAAATGAAAAGATACGCAAAAAGTGGTTGACACTGGCGCGAAGAGATCCAAATGATATAGCGGCTACTTCATGTGTGTATTTCTGTGAGTTAGTTGACTATGTCCAGCAGGACACAGTGTTTCGACGAAAAATATGATGGAATATAAAAGTTTTACTAAACACAAATAAAATAACGTAAGCCTTTTCTTCTGTACAGGGCTCTACCAAGCAATTTTCATTGCAAATAAATAACGTTTCGACTGATTAGCGTTTTTTAAATTAAAGCATGGGGCTTCGTATGTAGACGAGTAAACGAAAATGGATTAGTTTGTAGTGTCAAAAGCAGTGACACATTCATATCAAACCAAATCTTGAATATGTAAGGAAAACACTGATAAGCACGGCAGAAAGTTTACACACAATCGCAAACATTCACTCACAAATACAACAAATCAGAAAAGCGCTGTAATTTCGGCGCTATAAATTTATTCCATCGTGTTTCGCTCGCAATGTTTACATGAAAGTGACATGCCTTTGGCTACGCGAAATGTGCGTTGGCAACCTACGAGCGATATGAAACACCGCCGACGCAACCCGCTGTCCCTGTTCTAGACTATAGATATATTGTATAACTATAGACACGGCATTGCTGTATATTACAGGTTTTGATGTTTCACTTTGCACCAGTATTGAAGTAGTTAAATAAAATTACTCCCTTAACTGCGTGCTTTACTGGGTTAAATTTTACTAACTATCCCGGCGGCTTCCTGTGACTATGTTGGCAACAGATGCTGAATAGCGAGAATCATGAGACGTCGCCATTAACCAATCGCGTGACAGCGCAAATATTTTGTCGTGAAACCTTTGATTTACGAGGGCAGTTACTTTTACTGACCGGACAAGGGTACATACAAGAATCGTAGAGCAGGAACAGCATTATTTATTTACTTCATGAACTGTACGATACACTAACCTAGTCATTCTATGTGGTATGAACATCTGGACAAAGATCTTCTAGCGTGTTGTTGATGTTGCCAATATAATCACTCAAGGCCGCTTGGATAAAAGATAAAATTTCACCCTTTATTGCATAATATGGTGACTTCAGATTAAGTCTGCTGACATCAACAAATATGGTACTTTTTTCCAATGGCATAAAATGTCTCTCGAAATAATTAGCTTTAAAATTTAGGTATGCGTTACTTATAATGCAGTTTTCACGTTTCTTATTTCTGGCACGTAAAAATTTGGATTGTTTATAAAGAATGAAGACACCATAATTGTATCAACTTTAGGTTCAAATGTTTGTGGAGTCTATGGGACTTAACTACGGGGTCATCAGTCCCTAAACTTACAAACTACTTATGAACTAGCTAATCCTAAGGACGGCACAAATATCCATGCCCGAGGGGGGATTCGAACCCCCGACCGTAGTGGCCGTGCAGACCGTGACTGGAGCGCCTCAGTCCCCTCGGCCACCGCGGCCGGCGTCAACTTTAGGGAGGTTTCCGCTGTCAATCTTCACATAACCATCTTCCGTTGTGGCATAAAAACTGTAAACACGTTTAGATTACGAAAAAACTGAACTTAAAGCTGCGAAATGGAGGAAACGCGTACAATAATACAGCTCCGACTTCTAGTTCACTACGGTCGGGGGCTCGAATCACCCCTCGGGCATGGATGTTTGTGCCTTCCTTAGTTGTAGCTAGTTCATAAGTAGTTTGTAAGTTTAGGGACTGATTACCCCGTAGTTAAGTCCCTTAAGCTTAACAAACATTTGAACCACAGAACACCAAAAATAACAGAAGTGCAAAGACCATTTTATCACACGGAAACACAGAACGACAGCAGCGCTACTAGTGGCCTGGCAGTGAACTAACAATCCGAAAAATGTGGCGCGAAAATCCGTATGTTTACTTCTAAATAGACGAATTAGAAAACGTTATATTGGTGTTAGATAACAGTATTTTTCATTTATTCTTTATTTATTACTTGCAAAGTAATATAAACGAGAAATTTAAATGAAAAAATAACATTAATTACTTGTGGATGTTGTTTACAGTCGGCCAAACTTCGTAAATGATGTGGTAATCTTTGTGACCGTAAGATTGTTTGTTTCTAAAACTCGGTACTGCGATTTTCGCCGTGTGGCGTTATCACATGGAAATAAATGTGATTTTGCGTATGTCAGACTAAAAATCATCTGATGTTGCATGCATCTATGTAAATGATTTTTCAGTTTTCACATACGCTAAGGCACAATTATATCCACTCATGTGACCAAAAGAGGAATGGTCGGTTGTACAAATAATTTTACAGCCATATACACTGTTCTGCAAACAAGAATGTAGGCCTATTGTAATGTCTACAAAAACCAATTTATTTTTATTTCTGTTGATTACTATTTATGCATCTTCAGTCATATGAAATGTAGCTTCTGTACAGTTCGAATAACTGAAATTTAGGAAACTCACAAAAATACTGTTACTACTTAACACCAACTGAAAACAAATTGGGAGCAGAGAATGTACAGTGCTGAGTGTAGCCAAAATGTTTTTGCCAATGATACATGCAAAGAAAATGAAGTGTACTATCTTTTATTCCCCAATTGGGCAGTTATTTTGGTAACACCCATCAACTTTAAATAATGTATGAAGAAACATGTTAAATTATTTTTTCTGTTTTATTTATTTCCTCTTTCAGAGTCAAATCAATGTTATGATTTTAATACAAGAACAAGAACTGCTCTTACAACAAAACATTTATAATTATATAGAGAGCTTACTATAATTTTACATCTCAAAGTCTTTTAACATGATTTAAACTTTTTAATTTGTTGCAAACACAATTTACTTTTGTTTCTCATTTTCTTTTCCTTCACATATTTCTATGTTACAAAGGGTACACCTTTCTGCAAAAGTTTGTCTCCAAGGGCATGTTTATTGCAAAATGTTGTATGTGGCATAGAGATTTTTTTTTTTTTTTTTTTTTTTTTTTTTTTTTTTTTTAATATATCATGTAGATTTGTTGAGTGACCATGACTATTTAAGTACTTATACAACTGGTCGTGGAGTGTCCTTAAGAAAATCATTACTTCTGAACTTGCATATTTCAAATGAGAATTCAAGTCATTATTCTCTTTAAAAGAGGTAAACAAATGACGTTCAGTTACAGTAAAGACTGGTCCTACAGGTTTCACAGTCATCTGGTGTACCTATGGCTTTTAGTATATAGCCTGCTACATAGGCTAACGCCTGGCAATCTTCAGACTCATCAATACCTGATTGAGAATTTAAAATTTCCTGAGGTATTTTAGTGTCGGCGTCATTCGTCTCATTCTCACTTAAATGTTCACTACTATGATTAGTAGCCAAAAAGTGACACAAACTACTTAATGGAGTGTAATCGTCATTCTCGCAGTTACTCACACTCATGGCTTTGAATGGCAAAGTCATATGGTTGACAACACAAGTCTTAAGAGCTTGAACAAACTGGAAACAAGCTGGGTTGGTATTAGTAATACCGTGTTGCCTTATACAACAACAAAAATTCTCTAAAGCTTTTAAATTTAAATACTTAAAGCCAACTTGTTCAGGGTTCCCCACAAAAAATGATAGACTTCAGTGTAATCTGCCAACCTTTAATAAAACTGAACATATTGGTTTTGTTTCTGCCTGTTTTCAAGTCTATTATTTTCCAGCTGCCTATTTCCTTCAAAATGCTGTACCACATTTCTAGATGAGGCGAATTTTCAGACAAAGCACGCCTAAATGGTTTCCCATCCCTTGGATATTGTTCATTGCTGTTGAGTGAATCAAAGAGATTATCAATTTTTTCTACAAACTCAGCAGTGTGTATAGCCTCAGAAGGTAAAGTGTTTGTAGATACATATGTTTCAATTGCTGCTGCAACCGTATGGCTCAACTGTGCAGCAGCAACTTTTACTTTCATTTTTATGTGAAAGTCGGAAAAGTTAAAGTGTTGTGCTTTTAGTTTATGTAGAGTTTTAAACCGTTTTTTTTTAAAAAATCCAAAAAGAACAGTGTACTTATGTATTCGAACTTTGCTTCTTTTTAAGGTTAAAATTGAATTTTATTACCTATCAAAGCATTCCTAGTGTTCTTAAGTAGATGTGGCACATCATAAATTGTAACAATTTGTTGATCATTTACAATAAAATGAAATATACTGGGCTTTGACAAATTGGCTTCACAGAGTTCTTTAAGGGCCTTTTGGTTAGTAGCATTCTGGTCACACACAGTGCAAACTACCTTGAAACCAATATTCTGTAGTTCACTTATGATGTGAACAATAACTGCTTTCAAATGGCCATAGTGGAATGTGGTAGCAGTGAAGTAGTATGCGACAACTTGTTTCCAAGTTCTATGAATGCCTTGCAGCATAAAAACCAGTGCTTGAGTAGCAGCTGCAGGTGAGCATCCTAAATGACCTAAGTCCTGATACCCGTAGATTACCTGTTTCTGGGCTTCATAATACATCCCATCATCCAAACATATCTCATCAAAAAGTAGAGCACAATACTTGTAATTTTCATCCATATTTTTACTTCCCTTGCTAAGAAGTTTAATAATGCAGGATTAAGTCCTGTATCAAACGGTATGTGGGAAAGCACTGACTTGAGAAGCCTGACAAATGGAAGGGAGAAATATGTGGCCAAATATCTATACAATCTGGGACTACGCTTATAAATAGATAAAATAAATGCCTTATCTTGTACTGACCATCGCATGGCTGTGCACTGCACTGCTTATTTGCATTTCTTAACTGACTATTAATAAAATTTTTAGTCACTTCATTCAACTCGTCTTCAATTAATTGAAACTTCCTGTCATCATATAATTCTTTAAGAATTTTTAATTGATTCCTCTCATTTTGTAGCTGTTTTTTTGTTTAATTTACACACTTTCGAAACTGTAGTTCTATGAAATTTGTACATTTTTTGTTTTTTTGGCGTTAATTCACATTTTGAAACTCCAGATCCCATTACTCCTGGACTACTTTCACTATTGTAAACTGGTGAGGATGAAAAGCTGTACTCACCATCCGTGCACTGTAAAAGGGGACTGGGTCTTTGGTACAATATTTCAGATTTTGCATTCATATCTACCTCATGAACACTACTATTTGTATCTGACGTGCTGAAACTACCACCACCAACACCACACGTACCACTACGTTTGTAACAAAGATGGGGGAAAGGCTGATACAAAACCAATTCCATATGCTTTGGAATAACGCCAGGATTTAGCCTATCCCTAGTAAAATTTACAAAATCTGCTT